>PVHT020000077.1:26656980-26806701 GCA_004024745.2 Catagonus wagneri | reverse complement strand
AGTGGGGATAACTACTGCTTTAATGATGGAATAGCAAGGAGCTCCAACTGTAATGCACGGGGAACTATATCTAATTACATGTGACAAATCCATATATGTACATGTAATCGGGTCACCACATGGTGCAGTTGGAAAACCTGACAGAAATCTGTAAACCAGCTATAATGCAAAAATAAAAATAAAAAAATAAAATAAAATAAAGTATAATTTTTTAAATTAATGTATAGCTGATTTACAATGTTGTACCAATTTCTGCTGTACAACGAAGTGACTCAGTCATACACATATATGCATTCTTTTTTTTAATATTATTTTCCATCATGATCTATCCCAGGAGATTGGATATAGTTCCCTATGTTATACAGTAGAACCTTACTGTTTATATATTCTAAACCTAATAGTTTGCATCTGCTAACCCAAACTCCCCATACATCCCTCTCTCCTCCTCCTTGGCAACCACGTTTGTTCTCGGTATCAGTGACTATGTTTCCGTTTTGTTTGGGCCATATTTCAGATTCCATATGTAAGTGATATCACATGGTATTTGTCTTTGTCTTTCTGATTTACTACACTTAGTATAATAATCTCAGTTACATCCATGTTGCTGTGAATGGCCTTATTTTGTTCTTTTTTATGCTTAGCAGTATTCTGTTGTGTATATGTATCACATCTTCTTAATCCATTCATCCGTCAATGGACATTTACGTGGTTTATATGTCTTACCTATTACATCTAATACTGCAGTGAACACAGACGTGCATATATCTTTTTGAATTTCAGTTTTGCCCAGTTTTAAAGTATAGTTTTTAAATTTTGCATTTAAATTAGGAAATTGGAGAAAAGAAAGTAGAAATAGTAGCAATTAAAATGGTAAAATAATCCAACTGAAGGAATCTCTCAAAATATATCTCACCTGCTGGAGCTTAAAAAGAAAAGCAAATTTGAAAATTTGTGGAGGAGGAGGATTTGGAGATAAATGAAGTTTCTGAAGATGACTTTTGCCTGTTTTGTTCACTTCAGAAATTATTGTAAAGCTACTTTCTCTGAACACTTATTCTTTTCCATGCTTCGAATGTTTACTGACACTAATTTCCTCAATTGAGATTATTTATGGCACACAAATGAAAGGGCACAGTGGCAGCTAAATAATAAAAGCTAACAATCAGTGGTGCAATAACTTTTTTGCACCAAATGATATTCTGAGAACGTTCTGTTCATTATTTTATTTTAGCCTCAAAACAACCCTGTAAGATAGATATCCCCCCACCCCATTTTATAGAAAGCAAAGGCACAGAGTCCAAGCTAATTTTCCCAAGACCACCAGGTAGGGATAAGATTAAAAACCCTGGCAGTTACACTCCACAGCCTTAACCATCATGCTAAATTGCTTCTGTGAAAAGTTTGCCTAAAATTTAGCTTGCCAAAAGTGAGAAGAGAGAAAAGAATGGAGATAAAGTTCTTGATAGAAGGAAACTGAATGAGATAAAATCACTGAGAAGGCACGTGGAGAAATAATAAAGGCACAACCAAAAGCAACAGTACAGGCAGTACTGTTCCCTCTTAGATGCCGCCACGGGGATACGGCACAAGGGCGCTAAAGAAAGTGAAAAAAATGGAACTTTAAACAGACATTTCCCAAAACTGGCCAGCAGGTGTCGCTATTCCTAGAAGGGCAGGGTTCAAAGGAATGTATGTTGGGGCTGATTCACTGTATTAAACCACTTCACATCCCAGGGGATTCGAAAGAGAGGCTTGTCTCTGAGTGACCCCCATGGACACTTCTACCTTTGCTTAGGAGGGAAAACATAAATGAAGGTTTGGCACTCGACCTTTTTTTTTTTTTTGGTCTTTAGTTGTTTTAGGGCCTCACGGCATGAGGAGGTTCCCAGGCTAGGGGTGTAATCGGAACTACAGCTGAGCTGTCGACCTACGCCACAGCCATAGCCACGCCAGATCTGAGACCTGTCTGCAACCTACACCACAGTTCAACCCAACGCCGTATCCTTAACCCACTGAGCAAGGCCAGGGATCGAACCCGCAACCTCATGGTTTCTAGCCGGATTCGTTTCCCCTGCGTCAGGACGGGAACTCCCACTCTACCTATTTTTACACACACATTAACACTCTAAATCAAAATGATTCTTTCTACTCTTAAGTTTCTTCTTTGAAATGGCAATTGCCAGAAGGGACTTCTCTAAGTATGTGCCTTATCACAGCCAGGGCACAGAGAAATCTGAATTAAGGAAACAACTGGCTGCTTGCCACTGCCAGGGAATGCAAGTGAGAGAACCAGTCAGCATTCATCTCTCTACCTCAGTCCAACCAACTACTAGCTCTATCTGCCTTTATCTAACCTGCTTTGATTTGAGGGTCAAATCAAAGAGCTCTTCCCAGCCTCAGATACAGTGCATTATCAATTTACAGAGAGACATAAACAGCAAACTAGGGCTGAGCCAGGTGCCTAGTTAGGCTGAGAAAAGCCTCAAGAAAAAGGAGATGAGGCTCTAAAACTGAAACTTGAATACACTGCCAAATACAATACCACCAATTACAGTGCTCCTACTGTATGCCAGGCAAACAATAAACACCTCCAATCTTTGCATCGACTCTGGGAGGCAGCTTTTCCTTCCCCACTGAAAATTAAATTTCAAAGAAAAAAATATGACCATATTTGGAGTTCCCGTCGTGGCTCAGTGGTTAACGAATCCGACTAGGAACCATGAGATTGCGGGTTCAATCCCTGGCCTTGCTCAGTGGGTTAAGGATCCGGCGTTGCCATGAGCTGTGGTGTAGGTTGCAGACGCGGCTCAGATCCCGCGTTGCTGTGGCTGTGGCGAAGGCCGGCAGCTACAGCTCCTGTTAGACCCCTAGCCTGGGAACCTCCATATGCCGCGGGTGCAGCCCTAGATAAGACAAAAAGACAAAAAAAAAAAAAAAATGTGACCATATAATTAGGAAGCAGTGGGTCAATATTCCAATCAGATCTCCAAATTTTACATTCTTTCATTACACAATGATATATTTACAAGCGGCACATTGAGATTTGCCTATAAAGTTCTTAGAAGCAATCAAGGAATTACTTTTAATTTCTCATTTTCAAAATGAGAACCATTTCTTAAGAGCTCAAGATTCCAATAAATGATAAAAGTTCTTTACCAAATGTGAACTGACTATTTAGAAGAGAAACAACAGTTGAGTAATTATGCATCTTTCCCCTCTCCTCCCACTTCACAGTATCTTACAATTACATTATCTAAGGGCAAGGGGAGGCAGTTATGAAGAAACAAAGTTGTTCTATAAAACTGCAAATTAAATGGTACCAAAACTGATTCAGAAATGAGTTCCCAGAGCAAAAAATAAATTCTAGCCCATGGCAAGTGGTGTGCAGATAGATAGAGAGAGAGATAGAGAGAGACAGTGATATAGAGATATATCTATATATTTACATATATCTACTAATAGGGAGCTACTTAAATCAATTATAGCCTATTCTTGCAGTGGAATACTCCCCAGCTGTTAAAAAAAGAAATAATGCACAGTCCTTCAAATACTGATATAGAAGAGTCTTCAAGACATTTTATTAAAAATGCAATTTTTAAAAAGGTGCCGGACATCGTGTATACTTTGCTAATTTTTCTATTAAACAAAAGAGAAAATAAAGTGTATTATTCCCATTTGCTTGCTTACACGTATACATACATATAAATAAAAAAATTAGGAAGAACCCAGAAGATAATGGTTGCAGTTAACCGCATGAGGGGAAATTGTCACTATACTCTTTAAAATTAAAAAAAAAAAAAAAAACTGAGACGTTCTCATTGTGGCCCAGCGGTAACGAACCCAACTAGTATCCATGAAGATGCAGGTTCGATCCCTGGCCTCACTCAGTGGGTTAAGGATCCGACGTTGCTGCAGGTTGCTGACTTGGCTTTGATCCTGCGTTGCTGTGACTGTGGCATAGGCCAGCAGCCGCAGCAGCTCTGATTCGATTCGATTCGATCCCTAGCCTGGGAACTTCCATATGCCGCAGCTGCAGCCGTAAAAAGCAAAAAAAAATTTTTTTTAATTTTAAAAATTGAAACATGCAAATGCATTATCTATTTTAAATTGAATTAAAAACAGTACTTTTTAGTATGAATTAATTACATTGTTTCCCTCTTAATACTTCCTTGAGATGAGCTCCCCTGAGATGAGAGAAGAGTTCTGATTAGAAAGGAAGGTGGAATTTAGCAACTGCCTGGCATTCAGCCTTCTGATGAGGCAGGACACCACTCCTGTCCTCAACAACGGGGACATCCTAGGGCCCTTGAGAGATGTGAAAATTAGGTAGTAAGAGCTTTGCAAGAAAATGGATGTAAAACGATACCAAAGTCCACTTCAAATTACTTTGAAATTTTGCCTACAGCCCACTAACTCACAGCAAAGCAAAAGATAGAATGGGGACATTGTTCTTCTCTATACCTTCTCCTGTTTCTTGTGTGAATCAGAATTTAAATCAGATTCAGCACCAAGATTTGAAGCAAAACTTTAAATTAGCGCATGGCTGAGGTATACTGTAGGTCAACTATGTTTAATTATCTACTCTGGGAACCTTACTGATGTTTAGAAATCTGTATCTGGTTGCAATGAGCTTTTACTTTCAACAGATGAATTCTGTTGAAACATCTGGAAGGCTAATTAGGAACAGCATGTAATCATTTGCAAGTTCTCAGACCCTGTCATTCATTGTGGACTTTACTCTTTGTTTGGCCTGTACTTTTTTTCTATACTCTCTCTTTATGCTAAAGGGTAGATTTTAGAATCCTGAAATCACACTAGGAATCATGATGATAATATGTTAAATGAGATTCCATTACTATAAACCTACTGTAATTCTTTCACAGTTGAATTAGCCCTATGTACTAAAGCTAATTGTTTCAAATTCTAGCAGTATGAATAGTTTTTCATTTTTCTTAATTTTTTCTTAAAAAAATACACTGGAGTTTCCTGCTGGCCCAGCAGATAAGGAGTCCACATTGTCACTGCTGTGGCTCAGGTTTGATCCCTAGCCCAAGAACTTCTGCACACCACAGGTGGGAAGAAGGAATATTTCCCACTTATCTTCTGGATTCTCCATAATTTTTTATATGTATGTATAAATATACATAGGCAAGCAAATGAGAATACACATTATTTTCTCTCACTTAATAGAAAATCTAGCAAACTATACATGATGTCAGGTACCTTTTTAAAAATCACTGTATCTTTAATAAAATGTGTTAAAGACTTCTATATCAGTATATAAAGGACTGTGCATTATTTCCTTTTTTAACATCTGGGGAGTATTCCACTTTACATATCGACTATATTTGATTTAAGCAGTTCCCTATTGGTAGACTTATTGTTGCTTTTCAATATTTTGTTATTAACAACATACTGCAATGAATATCTTATACCTAGATATTTTTATAGGGAAGTGTTAACTGGATATATCCATTAGGATTGGATGCACATTGCTAAATTACCCTTTTTGGGCTGTGTTCCAAACAACATGTAAAAGAATGCCTGCTTCCTAAACCTTTGCTAACAGAGTATTATCAAATTTCTGGACATCTGTCAATCTGATAATTGAAAAAAACAGCAATTTCTCTGTCATTTTAATTTGCATTTATTATCGGGCAAAATGAATATTTTTTAACCTGCTCAAAAGTTTGTATTTTTTTTTTCTCTAAACAGTTTGTTCATCTCCAACCTACAAGATGACTTTCAGGTAGCCATTTAAATCCCTGAAAGTATCTGATGTTTTTTTAAGGAGACTTAATCATCCACCCGGGCCTTTAGGTGGTGCTATGAAAATATGAAAATGTGAAATGAAAACTCCAGGCAGTGCAAAGAGAACATGTTGAGTGGAAGAACACAGAGCTACGTCAGTGTGGTCTAGGTATTTTGAAATGCTCTTTTTTGAACAAGAAAATTAAAGATTAGAAAATTAAATCAACTGACAAAAAGCATTTGTTTTCATGCTTAGTAAAGGCCAGAGTTCACACTCAAGGCCCCTCTTCCAAAGGCCATTCCCGGTCTCACTACATTAGGGCCTTATCTTTCTCCTCTAGACAGCCCAGGAAAGCATGACTCTGTGTTAGCTTGGTAGTCAGGCTGATCTTTTTTTCCATGAAGAAAGGCAAAATAATAAATGTATAATAACACAGTTCCCAAAAAATCAACAAGATAGACTTACTAATACTGACCTTCTAAAAGGTAATCCACAGAGCAGTAATTTAAGCAGACATGTGTAAAGTGGCTACACATGAAAGTTAGGCAGCTAGTGTTAAATCACAGTAAGAAAAGGTTAAGAAAGCACAAATGGTCTGTACCATCATTCTAAGGAGAAGCCAGCCAAAAAGCCTACAATACAAACATGGTTCAGAAGTGATCACAGCCACCGCTAATACTCAGTAGCTACTCACATCTAAAGAACAAGCCTAACTCTTCAGAGTCCTCAGACTTCCAAATCCAGAACAACTAAGGAATCATCAAAAGTCAAATCTCAAGTACTGAAAAGATAAATCTGAATAAAAATTTAAAAAGACAAAGATGAATACTCGTGGACATGTCCTCAAAATACTTCATAATACTATCATACTATTTACAACTCTCAATAAAGATGCAGATTTGTAAAAGTTTAAATATGCAAAAGTTAGTTCTGGAACTGTAAATAAAGCAGGTGACTTTTCTCACTGAATTCTCTCTACTCCACCAGAGAAAACCCTTACTATGCATCTCACTTTTAGAGTCCCTTTGTAGCTCTCTCTTCCATTATTTTATCTCTGTCCTTTATCTCTTTCTTTCCTTCAACATTGATGAGACCAGAATGTATAAAGAACATAACGTTTAACAGTTCACCCCCGCTTTCTTCAGCCCCCCCCAATCACTCCAATAAACTACATCCCAAGTAAACAAACATCATTTGCTAGCTATCAAATGCAGCTTCATAACAAGCCCCTTGGCCTCCTGCCCACAACCTCATGGCCACAGTTAACTGTCCCACTCTTAACATTTAAATTTAAAGAGAAAATGGGCTTCCTAGTTTGGGCTAAGCAGATGTAGCCAGAAAGGTAAGAGAAAAACAGAGAATGAGATTATGAAAAACATAGTAAACTGCTTTCAGTGGACCTTGCTGACAAAAGAGTACTGTCCAAGTACTGTCCATTCAGAGAACAACAGAATTTTTTCCAAAGCCAGGATTTTCACATTCTATTTAAAGGGCAGGTAGTCATTGACAGGAACTTGAGCCTCAATTCTTCAGAAGTAAAGAATACTACTTTTGCCTGCTAGGAGAATGTGAGTGTGTGTGTGTGTGTGTGTGCGTGTGTGTGTGTGTGTGTACATGTGCACGTGCATATATAAAGTATATATACAATTTCTGATGCTCAAAAACAAGAGTTCCTTTCTATTACAGACTGAAAGTCAGAGAATAAAAATGCACTTAATAAATATACATTTATAGTATACATTTTTTGCTTCCAAACATGTGGCCAACTTCTAGAAACAAAACAAGGACAGCAGGTATATAACCTCTATGTATCTTGATTACTAAAAATGCCTTGAAATTGTTGGTTTCATTTACATTTGCACTAGAGTTGCATGGCCTCAGTAAGAAAAACCGTATTAATAATAAGACTGTTCATTCTAATTTGAGAGCCCCAAATAATGGTTGTTAGATGGGTAATACACTGTCCACAAATGCTGAATTGCTTGTCTCTCTTTCTCTGCGTTTTTGAAACTGGTTACAGTTGCCAGAAACCATGCATAGATGAGCCTAACACGTCCCATCTTGTCTAGGTTAAGGCCAGGGCAGCTTTCTTTGCTTAGAATCCTAGGCTGGCCTCTAACCAAAACGAAACATGTTAACTGAGGAGCAGACCAAAAAGCAAAACAAAACAAACCTACAGATTTCTCTAAGTAATGGTGATGAACTCATGTAAGACTTTGCAACCTGCAACTTCTCACTAAACGTCCTGAGATGTCTGGCTGGATAAGAGATTTCCAGATAAACAAGAGAAAGGGTAAAAAAACCTCTTAGAGAAAACTCCCTCAATTAGCAATCACCTTCATTTAGCAGCAGCACCTCCACTACGCCAGCTGCAGGGGAAATTAATTAAATTTAATAGAAGCCACGGGGGAAGTAATTAAATTTAATAGAAGTCATGGATTCCAAATGAAGATAAACTGTATTTGTAATCAGACCTACTGTGTCACTTACTCATTCCGCAGTCTGTAAAAGCTGGAGCCACCTTCCACAGGAACACCAAGTTACCTGGAATCACGCCCTCATTCTTACTTCAAAATGTAAAATGACTGAGGCAGTATGTTATGGAAAGCACCCCTATTTTTTTTTTTGAAGCTCTTTTTTTTTTTTTCAAAATAAAATATCTGCACCACCGTAACATGTCAATTATGTGTAAGCGAGCAGATCTGAATAGCACAGAAACCATAGCACAGACAAGAAGTAATGAAAGGTTGGCATGTTTGCTTTGGGAAGGAAAACTAGCGGCCCATTCATCTGAATGCAGTTATGTTTCAATTTAACTAAATTACAAGGTTTGAAATTAGCAATGCTTCAAGCGCTCCGGGCTACCGCTCCCACCAGAACACTTCATCTTTAATACCTGCTCCAGCTTGCAAATAAAACTAAGGAAAACAGTAGGGGAAAATGCTCAAAACATCTTTCTAACAAGGGCCTTTTCTAACAACTACAATCTTAGGTTTTTTTTTTTAACCCATCAGAAAATCTAAAGCTTAAATGAGACAATGCTAAGTAATACTTAATCTTTTTCTTTTTTACTATATGTTCCACGCATAGTTATTTAAATATTTGTCTTATTTATCATAATAAAGTATAAGCTTCTTAAGGACAAAGATAATTTCAGTTTCAAGTTTCTTACCTAGAATACTTAGCACAGCACTGCGTACACAGTGTGGGATTAGAAAATATTTATTATCCCACTTAATGAAAAAGTTGCATAGCATTGCTCTCTATGAAATCATTATCAACACTAGTTTGGGCAGGCAAGCTTCTCTTGGTTGGTAGCACAGGGCTAGACAAGAATGCCAACATTTCTACCTGACCTGGGAAATAAGAGAGAAGTCTAGTTCATAGTTATTTTGAAAGTCTAACTGCTATGTGAATTGTTAAAGAGCTTTAAGACAAAATAATAATCACTAACATAGAACAAGCATCCACCATCAGCCAGGCACCATGCTAAGCAACTGTACATAGATTATCCCATCAAATGCTCACTATCACACAAGGAGTTACGTACTATGTTTATCTCCTATAACAGTTGAAGAAAGTACAGTTTAGAGGAGTTACATAATTGATTCAAGAACTTAATAGCAAATTAGTGATGGGATCAAGGCTTGAACCAACCTGTTATGGGGGCTTGAAAGTAATAGAAAAACCACGGCCATATTCCAGGGTGCAGAATCAAGACATTCTCCTTAAGGATAAGAAATATGCACAATGCAAAAACAAAGTTCCTCTCTTTATTTAGAAATCTTTGTGCCCGGTACTTAAGAAAATATTTCATGACTCACTGAACATTTTTCTTTACATTGCAGCAAACACCAACATCTTGTTGATCCGGCCAGCCACTGCCAGATGCCCTTCTTTGTGATTCTCCTTCAAGGCACTTACTACATTGTACTGACATTATGTGACTCTCACACTAGACAGTGGCCCAGCCAATGATAAGGACCATGCCATTCATGCCATCATCACCAGGGTCTGCCACATAATAGAGGTTAGAGATGCTTTGTAAACTCTTGTGGACTAAATTTTCAATAACCTTGGCTCTAAAATTCTAGAGAATCAATAAACAAATGCTATTTATAAGTATTACACCATTTGCATACATATAATTCTGGTTGGTCACCTGCTCTGCAAAGATTTTTCTGGTCTTTTCATTTCACATACTCTCTTCTCCACAAAATTAAACTTATAGTGAGTCCCCTGTACCTATTCCTATTACAGACCTCATAACAAATTTTGCTCACTTACATTCCCCACTGTCTCTCTCTGTTAAACTGTAAAGACCTTATCATGTTCCACTTTTATCTTTAAAACCCAGCACAGAGCTGTGCATATATGAGACACTAAATAATTATTGGGAATAAATTATTTATGTTGTGTGGCTCTTTAAGATGCCAGCTCTTCGCCATCAGGATTTTTTTGGTTTACTCTTTATGACTGGAGTGAAGTCGGGGCAAGAAATTGTAAATATCATTTACAACTTAAACTTTAATCATTAACCTAGCACAAAAAATACTAACCAAGCACAACATTAAAAGTGGTCCCCATGAGTTCCCTTAGTGGCTCAGTGGTAACGAACCTGACTAGCATGCATGAGGATGCAGGCTGGATCCTTGGCCTTACTCAGTGGGTAAAGGATACAGCTCTGATTTGACCCCTAGCCTGGGAACTTCCATATGCGGCCCTAACAAGACAAAAAAAAAAAAGGAAAGAAAGTGGTTTCCTAGCAAAATATTTTGCCCCACCTAAGAAGCAAAAAGCACATCAGTTTCTTGAACATTTCTTTCTTACGCCACCCTAGTTTTACAAAATGTGTTTAAATGTTTTACTGAGTAATTTTTAAACATAAACATGCACATGTATCAAGAAGGGGCTTCATAGAACTTCATACTCACAGGCAAAAATAAGTTCCTTTAGAACACTTCTAACAATCTATTCCTTTATCGACATAACTTTACATTATTTAAGATGCAGACTAATATCTAACAATAATAATATTTTATTATTTCATTAAAATTTACTATTTTCATCATTCCTGATGTTTGATATCAACCTGTGACTGTTTTAAGTTCTGTATAACCTGAAAAGAAAATGTGCTATAGGCATTAGGCATTATTACTGTTAGAAAGATACTCTCTCATGGTTCTAGCTCATACTTTAGTGTTGCTTTTTTTTTTCCTTACAAAGGAAACCTGAGAGAAAAGGGGCAAAACCAGAAAACACTAGAAAGACTTACATAATCTGATCAGTGTTCCCTCAGTAAAAAAAAAAGTTTTTTTTTCTAAGGTCCACTTTCTTATATTGACTGTTAACCAAAATTAGGATTAAATATCTAACATTCGTGTGTAGATTTTAGACTTTATGTGAATGCAATGCAAAAACTCAAGAATCAAACATATTTATCCTTATATTTACCTATATACTTACTGTGTGAGATTAAACTGTGACAGAATGAAAATCTAACCAAGAACTCTCTAAGCATAGGAATAATTAATACATAGACAGTGGAGAAGCATGTCACCTGCTCAACCCGTGCTTGCTTCTAAGAATACAGACATAATATAATGATGAGCAAGATCACTATTAAGAAATTCACTATGTGGCATTATTGTACTTGACTTATTTGAAAATTAAAAACACATTATCCTCTTCTCAGTAATAGCAATTTAATTTTTTTCAAGCTGTTAATGAGCCAGTTAAACAAAACCATTTAATCTACTGCATGGAAGAAATTCTACTATTAGAAACATATAGCAAGATAATTTTTTAATATAAAAACAATTGCTTTGCAAGTACATAACAACTGCTCCCCTAAATCAGTGATACTAAAAGTATGATTTCCCCAGGACCCTTTTAGAAATCACGGGGTCAAAACTGTTTTCATAATGATACTAAGATACCATTATCTTTTTCACTGATGGTGCAAAAGCAGTGCTGAGTCAAGCAGCAGATGCTATTAGCATGAATCAAAAACAGGGACACTAAATTTTACTTTCAGTCATTCACTGACACGCAATCATAGTAAATAGAATACAGTTTCACTTAAGAAGGTCTTTGATAAGCCTGCAAAATTAGTTATTTTTTTAAAATCACATTCCTTGAGTACATGCCATTTTAATATTCTATGTGTCAAAGGAAGTATGCATAAAAGCATTTCCACTGCATATCAAAATACGATGGAATAACTGTCTGAAGGAAAAGCACTTATGAGACTGAGATATGGGGTGAACTAGCCACTCTTTTCATTAAACACTATATTTTACCTGAACGAATGACTGAAGACAACCTATTCAGAAATGGGTATGACTGACATTTTCAAGAAAAAAAAGCAAGTGAGCTGTCACTTCAAGGCAAATAACTGAAAGGGTCTGTTACCAATGATAAAAATTGAACTTTTAAGTGAAAATTGGTGTCTTGAAAATGTCATCCACCTTCTTGAGCGTGACATCTTTCCAACACTTAACACATCTTCTAATATTAAGAAATATTATTATTTGGTTATATACATAATTAAATATGTCAACATATGGAAGATCTGCACAACTTAGTGAAATGACATTTTTCCAATTGACCAATTCATGAGGTTACAAAATCATGCATGGGTATCAATCTACACAAAGAACAAAAAATAACAAGGACCTACTGTATAGCACAGGGAAATTTACTCAGTTCTGTGTAAAAGAATCTGAAAAGGAATGGATATATGTACTTGCATAACTGATTTACTTTGCTGTATATCTGAAATTAACACAACTTTGTAAGTCAACTATATTCCAATGGGAAAAAAAATGCTAACTACTAAATAGTCTTATAAACCTTCAAATTACCACTATTAGGCAATAATTTTGTAACCTAGATCAACTACTCTATGGTAGATAATTTTATATTTAAATAGCTACAATGTATTATTTCTAAAATTTCATACTGTCTTCATGCTATGCCACCTCCTATATCTGCTGCCCCTTGGGCTTTTAGAAACTCTATACTGATTTTATCTTGAAATAAAGTTAACTGTCAATTTTCAGTTACTTTCAATTTTTAGTTTCAAAAAAAATACTAACTATACTTTAATGTAACAAAATACAAAATGTTCATTGATAAAGGCTTCGATTCTTCATTGAAATTAACTTTTAAGAAATTATAATCTGTAAAGTTTTAGTGCAGTATCAAAGAAGAATATCCACAATTATTTGCTAAGTATACTAAAATACACATCCCTTTTCTTTCCTATATTCCACAAATGAATGTATTACATGAGACTGAATGAAGAAGCATACACTAAAAACTAGCTAACTTTGAGCAAACTAGAAATTAAAGAAAATTATAAAATATGTAAAGAAATGGTAGTCTTCTCACTAATTATTTTTTTGTCATTTTGGAAACATAGGGTTTTTTCCCCACAAAAATATGTTTTATGTTAACATGTAATAGAACTATTTTATTACTGTTTTTTAAACTCCTCAGTGTTAATGTTGTACATTATATTGGTAGACGTAATCCACATAAATAAAAGTTCTTTTGTATCCTCAATAATTTTTAAGATCATACATGTGTCCTTATGAGTCCAAAAGTTTAAGAAGCACTGACCTAAACTAAAGGCTCATTACTTCATAACTCTCAACAGAATTTTTAATAAACCCCTAATAAGAATAAGATATACTTTTCCTGTACACACTTAACAGAGCCTATAAAATGCCAAGCACTATGTTAACTCCTTAGGATACAAAGGAAAGTGCTTAGTTCTTGCCCTCAAGTTGCTTATAGTCTCAAAAGGAGATTGTCCTAGTCACACCAGAACTATTTGGGGACAGGCCATATAGCAGCTTGAACCCACTCTCAAAGTCAACATCACTGTTCTGCCAGTTTAGAATGGATGTTAACCAGTTCAGGTTGCCACTGTTCATTTCTGCTTATCATCTTCCCTGTGGTTTTTTGTTGTGGTGATGGTGGTGGTGGTGTTTGCTTTGATCTCCTTTCACTTTTTCTGGATTTTACAACTCACGCATAAAAGGCTCCCCCCCCCCTTTAAATAAACAAGGCTATCCATCTGAGTCTTTTCTCCTGAAGTATACACAAGTGTGTTTGGTACATACCTTCGAATCACTTTATTTTCCCCTCCAAGTTAATTTGTTCCTGGTTACTGATTGTGTCTTTTCTACCAAAGAATATTGTAAGGATTCACTGTACTCTATTTATGAGCTTCCAGATTTTAAGAAATTCAGCTAAGGTAAAATTATGTACCTCTAAAATCTAAGCTTTAATCACTGGAGAAAATAACATGAGCATACTTTCTGAAGTTTAAATTCTATATCTAAAATAAGGCAAACCAGGAGAAATGAGATACAAGATGTCTTTCAAGTGCTTTTTTCCAAATAATGAGCAACAACTACTGAAAAACCACAGGAAAATTCTGAGCTGGTCATGATTAATCAATACCTTATTCCTTCACCAGGGAGTAAATAAAAAATGAAAACAGGCTACAGAGATATGACCAGGTTCTGACACTGAGAAAGTTAATTGGCCCATACTCTCTAAAATGCCTGGTGTTTTTTGCTATGTAAGTCTCCTTTATTGGCTGAGAAACCTTAAGCAGCTTCTGGAGAAGGTTATGTGCTACTCTCCAAAGCACTCTTAATTCCTATTAACTCTTCCTCTACCTCCCCAGTGCAATGTGGTTAAGAATAAAGACTGAGCAATCAGAGAAGCCTTGGTTCAAAGTTCACTGACACTGAGTACTTCACTTGCTTACGCCTATTTCCTCAGATACACAAAAAGATAAAAAACATAAAAAAACTAACCTGTAGGCTTTATGACTGAATGATATTATAAAGTAACCACATTTAACCATTTGAAAAAGGCTAGTTATCATGGTCTAATAAAAATTCCAACCATCATATACAACTATACACATGACCATTTTTTTGAAGATTAAAAACACAGAGGCATTCCTTTTTTATTTTTTTGCCACAGGATAAAAGTAGAAAAAAATCCACACAAAGAATAGAATGGGAGTAAGTATATGAAACATCCCACTCTGTAAGGAGTGAAGAACTGGGATCCACTGCCCAGGCTCTGGGTCTCCCAACCATCTGCCCCCCCAGCTGCAGCTCCACCCTTTGCTGATCCCATGACTTTATTTATTTTGCTTTTTAGTGCCACACTCGCGGCATATGGAGGTTCCCAGGCTAGGGGTCAAATCGGAGCAATTTCTGCCAGCCTACACCACAGCCACGGCAATGTGGGATCCGAGCTGCATCTGCAACCTACACCGCAGCTCATGGCAACACTGGATCCTTAACCCACTGAGCAAGACCAGGGATCAAACCCACAACCTCATGGTTCCTAGTAGGATTTGTTACTACTGCACCACAATGGGAACTCTGATTCCATGACTTTAGACAGCAGATAAATTTCTGTTTCTGGTTCCTCCTTGGTTACATGAAAAATTAGATTTTTCCATAAGGTGTTACAAGGGTCAAATGAGCTTTACAATGACTCTAAAGGGCTAAGCACAAAGCTGGGCACAAAATAAGCCTTGAAGAAATGCTAGTGTGTTATTGTTTTCAGGTTGCCTTCAGAGTGCTTCCTCTATGATTCATTTACTTTAGTTTGTAACTTAAAAATAAACAAGCACCTCCCAGAACACTCCTACATAAATTACTTTGAATGAAATCCATATGCTGTGATAAAGCCCAACAAAAGAACATATCATGTAGTAAAAAACAACAGCTATACTGTAAATTTGCTTTTATAATTAATGGGCAATAGAACTTTGGGATTTGAGATATATATATCCAAGCTCGGGATTGGTGCTTGACCATGACTGTACACAAGAATAATCTGGGGAGATTTTTTAAAATATAGTGCATTTTGAAGATCCAACTTAGTATGCTAAAAACTCATACATAAGGAAGAAAACTGTCTCATATAAACTGTACTTCAGGGTAACCAAATAGCCACAGCAGATAAAAAAGTTCTATAGAAAACAATTCAAGGAGTTCCCTGGTGTCTCAGCAGGTTAAGGATCCAGCATTGTCACTGCTGTGGCTCTGGTTACTGCTGTGGTGCAGGTTTGAACCCTAGCCAGGGAACTTCCACATGAAGTGGGAGCAGCAAAAAAGAAGGAAGGAAGGAAGGGAGGGAAGAAGGAAGGAAGGGAGGAAGGGAGGGAGGGATTCTACACAATATATGGAGAAGGAATTATATAATAAGGAAATCTCTATTTTGCAACCCTGAACAAGGCAATGGTCATCAGTGAATGACAAAACCATTAATTAGGTATAAGGTTGATGAGAAATCCTACAATAAAACGATTAGGCTTTTACCACCTGAAGCCACTGATCAAATCTTACTAGCACTAAATGTGAGGCAACCAGTCCTTACACTATTTGAGATATGATGCAGTAAGAGTACTTGCTAGGGAAGAGGGTGATAAGAAAGGAGAAAGGATTTGAGGAGAGGGGAAGAGGAGAAAGTGGAAAAGGGAAGGGCAAGAGAAAAAAGGGAAAGGAGGAAAAAGCCGTAAGAAAAGGGCATGAAAAGGGAGGAGGAAAGAAGAATGAAGGAGAGGAGGAAAGAGCGGGGGATACAAAGAATAAGTATTGGTGGACAGGGAAGCAGAAAAGAGAGAGTACGATAAAAGCACTGAAGGAAAAGAAGATAAATAGACCTAAGTTCCTGATTCTAGTTGACACTGTAACTCAGCATATTCTTGTCCCTTAGGAACTAGGCACCCTCACTTTCTTAGAATGATTTTTGTTTGTTTGTTCAAGATAGCCCGGGGCAGTTCTATTACAATTTTCAGAGTTCTGAATACAAGTAGGATTTAGAGAACAGAAGGTGGGGGTCTATTTTATTCCTACCTTAAAACACTGCAATAGTCAATTAGAGACTATTTCAGATAAATTCTAGATGGATATTCCAAATCACAAAACATGAAGAAACAGATAACCACATTCTGAAATGATCCAATCCAAAAACCATAGATTTGAACTACAACAAAACAATACAAATTTTCAATGCAGCAAAAAAAATAAAAAACACAAAATCTGCTTAAGACAAACACATTCTCTGCATATTTCAGAAATACAAATCAAGACTGATGGATGGATGAAAGGAAGGAAGGAAGGAAGAAAAACAGGGAAAGAGGGAGGGGAAAAACAAGTTCAGATGCTGCTGAACAAACTCGGATAATAATACAAAGACCATCTAAACAGCATAGATTTGTGTAGTGATAATAAAGTGCCTCAAATGACACAAGTCCTAAACCAGGCTCTGGCCAACCAGCCATGGCCTGAAGAGATCATTTTACTGTTCTCCTTTTGCATCAAATTAACTAGTCTGAAAAAAAACAAGAGTCCTTGTGAGTATTAAATGTGATGCTGTATATGAAAGGCTTTTACAAAGAACTGATCTCTATGTAGGTAACACTAAAAAGGCAATCGATAGATAGCATAAACAAGATGGAAGCTAGAGTACCAATGTAAAACAAACTATTCTAGCAAGTAACTAAGAAGCTTAGTTTTCTCAGCTCCTGCTAGACCAATTATACATATCAGAAACGTAATAAAACTTAATTTCCACAAAATTATTTTGCGATTCAGACTTTCTTAATTCAGACAGGTGCTGCCCAAAATTCTTAAATTAGCAAACTTTTACTGCAATGCTATTATGCTGCAGGGAAAAAAATTAAATGTTCCCAAAATGGGTATATTTGCTCATTTGAAATCTCATTATAAATTCTTATCATTAAGTACACTCATTTTCTTTTTAGCCTCATGTCAACTCTCTGCTTCTGTGACCTTGAAAGCAGGGATACAGCAGGCAAGAAACTACCATTCCCACCTAGGTACCACACTGAGACTGTCTCAGAATTTGGAAACAAACTCACCTTCCAATACTAAAAATTATCAAAATTAAAACATAAGCAGAATATTCCAGCTTTAAAAAAAAATCTATTAATCTGTATATGAGCCCAAAGGCAAATTCACTGACTTCAGAATCAGATTCCTATCTCAGCTTCTGCAGTCATTCCTGGATATGAATTGAGGCACGTTACTCCACATTTCTCTACTTCTCTTTTCCATTCTGTTATATGAGAAAGCAAGAGTAGTTCTCTCCAAGGATTATTAAAACAATATGAATATCATGATGCACTTAAAGGACATAGCACGGTGTCAGGAGCAGAATAAACCTCTGACATACACCGGCAGTCATCATCCCAGAGTCCCAGAGTCCCAGAGTGCATTCTCAGGAAAGTTAGAACATAATACATAAGCAAGCTATTACAAGTTTACTCACGCTCTATTGTCTGAAGTAATAATTAAAGGAAGGGCAGAGATATGCAAGTCATTTTAGGGGAAGAGAAGAACATAATTATTGGTGGCTCTATGAGTCAATGTTCTCAAAAGGAACAGAACCAATAGGAATATAACCAACAGCATAGTTATATATATGCATAATATATATTTTATATGTAATACATTCATATACATAAATATAAATATACGCTTCTTATAGAAATTGGCTCACAAGATTACAGAAGCCAAGGAGTCCCACAACCTGCCATCTGCAAGCTGGAGAACCAGGAAAGCCAGTCGTATAACTCAGTTTGAAGGCCTGAGAACGAGGAGAGTGCATGGTAGAAGGGCCAGTCTGAGTTTAAAGGCCTGAGAATTGGGAGGCCCAAGGTACAGGTCCCGGTTTGAGTGAGAAAGCTCAAGAACCAGGTGCTCCAACATTCAAGAGCAGAAGGCAGATGTCTCAGCTCAAGCAGACATATACATTTAGTTTCGTCCTTCCTGTGCCTTTTTGTTTTAGTCATTTCCTCAAAGGGTTGGATGATGCCCACCAGCACGGGTGAGGGAGGGTCTTCTTTACCCAGTCTCCCAATTCAAAGGCTAATCTCATCTGAAAACACCCTCACAGAAACACACAGAAATGTTTTACCAGTTGTCTGTGCATATGCCCTTAGCCCAGTCAAGCTGATATATAAAATTAACCATCACTGCAGCAGGGGTGATTGTCCAGTTCAGTTCAGAGTGAGCAAACTCTTTCATTCTAGAGACAGTTATCAGGTACCTGGACAGAAATGTTCACAGACAATTTATATAGCAACCAACATACCTTTGAACTCCTAATTCACCAAGTTCCAGGACTGGTTCACCATAAAACCATCTAATCTATAATGTTATCCCTTGCATGGACTTGGTCATCAAAAGAAGTTAACAGAGAGAATCAGGGAATTATCTCCAATTATTCATCATAAGTATACCTCTTTTCAGTTGGCTTATGATGAATCAGTCCCCAAAAAACAGATTAAACCAAAATTTTAAACCTGCAAAACTTAAGATTCAGCAGTAGAATGGTGTGAAACTATCAAAGTTCTGAGAACCTGTAATACCCTGACAATCCATGAGATCACATCTATTTTTCAACAGACTTAAAGTACCCACTATGTACCAGAAACACTGAGTATAAAAACAGGGTCCCTGTCTTTACTATCTAGTCAGAGAGGGCAGAAACCCAAATGAACTCGAATATAATGAGGCCAACCTTATAACAAGTAACACACAAAGGGCTATGGAACAGAGAAGTATCACAAATAACTTTAGGTTCAATAGAGAAGTTTGTCCATAGGGATCAAATCTAAACCTTTCCCTTGAGAGTTAGCAATAAAGAATGGGTAGAATTCATATCTGGAATAAACAGCAGAGCACTAAATACTTTTCACAGGAGGAAAAATGACACAAGAAGAAAAGTACCAAAAATCTTTGAAGCTATGCTGCCCACACAGCATAGAGGATGATCTATAATTATGATGTTCTAAACCAAAGACCGAGAGAGTATATAATTTAAGGCTCAGGTACCATATATTGATAGTTCATATACATTACATAACTAAAAGTAGGATGGTTCTGGACTTGTATTCCTTTGTACTATGGACATCTGCCTGAATCTCTGATTTTCTAAATTGTTGAGTGAGCATTAAATCAGATCCAAACTCTTACTTGCAACTGTCACAGAGAGTAAATGCCTTTCATTATGTCTTTGTATATATATAGAGAAAGATAGAAGAGTACTTATATATTATACATTTAGTCTTATATTCTTTTTTAAAAAAAAAAAGCTTAAAATTATTTCCCAAAGATACTTAATTCTCTTCCTTAAAGACCTAGGCTTCAATAAGAACTCCTCAATCTACCCCTGTAATCCAAATTCTATTTGGTCCTGCAGGGAAGTTAAACGTGAGATCCTGACATCAATTTGTTGCCATGGAAATAATTGAGATGTCAATGTTTCTGCATAATGACTGCAGCCTAAGAGCAGATGGACTGACAAGGAGGAAAAATATCTTTGCAAATATCTAATAATTAACCATTATTTTAAATTTACCTTATTATAAGAACTTGGGTAAGATCAGTTTGAACAGAAGACAACCAATTTCAACCTGAATTTTTATTGAGAAAAACATGTTCAAGTTATACAAACAGAAGGGTTTGCCATGGTCTTTTTATCCATTTGAGTGTGTTTTCTTGCTTGTTGCACTGTTGTGCTACATAAATATATATATAACCAACTTCAGAATAAATCAGACTTGACAAAAGCAAACTATTCCACGTAGAGAAGCAGTGACAATGTTAGATGATGAAGAGACACTCAGTCCTTGAACTTCTTTCCACCATCTTATTGAAAATTCCTTCTGAGGAATACTGAACCTGGCTACATAACTCATACAACTCATCATGTACAATACACTTTTGCTATAAAAATGTTTGTTGAGTCCCCTATCCTATGAATTTGTTCATCCTAAGAATTTGCCACTGTCCTATGAATTTGTTCCAGAAAATTGGCTATTTGAGTACAAAGACCAAATTCTTTTCTGTATCCTCCACAATATCTAGCCCTATTTCCTGGACTAAGCTGAATTCACTTACAGAGAATTTTTTCCTAAGTGTAACAAGGATTAGTATACTTAAATATAACAGGCTGAGGGATTAGGTGTATATACATGCACGCACATATACGCCTAAACCACGAAACCTTCAGTCTCCTAATATTTTTAAGATACTGTCAATTGGAACCTCTTACTCTACCACCCATGGTGAGCCCTTTTTATTCAAACATGAAAATGCTGTCCTTCCCCACTGTGGGCTAATTACACCATCTGCTTAGCCACAGTACTATTAATGTTAATGCCATAGCACTGCCACATGAACTGCCCTCAAACACCTGTACTGTCAAAAGTACAAGTGGTATACAAGGCCAGGAAATCCGGATCCTGATTCATAGTCTCTGCTTTCTCTCCTGGGGCAACACTATGCTTTCCACAGGAGCATTTGGACAACTTCCCTCCATCTCACCTGAGTCTAAATGGTGCAAGTCATAAAGATAAACAATAACAACAGCAAAAACCAATCGCCTCCCTTCATCAAAACTAAACATTGAGAAAGAGGTAATTATTTGGGAGAACAGATGGGAACAAAGCCAGGAAAAGGAGGAGAGATGAAGAGTAACTCAACCGACAGGCATTGCCTATCCTTGAAATTAGGCCAACCAGTTCATCACCTTTATTATAAAGACAATATCAAGTTAATAAAAAAGCTACAAATCTCCTCACAGATTAGGGGTATATGGACACACACCCATGAAATAAATAAACTCCATATTAAGAAATTAAAACTACAACCTCAGAGAATATCATACACCAGATATCTGAATGTGGACTAGAAATAAATGGTTGTCTTATTTAAATTGTTCACTATTTTCAGGAGTTCCCTTCGTGGCTCAGTGGTTAACGAATCCGACTATGAAACATGAGGTTGCGGGTTCGATCCCTGGCCTTGCTCAGTGGGTTAAGGATCTGGTGTTGCCGTGAGCTGCAGACGCGGCTCGGATCCTGCCTTGCTGTGGCTGTGGCGAAGGCCGACAGCTACTGCTCCTGTTAGACCCCTAGCCTGGGAACCTCCATATGCCGTGGGTGCAGCTCTAGATAAATGCAAAAAGACAAATAAATAAATAAATAAATAGTTCACTATTTTCAAAAAACATTACCATTTGAAGGAAGTGCTTTTTTTTTTTTTAAATGACTGCACCTGTAGCATATGGACGTTGCTGGGCCAGGTACTAAATCTGAGCCTTTAACCCACTGCACCAGGCTGGAGGTCAAACCCACACCTCCACAGCAACCTGCACTGCTGCAGTTGGATTCTTAACTCATTGCATCACAGCAGGAACTCCCCAGGGCATTTTTAATTATAATTCTTTGTTAAACATATGAAAGCAATCCATTATATTTATCTTCTTTTTACTGTCCCCTGCATTCATCTCCATCACCAATACAAAGGCAAACACGTATGATCAGTAACTTTTCTCATGGTCGTTAAATAATAAATATATCCCTTTGATTATTAAAGCCAATTGAATTTTGAAAATACATGCATACATGTATTTATCCTAAAACTATTGATAAATAACTTTTCTCAAGATTATTAAACAATAAATATATCCCTTTGACTATTAAAGTCAACTGAACTTTAAAAATACATGCAATTATCCTAAAGTTATATACATATAAAAAATCTATCCTCATGGCTTGAAAACTGGAACATTTACAGATGGGTACTTCAGTTCCTGTTGTGGCTCAGCGGTAATGAACCTGACTAGTATCCACGAGGACGTGGGTTCGATCCCTGGTCTTGCTTAGTGGGTTATGGATCCTGCATTGCTGTGGCTGTGGTGTAGGCCAGAGGCTGTAGCTCTGATTCAACTCCTAGCCTAAGAATTTCTATACGCCGCAGGTGAGGCCCTAAAAAGCAAAAAAATAATAAGAAGAAGATAAAATGTCAAAAAATAAAGATGAGTACTATGGAGAGTCCCATTGTGGCTCAGCAAAAAAGAACCCAACTAGCATACATGAGGATGGAGGTTTGATTCCTGATCTCGCTCAGTGGATTAAGGTTCTGGCATGGCCATGAGCTGTGGTGTACTTTGCAAACATGCCTTGGATCTGGCGTTGCTATGACTGTGGTGTAGGCTGGCAGCTGTAGTTCCAGTTCGACCCCCGGCCTGGGAAGGATCTTCAATATGCTACACCTGTGGCCCTATAAAAAGAAAAGCTGGGTACTGTGGTTAAAGTTATCAGAAGTGTACTATAAAAGAAGAAGAGGATGCTAAGTGTGGTGGATCTTTGGTAGACTCCTCATCTGGAAAATCATTATCTCTATGGTTCCTTCATGTTTTAATATCCAATAAATCAAAACACATCTTTGTAATTAATTATCACACTAATTAACATACCCAGTTTCTACAAAAGTCAAGACATGGTACACAAAACATGGCAAAGTTCACCACATCCTACAGTTTTGAAGCCCACTGTTACAATGAGAAAAAACAGAAAAAAAGAAAAAAGGAAAGAAACCCACAGGCATCAATGCCTTTTTGCAACTCACCAAGTTCCACTTTGGACGCAAATGATATAGGCCATAAGGAAAAAGATGCAAAGAGGCAGAGAGTCATAATACATCACTGATTATTTATTTGTTATATGGCCTAAATGTGGCTTGAAAATCATGAAGAATGTGCTTTCTCTTCTGAAAGAAACAATCATTAAGGACGAATATAGTTGCAAATCTGGGGTCCTTTGCTCATTAAGGCACTGGCAACATTCAGGTGATTATAAAACTCTTCACTTAGGAGAATAAAGCACAGCTAATGTAGTGGAGACACAAGTGCAACTGATGGAAAAGATGCAAGTAAAAAGTTTCCCATGAAAGATGCTGAACTTCTGTTAGAAATGATAAAACCATCAAACTTTAATTTCTTCACTTTTTTCTCACTTGTGGTCAAGAGGATCTAAGGGGCAGGTAGCATCTGTCATAATTTATGTTAGTTTTATAACTGTTTACTTACATATTTATTCTGAAGATTAAAAAAGAAAGCACCTAAAATGGAGGACAGATATAAAATAATGAACATTTACAGTCATAACCATAAAAATAATATTTTCCTAAAATATTGTAATTTGCAGCCATCTTTAAAGGAAAATTGTGAAAGGAAAAAATGCAGCTTGAAAAAATTATTTAAAAAATACTCTTTCACACTAATCTCTTTTCATTTTTTTAATAATAGACCAATTTAATCAAAATGTTTCTCTTCAGCACACAGACCCATGTATTGTCTGGAATTGTAAGAAAAAATACATATTTATACACTTGTAGTATAAAAAGATATATGTAACCATCTTGAAAAAAAAAGATTTTTTTCTCTTTGTTATTCTTTTTTTAACATATAAGAAAGCCCGATGTCCTAATGAAAAGCCACAATTCATCAGATGCTGGAACATCATAGAGGTATAAAGGAATAAATAAAAGCTATAAAAATGCATTAAAATGACACAAATACATTTGCCTAACAAGTCCCCTTAGTGGGAAAACTGCATTAAAATAACTATTTGTGCACACACCAATTTTAAAAAGGGGCTGTAAGTGCCTACAAAAGTTCAAACACAAACTGACCTATTTTTTGCTTTTTTAAGGAAAAAAGCACCTGACCACTACTGACATTAACAAGAACATACATTTAATTTCTAAGAAGGCTAAATTGGTTAATAAAAAATAAGGCAATTTGTCCTAAGAAACAGAAAAAGAAAAGCAGAGCACCAAAAAGACCAATACCCTGACACTCTGATGTGATGAGAGTGATCTCATATTAACAGCTTGACTGAGATATAATTCATATACCACAAAATTTACCCTGTGAAGATGTACAATGCAGTATGTTTTCAGTATATTCAGAGTTGCACAGGAATCACCACTACGTAATTTTACAACTCTGTTCAAAAAAAAAAAAAAAAACTACCTGTAGCCATTCCATACAACACTTTCCCCCATTCCCTAGGTAAGCATGAGCTCCTTTGCCTCTAGGGATTTATCTGTTTTATACATTGCATATAACTGCAGTCATTTAGTATATGTTCTATAATGACTGGCTTCTTTCATTTATCACAATATTTTTGAGGTTGATACACGTGTAGCATGTATTGGTACTTTTTTTTAAAAGAGAGTTTCAGGAGTTTTGCCATGTATCTAATTTTGACCTTTGTGAAAATATTCATAGGCAGCATGGATGGAGGGCGAGGGTAAAAAATGAAGATGTCTGAAGAGGATTAGAAAAAAAAAATCAATGAAAGGCTCTAGGTAAGTACTTTCCAAAAAAATATAATTAGATCCCTAAATGTAACTCTAAAATTTCTAGCTAGCTGCATTTTAAAAAGGAAAAATCAGATGACATTAATTTTAATAATATTTTATTTAATATATACAAAATATGATTACCTTAAATGGAAATATTTTATATTCTTTTCTTTATAACATATCCACTATGTAATTTAACATTCATCTCAGATCTCAATTTAGACTAGCCACACCTTAAGGGCTCAAAAGATAACATGTAGCTACCATTTGGACTGCACAGATTTAGAGAGAGAGAAATCAGAGAGGGCCATCAGAGAGAGAAAAAAAAAAAACAGAATCATTAGAACAGTTAGAAAGAATGAGGAATAAGGAACATAAAGTGAAAATTGAGTAAAGGCTGGAAGACTATCAGGGGGATTAAACAGGCATATTTTCATTGTATGTGAAGCATTTTTGAGTCCTACCTCTACAGTCCTTCCCACAGTGTATGACACTGCTAGAATCAACTGATTGACTGGGTTACAGAGAAGATCAGAAAGAAAGGTACAATGTATGCCTATCCTCAATAAAATATCACCAAGTAAGAGAGAGAAACATTTTTAAAAACTCTAAGTTAGAAAGTGATTCCTCCCATATGACAAATACAGACAAAGTGATCAGAAATGAGTTAGAGGCGACAGAATTTCTTCACAACTGGGAGACTCCAGCACTGCCCTTCCAAGTTTGTCTTATCCTCACTCTGTGCTCTTTTACACTTGAATTGCCTGTATTAGAGCAGTTAAAATTAACAGTCAGCTTGATGTTATTAGTGTCCTCATCACTGAGTAGCATTTAGCCTGCGATTTCCAGGTCTAAGATTTGGAGCTCTGCTGACTTACATATGCTGCATGTCTTGATATACATTCTCTTCTTCGAGTTACTAAAGTCTCAACTTACCCATTGACCATACCCTCATACCATATGTGGCCAACATCCACCAATCACTCTAAGAATTCTTACTTAGTTCTACATCATTAGTATTTTATCTTAAGTAGTTTAATACAAAACAAATTTACACTCTAAAGTTAAATGATGTGCCCTTCTAGATAACTACAACATAAAATTAAGGTAGCTATTAGAAGGCAAAATTTGAAGCATTTTAATTCATACTGTATTATTATAATTTCTGCAAAATAATTCAGCTTTCTCTATAACAGTCAAACTTCACTTTTAAATAAATAATTTCATCCTTGAATCCCATGACAAACTTAGAGATAAACTAAATTAAGCCTGGTATGCAAGCACCTATTCATTATTGCATAATGTTTTAGGCAAAAAGCCAAATTAAAATCCACACAAAAGTTTTATGTATCTCTATACAGCTAAGCAGTTGTTTCAAGTGAGAAATCATTTTAAAAATCACAAACATTTAAGTTAATTATTAGAGTTTAGAGGGGCAGTCTAACCTCCAGATGGAAAGGAAATGCTAAATCAAAACTAGATTAAAAAGTGGCATAGAAGCCAAAGTAAATTCTTTAAAATTCCTCGAACTTTTGAGGAAGAAAGGCATGCATTAATAGCCCAAAATGTCCATTTATGTGATCTGCCTCAGTAGACATTAAAGAAAGCTGAAAGTTAATTTGTGTAAAATCAACAAAGCAGACCTCTGAAAACTTAAAACTAAAAAAAAGCTGTACTGATATAACTCTAAATCGAAAGTAATAACTTAGCAATCTTTGAATATCTCTTTATGTATTTCACAAAGAGCCCTTTCGAAACTTTGTTTTAAAAGAAACAGCAACAGTAACAGATGGCCAACCAATGTCTCCAGCACATTCCCCAGTGAGCATCCGTAACACCAGCAGGATCAACTCTTCTAACTCATGACAAAAAAGAAAATTCAAACAGAAACACCAATATCATTTTTTATTTTAAAAACAAAGTCATTGAGGTTTTTTTTTTTTTTTTTAAGACAACAACACAATAAAAACATTGCTGGTCTACAGAAGTGGGAATAACTGAGGTCACACAAGTTACGGAAATATTAAATCCAATTTATTCTCTTTCTCTTGGGTTTGATTTTTATGCCGAAAAGGGGTTTGAGAATTTGCTCTACACTAACTCCTATGTATTAAAAGGCCAGGTGCAAAGCAAATATGACCTTCAGTAAAATAAATAAAATTTATATTTTCCAACAAAAATAGCTTGGTAACTTAAGTGAACAGAAGGTGAAAGAATGGCTGAAACGCACAGTGGGGGCCAGGGAAAGGTAGTGAATGATTGTGCTCAACTTAAAAATAAGTCACCAATACTGTCACGAATGAAATGCAATTATAATCTTAAGAAGATCATGAAAAAGACTTTTTATTAGATACTGTCAAGCAGCTTATTTTTCAAGGTTAAACATAATTATATAATACTTGCTATTAATTTTGAAAAAATATATTTTAAATTCAAATTCCTTCTGTTTACTGTGAGGGTATAAACAGCTCAATTTTAAAAATCTTTTTAAATGAAATGCAAATTGATGACCTGTGAAAAGACAATCCCTATCACAAAATATTTGAGTTCTAAGTACAACCAAATCCACTTATATGCCATATTTCAAAAAAAACTAAAAATTTGAAAATGTTTTACCTTATTTCTAATACTATAATACAGTCAATAAGTTGTGAAAGTGAAGTTTGTTTCTGGGCACCAGTTCACTATTAACAATTGTCAAGGTCAACAATGTAATTTAACCATAGCAAAATGAACATTCAAGATCCTTGTTCAAAAACCAGGGACCATTTCTTTCACCTTTCTTTCTTCCACAGTGTTCAACCAGTCCTATTTTTTAATTTGTTCTTCAATGTCTCTTGGGTGTGCGAACAGTCATGGAGTGACAGATCCTCAGAGGTGCCTAGAGCCTTGGACTATATAACTCAACAAGCAGGAGGCATACACTAGATTCAACCCTCCCCATACTAGCATCCAAGGTCCCTTCAGGGGCACAGGGGAAAGAATTACCGGACTGTGTGGTGTTAGAGAACAGGGGCTGAGGGTCCAAGTCTTAATCTCTTGCTTCATTGCACCATAGGGCTCCATTTACAAAACCCAAATCAAAGATAAAATTAATACAATCACAGGATTTGACATGCCAAGTGTGTGCCTTCTTCTGAATTTGAGGCCCTGTGTGACTACACTAGTTGCCTGCCCAGGAGGCAAGCGCTGATAATTTTGATTCAGAGGAAATGAAACATTTTTTTTATAGCAGCTATTGCCACTTTACTTGATTCAATCTGTCTTCATAATATCTATCTCCAAGTCTGTGTCAATGCTACAATTACAAATAGAAGAATTCTAACCAGAGGAAAAATATACTGGATATATAATATCTTACCTATTAATTCATGTGTTAGACAGTCCATACTAACTGCTATGCAAGTTATTCCTGACATTTAAAGAAGACAACAGTATGGGCAAGAATGGCAAATATACTAAAAAGTACATTTTTTAAACAATTACAGTTGAAGGTTTCCTCTGCATAATGTACAAGACTCTTGCTGGCCCCAGGGTACCTAACAACTGGCAGTAGTTGCATTTCAAGCCTTTGAAATGCATAAAATGACTAGAAATTTTTTAAATTTTCGAAAAATCTTTGAAATGCAAAGTGACTAGAAACATGGGAGAGAATTAGGTTCCTTCCTAACAACTAGGGAGGGGAAAAGGAATAGCGGCTATGGTTGGATATACAGACATTTTTAAATAAATTATTTTTAATTCAGGATGGGAAAAAACTAATAATGATTTTATGAGTACAGAGAAAAGAGAACACGGCTCATTCTAACAAACAAACAACTGAATATGAGATTAAAATGCTCATTCTAACAAACAAACAACTGAATATGAGATTAAAATGCATCAGTTGAAAAGGTAAGGTATACTTAAAAGCAATGAACTCAGTACTTTCTTTGAGCCAAGGTATTTAATATACATAAAATTCAAATAAAGCTAAGAGAATAAAATTATACAAATGAAATGTACCCTCAAATAATGCCAGGAGACTAAAGTTGAGAATGAACTAAGACTCCTAAAAGATACTAAAAATAACAAAAAAAAGCTTTTATATTTTGAACAAGAGGAACAAAGAAAAGTTACATTCATATCAGGGCAAACAGTGTACGGTTAACAATGAAAAATCCTATTTTGGTTTTGAAAAGGTAAGGCAAATGGAGGAAGGGGAGAAAGAAGAAGAAAGTAAATCCTACAAACAGATGAAAATTCTATAAAACAGCAAATGACCACTTTGCTAATTTTAAGTATCCATTCCCCTAAGAAATTTTGCTAGTTCACGCCATTGATTCCACTTTGACTAAAGTTGTGGGTGACCTTCACATCACCCGTGCAACACATATTTTTCAGCCTTCACTGTTCTTGATGCTTCAGAGAATTTAATACTGACAACCACTACCTCCTCTTCACATTCTTGGTTACCATGATGTGTAGCTACTATTTCCTCCAACTTTTTTGGACACTTCTAGGTTTCCTTTGCAGATTCACGGTCACCTCATTGACCATGAAACACTGGAATCTCTTACCAGTATTAATAGTAACTTGAATTACAAGCTAGGTCTATAATCCAAACATTCCCTTTGCACTCTAGACCTCGATACCCAAATGCCTAATTGATCTCTTAACTTGTCTGTCACAGAGGCATTTCAAACATATCTAAATCCAAACTTATGATCTCACCCTCAAATGTGGTCCTCTTCCGGGGCTCCCTCTCTCAGTAAATAATACTGCCTCTCATCCAGTTTTACGCAGAAAAACCCAAGTAAAATCTTTACTTACACCTTCTCTCTCATCCCACCATCCAATCCATTACTAAATCTTGGGACTTTACCTTCTAACTTTCTCTCAAATCTATCCCCCTCTTTCCGTAACTTCCAAGACAACCGAATTACCAAATTCTCTCACCTGGATCACGACAGAGGGATCTGCTCAGTTTTCTGTGCTACTCTTACCTGTTTCCATTCTGCTTTCTACACTGTAGCCAAAATGATCTTCTGAAATCAAAATATAATTTTATCACTATTTTTACAATCTTTGAATGACTTCCTATTGTCCATCCTTAATCTTCCTCATCATCTTCATCTCACTCAACATACTCTCCCACTCCGTACACTGTGGAGGCCAGCACCTTCAGTCACAGAGTCTTAAAAATGTTGTTCCCTCAAACTTGAATGCTTTGCCCTCCTACAATTCATCTCTCTTCACTTTATTACTTTCTATTCATCCCTCAAATCCCAACTCACCTTCAGCAGGAAGTTTCTACAGATCCCCATAGCAGTATCTTCCCCATTAGACTATAAACTCCATGTGGTCAAGGAGTAAATTTGCTTATATTCAGTATCCTCCATCCACCATCTAGCGTAACAACCTGGTGATTGGTGGACACTCAAGTTCTTGTCAAATAAATAAAGACTGTTCTAATTTGAGAATTCTTACTTGGTAACGAAGAAGATGAGTCTTTTTCTACTGGTGATTGAGTCATCATGACAAACTAATTTGCAGTTTCTATGCCTATTAATAAGATATTATTCCTCTGTTTGCTAAATACATGTGAAATACACATATACAATCTTGATCAAATTTCAGTCTGGCAGCATCAAACAAACCTTGAATACCAAGCTTTCAGTTAACTATACACTTCAGCAGGAGTTTATTAGGACCCCCACTTAACTGCCTGTCAATATCACAACCAGACATTTTTTATCATACAAAGTTTATTTCAAGCAGTGTAATTTGTCTCTATTTGGGCTGACTCCTTATTTTTTCAGTGCTTAAGTTTATATTGCTGTTCAGTCTATTATCTCTGATATAAAGTGTTGTGAGTACAAAATTATTATGGAATAGACTGAAAGAAAAGGATTTCCTAACAAATCCATCAGTACTTCCATGACTTCCATGGACAGCATCCAAACCTCCTCACTGACCATTCATTTATAGAATGTCCACACACCCTGCCCCCAAGAAACAGATTGCTACTAATTCTGTTTTATTTTCTCTTATCTTACCCCTAAGTAGTGTTTGTCACTCCCCTTTAATAAGAGATTTCTCCAACTCTTTTAAAGCTGCAATGCTTCTATCTCAATCAGAAATAATTTTTAAAAATCTGTGTACCAAACAGAAACACTGCCTCAGGCTGGGGAAATTCAATATACACATTAAGTACCTTTGGAAAAAGAAAAAAGTCTTAATGTATCTGATTTCACCAACACAATGTAAGTGCCCTCACAGAAGCTCCTTTTGAAAAATAAATCTCACAACTTTGAAACAAGGTAGTTTGTTGATAGCAATGATAAATGTACTTTTCACAGCTGTAGAAAAAATAGGATCACGATATCCACAGCAACCAGTATCTAACCTTGAAAAAATAGAAATGACCACTATAAATGAGTGTTTTCCTCCATTTATTTTATCTATATAGAAAGCATATATTAAGCCATCTATCAGGAAACAAAAGGTTATCTTGTATACTTAGCTGCAGATATATGCCAAGAGAAGTTGTTTTTACAAATCATTAAGGTAAGAATGCACACACAGAGAACATGCCTGATTTGCTCAGCTTCCAATAACTTGAAGATACCTCCAAAATAATTTATATCCCGACTTGGAAACCCAGCTCAAATCCAATAAAAAAAAAACACTGGTCATTTCTTATGCTGTTATTATTTATTAAAACCCTAGAGCACCTTTAAGGAGATGCTCTAACACAAGAGTTGAGGACATGGGAAGAAACGGGAAATACTAGTCTGTATCTGTGCCTACAAGCAAATAAGCATTTAGTTGTTTCTAGTCACATTTTTATGTTAATGTGAGTACTCAGATTAGCACTTGTGATAGAACAGTGCCCCACCCCACAAGTGTCTATATTCTAGTCTCTGGCAACTGTGAATACAATAGACTATGTAACAAACAGGAATTTAAATTTACAGATGGGATTAAGGTGGCTAATCAGTGACTTTGAGATGAGGAAGTTATCTTGAATTATCTGAGTAAACACAATGTAATCATTAGTGTTCTTAAATATGGATGAGGAAGCAGAAGAGAACCAGGGAGATGGCAATGTGGCAAAGGCTTGGCCTAACCATGCTGAATTTAAAGACAGAGAAAGAGGAACAAGCCAAGGAAGACAGGTGCCTCTGGATGCTAGAAAAGGCAAGGAAATAGATCCCACCCTAAAGCTTCCAGAAGAATCCCAGATCTGCCTTGATTTTAGCCCAATTAGATCCACCTGCCCTCTGATCTCCAGAAATATAAATTAATCAATTCTTGTCATTTAAAGCCACCAACTTTGTTGAAATTTTTTGCAGCAGCCATAGAAAGCCAATATAATAAAAACTTTGCGACTAACAAAATATTTTATACATGGTGTTATTCCTAAGCACAATAGTAAACTAACCATTCCAAGTAGTTTAAAAAAAAAATCTCATAGTCTACTTCAGACCTCACCCCCTCCAAAAAAAAAAATTAGTTAAGTTACTTCTCCTTGGCCCTCAGTTTTCTTATTTTTAATAAAATAGAGTTTAATGGAATGTTCTAAAAGTTTCCTTTGAGCTCTAAAGTTCTTGTTTCCCTATCTTATGAATGCTAATTATGAATTACTGTTTGAGCTTATTTTCTTTTCTATGAAATAACAAAATTGTTAACCTCTGAGTTTTTTTCAAAAAACAAAAGTAATCATGTTAAAGGAAATCTGATGTAACTTCACAAAATTATTCATTATAACCTACTATTTTTAACTTTAGGTCTCTAACAATTTCTTTGCTTTACTATGTCACTTCACTCATCTTTGAAAAAGACCAAGTTCAAATAAAAGAAGAGTTCAGTTAGAGTTGCAGGCAACCTTTTTTTTTAATCTTAGAAGAAGCAAAAACACAAAAAACAAAAAAGAGGCAATACGATGAAGAATTTTGCTTTTAAAATTTAACACACAGATCTTTCCAAATTCAATAAGGCATTATCCAGAGAAGAAATAATACATTTTTTAATGGCTAAAAAAGCCTTTCCCGTAAACTACTGCAGGTCCTGGCTATACCGCTTAATATCTACAATTTTAAAAAAATTCTCATTTCCTCTGCATTTAACTGTGTAGTGTATTTTTTCTCTTAAAAAACTATGCCACCAAAATGAGAAGAAGTCAGACAAGCAAAGTTAAAGCCATATTATATTACAGACTAACTTAAGTCTCCTTTAATAAGTTGGAGAGTTAAAATATCATTAGAGTATGTGATAGTGCCTTCAACAAATACCAATGAAGGACATCATTTAAAAACAAGTTTTAGGAGTTCCCATTGTGGGTCAGCAGGTTAAGGATCCAATGTTGTCTCTATGAGGATGCAGGTTCAACCCCTGGCCTTGCTCAGTGGGTTAAGGATCCAGTGTTGCTATAAGCTGTGGCATAGATCACAGATGGGGTTCAGATCTGGTGTTGCCATGGCTGTGGCACAGACCCCAGCTGCAGCCCTGATTCGACCTCTGGCCCAGGGATAATATAAATGAATGTTTAAAAATAAAAACAAATTTTATGCAAGAATATTCTCTTGGCTTTAAATGAATTTTAGTATGTCTGAGAGTAACTGACAATTGAGGCCAGTAGTTGAAAACATTCGAAGAGTACATATATGCAACATTTTCCCAAACACTATCATGCAGATGCCAAATTGTAAAGGTATCTGCAGAATATCCAGTTTTCTGGTAACTGTGTGATTTTATAGTATGTGTAAAATTTTACAGAACAAATAAAGATGTTTGATTTTCAATACATGTGGCAGCAAACACTGGGGCAGGAAATGAACAGGAAAAAAAATGAATTGAGCAGAGGATTCTAGATATTATAGAAGATGAACAGAAGAGGATAGGACAACCCTATTCCAGAAGAAAAACAATGATGGTTGGAGAAAAAAAAAAGTTAAACTCATGGAACCAAAGAACAATAGAGTGGTTTCCAGGGACTAACGGGGATTGTGGGGAAGAAGGAAATGAGAAAAGCTGGTCAAAGCATGTACACTTTCATTTGTAAGATAAGGAAGTTCTATGGATTTAGTGTACAACATGATGATTATAGTTATTAACACTACATTGTACACTTGAAATTTGCTGAGAGATCTAAGTGCTGTCACCATATACACAGCAAAGACGTAAGATGTGAATGTGTTAATTAATTGATTGTGATAGTCATCTCACAAGTGTGTATATATTATATTATCACATTTACACCTTTAAAAAATAAAATAAACGCTCCTTTACATGCAAAACAGAAGGAAAGCTGTCAGAAAGAGTCTGGGGCAAAGTGCAGATGGGGCGACAGAGACGGTATCAGTGACGAAAAGAGGTCTTAAAGGGAAACAATTACAAAAAAGTGAAAAATGGAAACCAGAAATGCATTTAATAGATACAAAATAGCCTCCAAAACACACACACGCGCGCACACACCCCAAAAGCAGGCCAATCAATAAGGAGAAAGTGGCCTGACTGTGAAATGGACCAGGCTAATGGACTCACAGCTGAACCATATTCCTTCCTATTTTTAATCACAAGCTAGAGGTCCAGCAGGTACATGTGAATGTGTGTGAGGCTAACATTAGATATTTTCATATTGCAGGTTGGGGGCTGGGTTTCAAATGCTGTGAACACAGTTGTGGTAATTATGGTTTCTACAATGATTTTAACAGAGTTAATGTATAAGACTATATCAGAAGCAAATTTATGTGTTTGTTACCTTATGAAAAGGAGGTGAAAGTAGAGGAAGAGAGGGAGAAGATGAAAGGCAGGCTGACAGAGACAAAAGAGTGAGCAGGGGGGTGGGGCGGGAGAGCAGGAGAGTGAGACTGAAACTGGGAGGAGGACAAAGAAGGCAGTGCAAAAACAGAAACACCTCCACCTCTCCAAGGCTTTGTCCCTCAAGAGAGTACAAAAGGCGAGTGAAATCAGGAGGTTCTGCTGGGCCTTTGTTCTTAATTCTGTTCTTTGTTTTCCTCCCTCATGAATTCTGCCTTTCATTCATATAGTCCCCTAGAAGCCTGGTTTTGTAAGTTTCTGTTTATTCACATGATTCAGTATGTCACAGATGGTGCAACACAGCCAAATGCAGCAAGTGAGTGTGTGGGCACGTGTGTTGTGACTGTTACTTTTGTTTTTTGCTCCCCTCCCTCTCTAAGTATAAGGAACTCCGTGGATTTGCTTTTATCTTTGTATTTTGAAGTAATTTCAAACTTACATAAAAGTTTCAAGGATAATACAAAGAACTCCTGTTTAGCCTTTATAACTAAATTTACCAATTTTCAACATTTTGTCACGTTTTCTCTTTCTGTATATTTAACATTTATTCCATATAGTTCCATACAACTTATGTACGTTTCCTAAGCAATTTGACAGCAGGTTGCATACAACATGCCCTTTACCCCAGTATGCCCATGGTCTATATCTTCAAACCTGAAGAATATTCTGTCACATAACCACGATATTATAATCACATATACAAACTTTATCATTGCTACAGTATGATCACATAATGTAGGGTTCAGCAAACTCTTGGACCAAACCTGACCTTCCAAGTGACTTCGCGAATAAAATTTCAATGGAACACAGACATGCCCATCCTCTTCTGTTTTGTCCATGGCAACAATGTGAACAAGCGAAGTTGGGTAACTGTTGCAAGACAGACTATGGCCTGCAAAGCCTAAAAAAATCTACTATTTGGCCCATTAGATAAGAGAGTTTTTCTGATCCCTGCTACAATTCATAATTCATATTCTATTGTCAATTTTCTCAGTAACGACTTTTTACCTATATTTCCCAGCCTAGGATTAAATCTAGAATCATACATTTCATTTAATTTTCATATCTCTCAGCCTCCTTTAATCCAGAACAATTCCTCAGTGTTTCTTGGTCTCATAGCATTGTCACTTTGAGTCTGGTGCCTTAGACCACTCGGCCATCCTGACACACAGCATTGTCACTTTGAAGAAAACAAGTCAGGTATTTTTCAGAATATTCCTCTGTTTGGATTTATCTGGTGTTTCCCCAGGATGAGATCCACGTAATGCACTCATTGTCAAAACACTACAAATACAATTTTATGTTCTTATGATATCATACAAGACCTATCCTGTGAAGCTACTGGTCGTATTTAAAAGCTGTACTTCTTAACTTCCACTGTTTTTGCTCAAAAATGAACATTCATTTCTGCAGGACAAAGTAGAAAAGAGACATCCACGACAAAATAGACAAAAACAAAGCCTAACAGTTTGCATAATCTCAATTGTGAGTCTGCACATAAAATCATTCCTTTTCACTTAATCTACAAGGGCCACATGATTCAACAACCACTGTCAGGAGCTTGAGCGACTTGGGCACAAAGTTTAGGGACTATATTAGTTTCTTAACGTTGCCTTAACAAAATACCACAGGCCAGGTGGCTGAAAAAAACAAACTTATTTTCTCACAATTTTGGTGGTAGAAGTCCAAGATCAAGGTGTTGGCAGATTTGATTTCTCAAGAGACTTCTCTCCTTGGCTGACAGATAGCCACCTTCTCAGTGTGTCCTCACATGGTCTTCCCTCTATACTTGTCTGAGTCGTAATCTCTTCTTGTGAGGCTACCAGCTGCACTGGATTAGAGCCCACTCATATAACCTCATTTTACCTTAGTACTTCTTTATGGGTTATATCTCCAAATACAGTCACATTCTGAGGTACTGAGAGTCAGGACTTCAACACATGAATTTGAGGGGGATGAGAGGGGGACACAATTAGGCCCTAATGGAAACGAATAACTATGTTCTTTTTAAGATACCCACCACTGATATTCTAGGTGACACTAAACTATACCTACTTATTATACGCTTGGGTCTTCTAAGTCAAAGTGGGACCATAATGGCAGAAAAAAAAACTTGAAAGTCATGTTGTGGAAGGAACCTGAATACTATTTAAAGGAGAAGTGACACGTGGAGACATGATGGCTGTCATCAAATAGATGAAAGGTTCTCATATGGAAGATACATTAGACAATGACTTGTTTGGAGTCATTCACAAAAGTCTGAACTATAACCAGGAAACGACACTTTTTTCAATGAAAAATATAATCATTCTAAGTTACCCAACACTAAAAGGAAAATCAGTGACCTCAGACGACAGAATAAATGCTTAGAATAAACTGAGCTGAAAGAACGGTACGGACTTGGTAAAATGAGGCTGTATATTTGTACCTGTGCATTCCTTTTCTCAAATCAAACTTGAAGACCGAAATCTTTCACTGGCTCTGTCTATCAAAACGTAAGTTTTCTGAACTGCTGCAACAACTAAAACACTCATGATTGCCTCAGGCTGGAGTGAGGTATGTTCATACCAAGTCTCAGTGTCATTACATTTTCTTCTGAAGCAAAATGTATGCCCCAAACTGTGAACGACACGAGAACAGAACAAGAACCTCTAAAAGAAGAGGCGCATGTATGAGTTACAAATACATCTAAAAATGCCTAATGACTCAACTAATACTGAAGCCATACAATGTAACTAATATTTTAAGAACCATTAGTACTTATGAAATACCAGCTTTCAGACCAAGAACCACTGCCTTTCCACCCTAATTTTATACTGTAAAACTTCAAACAATCACCTTTATAGGAAGTGGCAAGGCAGGCCACATACACAGGTATGTGATGATATAAAATGAATACATCCTCTCTCTAGTCACCTTGGATTGCAAACCCTGCCTTTACAAGAAACTAAGAAGTTAGAAGCATCACAGCCCAGTGTTTACAGAGAGTAGGTCTAGAGACAGGCTCCCTGAGCCAAATTCAGGCCCTTTCATTATCAGCTCTGTGACCTTGGGCCAGGTACTTAAACTCTGTGTCTGTTTCCTCATTTGTAAAATGCAGATAATGAGGGTTAGTAAGTACCTCATTTACTTGCTGTGAGGATTATACAAGATAATATATTTAAAGAGTGCCTCATACTTAGAAAAGATTTAAGAGCTAAAGCTATATTCCTTTGGCCATACAGAAGCAGTGAACATTTAAGACGGGGCTCCCACGATCTGATTTTTGTGTTGGACTTTGAGAGCACAGTGAAAAATTGATTGGTTAGAGGAGGTCATTTATGCAGCCAAGGCAGGAGAGCAGATAAGATGACTGCTGCAATAGTCCAGGAAAGAGATTCTGTGGGTCTTAGCTCAAGCAATACTGGAATGGGCAGGTGGTGAAGGTGTGAGAAATTTTAAAGAGACAGCAGAGGTTTTGGTGTTAGGAAGGAAAGAGGAAGAATCAGTTGAGTAATTGGAATTCTGAAGGATTGGTATGAAGCATGTTTGAAAGGAAATAATACAGCTGCTCTTAAATATGTTGATACCTTCCTGGGGTTGTTGCCTTAAGTAGATATGAAGCATAGAGGTTAAGGACTGACCTGGGATTCCATTTTGATTGAGAGTCAATTTTATTTCACTGATGAGAAAAACATTTTGAATTTATTTTACAGAAAAAAAACAGATGGCATGTTCTAATAAAAGAGGAGATGTAGAGCCACAGCCTAGTACCATGTTCAGTGTTAAGTATTCCATACAGTATATTATACTTCTATTGAAAGTTGTTCCCTCAACATCAATTCTTCAAAGTTAATACTGGTTTGGACAGAGCAAGTCTTTTTCTCAAAAGATGAGAAAGGATGTTTTCTGAACACCGGTTTTTCTGTTACGTTTCATTCATTATTTCATTCTGTAATTCCCCAAAGAGGGCACTCATAATGCATATCTAATTCCACTACCCCTAACTACACCTCCCCATGGCAATCCTTGGGCTCACCAGCATCATCTCCTCTCGTATCAAGAGGTGATCTTGTTTGTATTGGGGTCAGGTAAATAAACCCTCAAAAATATCTCACATAGTATCCTGCTGAGGAGCATCTTTCTTGTGGGAGGTCAAAACATCCAAAGCTACGTAAGTAGTATGGGTGTTAATCTCTGGATAAAATACACATAAATAGAGAATCATAAAGTTATTTTAATAAAGCAGGTTTGGCTTCATAAGTGTATAAAATATGTATATTTAGTTTTACTTCAACATTCTCTTTACTAGGATTTGGTAGACTTTCTAAATAATTTATTTTCACTCATGACTAAAAAAGAAAACCCATAATTTCATTTTGATTTGATTCATTAAATCACTGCATATTTTCAGGTTTATGTTTATTACTTAAGTCCTCGAAACCCGCAAATAATTACTGAGGAACCTTAGATTATGTGAAATTAAGTTCTAGAAGACAACTGTCAACAAACATGGATTCTTTCTAAACTGCCTTTTTAAAAAAATCAATCAAAATTTCTTTAAAAATCAAATTTGGCTAGATTTTAGTTACTATCACTATGTAAAATAATGATGCTTCCGTGTATTTAGTTTTCTAAGCACTTAATAGGAGACAATAAAAAGTTAAAGTGTGATTTCCAAATTTTACAAAGAAGTAAAACAATCAAGAAAGCCACACAGAATAAAAATGTTTACCCATTTTGGTGTGAAATTACCCCGAATTAAATGTTAAAAAAAGTAACACATTTATTGACAGACCAATAAAGCAAGCCAATTTTACTTCAGGAAGTTAACAAATCCTATTTTAAAAAATACACACAGTTACACTGGGGAATCTCTAGCAGATACACTGTAGCCAGAGAGAGAAGAAAAGATAACAGCATTATTTTCGTGGTTACATTCAACATTTACCAGGAAGCTGCAATTTCTTTTTTTATAACCAATAAAGTCTAAAAGCCAAATTTCAATAGGAATAACCACTGTAATTCAACTAATTATTTAAAAGCACTAAAAAAAAAAAAAAGGCCATGCTTACCTAGTTCTTTCTAAAACACTCAGGGGGGAAAAAACTTCTTTTGTATAAAAAAGCAGCTGATGTTTGCTATGTAAACAACACATACAGAACATATACCAATGTATAAACTGAATACATTTTTTCCCTCTGTTAAGAATACAGCAAAGTCAATAATAAAAGTTCTCATTCAAAACCACTCTCTTTTCGTAGGCACACCTTAACTCAGGCATAAGCAGCTCCACTCCCTGCCATCATTCTCCACATGCCACTGCTACTACCACTACATTAGAGAAAAGAACTAGGCACAACAAGGAAAGGGATGTTTAAGCATCAACTGGCTAACTTAGGGCAGATGTGCAAACGCTCTCTAAACAAAACTAACTGAAAGAAGAGGCAAGGCATTCCTCCCTCCTTGGAATTAATGAATGTAGGCAATCTTTGGAGACATTGCTGTGATTTCAATGCTCAATGAAAAAAGAGGAAAACAAAGATCAAAGAGTTGACGAAGAGTTTAAGAACTGGCACAGAACAACCACAGCTCGTAGTGCATGGGTTCCTTCCCATCTTGCCTGCATCTCTCCTCCCCAGGCCTTTGTCTTCTGATAGCAGTATCGGCATACACATAAGAAACTTCCCCTCTTCCCTCCACACTGGATCCTGTCCAGAGCCATCGTTGTGTCTGAGCCTTGGTAGCTGCAATGGGGTGCGTCCACCGGTAGGAGGCAGATGCTTGTGGTGGGCTCGTTCTCCCTGTGAACTGCCTCTGAAGTACCACTATTCACTTATGCTGGGACTGCTCTCATGTGCCTTTGATCACCCATCTCTGCTGGAAAGTGGAATACATGTTTTCAGCAGAACCTGATATCACCTTTATCCTAACAAAAGCAAACGAAGTCATGCTGCAAAACAAGAGTGTGAATACAGGCCCTTTTGGGTGTGTGTGGTTTTTCCGTTTGGTCACACCTGTGGCAAGCAGAAGTTCCCAAGCTAGGGATCAAACTCATACCACAGAAACAACCTGGGATGCTACAGTGACAATGCCAGATCCTTAGCCTAATGCATCATAAGGGAATGCTGCCATTTTGTGTTTTTAATGATGTTTTTGCCACTCTAAAAGAAAGATGATCTCGAATACGTGAGATCATCAGCATTTCAGCAAAAGGAAAGATCATCATGCCTACGTTCCTGTTACTGAGCAGAACATTCTCACAGTCCTACTCTAGTCAAAGAAAGGAAGTATTATAGCTAGAAGAAAAATTAGTAAAACCATATTTTTAAGTTTTGTTAATCTGGAGGCAAATTAAGACGTGCATTCAGTTGTAGGATAAGACATGGTGTTAGGACTAAAATTCTAAGGACATAAAATTTGGTAGCTGTTCCCTACTAGCACTTTTTCTCCCTGGACTAACAGATGAGTTGGGCATTTGGTTCCATATCACCCTGACTTTCACCATCCTCTTGGCTTAATCTTCCTCACCCAAGGTAGTGGGGTTCCCGTTCCTTCCAAGAGAACTACGGAGAAAAAGTCACATATTCACAGTGGGTAAAAGGGATGGGTCTGAGCCTGGGCTAAAGCCTCAGCAAAAAACTGATCATAGTAGACCTGGTATTGTTCTAGCTGACAAAACTGCCCAGTGACTGGCCTGTCGCAGATCCAGAAGATGTCCGGTCCTGCCACAATGTTACTGGTGTGTTCAATAGTCCATATGGTCACGAGTGCTTTACTCCCCCAGCCTCAATAAAACTATATACTTCTAGTGCTAAGTTACTGAAACTAATTAGATGTGACGAATGAAAAAAAAACTGCATTTTACTTCTGAAATGATTAATGACACTGAAAATTAGCTAAGGGGAAGGAGCCAGTAATCTTGGCCATCCTCGGGGAGATGTTACCCACTCTTAAGTCCTCCTTCACGTTCTTATTTACAAACTCAACAGCCTCATAAAGTCCTGTATTGACTCAATCCCACTGTCCAAATTCCACTGTAACAAAATCCATCTAAACTCACACACACTGTTTACAGATGGGGTGATCACACAAAGCTGACCCAGGGCCTCTCTGTAGTAAACAGATGGGGGGGGTGTATTTTTAATCTCAGTCATCCCTGAAGAGGAGATGTCACACATAGGTTTTTCTCTCTCTGCCTTCCTGCAAGGGATATGCTTTGTTTGAATAAAGAGTAGTGCGGTTTAGGTAGGATTTCCAAAAAATATAATTAGAAAGGATTGTTAAGTGCTCACTGAAGACAGACTTCAAAGGGGGAGAAACATTTTTCTTTTCTCTTGGCACACTAAATTGAGTGTCCTGCATTTTACCTAATTCTATTTATTTTCCTACGTATTATAACTTTTACATCCTGTCTCATGGTTAAAATAGGGAGTCTGGGAACTATGTCTATTCATTTGTGATGGAGCATGATAATGTGAGAAAAAAGAATATATACATGTATGTGTAACTGCGTCACCTTGCTGTGCAGCAGAAAACTGACAGAATACTGTAAACCAGCTATAATGGAAAAAATAAAAATCATTATAAAAAATAAAATAGGGAGTCTATTCTTATAATTTCTAATTCTTCCATAAAATCTTTTCTTACACATTAATAGTCTAGAAATACTACAAGGCGACTACCCAAGATCACCTACTAACTCAATACCAAACTCAGTGGCTTCCTCAACCTAGGGTCCCCTTGGCCTCTCCCATTTCTTTAACTTCTTTTTGTCCTTAACCTCCATACCATTGCCTGTAAGTCATATGAAGGATTTTCCCGCAGCCGCCCTCCAACCTTAGGCCCGTGCTCTGTTTTTCTTCCCATTCCTTCCTCAATGAGCTCATTTACTTGCAGTTCTAAAGACAGCCTGTGCCTGACACCCAGGAGCCATCGCCAGGCCTGACCTCTCTCATTCCTTTCACTCTGGTACTTCCAGATGCCTGCAGGACACCTCACTCAGATGTCATCTAAAATTTGACATGTAAAAATCTGAGCTCATCTTCTTCCCCCAACAATAAGCAAGTGTTCACAAATTTCCCATAACTGTCAACAATGCTCACTCACTCCTTCCAATCCCTGAGGCTCCAAAATGTAAAGTTATTTTTGACTCTTTCCCTCTTCTTCACCCTCAACCTTCAACTTGTAGACAAACTCCACCATTTCTACCTCTAACACAGTTCCCTGATTTCTACTTTGCTCTTCATTCTTAAATGTCGTTACAGCTCAAGCCCTTATTCCTTCAGTTTCTCCTACTATACTAAATTTTCAGAATAACCTTCACCATGTAAGGAACCTGACAGATCAGTCTAACACCCTTATTTTCCTAATGAAAAACAAAGCTCAGGGAGTTCCCGTCATGGCTCAGTGGTTAATCAATCTGACTAGCATCCATGAGGACGCAGGTTCGATCATGGCCTCACTCAGTAGGTTAAGGATCCGGTGTTGCCGTGAGTTGTTGTGCAGGTCGCAGATGCCACTCAGATCCTGCGTTGCTGTGGCTGTGGTGTAGGTTGGCAGCTGCAGCTCCGATTAGACCACTAGCCTGGGAACCTCCATATGCCACAGGAGTAGCCCTAAATTAAAAAAAAAAAAAAAAAAAGGCTCAAGGAGGTGAAATAACTTACTCATGTTTACATATCCAGTTTGGAGATGCAGGTAAGGCCACAGAACACAGGGTTCATGACTTCCAGTCCAGCGTTCTATCCACTATATCAGGACACTTCTCAATATCATATCAACGACCACGACCAAGACCAATTCTGAGTCTTAATGCATCCATCACCTTGTACAAGGCCTAAAATCTTACGCTGTTCCATTCAAGCCATTAAAAATACTTTCATTGATTCTCCAAACTCACTTCTCATTACTCATCTTTATAGCCCTCTTCTCAAAGTCACTCTTTTTGTCATGTCTATACCCACATAACTTTTAACTCCACTTCTGGGTCAGTGTATATGTAGCACACTGCAAAGACAGTCTTCTATTTTTAAGCCATGGGTGATTCTTGACAACAGTTTTAAGACAAATATGGGACTCAAACAAGCTTACATTTCCCATTTAAAAGAGCAAAAAAAAAATTATATAAAAGCCATAATTATACCTTATCCTTTGAAGTAATTTTGAAAATGCATTTCCATCATCTCATACATATTCTTTAACTTTGTTCTACCATTAAAACTAAACATACAGTCAATTACTTAACTTCAACTGTTAACCGGTCACTTACCTTCTCTCAAATGCCAATGATTTGCTGAGATTTAGAACATGAAATCCTTTATCTTTTTAAATTTTTGCATACAAAATGTTTTGTATTTGTATTACTTTATAGTGTTGGATGCTTACAACCTACAACAATTGCCAAGAGACTAACCAGTCCAAACCTTGAAATGGTGGGCTGACATAAGATGAATGAGTGAAGACTCCCTTTTTAAGTGATGAATTAATTCATTATTTTCCTGTTTCCCCACTCAATGTCTGTAGCACTGTATTGCAGAGATGGTGGTATCAAGGTTGTTATACTAAGAAATCCTGGAAGCTCCTATTGTGGCTCAGCAGTAAGGAGCTAACAAGTCAGACTAGTATCCACGGGGATACAGGTGGGCTAAGGATCTAGTGTTGCTGTGAGCTGTGGTGTAGGCTGCAGACTCAGTGGCCCAGATCCCACATTGCTGCGGCTATGGTGTAGGCTGGCAGCTACAGCACCAATTCAACCCCTAGCCAGGGAACTTCCATATGCCACGAGGTTCAACCCTAAAAGAAAAAAGCAAGAAAAAAAGGAAAATAAATCTTTTCACACCTTCTTCTCCTCCAGCTCTATCTCCTTTATTGACCAGATACAATCATCATTCTTCAGTTACCTATAGATACTCTGATCACATTAGATCCTTTCACAGTTCACTTGTTTTAAACTATAATATTGTTAATTTAGTATGAGTGTCTCTGTTTCCACCAAGAATTTTTATAAACAGACACTTCAAGAGTCTCTAATAAGATTTACATACTTAAAGGAACTGGGTCTTGCAGGCCTTTTGCCTCTTCCAGGACTAGCTAGCATACTATTTTCCAGAAGACAAGAGTTCAGTAAAGGCTTGTTAACTAACTCAAGAGTTGTTCTAAAATGAACCATTAGGCTGCTGTGCATTTTCTTCTCAGAATATCATTTTGTTATAATTGAATCATTGTCCAAAAATAAAATATACAAAAAATAAATGAATAAACAAATCCTGTTGCATGGATTTCAAGCATTAATTTGAATTAGCAGTTTACAGAGTTTCTTGTATGTTTGTTTGCCTGTTTTTGTTTTTTCCCTTTCTGATTGTCCCATGGAATATGCAGTTCCCAGGCCAGGGATCAGATCCCCGCCACCATGTGGCAGCTATCGCTATGCCGGATCCTAACCCCCTGTGCCGGAGCAAGGATGGAACTTTCGGAACCTTCGTCCAGATGCTGCAGAGACTCTGCGATCCCACTGTGCCACAGCGGGAACTTCATCGTTTGCCTGTTTTTAACCTTCACTCCAAGTGACAGAAAGCACATTCTTGCTGTCTTCAAACGAGAAAAGTGACTGAAGAGCCCTAGGAAGACCTGATAACGCTGAACAAAAAGGTGAAGCAACAAGTGAAATAGCCAGATCCATAAAATCCACTCCAGCCTACAAGTGCAAGTGAAAACATATTCCTTGTCTCATTCACATTACACTGTGCTGTTTGTTTTTAGCCACAAGGCACGGCTTTAACTAGTCTGAAATGAAGACAGACTGAAAGTCTTGATCGTGAATGATACGTGATCATAGGATGAGAAATGGGAGTAGAAGGAGTGGAGAAAGAAAAGGAGGACAAAAATAGAGACCTGTTTAAAATAAAATGTATATATCAGAAGAGACAAATAGAAACACATGAAGGAGACAGACTCAACAGAAGTGCTAAAAGTATACTGGCAAAGTGAACATTTTCAGATACTGAGTGGTTACATCACAGTAATAAAGAATAGCCAAATCACAGAAAAGCAGTATCTTCTCAAAAGCCACTGATGTGCCCCTTCAGTTAGTCAGTCAGTTAACAGTTACTGCTACCAGTGGGCAAACACAAACAGAAAAGGCAAGGTGCGAGCGAATACAGAGAATTCCCTACTGTTTGAAACCCACAAGACACTGATTGTTCTTGGTTGAATGGCTTATTCTGGGAATTCTTCTGACAGGAGGGATCAGATAGCATCTGTCTCTTACAAGTAAAGGCATTAAGCCAGTGACGAGTTCTCATTATCCCAGACAACAACAAATGAAGTCAGACCAAGGAGGAGCCAAGTGGTATCCTGCTCATAAAAACCGTTGGATGCATTAACACGACACTGTTCTCCTAGCTGAGCCAACTTGACGCTGCCTTCCTTAGGCACGGGATTCTTGATAAAAATAAAACTTTACTAATCTGAACATCTAATTATTAAGTATTTAGACATGGGCTCTTAATAGCTCAGTAATACCACCAACGCTAGGTCCTGTAATTTCTCTGTGTATTCATTTTTAAATGCTTGAGCAATATACCACATTATTAAGGGAGGATTTTTTTCTGCCAACATATTACATCCTATTGACTTTTACATCTTATTTTCTGCTACTCTGAGTATTTAAAAACAAAAAAGCCACCTATCTTTCATAAAAGTAATGTAATTCAAAAATAATATAATTCTGATTTTTCATTTCCTTTTCCTTCTCATCTTTTCCTCATATATTATGAATGAGTATAGTTTAAATGGAGTAATATTGAGCTTGACGCTATTTTGAGTAACTATTGACTCATAAAGATCAACAAGGGAATAGAAAACAACATAGTAATGGAAATCTAATGTACTAAAGGAAGCCATGCATTTCCCTAAGGTCCAGCTCATGGGCATTATGCTGTGCATTCAATGTCATTTTGCATGCAACCATGGTTATTACATGATATGAAGTTTTAAGTAAAATCTATAGTCTATCATCAGATAATGCCAACAACTAGTTGAGAATTATACCGTAATTAAACTGAAACTCTTAATTAAAAGTACTAGGTCAATGCGATATGAAACATCCTTTATCATCACAGGCCAATTATGTCCCAGTCTGCCATTGTCCTCTAGTGTGTATAGATTTTATCTTTTTATAAAAGTAACGGAACACAGATTTGGTAATGACATCCTGGGCAGGATGTCCTGGTAATTTCCAGGGTCAGTCATTTCCTTTTCAATATATTTTCCCCTCTTCACGGTTCTGTTATATATCCCCAGTGTCCCCTGATTCCTCAGAAACGTATGCTGACAACTAACCAAAGTGTCCTTCAAACATAGTAACTGATGAATCCTAGAAACGCACACGTTACAATGGCCATATTTATCAAATCACATCAAACCAAAGAAAACAAAAGCTGGCTTTTCTCATGTGGTATTCGTGGGCTTATCTTTCATCCTTGGTCTTAAATTATTTCCAAGACAGTCTAAAACAGGTTTAATGGGCAGGAATTTTTTTACCAAAGCTAGATTTTCCCAAGAATGGTGGGCTTCAGTTCCACTAATTCTTCTTTCTACTTCCTTTACTAGAAGCCTTAACAGTAAATGCTTAGCAACATTTAAACTCCTAAGAGTAAAATCGTAATCTAAATCTTCTTTAAAAATAATGCTTTTGACAGGTTATCTTAAATCCAATTTATAATCTTAACTACATTATCAACTGAATTGTTAAACATCAATACACATCTGTCTCCAAGTTTTAACAAGTTAAATAATCTAATAATAGCTTCAACAAATTTAAGACTGAATCTGTGATGCCAATTTCACTGTTGTTGAGACAGTTATCAAATGATAATACTAACACTATTTGTTCCCAGGGTCAGAGTAAACTAGGGAAGAAAACATTTCCTGAGTAATCCTTTGTAAACTTTTAAAATGCAAATAAGTCATTTGTAAATGCCTTTCTGTTAATGCTCTATTTATAAAACAACATGTTAAAATATTGAGTTATATTTCAGAAATGCCAAAAGAGGCAATGAAAAGTCATCCCCATCTATATTTTTTTCTACTAATAGTGTCCCAAAAATAAATTTAATTAGCAGTTTGTTCAAATCAAATCACATTTTAAAACTCAACAGTTTCCTTCCTTTCAGAAAATACAAACCAAATCCACAACCCAAACTGCTGTAACTTTAATTTTCTTTAAAACACATATAAACCTTATAAAAATTAAATTTCCACTTTAAGTAGTAGATAATCTCAACAGGATGTTCACACAATTAAAAGCATTAAGGTAGAGTCTCTGAATCCACAATAAAAAGGGAGAATGGTCTACATATACGAATCTCAATTATGTGAAGTTTTAATGCTACTCACAAATAAATACAAGTTATATAATTACAATTCAACTATATGACTGGGAAAATTATCAGAAGTATTACTAGTATTTTCTGAGCTTTGTTGCAATCAACCCACGATGGCATTTAAAAAAAATAATGTAAGTAATGACATTTTAAATACAAAACAATTCTTTATAATAGCACAAATTACACATTTATTGTCAGGATCTAAGTAAGTAACCAAGTGCTTGTGCTAACAAGTCTTCAGTCAGTTACACCACCATCAAGTTTCTAACAGTTCCCTTCACTGGGGGAAAAATAAAGTGGAAAGGAGAAGACCTGCCTGACATCTGATACTAACATAATCTTTTGAAGATCCACATCATTGAAATGCTTTACCTAACAAACCATTCACTGAAAATGCATACAGGTGACTACACTGTCTTGAGCACTGGAAATATGCTAAGAGAGTAAGTCTCAGGTGCACTCATCACATACACAAAAAATGCCACCTGTTGAGGAGATGATATGTTAATTAGTTGGACAGTATTAATCACTTACTATGTATATGTATATCAAATCACCATATTGTATAGCTTAAATACAAAGTTCCATTTGTGGAGAAGAGACACAGAGATAACTCATGTGTGTTGCTATAGTAAATAAAATGAAGTATAACAAAAGAAGAAGGAAAAGGCAAGAAAAGAAATTTGGGCTATGGCTGCTGACAGGGTGAGAGATGCTAATGAACAAAAGGAAATCCCATGTAGCAACTGGGAGGAGGTCTTCCGCAGGGACCAAAACCAGACATAATCACCACAAAAAGGATGTAGGAGCAGAGGAGGAAAGCTGACAGGGTCCAAGAAGAAAAATATGATGATTCTACTGGATCAGACAAGCAATAATGGAAAAGAAGGTGTCTAAGAATAAAGAATAGGGAGTTCCTGCTGTGGCGCAGCGGAAAGGAATCCAACTAGTATCCATGAGGATACAGGTATGATCCCTGGCCTCACTCAGTGGGTTGGGGATCTGGCGTTGCTATGAGCTGCGGTGTAGGTGGCAGACATGGCTTGGAGGCATTGCTGTGGCTGTGGTGTAGGCTGGCAGCTGCAGCTCGGATTCAACCCCTGGTCTGGGAACTTGCATATGCTACAGGTGCAGCCCTAAAAACAAAAAGAAGAAGAAGAATCAGCAGTTTTCTGTGGGTGTTGAACATACTTTAAAGAAAATCTAGGTAACACAGTTCTTCATTTCATCTTTATAACAGAGGCAAAAACTAGTGTTTTTATCCTCATTTGGACCAAAGAGTCAAACAATGGTTTAACTAATGTAACTTAGATCACAACTGGCAGAGTTTAGATTTGTATTTAGTTTTATTTAAACTCCAAAGTCCATGGTCTTTCAATATTCTGAATTCTTTGACAAGATCAATACGTTCCTACCCACCCCCCCAATTCCAACACTGCTCTACCACACCTTTGGTTTTCTCTCTAAAGTTAGCCTTTCACTGGGGACAGAGCACACCTAATGTGAATAATGACTGCAACAGACAACCAGAATTTCAAGCATTCTAAAAATGTAATACTTGTCTCATATCTATATTCTCTTTGTCAATGAATCTTTATCCTCCAAATACTGGGAACCAAATGTACCTAAAAAAGGGAAGGGTGTTATGTAAGGATACTGCCTATAAAGGGAAAAAAGATAATCCCTGGAGTAATGAAACCAGTTATAAGCCAGTTTAAAAGAAAGAGAAAAAAAGAAAATATTTAGGGAAAAATGCATTATTAGATGTATTAATTGGGGGGAGTTTAAAACAAAATTTAATTTACGCTGTGATTATAACTATTGAAAATAATTTATGCATTAGAAAAGATGTAAAATTTGAACACAGAAAAAACAACTTGACAGAAACTGAACTCAAACTAGCTTAGGAAAAGGAGAAATGTACTGCCTTGTGGAATCAAAGGAAATGTTGGAAATACCACAAGATATGCAAGGTAAAAGCTAGTTCTCATAAATAGGTAAGAAACAAAATTCAACTGAGTAAATTTTAAATATCTTATTGGCTTTATTCAATAATTCATGAATCAGGCAGAACCCAATCTAGCAAACAGAGAGCAACTTCAAGGACATGTAAAAACTGAAAGACTTAGAGTTCCTAGCAGGAACAAAGAATACTGGGCAAAACAGAGCACTGGTCAGTGCAAGTTTGCTTCCCTTTAGAGGATGGCAGGTGTCTCAGGCAGATTACCCAATTAGAGCTGATCAGGTGATTCCTGATTGACTGGTTTAGGATTCCACATCTGGGAGATAAAACTGTAATTAAATCTTGGTTTGGTGACCTGAGGATTAGAATAAAGAACTCCATTTCAGGCCTGTTGGCTTGATTTTAACAGTCAGAACCAGGGATTTTTAACATGGTGGGAAATCTCCAGTTCCTCTAATACTCCTCTGTTTCCACAAGGCAGGAAACATGGATGCCACAAGCTCTCACATTTTACATCTTACAAATTTCACCATGTGTTAGCAAAGACTTTCTCGTCTAGGAAATCTTAGGGTAGGACTCTTTATGTCCCTAACATGTCTCAGATACCCAGCCCTGGATCAAGAACACCTTGACTAAAAGTCCCTCCAAGACCACATTTAATGAGGCGGTGTAGTTTCACAAGGCAAAATGGTGCTGCTATCAGCATGGGGAAAGATGCTGGCCATCTGTAAACCACAGGTGCCTATGCCAGGACCCAAAAGAATGTAATATTAGGAACCTAAATAAGAGTAGATAAGTATCCATCAAACAGGGTTCCATTTCACTTTCCATGTGGAGCACTGGGACACTGGGACTTATAATACGAAATATATACTGGTCTTTGCCCCTGATTCTAGTACAAAGCTCCTAAAACCCTTGGCGCTTCCTAAGTGAAAAGAGCAATAAAGGTCTTAATATTCAAAACAAATCCTTTTCGACCACACCTGAGTTTATGTTAATGGGATGACCTCTGAAAAGCACCTCTGGAAAGGAACCCATCACATGATTGGAAGGTTGGAACTTTCAGTCCCACTCCCTCACAACACATACAGGTCTGGGAAGGGAAGAGAGGCTGGAGAGAAGAGAGGCTGGAGGTTGAATCAATCGCCAATGGTTTAGTCAATCTTGCCTTTGTAATGAAGCCTCCATAAAACCCCAAAAGAACCAGGTTCAGAGAGCTTCCCAGTGGGTGAAAACATGAAGACGTGAGGAAAGTGGAGCACCTGAAGAGGGCATGGAAAGCCTTGAGCTCTTTCCCTAGACCTACCCTATGCTTCTGTTCCATCTGACTGTTCCTGATTTATATCCTTTTATAACAAACTGGTGATCTAGTAAGTAAAACATTTCTCTGAGTTCTGTGAGCAGCTTCAGCAAATTAACAGAACCCAAGGGGGAGGCTGTGGGATCCTCTGATCCAAAGCCTATCAGACTTGCAACTGGCATCCGAAGCAGGAATAGTCTTATAAGGGCTGAGCCCTTAACCTGTGGAGCCTGATGTTATCTTCAGGTGGACAGGTTCAGAACTGAGTTCATTGCTTGGTGATGTTAAAAAAAAAAAAAAATGCACATCAAAATTAGTGTCAGAATCAGAGGCTTATTAGATAATTCCATGTTTAAACTGCTTGAATGCAGGGGGGAAAAAAAACCCTGTTTACAATTAGTTTTGCCAACTGGTAGCCGGATTTAGAATTTCTGGGAGTGGTTACTGAAGGAATGTGGTTCAAGAAGAAAATCGAGGAATTCCCGTCGTGGCACAGTGGAACTGAATCCGACTAGGAACCATGAGGTTGCGGGTTGGATCCCTGGCCTCACTCAGTGGGTTGGGGATCCGGTGTTGCTGTGAGCTGTGGTGTAGATTACAGATGCAGTTCGGATCTGGTGTGGCGATGGCTGTGGCATGCACTGGGAGCTGTAACTCCAATTTGACCTCTAGCCTGGGAACCTCCATATGCCACCCTAAAATCCTAAAATGACAAAAGACCAAAAAAAAAAAAAAAAAAAGAGAGAGAAGAAGAAGAAGAAAATCATTACACCTGTATTGGTATAATGGTATTGAAGTTTCTCAACAAATAAATTTAAATATCATTTAATTCTTTAAAATGTGATTAGAATTCAAAAGTAAGTTTCAACTTTAATGAATAATGCAATAATTACTTTCTTTCATCTTTCACTGGGAAATAAAATGGTTTAAAACTAAAACAAGTTTACAGACAAAAAAAGCATTTATAGTAAGACATAAAGCCACGGATCTCTGATGGGAAGGGAAAAACTCTAGTGTATATGAAAAAAAATTCTTTTTCTCATAAATTACATTACTTCATTTTTATTGTTAGTAGGTTTGAGAAAAGAGCATCTTACAAAAAAAAATGGAAGAAATTTTCTGGTTAAGGTAAATGATCCAGCATTATCACTGCTGTGGCTCTGCTTGATGCTGTAGCACAGGTTCAATCCCTGGCCTGGGAATTTCTGCATGCAAAAAAAAAAAAAGAACAATTCACGTGATTCTCTAATAAATTTTCCACAAATTATAAGCCTAGGGTTTTGAAAATATTTCCACAGCAACCAATTTCAATGCCATAAATTGAGGAGTGCACATTCAAGTATAAAACAAGGTAATTCTATTATGAGATAAATGTCTTATTTTGAAAATGAAACATAGTTTCTGCTGAAATCATACACAGAAATACAGAGATAACAAAGCGATTCCGAAAGCAAAAAAAATCAACAACACATCATCAATCATTCTCACTCTAAGTCAGTTTCATGTTTAAAATTTCACACTTAGAGTAAAACACAAGACCTTCTCTTATTTCTTCTAATCCTGGTAAGAGTCCTTCACACAAAGCAGATTATGGGTTGGTTCATAAGCCAAAGTGAACTTCACTATGAAATGATGCTATTCTCAGGTCTCTATCATAACAAGTAAAGCAATATTAACCTGATTTCAGAAACTAAACCATGCTTATCATGTAATAGTCAAGCATATAAAATTAAGCAATATATAAAGTATAAAGATTAATCACTATAGTGTAATTTTATTATTTTTACCTGTGTCTAAATATCTGTATCAAATTATATTTATATGAAAGGCAGCTGAGAAAGTATACAAATTAGTTTTTTTTTTTGGCCATACCCTCAGCATGCAAAGTTCCCCTGGGCCAAAACCCACACCACAGCAGCAACCCAAGACACAGCAGTGGCATCACTGGATCCTCAACCTACCGAGCCACCAGGGAACTCCTAAGCGTTCTTTAATTACATTTTATAAGGAGAATCGGGACAAAAGTCCAAATATTAATTGATAAGTTTTGCTTTCTTATATAACCTATTAATTTGCAAATTCATGGGAAATGGTTAATAAGCTCAGAAATAAATTCTCTGTCATTTCCCAGACCAATTTCAATGTAGCCATCTATATATGTAATCCACTCTACGTAGTTTCAGGCAAGATCCCATAATGTACCCTCAATGGTCGCTGCATTTCTACAACTGCACCATTTCTTTACTCTTACTGAGGTTTAAGTATTTACCAAAAACATTATCATATTTTAAAGACCATTTTAAAACATACACACTTCAAATAAGTACTGAATTCATCAATCAGTCTTGGGCAGTAATACGAACACTTTAATTCAAATAAATTCTCCAATAATTTCTCCTTTTCCTTCTCTGTCCTTTCCCAGAAATTCCTTTCCAAAAGATGGCAGTCAGAAATATACTATGAAATCAGCCTTTAACAGAAATAATGAAACCAATGCTGGGAAAAAGTGATGGTGAGTTTTGCTATTATTTGAAAAGTTAAACATGACAAGAAAAATTTCAAGTGTTTGCCTAACGTTCTCATTCGGAACCATGACACTGCTTGAGCCACACAAATTACTAGCCATGATTAAAGTAATTCTGCAGATGTATCATTCCTTTATAGTACAGCCCAAAGTGAATATCCCCGGGATATTACACACCAGAAGGCAAAAAGGTGAGCAGAGAAAAGCACAGAAGGAAAAATGCCAGAGGCTGTATGTAGTCACACAAGCCAGGCTTGGGTAGTGGGAAGCTCTGTCTACACGAGAACCAGTACAGCACAGTGGTTAACCACACTGATTAAATAATCACACTTTCCAAAGGTGAATCCTGACTTGGTCATTTTCTAGCTGTGTGACCTTGAGCCGGTTGCTTAATCTCTCTGTTCCTCCATTTCCTCATATGCAAAATTTGTGGGTAATAATCTGTAAGGGCTGCCTTAACAATATACCACAGACTAGATGGCTTAAACAACAAATTTATTTTCTCAAAGTTCTGGGGGCTGGAAGTCCAAGATCACTGTACCAGCAGTGATCTCCTGAGGCTTCTCTCCTTACCCCTGTGTCCTTACATGGCCTTTTCTCTGTGCATCCCTGGTGTCTCTCTCTTCTTGTAAGGACATCAGTCCTTCTGGATTAGGGCCCCAGATTTATGACCTCATTGAACTGTAATTAGCTCATGAAGGTTCTGCCTTCAAATATGGTCACATTGGGGGCTTAGGGCTTTAACACATGAACATGGGGCCACAATTCAGCTCTTACATAGGAGTATATATAACAAAAATATCTACCTTGGATGACTGCAGAGATTAAATGTGTTAATCTACACAAAATATCTGGCACATAGAAAGTGCTATTTAAGCGCTTAGTATTAGGCTGAGTGCCATTAAATTTACATATCTAACAAGTACCCTCAAATCACAGCATCAGGTGGATGAAACAGACATTAATCATCTGTCTTTAAACTGTCTTGTATGGGAATGGTGATGTCTTGGGGGGAAATGTAGGACACATCTCAATTCAAAATCAGGATGGTTAATATAGAAATATTAGTAGTTCCCAAATAGGAGCAAAATCAATATACAGGCTTGATTTTCTCACATCCCCAGTGGGACACAAGGGCTTTTTGTGTCTCAGGATTATGTGCTGATAAAGAATGCGGAAAGAATGTTTATGAGGAAACAGACAAAAGCAGCCTGGCTCCCATGTATGGCAGCTGTAATGTAGTTTGGGTTATACCAATAATTTCCAATTATTTCACCTGCGGTGAATTCCCAAGCTGGAAAGCAGTGTTGAGAATGGCAGATTAATTTCGACAGACTCAAGTACTCATAGAAACACCAAAATCTACTAACAACTTAAACATCAGGCTTCATTAATATGTAATTTTTTTTATCTTGTTACATTTTCAATCACCCTTTGTGATCGTGGCTGGGGCTCCGTGTACCACATACATGACAAATGCAGAAAGGAATGGTTGATAGCATCAAGGATAAGGGTAGTAAAAATTACCATAAGCACAGGATTCTAAAAGTGAAGCAAGGCTACTAGGTAACTAAAAGCCCAAGCATTAAGGCAGGAAGGGTTCTAGGTGGTGAAGTTCCCTCTGGGAATTGATACAGCAATGTTCCCAATTTTTTAAATGAATTTAACATCATCTTCTAATAGTGGAAGTCTGATGCAATCACTCCCCTGCCTAAAAATCCTTCAACGTCATCAGGTTGCTTTTAAGATAAACTGACACCCTGTGGCACAGGACCCAAGGATTTTACCATCTAACCCCAAGAAGTTGCCACATTCATCTCATGTTTTCACAGACACCAGTGGCAGTTCTGTATTTCTGGCCCCTTCACAGGCTAGAAAATCCTCCTTGGCTCTCTCTTACCCTTCTAATTTTGTTGTTGTTGTTAATTTTTTTTTTTTTTTTTAGCAGCTCTGCAGCACATGGGGTTCCCACGCTAGGGATCAGATCCCAGCCACAGTTGCAACCTAAGCCACAGCTACAGCAACACTGGATCCTTAAAACACTGTGCCATGCCGGGGATTAAACCTGCATCCCAGCCCTCCCAAAATGCCACCAATCCCATTGCACCACGCTTTCTTACCCTTCTGATCCCTGCATGCTGTCAGATCTCAAAGTTGGTATCATTTACTAAGTAAATTCCATCAACCCCCCCTCAACTGAGTAATCTGCCTTCACAGTGTATCCCCATAATGCCAAAACCTAACGCTATTATGGAATTTATCATATTGTTCCATGGTAAATATGTAATCCACTCCCCTGCTCTTTATCTGGAAACTCCAAGAGTAAGGCTTAACACAACTGTTCCCTCATCTGTGATGCTTTTCTCGACTCCTCCAGGGAGAACCAGTTCCTTCCCCATCTGTCTTCTCTCAGCACCTCATCCTAAGTGGGTTAGAATGCTTATCAACATGTCCATTTCTCTCAACAGACTGAAGTTCCTAGAGGGCAAAGTCAAAACTGACCCCCAAGGTGATGACTGGCACACACTCATGACTTAACACATTTACTGTTATTTTTAATGGTGAATGGATACAGAGTAGATCCTAAAACCTGCTATGGATGAATGTGATTGAGGTTTTGTAGGCTACATTTAAGCTGAAGTTCAACATAACTGGTTTTTTAAAAGGACATAATAATTTAATTTAATGAGGTTTTATATTTCATAATAAAATAGGCTGCATTCCCTTCAAAATGCATCCTTTATAATTTGTGTATTATACTTCAGACAAGACTTAGGAAGTTTTCTGATCAGCCGGAATTACAGTGTGTAAATAAGGAACAACTTTGAAACTGCTGCCCAACAGCTGGAGGACTCTGCAGGAGCACCAGAGTAAGAAAACACTTTTGTTTCCTGGGGGGTAAAAGGTTAGAGCCAAACACAATGGTACAACAGAAACAACAAAATGAGAAAAAAACGTTTACAGGATTTATCTTGACTCTTTGGGAAAGAAAATAAAATATTACAAGCGTTCAATCGAAGAGGCACCATGCCGTCATGCAATCCAAAAGCATTTTAAAGTCTACCCATGATGTTTTCTAGTAAACATTTCCGAAAGAGCCTGAAACTTGATTTATGTGTGTGAAAGGGAATTAGAGTATACTTCCTACACTTTACAATTCACGTTAAAGCTGTCATAATGCCCTGAAAGTGTATGGGGAAAAATAAGAGTTGGATTCCTATTTTTTGTGACTTTAGTAAGCAGCCAAATGGTAGGTAGTCTTTGCTATTCTTTAAGAAACTCAGTTCTCAACCTTCCATTATATCTCCATTTTCTAAGACAACTCACTAAAGAAAACTAAAGAACAGTTTTCTTCCTGTTTTCATATTTTATTACACACCAGCTCAGTACAATCTAAAAGAAATTATATGTACTGATGTGTTGGGGCACACATACACATATATATGCATTTTATATATAAGCTTAAAGAGAACTGTATCAGGGGAAGAACTTCTAAAAGAGAAAAGAGTAAAGGTTATCACTCAAGGAAGCTAAAGTATAAAGGAGAGAAAATCAATATAAAAAGGCGCTCCGGGGTTGGGAGCCAGTTGTTTGGAACTGAAATGGGGAATTTTCGATGACTAAGTTTTCAAAAGACGCAAACGCACGTATACTTACACACGTACCTTAAACCACAATAGAAAGAGAAAAATTTGAAAAGAATATTCACTCGTGATGCCTGAAACAGAATTATTCAGGTGAAAGTAACAGGCAATTTTGTTTTTAAATTCTTAGGAAGGCAAAGGTCCAAAACACTCAACTTCAAGTTCCCTGTCTCATAAATGTTACAGTTCAGACCAGGTGCTTTGGCAGCATCTCTCATCCTTTCCTCTAAGTCCCCACAAATCTATCAGTAAGCTCTACCGTGTCTACCTTCAAAATACATCTCTCCTCCCTGTCCATTCTCTCACCCCACCCTCATCCAGACCACTATCATCCCTGGGATTACAGATGTACTCCCAACTGGTCTTCCCAAAATCCACATGGTCTCCAAACCATCTTTCACACTGGGCTAAGAGAGACCCTTATAAAATGAAAATCTTTCTTCCACTTTGGTTCCTATTTTTCCTTGAAACAAAATCCTCACAATGACTTAGAACCAAGCTCCTTTTCACCGCCTCCTCTCCAACTATGGTGGGGGCTTCTGTCAGCTGCCACAACCTACCATCTTCTCTCCAGTCTCCATGTCTTCATGCCGGTTGTGCTCTTTACCTGGAAACTTCTGCCCGGCTTTCTTCATGGCAAGAATTCCATTTCCATTTTTGGTTCTCAATGACTCCAAAGCATGGGCAATCTTCCTCAGAGGACATCTCCTTAAATTTCTCTACACAGCTTGACAAGCACATGATTACCTAATTATTTACAAGTATCTGTTTAGCATCTGTCTGCCCTAGACTGTAAGGTCCATTATGTAAAAGGACCACGTCCTCCTTCAGTCTCTAAAACATGCCATGGTGGAGGTGCTCACTGTATATTTAAAGAAGCACTGAGTGTCCTCCAGAATTTTGGGAGAAGAAGAAGCAAGCCTAATGAGGAACTCTGATCTCAGATTCCAGCAATGTGATAGCTGGAAAAAAGCATATTCTTAAATTTTGAGGTTGAAAAGTAGGTCAGAGGGGGAGCAAATCATAAGGTCCTTTCCAGTAGTAAAGTGGAAAAAAAGGAATATTTATTACAAAATTCTTTCTATGAGTGTCTTTTTTTTTTTCTTCTCTTTTCTTTTTAGGGCTGCCTGCACCTCTGGCATATGAAAGTTCCCAGGGATAGGAGTCGAATCAGAGCTGCAGCTGAAGCCTACAGCACAGCCACAGCAGCACTGGATCTGAGCTGCATCTGTGACCTATGATGCAGCCTGCAGCAGTGCTGAAACCATAAGACACCATGTTGGGTTTTTAACCTGCTGAGCCACAACGGGAACTCCCTTTGACTGTTATATATAATTAAATAATTCATCACACACTTTATAGCTTGATAGTTTCTAACTAAATGCTGTACATATAGTTAGTACTTAACCAATGTCTATTTTTAATATAAAAGACTAAGTACAAATGAAATAAATTTAATTTAGGGTCTGGGATTTGAGACCACGTCCAGATTTAATCCTTACATAGTTTCGTCCTACCTTACATAGTCTCGTCCTAGAGGATCAGAAAGACAACAATATTTGAAACAAAGTCACTTCTTTCAACTTGACCATTAGTAACAACATATATAGCCTTCAAAATTATTACCATCCTCAGAAATGCATTTATCTACAAATAAACATTGTATAAAGCAACTCTGCTTCTAAATTGACAGAAAGCATAAATGTTACACAAGGAATGATAATGAACTAAAGATGCTGTAATGTGATATTTTCAGGTGTGGTTTGTGGAATTGCTTTCATTTTACAATAAAATTATTTATAAATAGAGAATATGATAGTTTCCCTCATAAAATTTTACTCAAAATACATTTATAAAGGAGTTCCTGCTGTGGCGCAGTGGGTTAAGGATCCAGTATTGTCTTTGCAGTGGTAAGGGTTCAATCACCGGCCTGGCACAGAGGGTTAAAAGGATCTGGCATTGCTGTAGCTGTGCATAGCTCAGGTTCAATCCCTGGCCTGGGAACTTCCATATGCCATGAATTTGGCCAAAAAAAAAAAAAGTTTATACTGTTTGGCATCACAGGAAACCAAATTAGACCACGGTGGCTCTGGAATCAGTAAAACATTACAGGTAACAAACATTAGATTTCTTATAAACTAAAAAAATAACATCTAAAAAGAATAACAAAATAACTCTGTGCCATAACCCTCCCACACACACAACATGGGACTAATTACTTATAAAATTGCCTTATAGTAATTGTCAAAATTGCTGGGCTTTGTACTATCAGCAAAGTAAATTTTCACTTTGGAGATACAAAATAAACATGTAAGTGCTAATCAATAATAAAACACTAATCTTAATATTAATAGTTTAAAATTGCCAGGGAATGAGGGAAATGAATAATGTTAAACTCCATTGTAAATATTTTTAACTTAATTATCCCTGGCTATATACTGAAAAAAATAAAACACTTAACACGGAAGTAGACAGAAATAAAATTGCTCTAAATATTTGAGATTTTTATCTTGCTCTGAAATGAGTAAATGTAAAATTTCACACTTAACCAAGTAAATAGATGTCAAAAATGAGAGTTATACACTTTGGCTTTCCTGTTTTGACTAAATGCTTCCCACTTCCCCTCTTTATCCCTCTTTATTTCTCATTACTCTATCACTATGTACATTCTTCCCAGTATTCATCTGTGCATATTTCGAGGAGCCCTATTCCCTCAGTTTAGATCCAAAGTTTAAGGACTTACCTCTTCTAGGAACATCTTTTTTTCCTCCATTTCTATTAAATGTAGCTAACATAAAAATAGTAAAATCTCATTAACTGCAGGTGGTATGAGGTGATTCTCTGGGTCATTTTAAAATCTGAAGTGTTGAACACTTAAAAAGAATATGTATTTTCATGCTTTGAAGTATTTTTTTCTGACAGTAAGTGTTTTTTCACCTGTTGACTAACATAAGCCCTCTAGAGAATTTTTCTCATGAATAGGTATGGATGCTTTGCTATTAGCATACTGTTTATATCTGAAGTGTGAAAAAGTAAAACAATTAGCTCTCTTAGGAACTGTAAATAAATCCCCTGAAAGTTATCCTATTTCTTTAACACTTTTCCTTTTTTTGTCAAGATGTTAAAAAGGTAAATCACGGCTTCACTTGCATTCAAAGGACGCTAACTGCCAAACTCTTGGTTCCCAGCTTCGAAACAGGTGGTGTTCTCTACCTGGGCTCCTGGATGGGAAGGGGCCTGCAGGCCTGCCCCTCTCTGCAGGGGCCTGGGAATCTACTTTTTGTTTTGTTTTGTTTTTTTGAAAAGTCTCAGCACTTGCAAGCATGGGGGCTCTTCCTGCCCACTTATACTAACCACCTCTCTCCAACCCACTGGAGAGATGTTTACTCAGCTCAATAAACAACACTTGGCAAAGAGCCTTCCTCTGCCTAATTTGCATCCCAATATCCTCCTATGCTTTTAGTTAAGACTAGACTAAGAAGCTGCTGGAGAAGAGAGGCATCAATGCCTCTCTGTCCAGATAACTGCCTGTACCTCTAAATGCTGAGAAATCTGTTTAATGATGATGATGTTCATAACTCTGAGCCTGTGGGATGGACACTGAATGAGATTGTTCCATGCTGACATACAAAGTACAAAAAAATGTACATTTTTATCGTTATATCCTGAAACTAGACCATAGGATAAATGTGTAGTAAAATCGTATCTTAAAAAATTTGACTAGATGGCCACATAAAAAGATGGATGACGGGGGCGGGGGGCGTGGAGAAAGAGAAACAGCGCGAGAAGAAAAAGAGAGACAGAAGGATAGAAGACAGGCAGCAAGCAGACAACTAGCTACTTTGCTGACTACTTTTATTTATTAAAATACCTCCACTGAAAAGTTTTACAATCAATTGGAGGTTTTCTGTTTTCCTTTCCATTGCTGTTATTTTTCTATATGTCTTGGATACCTTTTTATTTAGAACATTTTAGGTGTTCCATCAAATACCACCATTGGGATTTCAAATTTTTGTTGAAAACCCAAGTTTTACTTCCCAGTGTTATTTTTCTTTTAAAACCAAGATACAGGTTTATTTGAAGACAAATGTGAATAATGAGCTTGTATAAATATGTCCAAAGTACAACTGCCTTCTGTTGTTTTGTCAAGAGTAACACCCTAATAGGAAAAGTACATACAAATAAAAATCATAGCGACTTTATTCGTATCATCTTGTCATAAACAAGATCCAAAAAAACTACTTTAAAAAAACTACTCAACAGGAGTGATCTCTACTCATGAAACAATGAACTGTAGACTTTTAAGATTAAAAAATACTTTAAAAGGCATTTAAGTCCAACCATCTCTATGCAGACCTGGTAGTCAATTAAGTTCTTGATGAGCCAGAGAGCAAGTTATTGTAACAATAATACCTTACTTTTGTATAGCTCCTTTAAGGTGGGAAAAGCATATTTACATAAATTACCTTATCTGATCCTTAAAAGCCTGTAAAGAGTTAGGGTGATGGTGGCAGCATTTCCCTAAATGGAGGATAAGGAAAGAGGCCCAAGTAAGTTAAAATCAGTAATTCACCAAATTGAGCACACACTGTGTTCTTTATAGTCCACCAGAGGTGCCACAATAGCTGAAGTATGACCTTGTTTTAAACCATTGACCTTGAAGACATCATACTTCACTGAATTATAGAGACCATTATATGAAAAAAACGTAGTGGCTTTCCCACTTTTGGTCAGACCCACAGAGGGAAAGTCATCTCACATTGTGACTCAGTACACAGAAATATGAAGATATATATATCTATCTAATCAAAACCAGTTTCATGAAACAATACTTACTCTATGAGATGCATGCCTATTTTTACTATTATGTTATAGTCTCTTCTATTTCATTATTTTTAAAACTGGCTGATACCAACTATACTAAATTCAGTAACCACAAAATGAGTGGATGCTCTAAAATAGCTTCTCCCTGGTAACATAATCATATGATTAACTCAAAATTGGAGGGGAGCCTTTCATTTCAATCACTGTGACCACTACTGGTAAGCTTTCCAGCCTTATGAATTACAATATACCTAGCATAATTAAATCTTTGATTATACAGCTAATTCAGTCATCTTTGTGAATATCAATTAATTGCAAGAGTATTACAGGCATAAAAACAAGAGAGACTGAGTTTAAAGTCTACTGATCCCAGGTCATACAGTAGAAATTGATTTTATAAAATAAATCCCTGAAAGCTTATGTTAACATATGCCTCCTTCCTATAACCATATTAGTGCCGAAAGAAAACTTTCAGTCAGTTACATACTACAGGCATACCTTGTTTTATTTCACTTCGTAGACATTGAGGCTTTTACAGCTTGCAGGTTTGTGGCAACCCTGAGTTGAGCGAGTCTTTCAGTGCCATTTTTCCAACAGTGTTTACTCACTCTGTGTCACTGTGTCACATTCTGGCAAGTTTCAGAATATTTCACATTTTTTCATTTTTATTATACTTGTTATAATGATTTGTGATCAGTGATCCTTGATGTTACTATTACAACTCACTGAACGCTCAGATGATGGTTAGCATTTTTTACCAACAGAGTACTTTTTTAATTAAGGTATGTGCACTTTTTTTACAGACATAACACTACTGCACACTTAAGAGACTACAGTAAAGTATAAACAACTTTTGTACAAAAAATTCATGTAACTCAATTCACTTTATTGCAGCAACCTGGAACAAAACCTGCAATATCCCTGAGGTATGCTTATACATATTTATTAATATTGAGGAATACTTATCTCTCTCTTCCCACTTGGGTTCCTTAAGGAGGAGAGACCACTAATTGAGAATAATGAAAATCTATGTTTTGTTTTGAACAGACTGGGAATAATTTTTTTATGGATTTAGTTTCAAATTATAAAGTTTGGGATGCTTCCAAATTTCTGAAATTGTCTTATATGGGGGAAGGAGGGAAGATATTTTTTTTCCCCCAGATATGAGATGTAAGACTTTATATATGATATACAGAGAGAAATCCATCTTGCCAAAATAAGTCACCTGGGTACTGTCAGCATTTTGTCATATATTATAAAACTCAATACAAACACATACACACCCCCTCCTACAACAAGGGAAAAAAAAGCTACATACACAACATATTCACAACCTGCCAATTAAAAGAAAATCTACTTCAATATACTCTAATGTATGCATGTCTTACTTTTAGACACTAACTTCCTATAGGCAGAGCCTAACAAAGGCATATGGGGCACAGGGATTTTTGTTTAGCAGGATTGACCTACAGGACTTTTTTTAGAACATGGAATATCCTTGCCTTAATGTTGCAAAACTAGGTTGTGATGATGGTTGTATAACTATAAACACACTAAAACTCATTGAGTTTTGAAAAAAAAAAATAAAGAGCATGTGTTAAACATATTACTTGTATGTGACAGTGGTAGAGATTAATGAAAAAATGTTTGGGAGTTCCCACTGTGGCACAGTGGGTTAAGAATCTGCAGCAGCTCCGGTTGCTGCAGAGCTACAAGTTCAATCCCAGGCCCAGCACAGTGGGTTAAAGGATCAGGCACTGCCACAGCTGTGATGACGTGGGTCTCAGCTGCAGCTTGGATTCAATCCACATGCTGTGGTCCTTCAGTACAAGGACTTAGTCAACTTCTTCATCCTTCTTTCATCTCTGGGCTAAACATCTCTGGCCTGGCACAAAATGGATATGCAATAAATGCTTGGTGAACTTAACTGAATTAACATGAAAGAACTAGGACAAATTGCCTTACACATTCTAGTGAATGAAGAGGCCACTAGCTCACCAGCCTCCAAGAGGGATTCTAATCAATCACAGGAATGCACCTAGCAATGCTGCCTACCCCGCCGAGGTAATGCCTAAAGGAAAGCGCTAATTTAGACAAGTAACCCCTATTTTAACAAGCTCTAAAGGACATTATATTTGACATGCTGTCATTAAAGTTTAAATCTATTGCCCTATTGTACAGAATAGATATATCCTTTTTGTCACTGCTCACATAAAAGACAACGCTTGGTATAGCTATAATCCCAACAACAATAGAAGAAGGTGTCAACAACAATAAGTCTCCACCTCAAAGGAAATGTCTCACTGCTTTCAAGGAGAGACACCAGAAAAAATGCTGATATGACATCCTGCCCCTCCTTTCTCTCCTCCTCTTTACTTGACTATATTGAAAGCAATATGAGACACTCAATAAAATTACATGCTTTTTAAAAAGATGTTGGTTAACTGGGGAAGTTTGTGGTGTAATTATGCATGAGTGATGGGGATGGATAGAGTGCTTCTATGCACTGCTCTCCTGACTCCAAACTGTGAGTAAACTGCCAAGAGACCAGGAAAGATCTCATAGGGATACTTCAGTGAATGGCACGTACCTGTGGGAAAGTCAAAGTGCTGCCCTATGGATTCCTGTACAGCCCTGCAAGCAATTCCCAGGCAATGGGCCAGAAAAAGGGCATTGGTCAGAATCCAAGAGACTTTAGCTTTAAGAGCAAGGATTAAGAGCACCTGGTTCTTAGCTCTCTGCTCTAACATGTCTGGTTATGGGTTTGTCCGATTCCCCCACACAAAAAGAGTGGAAGCCACAGTCTGAAACACACTAGCTAAAACTATAGCTCCTGTATATATTATTATACTTACGTATACTACCTATTATGTTCTCATTCCATATTCAGGTCTGCCATTATCAGTTAATCTCTTGCTGATCCAATATCCCTTACATGGTTGTTGTGAAACATATAAAGATCAGTCTGCTTTACAAATAACAAGGTCGGAGCTCGCTTCGTGGCTCAGTGGTTAACAAATCTGACTAAGAACCATGAGGTTGCCGGTTCGATCCCTGGCCTTGCTCAGGGGGTTAAGGATCTGGCGTTGCCGTGAGCTGTGGTGTAGGTTGCAGATGCGGCTCGGATCCCGTGTTGCTGTGGCTGTGGCGAAGGCCAGCAGCTACAGCTCCTGTTAGACCCCTAGCCTGGGAACCTCTAGATAAAGGCAAAAAGAAAAAAAAATACAAATAACAAGGTCATGATTCTGGAGCACAGAACAGTCTAGCTATACATCTCTTTTTTGAATGGACCCATATTTAAGATTGCAGGTGCTACAGAATTTTTTTAATGCTCTTAAGACATGAACCTGGTCAAACAGTGTACCAAAATGACAGTATCTTAAGAAACAAAGTTGTAAATGGAGAGGAGCTTATGAAGACGGCCTACTGCCACCAGAGGTACAAGGACTCATGTTAGTGGGAGTATTCAGTCAGGATGCAAAATTGCATTATTATGGTGGACTAAATATTATAAGAGCACTGAGCACTTATTTCAGCGAGATTCAAGTCTGCGGTGCAAAAAGCTTCTCATAAGAAAGTTCACAGGGATGCTTAATTATATCTGGAGAGCAAATATTTTCACAGGTATAACCCATGGAAAAGGAAGTTTGTTTCAATAAAGCCAAAAGAGATGCAGTCAGAAGGTGAAAGAGTACAAGAAACCTAAAGCCTGAATTGGACATAAAATCCTTGTTCAAGTTTAAAATTGCTTTCCTCCTTGCAGACTAGCCAAAGAACAATTCTGCAAGTGAGCTAATAGTTGTCAGAAATTCAGACAGCCCCAGGTTCTGTACAGCAGGACTCCAAAGGGGCTTTGCCCCATTGACAAGGGCTTGGAAAAGCCTGGGGGTTTAAATGGATCTGAAACTCCTAGGCGAGGGCTATTAAATATCAACAGCAACCTTCAAAAAGAAAAGAGAAAACATTATCTAGAATTCATAGGTAAATGGCTGTTCTAAATACCAGTAATGCATTTACTTACCTCGTGTCAAATGCAAATGAAGTAGTACAGATATCCTTTAGGAAAACAACATTCTTTAGGAGGTAAGGAGGCCTCCCATTTCTCTGCTTAAGTCTAAAGATCTCATTTCTAAATCTGAGTGCTGCTCCTAGACAGGACCTTAGTCTCATTCAAACAGAAACTTCTTGAAGTGGTATAGATCTCACTCCTCAACTTTCAGGTCAACTCCCATTTTAATCTTTTTTTTTTAATTATTTTTTGTCTTTTTGACTTATCTAGAGCCACACCCGCGGCATATGGAGGTTCCCAGGCTAGGGGTCTAACAGGAGCTGTAGCTGCCAGCGTTTGTCACAGCCGTAGCAACACGGGATCCAAGCCGCGTCCGTGACAGCTCACGGCAACGCCGGATCCTTAACCCACTGAGCAAGGCCAGGGATCGAACCCGCAACCTCATGGTTCCTAGTCGGATTTGTTAACCACTGAGCCATGACGGGAACTCCTTCCATTTTAATCTTATTCCCAAATCAGTGTTTTCATATTTTAACTGACATTAAATCTCTCCAGAGGATAAACAGTTACCAAAGCGCCAAACTTCCCATCTCTTCCAAGTTCACTAAAAAAAAATCAAATGCATTTTCCAAAGACTACATGGGGTATTTTACACCAAAAACTTGATCTTCTTCACACAGTCACTCTAGTGCCCCCACCCATCACTTTTACAAGGTGTTTTTTGGTTTGTCTTTGTTTTTGTCATTTATCCTACAATTCTGATTCTTAGGAAACAATGTAAAGTTGCCTCTTATTTTCATAAACATTGAACTACATTGTTTATAGTCTTGCTGTAGTCTATGTTAACCAGCAGACGAGTTGGTCTATTTTAGGCATCCTATTATCTACTCACTGTTGGTTTTATTTTAAAGTAAATTTTAAAAATAACAGCATGGGATCAGAGTATTCTGCAAACATTGTTTAATTTAGTCCAGTAATAATGATGATGATAATAATAAAAGCCAAAGTGAATGAATTTTATTAGTCTGCAAGGCACACTTTTAAGCATTTTAACTCAGTATTCCTCAAAACAAATATCCAAGATAGGTACTTGAGTCATCCCATTTTACCAGATGTGGAAACTGAAGGAATGTAGTTGGGTCACATAGCAAGATGTTAGAACCAGTATTCACAGGCAGGCAGGCATGTTCCAAAGTTTGTAATCTTAAATATCATGCTATATATTCCATGGGTGTCCTTTGCTTAAATAAGAAATGGCCAGTCAAAGTGGCTATCGTTAATAAGAAAGGCTACAAATAATAAATGCTGGAGAGGGTGTGGAGAAAAGGGTACCCTCCTACACTGTTGTTGGGAATGTAAATTGGTACAACCACTATGGAAAACAGTATGGAGGTACCTCAGAAAACTAAATGAAAACTAAACTAAACTAAAACTAAAAACTAAACTAAAACCAAAATAAACCATGCGATCCAGCAATCCCACTGGATCGTTTATTTATCATTTACTTATCCCACTGTAGATAAAACTACAATTCAATAAGATTCATTCACCCTTATATTCACTGCGGCACTATTAACAATAGCCAAGACATGGAAGCAACCTAAATGTCCATCGACAGAGGAGTGGATAAAGATGTGGTACATATACACAATGGAATACTACTCAGCCCCATAAAAAAGAACAAGGTAATGCCATTTGCAGCAAGGGATGCAACTAGAGATTCTCGTATTAAGTGAAGTAAGTCAGAAAGAGAAAGGCAGATACCATATGATATCATCACTATAGGTGAAATCTAAAATACAGCACAGTTGAACTTATCTACAGAACAGAAACAGACTCACAAACATTGCCTGCAGACTTGTGATTGCCAGTGGGGAGGGGGAGGGAGTGGCATGGACTGGGAGTTCAGGGTTAATAGATGCAAACTGTTATATTCCGAATGGATAGACAAGGAGGTCCTGCTGTATAGCACAGGGAACTATGTCCAATCACTTGTGATGGAACATGATGAAATAGTATGAGAGAGAGAGTGTGTGTGGATGTGTAACTGGGTCACTTTGCTGTACAGCAGAAACTGACAGAACAATGTAAATAAACTATAATGAATTTTTTTTAAATATCAAATAGCATAAAATGCTAGTGACTCACTAAAACAAAACAGTTTTCTAAATTTCTGTTTCTGAAGCTTGGGTCTATGTAATTTGGCAACTTTGATTTTGCTTAGAAGAAATTTACACATTTCCAAAATCACTTTTCTCCTTAATTTACCCACTGTAAGTCCTGTGGGCCTCCTTTAACAGAGAGGTTCAGAATCTCCATTTCCTGGTAGGGCAATGGGTGTATCTAAATGATAATACTGTTGCCCCCATTCAAAATGACTGATCCAAGCACCAGGAGTAGAATTTGCTCTGCTTCCTGGATGCAGGTGCAGGGGGAGTGTGTGTGAGGGTCAAGGTCCACCCTCATTCCTAGTTGCCTCTCTAGTGGCAGCTACTGCTTTGGACAATGCGCTTCATTGAATCGGTACAGGAGGCAGGTCAGAGGCACCAGAGGCAATTGATAAGCAACTGTAGGTCATAGCCCATAGGATCTGCGGCTAAAACATCAGGGCCAAATGCTGAGTCTATGGAGGCACATTTACGAATGCTTCCAAAAAGAGAACACTTGAGCTTCCAGAAAATAAACATGCTCTCTTCTGCCTGACTTATTTACACTTGAGATTACCCAACTTTTGAGAAATTCCACTTGGTGGAATTTTACTACCATCATGGCATTTCTTTGCATAGTTTTTTTTTTTTGTAGGCTTCCAGCTTTGTGTGCGTGGACCCAAAGATAGGGAAAGACTGCTGACACACTGCATTGTCTGTCAAGTTCTAAAGTGGACCAGCAAACTGTGAGAGACAGACTGCGCACTTTGAGGCATGCCAAGCCACAGGGGTATGGTCAGTCACAAAACAGCCCCAGGCTTCACCCGTGAATCAGTAACTGTGGAGCTATGCGAAGATTACCGCTCCTTAATTGTCATAAGAGTCACATGTCTTCCCACCAGCATATCCAGGCCCTGCCACTGACACAGAGTAGATGCTCAAAGAAATGTGGAGTGGAAGAATAAAGTGATGGAAACCTTAAAATTGTGTTCTGGTCTATTAATCAGACCAACTCAGAAAGCAAGAACATTTTTCATCCTCTTCAAGAAAATATTTAAAAAGAAAAACTATACACAGAACTTGCTATATATGAACACAGTCTTTAAAACATATGCTGAAAAATTATCAGCAAAAATATTTTATAATCACATAATCTTTATTAACATATCTGGCTAAAATACAAAAACTTTAAGAGCGTTACAGAGTAAAATTTAGATATATGTATATATAACACATATATGTGAAAATGATTCTGAGTAGCTATATTTTATGATACATAATAAAATTACTCATTGCTCCCAAGAACCTTATGGTCTTCTTTTCCATACCATTCTCCCCCAAAACTTAGATATACAAACAAGTTAGACTGCAACGTATAACCTAAATATGCCAATATACAAAGTATCTATTGTTTACATTTCCATTCTTTACCACATATTTTGTGCCTTCAACAATAATTTCTTTATTATCCAAGTTTATATTCCCAAAAGAAATAATTTATATAGTACTTTCCAATCACAAAAGCACTTTCTCATATTTTACTCATTTTACCTTTAAAAGTGTCCTATTGAGCGACTAGAGAAGATATTAAAATCACTCTTCATTGTAATATTCCCATTTTAGTGACATGGAAATTAAGGTCAAGCAGTAAAGGGATTACCTCCAAATCTCAGAGCCAGAAAGTGACAGAGCTAAGAGTGGGACAGTCTTACAGAAGCCCAATGTTCTGTACATTAAAATGCTTCCTACACAGATCTCCAAAGAATCCAAAGTATCCTTCTGCTCTCAGAAGCAGGTTGCTGCTAAACCCTTCACCTCATGTATTCCCTAAGTACTTAAATGTGAGTTTAAAGGGAAAAAATGGATAGAGACTATATAGCACTCTGCCTCAAAACAACCAGATTGTTAAGGCAAATTATTACAAACTTCACTATACAAGAGTCACAGTTATCAGAAGTGATAGATCCCTAGTCCAGGAACTTCCATATGCCAAAGGTGCCAAAAAAAAAAAAAAGTCACAGCTATCACACTTGACAAATATCTAATAAGGGGTATAAAAAGGGTCATAGAGAAAACAGTCAATACACAGGGAAGAAAATAATAATTCATTAGGTTCTTTAAGATATATACAAAGGTGTGTAAAAATAAACCTCCAGTGACAGAATAAAGCATGCAGAGCAAACAGCAGTCAGTAAGCTTCCTCTACAACCACTGTCTCCACCCCTTAGTGCCTGACCAGTTGCTCTGGCCAGATGAGGGCACTTAGCAATAGTGGAAGTGCCTGGGGATGACACTCTGGTCTAAACTGGCACAGCCACATTTGGGCCCCTGCTGCAGTCACAGCCAGCTTTAGGCCACATATGTAACTCAGGCCTGAGAGATAAATCTCTCCTTGTGAGAGGGGAGGCTGGGCAAACAGTTTGCTTCTTCTCTACATTTTACTCATTATTCAGTACATTCTCACAGCAACTCTGTCCAATATCCCATATCTTCAGACAAGCATTTACAAAGTTAGGCAGCAGAGGTGAGAAGATCAAAATTATAAATGAGTTCACCTTCATCCCGAGTTTTTCAAAATTTGTTTCCAAAGTGAGGAGTCACTAGGTTTTATTTTTCTGTGTCAATTAGTATCATTCATCACAGCATAGCTCACCCTTTGGCATCTATTAAAAATAAACAAATGCATACATGCAAACACCTGTTCATGCATATACATACATGTATGTATATATACACACACATATATAAATATATACACACATATATACACATATATATATGTATACACACACACACACACACACACATATATATATATATATAAATCCTGGAGGATAACTGAAAAAACAAGCATTTATCTAAAACGGTCTCTTTCGGAGTTCCCGTCGTGGCGCAACGGTTAACGAATCCAACTAGGAACCATGAGGTTGCAGGTTTGATCCCTGGCCTTGCTCAGTGGGTTAACGATCCGGCATTGCCGTGAGCTGTGGTGTAGTCTGCAGACACGGCTCTGATCCTGCGTTGCTGTGGCTACGGCGGAGGCCGGAGGCTGCAGCTCCGATTAGACCCCTAGCCTAGGAACCTCCACATGCCGCAGGTGCGGCGCTAAAATGATAAAAGGCAAAAAAATAAATAAAATAAAATAAAAATAAAATGGTCTCTTTCATTCACAGACATACTAATTATTATCACCTCACACTTGGATTACTATTCTAATCCCAGCCAGGTGTTAAATCAGGTTTGCAGTTGCAAACACTGGTTTTAGAACTTCAGAATACAAACTAAAATAATTCAAGAAAACCTTAAATAATAAATTATCATTAAGCAAAAACAAAGTATATGTTGTAACAACAGTGACCAAATAAATCAAAACCTTGAGTTTGACCACAAGTTCTTCCAAGCTATATGATTCTGAGCAAATTAAATCAAATGAAGGGGCATTAATTTAAAAGTTCCAATTGAGCACTCAAAATTCTGTCAAATTTTAATGTTGTACTTATGCAATTATAAAGCAAAGCGAATAAAATCATGAAAATGATAAAATGCATGCTTTAAAGTAGGGCTTAATGACCAAAAGCAGCACACTCCCTAAATTATGAACAGCTGATCTGCAATGCCCACAAACATGCCAGGAACTGACTGCCTCTTTCCCCTTTTCCTCCTCCACCCTCTTCCCCTTAAGAGACCAAGTCTTCCTGACGTTACCACCTAGTGGTCTAGAGCAGGGAACTATCTGATCCAACTGTCTTTTCCCCACCACCTCCTCCCCTCACCCCCCAATGACTATAAATATACATGCAGATGCACCCAGCTCTTTGCTTTTACTGTTCATGCTTTATTCTATCTCAAGCAACCACACTTGAGATAGAATAAAGTGTGGTTGCAGATCCTATCCCCCTACCTGTTGACAACTGATGGTTTAATCCACAGTACCCACCCCTCATCAGTCCACAAGACCTGGTTGGGGGGATCTAGGGCCAAGCCTAGAACAATAAACTAGGGCAATCAGCATACTCCCCCTCAGGGGCTGGATATAGGATTCACTGAATCCAATCTCAGTGAACCTCCAGGCTTTTCGGGCGCCCAACATACCTGGGAGCTGCTGAGGCCACCTCACCTCTATATGGAGCCTGAAAATGAAGTTCTGGAGCACCTCAAAGCTATGTTGATCAGGCAGAGAAAGCCTACATCCCAGCAGAATTAGGTGAACTCCTAAATCAAGCTTCACCTGATTTGTCAGTTGGGAGAGACAATAATTTCCCTTTTGTTGCAACAAGTCTACAGTTGCATTTTCTGCCACTATGTGACAACAACAACCAAAAAAAAAAAGTCTAATTGCTAAATCTGTGTATATATTCAACAATGAATCTTGGTTCCACTGGTTCCTCACACTGTCACCTGAAGCAATTTAATACTTAATCTTTCAAGGCCTCAGTTTGCAAAATAGAGATGACTCCAATCTTTAAAGGATTATGGTGAGGATTTTAAATTACGTAAAATGCTGATTGGAGCCCTGGCAGGTTGTTAGGCACTCAGCAAATGGCAGCTCCTATTGCTGTTTTTGCAACTGGTTTTTGCTCTCTCCTTTCCAATGTGTGAGGGCATAAATGAACCTAATTATTGCTGATAAGAATAAAACTAGAATTAGCACAAAAGGCAAGCTCTAGAATTTGGTGTAAAATTAGAAAAAGTAACAAATCAGAGACTGCAGACTTTAGGGCTCTTCAAGATGGAAGTACCTTTCAGAACATCTCTCCATCACTAACTTTTCCTCTAACATTGATTTGTTCACAATTAAACCCCTTCCTTTGAACACTAGTGTCTAAAACAAGGAAATGTGCAAATCATTCATTTGTAGCTTATTCATTAATCCGGCAACTATATTTTTGTATTTAAAAACAATACAGGTTATACAGACTTTCATTAACAGTATCACACATGTAGAGAATTTGTCTTTGTATTGCCCCAAACTCCAGCTCCTGATACAATACAACCAATTATTACAGGTTAGCATTAATTTATATCTCTTGTTTTTCATTAGTTTCTGCCATAACCGTGTCATTATGCCAGTATTTTCCGAGCCGCTAGTGAATGGCAAAAACAAATAGAGCAATCGTGATTTAATCAGAGACCTCACTGTTCAAACAGCCAGCAAAAGTAGACACATTTAGAATAGTAAATGGATAACAAAACACACTTATAGGCTCATTAATAAGAAGGCAATTAGGTCTTCTGGGAAAATTCATTTTCTAAAAGAATGCTAAAGCAAGCTATAAAATGCAAGTAAAATTGTGTTTTGACATGAATAGTGTACACTGTCTATTACATCATAATTTTTCTCTGGAGAAAACTGACAAGAATATCTGTTCTTAAATATGAGCACAAAAGATAGTAAAAAGAACACCACTGATATTTAATGCAGTCTACCTAACTCTCATTCATTAAATCTGACTATCCTATAAATGAGCTCCTTATTACAAAAACCCTTAAATTACACTTAGAAGAATGAGAGCGCTATAAAAAGAACCTACTGCTACTAGTAAAGAAAAAAAAAGAGAGAATATTGTTTCTTGTATCAACATGTCAATATGCTAGGTAAAGATGAATGACATCTATCATGTTTGGTTCCTCAGATAATACATTTACCTTTAAATATTCTTATATAATACATTCACAACCAAAACTATGTGGCCTTATTTTTATGCTCTTACAAAACATTTCTTCCAAAATTTTCTGAAACTCAAGAAAAACCTGAATGGTATTGTTGTTTTGGGGTGTCTGGGGTGTTATAATTAAATAAATACTGATCAGAAATGGAATTCCAGGGATATCTGTTCCATGTTGTAATTAATCCTTTAACAATATTCTTACAATTCTACAGTAAAGTGCATGTGGCAAATCTTTTTGGCCTGAGCTTCTTTGTCCTAGAGCAGTGTTTCTCAAAAACTAAATGTTCAAGCAACTCATCTGGGGATTTTATTAAAATGCAGATTCTGAATCAGTAGGTCTAAGGTGGGCCCTGATATGTGATCACAAGATCATTACAAGTACCCAGATGATGCTGATGCTGCTGGTCCATGGACTACAATTCAAGTAACACAATTCTAGGGCATCTTGTAGCTGACAAAGCCAATGACTATGAAGCAATCAGCCATCAACTCCTAAATGGGCAGTGAAGACCCTAGAAAGACTTCCTCCCTCTACTCTTGAGTTTGCGGAATGACCTAGGTCGAATCACATCAAGGAGCTGTGTCCAGTCTGCCACTTAAGCAGCTGCTAGGTCACCCCACTGCCCAACAAGGATTAGGGAAATTTCTGTAGCTGATCAGCTGCTGCCCTGGACAAGGTTTGCAGAGAATCAGCCAGCTGGTTAAGGAGTAGGCTATGTTGGGAAAGGTTTATATAAATAGACACCAATCTGGAGGACAGCTTATTTTCCCCTTTAGAGTACAGTATAGTGTATTATACACTATATAGTTTATGTAGTTTCCATTTCAACTCCTTCATTTACGAACAGACAAAATAATTGTCTATTTTCAATACTCCATCCAAAATATAAGTACAGGAGTTTGACCCAATCTGTAGATGTCCTTAGTTTCCTTTTTTACCAGACCTTTCGACAAAAAGTTCTACCATGGATAAGGTGTGTGTGTATGTGTGATAGAGAGAGAGAGAAACACACACACACAGAAGTATATTTACAACTTTCAGCTTTCTCAACAAAATTAAATGCAAACAGTAACTCTAGTAACTATTTTATTTGGCTTTATTTCTGAGTTCCCCCTTTGAAAATGATTTCTAGAATAACACCTGTAAAAGGAGTCAGCCAGCACTGCTCTGTTCCTCATTTTTATTAACAGAGTTTTATGCATAATCATATAAAGTGGAAACATGGATTACTTCATTCAAGGCTACTTAATTTGCTCCTAAAACAATTGTAAGTGACAAAATAAGCCAGTTGTAATTTTTAGGGATTATCAACACACACAGGAAAATGCCAAAAATTCAACCAGAGTTAAGTGGGGAAATGGCAGTGTTCCACGAGAGGATCGATGTGACTCTCACATCCCAAGCCCAGTGTTTTCCCAGAAGCTCAACAATCTACAAAACCTCACAAAACTAATTTTTAATTATGTAAGTCCACCATTTATTACTAAAATATGAGCTACAAATCAAAAGACTTCCCATGAGAATACTGCAGGAAAACAAACATACCTCTCCCAAAAGAATTTTCATGGAACTAATAAAACCTTTTATGTGGAACTATGTTTCTTTAAGGGCATTTTTCAAAAAACACATTTCCACTATGATGGAATTTGAAGTTTGTAAACTACCTCCAAAGTTCTCTTTGATTCACACATTCAAACAAAACTTTTAAAGTTTTTCAAAGCCCAGATGTATGTCATTTATCTCAAAATAACAGGCAATGTGGCACTCAATTTTTTTCTATCCCGTTTCCAAAAAGGAACTCAATGTCTCTCTTCCATTGAGAGATATATAAGCACAAACGCATATTTTGTGATAGTAAAAAGATTATTTCACGGATTTATGAGTTTATTTCTACCTTCAGTGGAGATAAAAATTAGTTGACTGATGTACTTACTTTGTTATCGAACACCAATTTAAGAAATATCATGAATTGATAAAATACCATTATTCAGAACAAACAGCATGAGTTTTGATGAAGAAAAGTAATGTTCAAAAGCAATTATAACCTTTTTAGGCAAAAAGAAACACCATTTGATAAAGGAATACAAACCAGACACATATGATCAAAGGGTAAAGTCTAAGAAGAATACACAGAGGGAAGTTTTTACATCCACGGAATAAGAAATAAATGTGTTTGGACAAAGGCAAAGGCTGACTCCAATAAACAAATCAAAAATAAAGCCTTTTCCCCTCTTTAGAAAATTAAAGATCAAACACACACACACACACACACACACACACACACAATCCCAGTGTTGTTTTGTCTTTTGGAACAATCTGTAAACTCCCTTGATGTTTCCTGCTCTCAATCTTCCAGCATTCCTCTTCCTGCCCGCCCGTGAAGAGCAAGGAGGGGAAATGGGAAGAGAGAGCACAAGACAGGCGAGGACAGCATTTTCCATGCCTCAGAAAAGCAGATCCATATTTAGCATGACTTATACTGTCTTTAATCCCACCTTGAGAAGACCTAGAACACAGCACCTCAAAGGCATTGCTTGGCAACAACCTAGTTCCTCTATCTAGGACCCTATCACATGAATTAAATGTCTGTTACAGGCCATAAAAACGTGAAGTCAACCATCATTGTCTGAAATATGAGGTTAGGTGGGTGGACTGGCGCTTGCTGTGAGTAATGGTTGAGTCATATTTCCAGTTTTTAAGAACACAATCAGCACCAAAAGCTATCTGGTAGAAAGAAAAAAGGCTGTGATTTTGTGTATGTGCATGTCGGGCTTTGTTGTTGCCAGAGGGGAGTGGATGAGAGTGTCGGAGAGGGGCAGAGTGGCAGAGGGGTTGATTTATTTTTTTCAAATTCACATTTATGCATACAAAGAGAAGAGCTGTCAGCAGCACACATGCCAGAGCTCAAATAGCAGCCAGACCTGCTTCTTCCCGTCTGGGTTGGCCAGACACAAACAACATCTTGCAATCTAGGAAAATCAACAGTCAGATATATGGAGACTACTTATTATTTCTAGTTTAGAATTTGGAGTTTTAATGAATTGAAGAACTGAGTGATTCTGGCTAATCAAAACTAGGAAATCAACAGGCAGACCATAAAAAGCTGTCTCTGATATATCTTTCCAGGAGATAATAAGTACTGGAGAAATTTTATTCACATACAGAGACATCAAAAAGTAAGACACTGTGAAAGTGGCACTGCTTAGATGAGCTGCAAAGTTCTAAGGGATCAAGTGAGTGAACACTTAACAGTGTGACATGCCAGGAACTATATCCAAGGCAGGATCTGGAGTTGCATTTCCAGGCTCACATCATACTTGAGAGACAATAGTCCCTCTCTAGGTCACTGATAAGATTGCATCTAAAAAGCCTCATAGTTTTCTCCCACTGAGATTTAAAAAAAAAAAAAAAAAACTGAACAGCCAATGGTTGAACCGACAGGTAAAGAAATTAACTAAAAATAAATTTCTTCTATAGTTGGAATACTACGAATGTTAATAGTGACTTCCACAGGTTCAGCTCAAGTAAGGATTTATAGGAGGTAAATTTCTTTTTTTTTTTTTTTTTTTTACAAATTAAAGAATACTATCTCTCACTGTGCTGATAAAATTACGGTCTGGCCAATCTAAGATGTTTAACAATAATTAAAATGAATGACTGCTAAGTCACATACACACATACACACACACACACACACACACACACACACACACACACACAAATCTTAAAGAGCCTGTGCTTAACAGGAGTGTGGGAGCAAGAAAAGACTGAAATCAAGACACTTAGCTACCTTAATGTATGATGATTACACCCCAGATAGCTGCCATATAATGCTTGATAACTTACAGTGCTAGCTTACATAAACTATTCCATACCATCCTCATAAAAACCATGCTGAAAGGTCAGAACAGGTATAATTATCCCCATTTTACAGATGACAAAGCTGAGTCTCCAAGTTACCTCATCTGTGACTGGTTTTGTCAGACATCAGAGTCCCAACACACAAAACGTTCTCACACTATGATATCAAGAGATGACAACTACACTACCCAGTGAATCAACTACAGTACATCTTTGTGCTTTTTGGCCTCAGTTTCCCGAGACATAACACAGACCTGACACAGGCACTGTTTTAAGTCAGCAATTTAACTGAAAGAATATAAATTGAATTTTTTTTTTATCTTTTTAGGGACAAACCCACGGCATATGTAAGTTCCCAGGCTAGGGGTCTAATCGGAGCTGTAGCTGCTGGCCTGCGTCACAGCCACAGCAACGCAGGATCCCAGCCACCTCTGCCACCTACACCACAGCTCATGGCAACACAGGATCCCTAACCCACTGAGCAAGGGCAGGGATGGAACCTGCATCCTCACAGATCCTAGTAGGATTCCTTTCTGCTAGGCCACAGTGGGAACTCCTAAGCTGAGATTTAGAGGAAGTTCTAGAAGTTCAGGTTCTAATGAGGCTCACAGTGCAGCATTTTTACACTTTAACTTCCAAAGGCTAAGAAAAAAAGTCACAAATGATGAAAATGTTCTTAAAACTGGTTTAAACAAAGCAGAGTGGGTGGGTACACGAGATATATCAAAGATCCAACAACCTGCCATCTTTGACTCTGAAAGTGGTAAGCTGGCCTGATGAGTATGATTTTTAAAACATATTTAACAGTGTATTTTAAAACTCAGAACATGTAGTTTATATGTCTGAAGCATTTTCACTTAATTTTCTCAAAAGAAATAAAAGTTAATCATTTAAATTAGAATGTAAGGAAAACAAAGCAGGAAAGAATACACCTCCACCTGACTCCATGTCTTTGCAACAAATCTGCCATAATAATCTGATGACAGTAAAATAACAAATGACTTAGGATAGGCAGAAAATGGGAATTTTTAATGAAACAAACTTTTAATTTATGGAGAAAGGCAAATCCACAATTTGAACTGTGGGAGTGAAAGGCATTCATTTCTGGGCATAGATAGTTAGATAAATAGATAGATAGCTAAATCCTGCCTGAATAGCAAAATTCAGAGAAACAATCCTGGCGGAATTGCATTTATTAGGACTGCATATTCTTTTACTTAAATATAAAATACAGTCAGATGTTTTGCTTCATCACCAAAGAAAAGCCAAGCATATTTAGTGAAATCACTTAGAACTAGCTAAGAACACAACGGTTCATTAGAGATATCTGAACTCCAGGGATCAGAAAAGCTCACCTCCACGTTCTGCTGGAGGAAATTTGATATTTACTGTTCATTAAAGGGTAAATAACATTTGAAAAGAGAAAAAGAAAAGTTTCTTTACTGCTCAAAGTATATCCATTAGCTGTTGAGACATTAATAGCTGCAACTCAAATACATGTAAGTTTAATCATGCAACTGGTAGAATTCCAACTTTCAATTAACAAACTACATGCCTTTTCAAGCGTAGGCTCTCCGTGCAGTGACAAACACTGTGTAGAAATCAATACCCTCTCCAACTTGCCTGCATATAATGTCTCACATCAAACACGCTTCCAATACTAACTGACATCACATGTCAAAGATGGTTGCAGTAATGCTTACTCCAGAAAGAATGAAAATTAAGCTATCACATCATTCATTGCACTGAGCTGTTGTCCTCTGCATACATCACTAGTATACATAACTTTTTCTCTACTCAGTGCATTGCATAATCTGCCTGAGTGCACAGCACATGGTGCCACCTGAATCTGCTGTCTAATTCCTTTTATAGAGTTCTAAAGGAGGAAAAGAGGAGGAAAGTAAAATAAACATTACTCCGGGAAACAGCAGTCTGAGTTTATTTCCAGGAAACCAGGCAGTCACAACAAAGAAGAGAAACTGACAAGTGCAAAGTTCGTTCGTTCCCCGCGTCCTGTGGCCACAGCCAGGAGCGGGGCTGTCGGTTCCCCCGGTCTTCTCCAGCTCTCCTCGGCTACCTCTGCGTCTCCATCTGCACCGCGAACCAAGGCAGCGCTCGCCAGCCAAGCTGAGCTAGGTAGGCTGGCCAGAAAAGTTCTCAGGACCGGCGGGAGGCAACGTTTGCCTGGGAGCCTGCTCCCCAGCGTCCACCTGGTGAAACTTCAGAGCCCCCAGAGGAGAGAACGAAAGAAGCAACCGACAAGAAGGATGACAAAACTGGAAGGGAACGGAGGATGGCAATGCGAGAGACGGGGTTTCATGAACTTCTTTAAGTGGTTTTACTAGAATCCAAAGTGCTTAACACGCGAGACAGCACCGCATCCCTCCTTCTGGGCTATCCGGGCGGGTGGCAGTCCTTTGCAACCCCCAATCATCCAAGCGGGCTCCGGGAGCTGCTGGGCCACCTTCGCAGTGGCTCTGCCGGAGAAGCGGGCTCCCACACGGCGAGTCAGGTTTCCCCGACCCGGGGCCCAGACCTCGCTGCCCAGGACGATCCTTAGAATCATGTTGCAAAACATCTCGCAGGCTCCGCCAACACATACACACACACACACCACACACACGCGCGCGCGCGCGCACACACACAAACCCTACTCCGTGCAGTGCCCTAACCCACCAGGCGAACCCAGGAGCAGCCTGCCGCTGGGGGGAGGAGAAAAGGACTGCGGGAGGGACGGGGAAGTAGTTAGACAATAGTAGGGGAGGTTATTCCCGGGACAAAAAGCACCTGGCAAAGAGCGCCGAGGTCAGTCCTTTCGAGTCTCTACATTTCTGACAATGGCTTCCAGGGGGAAAATTTTTTTTTGAACGCTCTAGTGGCAGAGAGCAACAAGCCAGCACCACGAGCAACAGAGTAGCCATTCCCAGAGTCGTAACTACTTTTTCTTTCTCTGCAGCCTGCGCCGGACGCCGAGGCTCCCAGTTTCCCAAGAAAAGCCCCGTCTCGCGCACTCCCGCACAGCCCTGCCCGCCGGCGCCCGGAGCGAGCCTCAGCCGGGAACAATGGGTCGCGACGACGAAAGTTACCTGAGCCGGTGGCGCCCAGGAGGGTGCCCCGCGTCCCACCTGGCATAAAGTCTGGGGACATCTCTCTCTGCCCGGTAGCCCCCGGGCCACGACAGCTTCCCCTAAACCCCTGTCCCCAGCCCTGGAGTGGAGCCGACTCCACCCCCGGCGAACCCTGGCCCGGGGCATTCTTCAGGGTTCCGGAGCCCCCCCACCTCGCCCCGGCCACTCACCTGCGGAGAACTGGCCTTGGGCCAACCCTAGGAGAGGCCAAGGGGAGAAGAGCAAGAGCGCTACAAAAACAGGCAGCGCCGCCGCCGCTGTATCCATGTCGACTTTGGGAGAAGTTTCAAGCCGCTTTGCAAAGAGCGGCCGGGGGTATCGCAGCGAAATCCACGGCTGGGCGGCCAGCCGGGCCTGGAGGGGTGAGGAGGGCGGAGAGTCGACGGCCGCCCTCCAGCACTTTTTCCTGCTCCGCGGTCGCCAAACTACCTCTGGGGCGCCAGCGTAGCCCGCGTCGCCCGCCGGCCGCGGCGGCAGCTCTCCATGCTCGGCTGAGGCTGCTCTTGTTAGTCAAGAGTTACTTTGCAAGGGGAGGGACGGGGGCGGAGCCGAGGGTGACGTAGCCCCGCGGGCTCGGGGCGCTTCTGAGGAATGCTGGCTCGCGCGCGCTGCCGCCGCCGCCGCCGCCGCCACGCGCGCCAGCCCCGGCCGCGCGCCCCGCGCCCCGCGCTCCGCGCTGCCTTTGTTCGCCTCCCGGGCCCAGCCGCCCGCCGCGGCTCTGGGGCAGCAGGCGGGAAAGGGGTCCGCGCACCGCTGGCTGCCCTGTTCCAGAAATCGCAGTTTGAGAAGCGAGAGTTGGGTAAGCAGTGTGGCCGGACCCCGGGGGACGAGCGCAGAGAAACTCCTCCGAGCAAGCAGGGCCGTCCTGGAGTTCTGTCCCCAAGGCGGAGGTCCCACCGGAGCGCTGGCGGTAGGAAGTGTAGAAGCGCCGGGAGGAAACACCCACCTGCCTTGCAAACTCGGTTCTCTATTCATGTAATAGGGACTAAGACACCCCACCCCCGTAGAAAACTTATTGTTCCTTCTTCATATAAAAATAAAACTTGAACCAAAATAAACGTTCAGTAACTTTCCAGTGTGAACAGCTGGCATGTCTCCTTTCTGATTTGTCATTTGCAGAATATTTGGATTTACTTTCTGCTTCACTGACTTTGCTTGTTCTGAAATCTTCCGGCCTCTTTCCACTTCTTCCCTCCGGAAGAACCTAAGAACTGCATCAGGACGTATAATCCTTGCCTTTCACATGCGTCGGCTGGAGTAGGAAAGGTTTTTTGTTTTGTTTTTAATATCTAGGAGCTATTTAAGATCTAAGTATTTAGCAAAAGAACTTTACGCCGACAATGAAAACAGCAACGAATGATTTCATCCGGATGAAAATAATGCTATATTGTGACAGTAAAGTATTTTACAGTTTGCTACTTCTTCAGCAGCTTGAAGAGGTTTCACCATATGCCACACTTAGTTGCTTCTGTGAAAAGACTGTATAGTGCATACTTTATTCTTTTTTATTAAATAGATGTGGTCACAATTGAATCAACATAATTTTTCTTCAGAATTTTGACATCATGTATACAATACCTAGAAAATGGAATATTTTGACTGACATCTGTCAGTTCCTCAGACAGCTTTAGTTTTTGTAAATCAAGACAATGTGACATTCAATTTAGTCTAACATTCACACAATTTACCAAGACACATATTCCTTTATTCAGATTAAGCATATGATATTGATGACCAGATTTATGTTAGAACTGGATATATATATGTATACATATAGTGTATATATATTCAAGGAAAATACTTTTAAAAATTTTTTGTAAGAATAGAAGCTTGACTGAACATAACTGGGAGTCTTATAGCTGGCTCATGTGCACACTGACTAGTCCAACACTTGTCAACTCAATTCAGCATCAAGTTCATTCTTCCTTAGGGTACAGTATAGAATTTTTTGAAGTTATTAACCTATAACTTTTCATACATCACTGTTCATATTTCTTTGATTAAGGAATATTCCTAAATCCTGGGTTAAAAAAAAAACTGAAGGACATTTTCCTTTTAACAAATTTAGCAGAACTTTGTAAAACAGCAGCAATATGTCTCAGGAAAAACAACTCCCCTCCCCCATTCATATACTACATAATCTGTCTTCCTATTCCTGAGAGATGAAGGAAGTTCCTGACTTGGTAGGTTTGTTTAAACACACAGAGGGCTTGTTTAAAAATTGACACACAGTGCCAGGGCAAAGTGCACAGAATTCTAGCTTGCCCATTCCTTGGATCAACTGAAAGAAGATTCATTTCACTTTCTCCATCTGGTAAATAATAACAAGTAATGTTTCCTGAGTGCTTACAATGTGCTAGGCACTGGCTTAAGCTATATCATGTCTCACTGAGACATTAGGATATACAAAGTCTCCTTGAGTGTAGACAACATCCTATGACATTGGTACAATTATTACTCCCGTTTGACAAATGGGAAAACAAAGCTAGAGATTACATAATTTGCGCAATGGCACATATTTGGATAAGAAGTGGGGAAAGGGAAACAAAGAGAGACAAGGGAATTCTCAAAAAGAATCAACAAAATAGTAAGGATGACTTCTCAGTAAAAATGAAAGAAATGCAATAAAATTCTTGGACAAGTAAACCTGTGCTTTTGTCCTTAGTTGTCACAAATGCTGGCTAGAGTATAGTGAAATCATTTGAGTAGAGAATATGTGTGTTTTTCACATAGTACTTGGCAAATATTAGGACTTTACTAAGTCTTTGCTTCCTTGAAAGAATGGACGAATGCATCAAACAAGAGAAGCATAAATTATGTATAACAGAAAGAAAATTGCCGTGTGTTAGAAAATTGATAAAAAAATCTTCCCATTCTTTAATCTACTAGCTATTCTAAGGAAATAATCCAAAATATGGAAAGTGCTATGGACATAAAAGTATTTATCAAATGTTTGCAAAAGAGAAAACCGAAAATAATGGAAAAATCCAATCACAGTCAGATTCATGAACATTATCTGGATTGAATATCTCATAGCTACTAGAAATGACAGTATTGGAAAAGAGTAAGATGAGGAGTTCCTGTCCTGGCTCAGTGGTTAATGAGCCCAACTAGTATCCACGAGGATGAGGGTTCCATCCCAGGCCTTGCTCAGTGGGTTGAGGATCCAGCACTGCAGTGAGCTGTGGTGTAGGTCACAGACCCTGCTCAGATACTGCGTTGTGGCTGTGGCGTAGGCCGGCAGCTACAGCTCCAATTGGACCCCTAGCCTAGGAATCGCCATATGCCACAGGTGCGGCCCTAAATAGACAAAAGACAAAAAAATAAAATAAATAAAAATAAAAAAGAGTAAGTTACAAAGTGGAAAAATGTTTCTGATAAAGTATTGGGTGAAAAAATCAGAAGGTACAGAGTTTCAGTTTGGGAGGATGAAAGAGTTCTGGAGATGGATGGTGGTGATGGTTGCACAACAATGTAAATGTACATAATGCCATGGAACTCTATACTTAAAAATGGTTAAAGTGGTAATTTTATGTTATGTATGCTTTACTACAATAAAATAATTGAACTACAAAGCCAATATATCTATAATTACAACTGAGAAAAAAAGGCTGGAAAACACCCATAAACCATATGTTGATATAATTAATAGTAAATGTAGAATAATAAAATTTTATAACTAACTGCCCTTACCTATTTTCTTACTGTTTTGGGTATGTGGTTATAGTACATCTCTTTAAAGAGGACAGGTTTACACTCTGATTGCAGATTTACCGCATAATAACTCCAGTCGTGAATTTAGATCTGCAATTGCCAAAATGTTTTCTGTAGAATCCCAGTTCTGTCAATCAAAATGTAGTAAGTAAGTATAATTGGAAAATAGGGTCTCCGGATTAAGTAAATTTGGAGAATTCTGGCTTGAGCCAAATTAAATAGGTTCCTCTACTATAATTGGCTTATTTGCTGCAGAACTTATCCATGGTTACCGCTAAGGTATTGTGCAAAGTCAGTCTGTTGGAGGGAGGAAAAGAATGCATTGTTTCTCATAGTTTTGGACTCTCAAACTCTAAAAGAGAAACAGTTCTCAAGATTAGGTTTCCAGAAAACAGAATTTAGGAAGCACTACTTTAAGCAGCATTTAATATCTGTCTCAGTTTCTCTCATACGAAAATAAGGCTAATCAATCAGATTTTTCAGAGGACTAAATGGAATATAGCCTATTTGAATATATGTTTTTGTATAGCTGTAAATTTAGTTATAGGTATAGATATGAAAGGGCCTGGATGGAAATAATTGCCGAGTAAATGTTATTTTCTTTTTCTTATTCCACTAAGTACGAAACCGTACCCAGCAGCAGCAAGGTTTTATTTACCCAGTGACCCACAGCAAGTATTTATAAACAATTAGATAATATTCTCAGCTTGTTAATAACATGCTTTTCAGTTTGTAATGCCTGTTCACTCACATGATCTCAATCTATCCTCACTCCAACTCTGTGAAGTAGGCAGGGCAGGTAGCATTATTTTCACTTAACTGATAAAACCAAAATTTAAAGGGATTCAAATACTTGGCCATAGTTTGATGCTTGTCAGTAGCAGAGCTGTCAGTCTTCCCTGCATATTCTGATTCTGAATCTCATTTTCCCCCACACCCCCAATACCTATGTATCTAATTCTCATTTTAAAAACTTCCATTTGAATTAGGTGTCTAGATTCTCAATTCCAATTCATAGAGCCTCTTGGGCTGGGATGATGGAAATGAGCTTCTTTTTTCTCTTTGAAAGGAGAAAAAAACTAAAAGCACTTCCTTACAGTCATAGTAAGGAAGTCCTTACTCCTATGGGTATGTATGTTGTCAGTAGAGTCCTCCAGGAAGGGAGGGGCAGGGGATTTCTGACAATAAAGCCCTTGGACAGAAAAAGAAAAAAAAATAATATATCCTTGAAAGCTATTGTTCTGGATGAGTGCTGGAGACTGTAGGGCAAAGCCCACTGATCCCAGGAGTGGTGCTGGGACCTGGCCAATTGCTGCTTAGATGTTGATACCAGACCATCCAGAAACAAATGGAATTGTGATGGCCACTGTGCCTAGGTCTCTAAGGAAATTCTCCTCTCTGTATGTTCTTAGGTAATTTTGTATCGAATGAAGAGAAATGCACTGTACTCAATAGCAGAGTTATTTTGTGAATCCCTTGAACCCTTTAAAATAATCCATAACTGAGGATTAGCTCAGAAAACACTAGTCAAGATAATGCATGCTCCAAAGGTTTTTTTCCAGGGAAGAAAAAAAAAATCGAGCAGCTTGAGAGCTCAGTGTTGCCAATTTGGAAGAGCGATTTGCCTACAGCTGGATATAATTAACAAGCGTGGGTCAAAAAGGAAGCCAATCATAAAAGTGTGAATTGGATTGAGGTGGAGGGACAGGACAGTGACAGTTGCTCCCAGAACTGGTATATTTTGACTCCAGAGTCTCTCCGCATTTTCAAAAATCATAGTCTAATGATGTTAATAAAATACTGAACTCTGAGGGGAAAATTTTTTGGTCTCAGGGTACCCTAGTATGCGTTTGATAAAAATACTTTCCCTCTGGGACAGTCCATGATGCTGTATTCACCCTTGATGCTAGTAAATAATTTACACACTCCACCCCCCAAAAAGTATTCCCACTCCCTGACTCTTTATAGGAAAAAAAAAGATATAAAGGCTACCAGCTATATATAACATTCCAGTGAATCCTGTTTTAATTCTTTTGGTCTGAATGGACAAATTATCCTGAGGTATTTTTTTATTTGTTTATTTTAGTAAAATCCAGGAAATAGGATAACTCTTAAAAACTAATTAAATACATCATGTATTCAGTACTACATTTTGCAGGGTTAAGAGCTCATATGCAAAGTTGCAGCCTGAGGAGAATTAACACAGCTGAATGAGAAATTCTCTAATGATCATGTGCCTTCCTTCCTCCCACTTACTTCTGGGGAGGGCTGGCTTCACATATGGAACCCTGTGGATCTTGCCATCTTTCTTCTCTGCTTATTCTGGTCTTGAGACAGAATGAAATAGAATTCTGAACACAAAATGTGGTGCTTCCAAAGCTCTGGAGATTTTTCTAATCCTCCAAATGCTCTCCAGTAAAATCCTCCCTTTACACTGTTGGTGCTGCCACTGCATTCATAACCAGGGGAAGTCTGACAAGAAAATGAGCCATTAAAACCTACCCACAAACACAGGGGCTCATTTCAGTGCTGAAGTCCTCTTTAACCAAAGCAAATAATCCATTTTGTCATTTGCAAGCATTTATTAAGTGTACGGCACAGGGCTAGTTACTCTATGGGGGATATAGGAGAATTAGCAGTTTACGTTTGAGATTAACAGACAAAAAATAATAGACAACAAAACATGTGTGTGATACATAATACATTCAAACGTGAAGGAATAGAAAGCAGAGTACTAGATCCTGGTGAAGTACAGTCGGAGGGAAAAGCTTTTGGGATGACCGATTTTGAGCTATATCTTGAAGATAATGATGGTTGTGACTGGCAGAGGGAAAAAAGGCATGAGATGTAAATGAATTTTTTGAGCTGGAACTTCCTTGAACAGGCTTTCTGTGAAGCAGTTTGCTCTTAATAACTGACCAAAATGTGTCTCTTATTGACTGCAATGCCTGTCTGTCCTGGAAATAAGTTCTCATTTCATTGCTGAATGTTTTCAAATCACCTAAGAAGCCTTGTTGAAAGACAATTAAAATATAGATATGTCGTAGCATCCGTTTATACATTTTACAGCTTCACAAGTGCCTAAACTAAATGAACTCATAGAAGACAGCATTAAGTAATAGCCATACCGGAGTTCCCACTGTGGTACAGTGGGTTAAGAATCTGAATGCAGGGGCTCAGTCACTATAGAGGTGTGGGTTCTATCCCTGGCCCAACACAGTGGGTTGAAGGATCCAGCATTGCTGAAGCTGTCGTGTAAGTCGCAGGTCTAGCTCAGATTCAGTCCCTGGCCCATGAACTGCCATATGCCATCAGAAAGGAAGGAAGGAAGGAGTGGGGGAGGGAGAGAGGGAGGGAGGGAGGGAAGGAAGGAAGGAAGAGAGGAAGGAAGGAAGGATGGAAGGAAGGAAAAGAAATAGCCATACAATCCCAGTAGAGTATTAAAATCACATGTAATTTCTTTGGGGCCATAACAAAACAGTCAATTAGCTCTTTACTTTTTGACAACCACAGCTGATATAAATTAATGGTCCACTGTTCTCAACAGAAAATCACAGGATGACAAATTATGATAGTCTGGGAAAATCAGAGTCTGAGTTGGTCAAAACCTAGTTTTGTTTCAGTTTCTGCATAATGTAAAAGGGCCATTTAATTTATAGAAATTTTAGAGAAGCTTGGAGGACAATGGGAATGTATGTAAATAATAAGTTACTTAATTTTTAAAAACACCTACGATGAGGAGTTCTCTTATGGCGCAGAGGGTTAAGGATCTTGTGTTGTCACTGCAGTGGTGCAGTGCCTGGGTTGCCGCTGTGGTGTGGGTTCATTCCCTGGCCTGGAAATTTCTACATGCCATGGGCATGGTCCAAAAAAACCAAACCAAAACAAACGAACAGAAAAAACAAAGCAGCACTTTACATGGGGTGGTAAGCAGAATAATAACCCTGCCTCCCAAAAACACTAGAACCTATGAATATGTAAATACATTCTTTTACATGGCAAAAGACACATTACAGATGTGATTAAGTTAGAGATCTTGAGGTGGCAATATTATGCCGGAATATCTGGATGTGCTCAAAATAATCCACAGGGTCCCTGTAAGAAAGAAGCAATAGATTAAGACAGAAAAGATGGAAAGATGGAAGCAGAGATGAGAGGAGAGAAAATGTTATACCGCCAGCTTTGAAGTCAGAGAATGCAGCCAGGAGCCAAGGAATGCATGTGGCTTCTAGACATTGGGAAAGTCAAGAGAATGACTTTTCCCCAGAGCCTATGTATGGAATTCAGCCCTACTGACACTTTGATTTTAACCCAGCAAACTTCCAGACTTCTGATCCAGAAATGTAAAATAATACCTTTATATCATTTTTAGCTTCTAAGTTTGTAATAATTTGTTACAGAAGCAACAGGAAGTTCATACATATGACTTATTTAATTAATCCTTAAAGCTATAATAACCACTTTACAAACTTAAATGAAAAATAAGAAAACCGATGTGCTAATAGATTAAGCAATTTGCTTAAGTAGTGAACTAAAGCACAAATCCAAGTACTCTGACTCCACAGTCTGCATTGTTAAGAAATAAGCGTTTTTTTTTTTTAGGACCACACCAAGGCATATGGAAGTTCCCAGGCTAGGAGTGGAATTGGATCTGCAGCTGCCAGCCACAGCCACAGCCACAGCAATGCCAGATCCAAGCTGCGTCTGCAACCTACACCACAGCTTATGGCAACACAGAATATTTAACCCACTGAGAAAGGCCAGCAATAGAATCAGAATCCTCACAGATACTAGTCAGGTTCTTAACCCACTGAGCCACAATGGGAACTCACAATATGCTATTTCTAAACACTTATTTTGACCACAGTGGGATATCACCTCATACCTGTTAGAATGGCTATTATCCAAAAGACAACAAACAACAAATACCAATGGGTATATGGAAGAAAGTGAACATTTGTACATTGTTGGTGGGAATATAAATTGGTGCCACTATAGAAAACAGTATGGAGTTTCCTCAAAAAAATTAAAAATAGAACTACTACTCAATCCATCAGTTCCACTTCTGGGTATTTTCCCAAAGAAAACAAAAACTCCAGTTTGAAAAGCTATATGCTACCCCTATGTTTACTGAAGCATTATTTACAACAGTCAAGATATGGAAGCCGAATGATAGATGGATGGATAAAGAAGATGTGGTGTATACACAACAGAATAATATTCACCCATAAAAAGAATGAGATCTTGACATTTTTGACAACATGGATAGACCCAGAGGATATTATGCTAAATAAGTCAGACAGAATAAGACAAATACTGTGTGATTTTACTTACATGTAGGATCCGAAAAACAAAACAAATAAACATAACAAAACAGAAACAGACTCATAGCTATAGAGAACAGACAAGTGGTTGCCAGGGGGAGAGGGGTATATGGGAAGAGTGATATAGGTGAGGGAAATTAAGATGTACAAACTTGCAGTTACAAAATAAATAAGTCAGGAGATGAAATGTACAGTGTGGGGACTATAGTCAATAGTAATGTAGTACCTCTATATGCTGACAAACGGTAACTAGACTTATGTTGGAGATCATTTTGAAACGTATAGAAATATTAAATCACACTGTATTGTGCACCAGGAACTAACATAGTATTGTGAGTCAATTGTACTTCAAACAAACTCAAAGAAAAAGAAATCCGATTTGTGGTTACCAGAGGAGGGAGTGGGTCAGGGAATTTCATGAAGGTGGTCAAAGGCTACAAACTTCCAGATAGACAGTAACTAAGTACCGGGAATGTAACGTACAACATGGTCAATATAATTAACATCTCTGTATGTTATATATGAAAGGTATTGAGAGAGTAAATCCTAAGAGTTCTCATCACGAGGAAAAATATTTTTTTCCTTCTCTTTTGTTTGTATCTATACGAGATGATGGATGTGCACTAAACTTATTGTGGTAATTATTTCATGGTGTATGTAAGTCAAATCATTATGCTGTACACCTTAAATTTATACAGTGCTGTATGTCAATTATATTCAACCAAACTGGAAGAAAGAAAATTAATTTTCTCCAAATTAAAAAAAATCCACTGATTTTGAATGGCCAAAAATATTGAATTACCACACAAAAGTTCATTTGTGATTTAAAAAACTTATAAAAAATTTTTTAAAGTATATTTAATTTCTGTATGTGCAATGAATACAGTTTTTGACCTTCTGTTAAAAATCCTTTACTAGAAATGCTAGCCATCACATTCTAGTTTGGTATAACTATATTGTGTAGTTGGAAGAACACATAATTTAGGAAATAGCCTTTATCAGTAGTTATCGTCAATATTAATCATCATTTACATTTGGCATATTTCCTGTGGTAACTATCACTGTATGGTCTTCTACAGATTATAAGCCATTGAAAGAGTTGAGACTATATTTCCTCTATTTTCTACAAGACCCACAGCCCATGTCATCATATCCATGTGTTTGAATCTTTTTTATGTGACTCAGTTGATCATTAATTTGGGGGATAATTGTCTCCTTAGAAATCAAATATTTGTTTCATTGATGTGTAGTTGTCATTCTAATTTCCTGCAAATCAAGGACTGTGTATTGTTTATCATTATATCTCAACCCATAAAATAGTTACTGTCACAGTTGTTCAATTAATGATGGTTGAGGAATGAATGGATGGATAGATGGATGAAAAGACTTTTCAAGGTCAAGTGACTTTACAGCATAGAAGGAAAAGGTATAGAATTCTGAGATAATGAAAGAACAGATCCCTAGAGAGAAAGTTTAAGAACAATAGAACAGAGTAAGAAAATCTTAATTCCAATGGCCATTCGAATGTAAGAGTATTTCTCTGATACAAGATATCGAAGCCCATTTTTTTCCTTTATTTCATTTCTAATACTTTTGTTTATAGTTACAATACTAAGAATGCAGACATTAATTTATTTCTTTTTTGTTCTTCCTGCTAATGAATTTTGTGTGTGTGCATAACAAACAGCTGTCAACATCACTTATTTACACCCAGAGATATTGAGGGATTATATTTACAACTCATCATGTGATACTCAGAACTCAGTTCCTACTGCAGCATTGAGAGTTGTAGTTCTAAACCCAAGGCATCCTGGGTAAAGAGATTGCTTCCTAAAAGAGTTCAAGGCTGTTTAATTCATCTTAGATCTGAATCTTTGAGATTTTCCTCCACTTTCTAGATAGCTTCAAGAAGGGAAAGCAAAGTGTATAGCTCATATTCAGAATGTTGTCTTTCCACTGTAAAATACTTCAGTAAACAACTCTCAATCAGGTTAATAGCGTAGGATCCAGTTCCTGGTTATACACCCTTGATTAAAGTGGTGTAACTAAGATACCTCTCCTGTTAGCCTGCCCCACACAACTTGATTTTTTTTCTTCATTTATTTAATAAATATTCCCTGGGTGCCACACAGTGCTGGGTACTAGTCTGATACTGCTCATACAACAGGGTGCAAAGTAAGCAATAATCTCTGCACTGTGTTTACATGCTAGCAGAGGGAGATGGATGACAAACAAGTGAAATATAAATATGGCCTAGAAATAATTGCCATATTACAATTGATACTGTAAATCTCAAAAGTATCATTAAAAGTGAGATAATTTTGCTTTTGAAACCAATACTGGGTTCATTTTTTTTTTGGTAATAATGTTACCAAAAGTAAAATTTTGCGTCAGTATAAAAAAAGATTGAATGATTAATAGATAAGAAAATTTTTTTCTTCAAAATCATATTTATTTGTGTTTTATGAATACTTGTGTAACTATCTGGGTTCTCTTTTTTACTTTTGCTATTGTGAAACAGAGCTAAATTTGTGGTCATTATTTAGCAATTGTGAATGACTTATTGATCTAAATTGTTATACTCAATTCCCAACGGTCTTATTTTACTATTCTACCTGGCTTTCCTCTCATCTTGATACACTTACTTATTTATATTTTGATGTATTCTTTTCATTTTTGAAAACCAAGGGCTAAGTCTCCCAGTAAAGAAGCAAAACTACTCCAGAAGAATGGGTACTTAAGTTTTGCAGATTCACAGAACAGGTCAAGAGGTTCTCTTTTCCTGCTTTTTAAATCTTTTTAGATGAAAAATGCCAAGTCACAGATAGTTAGGGTGACTTATCCAACATTTTATAGTATGTCCTCAAGCACGTGCTAATTAACCACTTGTCAGGGTGAAATGAGGCCAGGGATGGTATCGGCATTATAAAAGGCTATTGGTTAAAATGTAATCTGAGTTTATTCATCTCTAAATCACAGATTTCTACTAGCTATCCTTGGATTTTGGTGAGAGAAAGAGATTAGGATGTCCTACTAGGTCTTCCAAATTCTTAACAAAACTGTCAAGAAAAATAAATCTTGGTACAGGATCCATAAATCTTAGCAAATGGACATGTTTGAGGAGGCTAGGTCAGACATTAGAAATACTTTTAAATAACTGCAACCTACTCCTGCTTTAAGAAGAAAGTATGTGATCCAAAGGTATGACTTCTCAATGAAGAAAAATTACACCTGAGTTGGCAAGTGACAAGAGCCATCATAGATCTCTTTTGTCCAGTAGTAATATGGCTGCTGATCAGTTTACCAAGGAGACCAGGGGTAGATTAATTATTTAGCAGTGGAATAAATTGAAGAGTTGGCCCTAACTACTTCAATACAAATTGAAACACCAGACTCTGCAAAACTCACAGCAGTAATCACAGAAAATGCAAGTGAATTTGAAACTAGGTTTTACAATTGGTCTATCATCCCCATCTCCTTTTTCTTTCTCTTCAACCTTCACTTTTCAGCTTCAGCTCATCCAATTACCTCTACTCCCCAGCAACCCTCACCCCCCACCCCCACCTCCATAAGCTACTTCATACTAACCAATACCTTCCTAATAGGGCAATTTCTCTCTTCACTTTTCCCTCTCTCCTTTGTTCTCCCTTTCTTTCTATATTTAACGCTCTCTATTGGACAATGATGGGCAAGTAGATGACACAGAGGGTCCCATACCTCCAAGAGCTTAAGTTACCATCTAGTGGTGAGTATGGAGACATGGAGGATGACGTGTGAAAAAAGAATTAGGAGTAAAGGCAAAGATGAAAGGCACAATTGAGGTACAAATAACCTGCTGTGAAAACACGGATAGCAAGGCAATTAATTTCTGTCCTGTTCTCGCAAGGATTCGTGACACATATCTTCACTCTGCTCACTCCCCTCCCATCTGTTTCTCTCACTTTTAATGGGGACGGTTTGGGATCTGGGCTGTCAATTTCTGCTACTGAAATCTGAAACTGGAGGGTAAAATTTATTCTGGTGTCAACCACAGAAGAGGCTGTATTTAATTTATTACAGTGAAAGAGCTCTTTGGTGGCCAAATCTCTATGAGGAACAATTATTCTAGGTTCCTATTGCTAGTTTCTGCTTTAGGATCTACAATACTAGTTGTTTGAGCTGTTTCCCTTTTCTTCTTCCAACTTCCCAGTGCCTTCCTAGGATTTCTCAGTGTTTTGCCTCACTAGTTTCTTTGTACCAGACTATTCTAGTTGCTGTGTACTTCAAGTACAGAGCAGGCTATGTACCAGGACAACCTGATTGCCTATATGTTATGAATTTAGAAGCCCTTTCCAGAGTCACTTTGGCTAAAATGCCATCATTTAAGTGTCTTATCAAGCATTCAAATGTTCCTGTGAGAGTAAAGCAGAAGATCTGTCAGTCTTTTATAACTTAAGTTTGAATTATTTTCCCCTAAAGATCTAGCGGCTACCTTCAGGAGGTTAATTCACTCATTTAGACACTATTTATTTAGCATCCTATTCCAGGTTAACTCGTTACAAAAATGGAGAAGCCATGTCTGACTTATACACCAGTTGGAGAAAGAAACATACCACAATTTTAATAAATGCTAACAGTATGGAGGAACCAGAAATGCTGCCCTGGGAACTGGGTACAGGCTTCAGAAAAAGGATCACAGATTTGAGGTAAATCTTGAAGTTTAGGCTGGAGTTAACCAGAGCTAGGGAGGGGAAAACTGGAGTCCTAAACACTTTGAAATGGGGAGTTTTGGGGTGAAGGCCAGGACAGAGATGTCCAGCAGCCAGGAATAATGTAAGACATTTTGGGTAGGGGAGATGAGGTAGAAACTGAAGTTTAGAAAAAAATGCCAAAAGGGAGAGATTATAAAATAGTCTGTGACTATTTAAGACTTTTGCTGGTGAGAGTAAGTTTTAAGAGGCAAAGGAACAGAGGAGTTGGGATTATACTAGTAGGATAATGTGGAAGGAATTAAAATGTGAATAATGGAATTGACAGTACATGAATTGTCAACATTTTTTTTTCTTTTTTGGTCTTTTTGTCTTTTTAGGGCCACACCGATGGCATATGGAGGTTCCCAGGCTAGGGGTCCAGTCGGAGCTGTAGCCACTGACCTATGCCAGAGCCACAGCAACGTGGGATCTGAGCAGGGTCTGTGACCTAAACCTCAGCTCACGGCAACACCGGGATCGTTAACCCTTTGAGCAAAGCCAGGGATCGAACCTGCGTCCTCATGGATGATAGTCGGGTTCACTAACCGCTGAGCCACAATGGGAACTCCTCAACATTCTTTTTTAATACAAACTTCTCCCAGTCACCTAGGATTTGCATTGTTTGTTTGTTACACAGAAAAGCACAGGGATCCTGGTTCTATTATTAACTACTTGCAAGTATGCTACACTTCAGGAATCCATTTCTTCACATTTCGCAGGAAAGTTCATTTAAAGATGATCATTAAGATCGGTTTTAGTTTTAAAGGCTATGATTATTTTAAGGTCTTAGAAGATGTGTTTCTTTTTTTCTTTCTTTCTCTTTTTTTCTTTTTTAGGGCTGCACCCGCTGCATATGGAGTTTCCCAGGCTAGGGTCAAATCGGAGCTGTAGCTGCCGGCCTACACCACAGCCACAGCAATGCCAGATCCGAGCCACATCTGCAACCTACAGCACAGCTCATGGCAACACAGGATCCCTAACCCACCAAGCAAGGCCAGGGATTGAACCCACAACCTCATGGTTCCTAGCAGGATTCATTTCCACTGAGCCACAATGGGAACTCCAGAATACTTGTGTTTCTTATAGCACTATCTAAATAGGTACAGCTCTCCTCCCACTAGGAATATAAGCATACCGTAAAGTTGGCACCAAAGAACTCAGGGGTTTACTATTTTAAATTTCAAAAATAACTTTTTTCTTAATTATAAAAATAATATATGTTCATTACAGAAAAATTAGAAAGAAGGAAACCGTAAAATACCACAATTCCTACCTACAAAACTTAGATACAACCATGGTTTATGCTTGGTATATAACCTTACTAAGAATACTTTTATTTCGTGTAAGACCATATTAAATTAATAGTGAATCATTCTCTAGTAGAAAAAGCTGTTTAGTTGCTTCTCCTAGAACTGAGAGATTTTTACACAAATGACTATTCAGCATTTCATAAGGTTCAACAAATTCAGGCAGATTTCATTCTCCCTAGAGCATCAGTCATCCTACATTAAATAAAAACTAGAAACTCCCTCATGGCTCAGCAGGTAAAGGATCTGGTACTGTCACTGTCGTGGTTCTGGTTACAGCTGTGGCATGGGTTTGAACCCTGGCCCAGGAAACTTGTGCTTGATGTGGCAAAAAAAAAAAAATAGAGTTACAACTTCATACAAATGTATTCCCTGTGATTTCAAATTAATGCTTCCTTAGTGTCCTTTCAAAGAACACACAAACATTAACAGGATGTGTGATTTACCATATGTCAGGCAATTTACAAAGTATTTGCTATGTGCTATCATTAAAGCTCGTGTTAATAGAGTAGGGCAGATATTTTGATGCCAATTTTGCAGATAAGATTTCAGAGCATTGGAGAAGTTAATTGACTTTATAATGGCAATAATGCTAGTAAAGAGCTGAGTCAACATTTGAACCCAAAACTGCCTTGTGCCAGATTCCATCTTCTTACCACAACACCAGCATTCATCAAACGCTTTTCCAAATGATACTAGTGTCCAGTGGGACAATAAAAGTGTTCCACGAAAAAAGGCTTTATTGCCAACTATGCCTGAAAAACAGCACACCACAGGAAAGAAACATATTTAATTTAATGCTTAGTTCTTTGCTCTTGTTTGTACACTACAGACATATTTTTCACTAACAGTCCTTCAGCCACATACATCACCCTAAAGACCAAGGTGAGCAATAATGAATGAAGAATTCCTCATTCAGTACAATTTAAACAACTACTGCCTACTAGGAATATTTAATCCAAGTTCAAGGAAGCTTTGAATAATAGAACATGAAAATACCAAAAGTTATTATTGTCTTCTTAGTTTCAAGTACAAACAGAAACTGATTTATCTTACTGAAGCCCAACCTAGAAGGCCCTTGCATTGAGTCCTTCCAAAACCGTAGGAGGTTGTCCCTAACAAGGTTCTGATATAGTCAATTTTTTTTCTAAAATTCGAAAAAAAAAGACATTGAGCATGCAATTGGTTAAGATTTTGTCTCTTTCCTCTTCAGCTTTCCCTATGCCATGTTTTGCCCTGTTGAGATTTATTAGAGTACTGGTGGAGTTCTTTTTGGTATTCATTTGCTAGAAGAGTTGGGAACACAGTTGATTGTCTAATGCATTGATTTTTAGCTAGGGACAGTTTTCCCCATCAAGTGATATTCAGCAATGTCTGGAGCTATTTTTAGGTGTCACAACTAGGGTGGGAGGTAGGAATGTTACTGGCATATAGAGGCTAGGGAAGCTGCCAAACACCTGGAATTCAAAAAACGCCCTTCCCTCCCACCAACAAAGATTTATTGAGACCAAAATGTCCATAGAGCCAGGCTGAGAAATCCTGGTTTAGTGGAATACATTTTTGTGGTTTCCAATGTCTTTCATGTATAGTTAAGCCTAGTTTTCCTGGTGTGGAAGTGGCTTCCATGGATATTCTGTGTTGACTCCCCCAGGGTGATGATATGAAGACAGAAAAGTAGAAATTATATATGAACTGGCTCTATAGTAACTGATACCAGAGTATCTACCCATCCATCTATCTATTTATATAAATGTATGGATATCTATATATCTATATATCTCTATTTCTATCTATCTATCTATCACCTATCTATCATCTGTCTATATGCTGAAGGAGAAAAGTTTTAAAATTTATGGAGCCAGAAGCTAGTCTGAGATAATATTTCCAAACACTGAACATTTAAAAATAAGGGAGACGGACTACTCAAAATAGAAATCCTTGTCTGTTGGAAATATACTAAATAATGCAGCATGTACAAATGTAAATGCACCAACCATACATTTTTTTCTTTTTGATGAGAACTATGCAGAATGGAATTTATAGAATTTTGCAGCTTGATTGTAGGGCACACACATAAGGCAGCACTACCAACACTGTGTATGTCTGTTTTTAAAGTTGCCTATTTTTATGCACCTCAAGGTAGGAACATCTTAGTATGACAATACCAACCACAAGTTGTAAAGTTGAAACAAAGCTTTCTAAGCTAACATTAATTTAAAAGTCATTTGTTCTACAAAGCTAGGAGACAGGCTGAATTATCATTTCATTCCATTTACAAAAAGTATAGAAATTGTCATATAAAGAAAAAAGAATTATACAAGTATGGCGTGCAGTTAATAAAAAAATTAGTTTTTTCTTGAATGTTGTGATGTTTACTTTATTTGTCAGCTTTAGAAAAATATACTTTTATTGTGATCTCTTTTTATTACCTTAAATATTCACTTCTGAATTGAATTAAAATGTACTTTTAATTTCTTTTCTTAGAAAAGGATCCACAAAGTTGCATTAAACTTCGGGCCCCACAGAACCTTCATATTCTCCTATACACACATTTTATTTTAGTATAAAGGACTGAATTGGTATTTCTTTTTTTCTTTAAAGACAATGTTTGCTTCTAGCTCATGGCTCATTGCAGAAAGCATACCCACTGAGAAATCCATTTTTTTTTTCCTTCTTCTGCTCTGTCTTACAAGGACTGAAATATTCTCTTCCATTTCCCTTACTTAATGGAAAATGAAGATGCAAGAAAAAAAAATCCCATTTCCTCTGTGAAACCTGCTGCCCTAAAGTCACAAACATAATTTATGGATTCTAACCATGCTTGCATTCCTTGCCATGCCAATAAAGTTTATTGAAATTGGAATTGGAATTAAAAAGCTTAAACCAAAAGAACCAGTCCAGGGGTCAGGAAAAAATATATATGTAGGCTGTACCCAAATAAGAGTGCTGCTCTACCTCGCCAGACTGTAATGCACGTTAGCAAAAGCCAGACTCTTATATTTTTTAGTCTAACCTAATGATGTTAACATTGAGGAAATTTTTCATTTTTACTTAATATTTTATGACCTAAGACTTGTCATTCCATATTAGAATGGAGAGCCAAAGGGAAAAAAAGGAACTTTTTGCCTTGTGGTTCAGAGTTCCAGGGCTTTAAGATTTAGAAAGAACGTGACAAAAAAATTATCTGGGTAAGGCTAAAATTACTAGTCAGAGTGAGCATTATAAAAATGTAAGTAAAAATGAATTTAAAAGTGATATGAGTACATTGAATTGGTTGAAACGTAAAATCCCACAGAGAAGTATTTGTGGATTGCTGCAGGAAATCTACATTAAAGTACATTATTTCCAGCAGAGAGAATCTTACTGAAATTATAAAGTATTCCTATGGCATAAAGGAAAGAACAACCCACAGCTTTATAGCAGCAGTCAGGGTAACAGCACACATCTCAAAATAAATCCCTCACACTTTCAGAGGAATAACTCCTGCTAATCAAATGTCTCAAAACATCTGGGCACTATTTGAAGTTGTCTGAACATTCTGGACAAAGAGACAGTAATGTAGTTTGCAATAGGGCATAATAATATTTCAGAAATGCTGCTTTTGAAGTATTCCTAATTTCATTCAGTCTTAAAATGCTCCAGTCTAAGAGACAGACGTGAAGATGACAAGTATCGAGAGCCCCAGATAGCAGATTATGGCATATTTGAAGCTAAAAACAACTAGTAGGTTAGATGTGTGGGGATAATAGGACAAATTAAGTATTTGAGCTCCTGACTCAATTTCTTATACTTTACTTTCTGTAGTTCTGAAGTGGTCATATAGGCTTGTTTCCAGAAAGTTTGGGGAAGAATCTATATACTTTGATGTTTTAGTGAGAGAAGTAAATTTAGAATTCTATTAAGGTAAATACTTACACAGTGCTATAGGTTTAATCTCTGCAGAATGAAGAAAAGGCTAATAATCCAGACAGAGAAACTGTTCATAGCTGTGATCTGGGTAAATCTCTTGGATTTATCTGTGAAACATACAATAGTAAATATCTGACGGTGTGGTGATGAAGGTTAAATTACAGGAACGTATGTGAAATAACTGCACATGGGGCCTGGAACAGAGAAGTTTTGTTGTTGTTGTCTTTGTGCTTATCCTTTTTTTCCTTTATCTAAGTTCAACTATGCTTAGGTAATCATGTTTAAGGTAAAGTTGTTTGTCTACTATGTTTTGAAATTAAAAACAATTTTGTTTCTTTCTATGGGTAAACATTTTGAAACTTGAAGGAGAAATATTAACAAAATGAAGAGAAATGCTTACTAGATTATTCACACAATGACATTAGGGTTCATATTTGCTTAGGAGTGGCAATGGGGAGGTAACACTTTATAGCATAAACTTAATAAATGCTCAGGCTACTTTGTGCACTCAAAATTTCTTTTCAGTTTATCAAAGTCCGACCTAATCTGAATAAAAATCAACTTTCTAAAAAATAATATTACATATGAAAACTATGCTGAAATCAAGTGCACATTTTAATTCAAGCAGGAAGCTTGAGCTAACAATTTCTATCAACAAGAAATGTCTAATACATTACTCACCAGCATGAAATACACTTTTTTTTTTTTGGCCATGCCTGTGGCATGTGGAAGTTCCCGGGCCAGGGACTGAACCTGTAGCACAGCAGTGATAACGTCCAATCCTTAACCTGCTGAGCCACCAGTGAACTCCAACAATGATTCCTTCCTTCCTTCCTTCCTTCCTTCCTTCCTTCCTTCCTTCCTTCCTTCCTTCCTTCCTTCCTTCCTTCCCTCTCTCCTTCCTTCCCTGCTTTCTTATTTTCTTTGATTAAAAAGTTTCAGATGAGGAGTTCCCATTCTGGCTCAGTGGGTTAAGAACCAGACATAGTGTCCATGAGGATGTAGGTTCAATCACTGGCCTCATTTGGTGGGTTAAGGATCCGGTGTTGCCAAAAGTTGCAGTGTATTTCGCAGACGTAGCTTGGATCAGGTTTTGCTGTGGCTGTGGTATAGGCTGGCAGCTGCAGCTCCAATTTGACCCCTAGCCAGGGAACTTCCACAGGCCTTAGGTGTGGCCCTAAAAAGAAAAAAAATGTTCAGATAAAGGAGTTCTCTAGTAACCTAGCAGTTTAGGCTCTGGCATTGTCACTGCTGTGACTCAGATCACTGCCGTGGTTCATATTTGATCTCTGACCCTGGAACTTCCGCATGCTGAGTTTCAGATAAAACAGTCAGCGGGCCCTCCATTTCAATGCACTGCATTTTAGACCTGAAAGATTTCAGTGTGGTAATCTTATCTATAAGGTTGTTCTATGCAGACCCTAATGATAGGACAATGAGGTTCCAATGCAATAGGAATACAATTTACTATTTTAAATTTAATATTAATAAGCATAAAACTATATCTTAAGAATGCTATATTAAATATGATATCTTTATGGTTCTGTCTACTATAACAGCACTCAAAACTCTTGAATTTTTTCCTTTAAAAATAACTTTGGTTTCATGATCCATAGCTACACTTTTCAAAAATACATGACTATTTTGTGAAATCTCCAGAAAAATGAAATTAAAATACGATAGTTGAAATCTACCAGCCATGTATCCATATTATCAGCATTTTGAAAGCTAATGGGAATCTGTTAAAATGTGTGCATATATTTTATTTTTCATATTTAAGGCTCTGTTCTTCAGTTTCATGCCACAGTTTTCTTTTCTTCTCAACATACTGAAATTACAGATCCATAATGCTTTATCTGCAAATCTGAAATCCAAAATAATCTGAGTACCAAAAAATGTTTTGAAGCGCATACGATGGCAAAACCTAGTTGAACATGAGTTTATTTATGATCTCTACTTTACACACTTATGGATGTTAACACATTTCCCTGCAAAAATAGCCAAGTCTTTGATTACAGTCCTTCCACAGACCCCACTGTGGATATATGTGATGTACAGTATATGTACCATATCACTGTTCTAATATTCTAAAAGTTAATTTTGATACACATCTTGCTCCGTGAATTTCAGGAAGACTGTAGACATGGATGTCCTTTAGGACTGCTCTTGCTCTCAGCTTTCCTTCTTTTTTTTTTTTGGCTGGCTCTAGGCATATGGAATTCCTTGGGTAGGGATAAGGTCCAAGCAATTACAACAACGCTGGATCCTTTAACACACTGTGCCAGGCTTGGGATAGAAGTTGCATCCTGGCACTGCAGAGATGCTGCAGATCCTGCACCACAGTGGGAACTCCTTCTTTATTTTTATTTATAAAAACTCAATAAACTTGGATTACATTAAAGACAAGCTGTGTTTAGAAACTGATGAGGCGTTAATAATCTAGAGCCTCATGATGAGCTGTTAAAAGTAGGATTTAAATTATTTCTATTAGTGAGCGAGGAGAACACTGGATGTTACACATGGCTATTCAACTGAAAATCAACAGACAAAAAGATATGAGTCCTTATCATGGTGGGAAATAGAATCCTAAATTCTAGGTAACTTTATTTAAATGTTGGAGTTTCATTTTATCAACCTCATCTTAAAAAGTGATGCCTGACACTGTATACTAACTGCTAAGTGTCCTATGATTATCTACCATAATCCAGTTGTTTTCAAAGTTTTTGATAGATGGCCCTTGGTGCTCTGCCACCTTGCTCTGTGAATCATGTAATTGTTTACTGTCTCAGTCCATTTCTTTCCCATTCAGTACCATACCTTAGATGTACTCAGAGTATTTATATTTCCTTTCTTTGATGATAAAACAAAATATTTTATGTCTTCTTTATATGGGATTACTGAAGTCATTATTATGCAAAAAGATATATATATATATATATATATATATATATATATATATCTGCCTATATTAATTCTTTCCCTTCCTTTCTTCCTTTTTTCCTTTTTTCCGTTCCCAAAATTTCTTCAAGATTCTCTGTGGCCCTTTACTTCTACTCCTCTGGGCCTTCTCTCCCATCTCATCCTCAGACAACCACTAATCTGCCTTCCGTCACCATGGGTTAGTTTGTATTTTCTATGGTTTTATATAAATGGAATTATACAATGTGTACTTCTTTTTGATTGATTTATTTCACTCAGTCTAATGATTTCGAAACCTATCCATGTGACCTTAAGTAGATGTAGGTTAATTGTAGACTGTGGCTCTTATCAGGCTGAAGATTTTTCCTTCTATTCCTAGGTAGCTGAGAGTTTTTATCAGGAGTGAATGTTGAATTTGTCAAAATGTTTTTTTCTGCATATATTGAGATGTTCACAGAGCTTTTCTTTTTTGGTCTGTTAATATGGTGAATTATATTGCTTGACTTACATACTATTGATTTCAGTTTTGCTAAAACTTTAAGAATTATTTCAGCTATGCCTATTATAAATATTTGTCTGTTTTTGCTGTTAGCACAATAGTGCTAGCATCACAGCATGACATGGGAAGTAGTTCTTCCTCTTTAATTTTCTGAAACATTTTGTGAACACCTGGTATTATGTGCTTTTTTTCCAGCCTCTTTATGGCCCCATCAGTAGCAATATGGAAGTTCTTGGGCCATGGGTCAAATTAGAGCTACAGCTGAAGCCTGCCCCACAGCCATAGCAATTCCAGATCTGAGCCACATCTGTGGCCTATGCTGCAGCTTACAGCAATGCTGCATCCTTAGCCCACTGAGAAAGGCCTGGGATCAAACCTGCATCTTCACAGAGACAGCTTTGGATCCTTAACCCACTGAGCCACAATAGGAACTCCTTGTTTTATGTCTTTAATAAATGCTTGGTAGAGTTCACCAGTGAAGTTACCTAGGACTGGAATTTCCCATCTGGTTAAGTTCTGAATTACGAATTAAATTTTTTCAGGTAAATATAGAGTGATTTAAGAAGGTGAATAAAATCTGAATAGGACAAACCCAAAAAAATTCACACTAAGCCACATGAGTGTCAAACTTTTGAAAACTAAAAATGAAGATAAACTATTTAAAGCAGGGAAGGAGAAATGACATCACTCAAAGGCAAACAAACAATTCAAATGCCAATAGTTGTCTCCTCAGAAACCATGAAGACCACAAGAATGTAGCACAATATTTTCATGTGGTTAAATAAAGGTCTGTCAACCTGTAAGTCTATATTTAGTAAATATAACCTTTAAGAATAAAATGGGAATCAGGAAAATTTTCAGATGAAGAAAAATTAAGAGAATCTGTTGTCAGTAGACCAACCCTCAAATAATGGCTAAAGGAAGTTTCCTAACAGGAAAGAAATAATAAAAGAACGAATCTTGAAATATTAGGAAGGGAAAAAATGGGAAGATAAATATATGTTTACTTACAATCTTTTTTGCCTTTTCTTTCTGAGTTTTCAAACTGTATTTGACAGTTGAAACAATAATTATAATCCTGTGGGATGTGGTTCTAAACATATGTAGAGGAAAAACTTAAGACATTATAAATGGGTGAAGGATTGTAAGGGAGCTACGGTTTCCACATTTCACTTGATCTAGTAAATTATCAACACCAGTAGATTGTGATATGTTAGGTAGGTATAACGTTATAACTAACACAACCACTAAGAAATCCATACAAAGACACAGACTTAACAATACTATATGGAACTTCTTCAATTTATGATGAGGTTATATCTCCATAAACCCTTTATAAGTTGAAAATACATTTAGTATACCATACCTACTGAAAAGGATAGCTTAGCCTAGTCTACATTAAATGTGCTCAGAACTTACATTAACCTGCAACTGGAAAAAAATAACCTTATGCAATGCCTGCTTTATAATAAAGTATTGAATATCTCATGTTATTTACTGAATACTGTACTGAAAGTAAAAAACAGAATGGTTGTGTGCACACAGAATGGTTGTAGGTATATCAGTTGTTTAGCTTTGTGATCTTGTGGTTAGTTGGGAGATGTGGATCCCTGCCTCTGCCATGTATCATAAGAAAGTATTATACTTTCTTATTGCTAGCCCAGGAAAAGGTCAAAATTCAAAATTTAAGTATAGTTATCACTTGATGTATATAGCTTTCATACTGTAGTAGGTTAAAAAAAATCATTAGGTCGAAGCATTGTAAGTCAGGGGGCTCTTTGTAGATAAATCAAAATGGAATTCTAAAAAACATTCAAGTAACTTTCAGGAAAGCATGAAAAAGACAACATAAATGAGGGCCCGTATATAGCTGTAAACAAGTATGGACAACCGATTTTTTTACAGAGATGCAAAAGCAATTCAATTGAGAAAGGAAAGTCCTTTTAACAAATGGTGCCAAAGCAGTAGGATAACCACCAGCAAAAAATTCTTCATCAAAATGTTGTACCTTACACCTTACTATGACCCGTAAAATGGATCACAGATTTAAGTGTAAAAGATAAAACTATGGAGATCCTGTCGTGGCTCAGTGGTTAATGAATCTGACTAGGAACCACGAGGTTGCGAGTTCGATCCCTGGCCTTGCTCAGGGGGTTAAGGATCTGGCGTTGCCGTGAACTGTGGTGTAGGTTGCAGACGCGGGTCGGATCTGGCATTGCTGTGGCTTTGGTGTGGGCCGGCGGCTACAGCTCTGATTAGACCCCTAGCCTGGGAACCTCCATATGCCACAAGTGTGGCCCTAGAAAAGGCAAAAAGACCAAAAAAAAAAAAAAGATAAAACTATGAAATGTTTCAAAGATTATAAAGGATAAAATCTTTAGGACTTACATATTAGTGAAGAGCATTACATGTAACTCAGCCCCCTAAAAACACGAAAAGACATTCAATGAATTTGCCTTCATCAGTATTAAGAAAGTTTACTCTTCAAAAGAGCCTGTAAAGATGATAAAAAGCAAGTTACAGATTGAGAGAAAATAATGTGTATACCTCATCAAAGGACTCATATTTTGAATATTTAGGAACTCTTATAACTCAACAGTAGAAAACCTCCTGTTTTTCTGGGAGCCTGGGAGCCTCCATATGTCATGAGTGTGGCCATAAAAAGACAAAAAAAAAGTATATCCATTCAACAAAAACTACTTAATAATAAAAAGGAATGAACTAGTGTTACAGTTGATAGACTTGATATGGAGCATTTTTCATTTTTTAAAATAGCCATTAAAAAAAGATGGGAAAATTTGAATACCAAACTATTAATCACCTAAACAATAATAATAAACAATTAATAATAAATAATAATAAACAGCAATAAACCAGTGATGTTTGATAGCCTTTTACCCACAGTAGAACTTCTTTCAAAACTGGAGTCAATCCTCTCAAACCCTGCCACTGCTTTATCAACTAAACTTATGTAATATTTCTGAATGCTTTGTTGTCATTTTAACAATTGTCACAGTATCTTAACCAGGAGATAACATTCTCTTTACTTATCCATATGAAGCAACTCCTCATTTGTTAAAGTTTTATCATGCAATTTCAGCAATTATGTGACATTTTCAGGCTCCACGTCTAATTCCAATTTTCTTGCTATTTCTACCTCATCTGCAGGTACTTCCTCCACTAAATCTTGAATCACTCCAAGTCATCCATAAGGGTTGGAATCAACTTCTTCCAATCCCCTGTTCATGTTGATATTTTGACCTCATCCCATGAATCATGAATGTTCTTAATACCAGCTAGAATGGTGAATCCTTCCTAGAAAAATTTCAATTTACTTTGCCCAGGTCCATCAGAGTAATCACTATGGTGGTTATAGCCTTATGAAATGTATTTCTTAAAGAATAAGTTTTGAAGTTGAAATTATTTTTTGGTCCGTGGGCTGCAAAGTAGATGTTATCTTAGCAGTTATAAATACAACATGAGTCTCCCTTAACATCTCTATCTGAACTCTTGGGTGACTAGGTGCATTGTCAATGAACAGTAATATTTTGAAAGAAATTTTTTTCTCTGAGCCCTAGAAATAGTGGGCTTAAAATATTCAGAAAACCATGTTGTCAGCAGATGTGCTGTCATCCAGGCTTTGTTGTTCCATTTTACAGAGCACAGATAGAATAGATTGAGTATAATTCTTAAGGTGTCTAGGACGTCTGAAATCATAAATGAGCACTGGATCAAAATTAAAGTCAACAATTTCATCAGACCCCTAACAAGAGCATCACCCTGTCCTTTGAAGCTTTGAAGGCAGACTTTGACCTCTCCTCTCTAGCTGTGAAAGTCCTGATTAGTGTCTTCTTCCAACAGAAGGCTGTTTCATCTATACTGAAAATCTGTTGTTTAGTTTAGCCATCTTCATTAATTATCTCAGGTAGGTCTTCTGAATAACTTGCTGTAGCACTTGCTGTTTCACCTGGCACTTTTATGTTATGGAAGGGGCTTCTTTCTTTAAACCTCATGAATCAACCTCCTCAAGTTTCCCACTTTTCTTCTGCAGCCTCTTCACCTCTCTCAGCCTTTATAGCATCGAAGAGAGCAGGGACTTGCTGTGGATTACATTTTGGTCTAAGGTAATGTGGCTGGATGGATCTTCTGTCCAGACCACTAAAACTTCCTCATATTAGCAATAAGGCTGTTTCACTTTCTTATCATTTGTATGTTCACTGGAGTAGCACATCTAATTTCCTTCAAGATATTTTCCTTTGCATTCACAACGTGGCTAATTGTTTAGCCCAAGATGCCTAGCTTTAAGCCTATCTTGGCTTTTGATATACCTTCCTCACTAAGCTTAATCATTTCTAGCTTTTGATTTAAAATGAGGGTCAAGTGACTCTTCCCTGCACTTAAACAGTCAACTAATTTCAGTATTGTTGTGTCTCAGGCAGCAGGGAGACTTGAGGTGGGAGAGATGGCGGACAGCTAGTTTTGGGAGCAGTCAGGACAGACACGTTTGTCAATTAAACTTGTTGTCTTATATGGGTGAGGTTGGTGGCGCCCCAGTACCAATTACAATAATAACATCAAAGATCACTGACCACTGTAACAAATGTTATAATAATGAAAAAGTTTAAAATATTGTGAGAATTACCAAAATGTGCACAGAGACATGAAGTGAGTAAATGCTGTTAGAAAAATGATACCTATAAAGTTGCTTTGACACAGGGTGGCCACAAACTTTCAATTTGTAAAAAACTCACTATTTATGAAGCATGAGAATGTAAAGTGCACTAAAATGAGGTATGCCTGTATTTGCATTTTGTCTTTCACGTAATCTACTTCTTTTGTCAGTACAATGCCTCAGTATCCCTGGTTAAACCTCAGGCCTTCTGCTGAAGTGGGGGACTCATCTGAGGGTCTGTGGGCTCTAAGACACACCTCTGTCTGTTCCAAGTCTTTGTAGAATTCTTTTTTTTTTTTTTTTTAACTGTATAAACTATTTATTAACAGGCAGCACCAACACATTTATTTCTTCTTGGACACACCCACGGTGCGACCACGGCGGCCTGTGGTCTTGGTATGCTGGCCTCGGACACGCAGTCCCAGAAGTGGCGCAGCCCTCTGTGGGCCCGAATCTTCTTCAGTCGCTCCAGGTCTTCACGGAGCTTGTCATCCAGACCATTAGCCAGGACATGACTGTACTTCCCATCCTTCACGTCCTTCTGTCTATTTAAGAACCAGTCTGGGATCTTGTATTGGTGTGGATTCTGCATAATGGTGATTACACGTTCCACCTCATCCTCCATGAGCTCTCCCGCCCTCTTGGTGAGGTTGATGTCTGCTTTCCTCAACACCACATGAGCATACCTCCGTCCTACACCCTTAATCGCAGTGATAGCAAAGGCAATTTTCCGCCACCCATCGATGTTGGTGTTGAGTACTCGCAAAATGTGCTGGAACTTCTCAGGGATTACTAGAAACATGGCTGCGGCATCGACGGCGGCGTGTAGGCCTCCAGTGGAAGAGCCTTTGTAGAATTCTGAGGGGATAAATCTGCTACCTAATCTTCAAAATTCTCCTTTGCAGTGCCGTGTCCAGCGCTGCAGGGCAACAGGGAATCCTGGAAGAGGGACGGCGCGCTATAACAAAACACACAAGACTCTTTTAGATTTAGAAAGTGGGGGACCAGGAGGTACTCTGTTTTGCCGAACGGAGTGAAAAAAGGGCCTGGGCTTTGGCCCACATGACTTTTATTGAGGAATATGATGAGATTAGTGTGGAAGGTGACAAGATTAGTGGGCAGGAATAGGTATAAGCAAAAATGAGGTTATCTTCTTAGCGATATCAATGGGTGTATCCTTAAGGCATAATGCAGCTGTTTAGGTAATAACATGGTTAATGCATTAAGTCCTTTATCTTGTCTTTGAAGGAGATTCTGTACTTCAGAACTCTGTGTCTACAGATATTTGCCTTCTGCAGAGTTCAGCTGTTCAGTGGTCTCCAACATCGCAGGTCTTAGATTTCATTTTCATTACCTCTGTCAATTTGATTACTTTCTAGTTGCTTTTCATTTTCAAAAATTTGTTCAGATCTCTGATTTGCTGTTCTCTTCTAATTCTCTTTGTCCTTGCAGGTTGATTCTTTCATTAGCATTACATTCTGTTACTTTCATTTCTAGAGGGAGTGGAAATAAATGCCAGAGTTCAATCGATGATGCTTAAATGAAATGTTTCCTGAAATTACCACAAGAAGTATGATTTAATTTTAAAATTAAAAATGTTACTTTAAAATGAATGTTGAATTTGACAGATGAGGCCACCTCCATCTCTATATTTCTATGGTTCTTTAAGTATCAGTCAAACTCATAGCAAATTGACTGCATCCCATATATTCAACACAGCCCTCTTAAGCATATTTTTATAATTCCCCTTTTCCTCTTTAGATTGGGATTTGATTCTCAATTTGTTGAACAGTTTCTGACTGATATAGGACCATAGCATGTAGGATGGGGGTTTGCACATTGAAGAACTGTCAGCACATTATGAAGGAAAACTGTAGGGCTAGATTCAGGGAATTTTGTCTATTTTGTATTTTTTTAATCCAAATTGTGGGAAATTTATGAAAGAAACAATTTATTAACAACATTAGAAGCATAAAAATGCCAGATAATCACAAGCAATTCCAGAAAACCTGTGACTTGGAATAAAAATAATAATAATAAAAGCTTCCTTATTGATGTGTTGTCTTGGGTTGATTTTCACAGATGTTTTCCACAAAATTTGAAAATAGAAATTAAGTTTAACTAGTGTCATCTTATGTGTAAATACCTACCTTATGCGTGTATTTGTCAGTTTATACCTCTTCATGGACTATAATATAGTATTCTCAAAGGAGAGCTTTATCTTTTCTGCTCTATAATTGTTTTCATTTCCGTTAAAAGAGAAAGGCACAAATAATAGAATGAAAGCATGTAATCTATGTTATGTCAGTAAATCCTTGATGTCTATTAAAACCCTACCTAAACTTGCAATTCTCTTGACAGAGCACGTAGGAAGGCCTTTCTCCAGCTGCTGTTTTTGCTGATGAGATGCCAAATGTCTTTACAGATACATCTCAAAAAGAAAGGGAGAAAGAGAGATGGGAATGAAATTATAGGACCTCTGCTCTTAAAAGAAGTAGTTCAAAGAAGGTGACTGATTTCATACTTACTAGATCGCCACACAAGGATGATTTCAAATGATGTTCATTAGCAATAAGAGAGAGTTTTATCTGATTTTTAAATATTAGTTTATGTCTAATAAATAATGCATGAAATGTCCATCAATTGCCACTCAAAACTATGGAGTTTCATCTTGTCAGGATTTTTTCATTTGTCAGTTATTTCAAATTTTAAACTTGGAACATTTAAAAAATTTATTTGGAATCCAATCTATTTTTATACGTCAATACTCATGAGTTATATTCCAAAGACTTGTTACACCACAATGAACAGAAAGGCAATCAATATGTAAATATTACCTATTTTCATGAACATCATGTTTTATGTATATAATATCAGTGTTGTAAATATAAATTCTGTACTCTAAAACTAAAATTTTAGGAATTTCCTTTCAATAACAAAAAACAATAACAAAAAAGCCCAATATTCAAATAATTTTCATTATTTCTGTATCTTACACTATCCATCTTCTAAAGAGCTTGTTTCTTATGTACAGGGCTGCTAGTTTGGATGACTAATCATTATTTTCGAACATATTATTAGCATTAATAGTCTACAATGAGAATCAGCATAACATTAACAATTTCTAATTTCAAACTTCGGACTTCAGAAATATTGTTTGCTTATTATTATATTCTCTAGGAGATTACAACCAGGTTATAACCTGTTACGTTATCCTACAAACAGAAATGGGAGGTAACAGCAAAAAAGCAAAACAAAATAACAAAACTCTGTCTCTGTCTCTCTTTGTCTCCTCTCTCCCAATCCTCCTTCTTCCCTTTTTCTTTTTTTAGAAGAGTAAACATAGCATTTTGAGTTCACAGTTATTTGAGATTGGACAGTATTTCTTATTCATCACTTCCTAAGTTAAATTATACATCTGTTCTTCAAAGCATCAAATTGTTACAAAAGTGTGTAGGAAAAATAAAACTGCCTTTGAGGCCGGGTGATACATTTTAAGTGTCCTTGAATATAGGTGTAAATTGAAACGGAATAAAACAAGCAAGAGCAAACAGGGTAAGAATTAAAAACACTTTATCTTTGTTCTTTCATTTCCTTTAATACAGAGTGCAATCAATACTTTACAACAGGGTTAATACACTCTCTTCAAACATGCTATTATTCTTTCACAAGAGCACAATAACTTTATTAGTTATGCTGTCTGCAATCTTTCCAAAGTGACAAGACTGTGTGGGTGTGTTGATCACAAGCAATTCTTGGTGCCCTCTGTTGGAGTATTTTCAGTGTACACCAACAATAGCAGCAAGAACCATACAGCTGCAGGTAATTTTAATGGTGAACATTCTAATTTTAATTAGTACAATTAACTGAAACAAACAAAAAATAGAGTTTTACTCTTTCTGCTCAGTAGTTATTGAATATTCAGATCTTACATCTGCTCTCCATTCAAGCACAGCCCGAGTTACATTACTTTGTTTAAAGTAGTCTTAGTTTTATTTCACATAATAGTTATCTCCATCTTACTCCTGGATATTTTAGCATACTTCAATTTACTTTTATATGGATTTTGCATTTCTAAGAATGTATTAAAAATAAAATCAAAAACATTATTGGAGCTACATATAAAATATTGAGTAGGATATCATTACTAAAACTTGTATTCCCACCTGTTTTTTACAGATGAAAGCAGAAAATCCTTTCTCATTGACAGTTTTCTTCTTATGTCCATTACCACCAATATAACTAATAGTGAAAAGTGTTATATATATAGAAATCAAAATCAAATAACGTGAATTAAGCATCTCCAGTAACATCATATTAGGTGTGATTTTAAATTAAAAAAAAATGGAAAGGTTTCTGTTACTGATTGAATTGTGTCAACACAGAACATATGCTGACATCCTAAACCTGGTTCCTATGACTGTGACTTTACTAGGAAAAAGGATTTTTGCATATGTAGTCGAGTGAAGATGAGGTCATACTGGATTAAAGTGGACCCTAATTCAATGCCTGGGGTCCTCATAAGAAGAAAAACAGTGATACATACAGTAAGAAGGCAATGTGAAGACAGGCAGAGATTGGAGCTATTCTACCACAAGCCAGAGAACACCAAGGATTGCCAGCTACCACCAGAATCTAGAAAGAGGCAAAGAAGAATCCTCTACTAAAGTTTTCAGAGGGAGAGTATGGCCTTGCTGACATCTTGATTTCAGCCTTTTAGTCTTCAGAACTGTCAGACAACACATTTCTAGTGTCTTAAAGCCATAGACTTTGTGGTACTTTCTTATAGCATCCCTGGGAAACTAATACAGTATCTTCCAGCCAAGTGAGATAACACCTAATCAAGTATATTCTATTATTTATAAGGGCCTGTAAAGCCCTACATATCACAGCATTTGGCTGGGCATGCAGGCAATGCTGAGAGAACAGTTTGCAGGAAAGATAACAAATCATAAACTGCTTCTGTGCACAGTTATAAGAGGACAGTTATCTACACTTAACTGATGAAGTCAGTAAGCTAGATGACAATAACAGGACACATTCTGATGGTCTTTGGATAGTTAAGTTGTGAAAAGGGAAAACACAGTATGTGTACTATTACTATATCAACTACTTAACAGAGCTGATGTTCTCTTTTAAAGATATTTTTGAACAATTATCAAAGTAGAAAATTATCATATATAAAGCAGACTTCAAATAACTTTAGGGCTTAAAGTCTTAGCACAGCTCTGGTTAACTTATTAATTACTCCGTTGGCCTCTTTCCCTGGCCCTTGCCCTTCTGTATTTTCATCTTGCTTATTACAATCTAGCACCAGCTTGCAATATTATTTGCAAATACTAGGAATTCCCTAATACTGAGAGAGTAAAACACAGATGATCTGGAGAGGTTTATAATGTATTAGAATGAGAGAACAGAAGAACTAGACCTTTAACAGATGGACTGGACACAAAATAATTAAAAGATGGTACATTACATCAACGAGAGGAAATAGATATTGAAAAGGAAGCAGGAGAAAGGAAGAATTAGAAACAGACAGTGCCCTGGAAAAACAAGAAAGCTTGAAACAATATTAGAGATAGGAAAAAAAATAACCTAAATTGCATTCAAGGGTGATATTTTAGTAATATATAGGATTATAACTTTACAAATATCTTTTCAAAATGATAATTTGATTCAAAACAACTACTAAGTAACTATGCAAATCCAGCCTACTTTTGATGTGATTGGAGAGGTTTATAATAGATTTGTCAGGATCATGAGGAGAATAGATAGTTTGAGATCACAACACTATTCTTAAATTAGTGTTCTACATGCTTGTCCAATAATCCCAGGACTGGTAGGTTCACTGTGTTCTTTCTCTTTAGATATTGTTAGTAAAATTTCCATGATTACTTAATTAGTGTTTATAAATTTTTTTGTTTTTTTTTTTTTGCTTTTTAGGGCTGAACCCACGGCATATGGAGATTCCCAGGTTAGGTGCTGAATCGGAGCTACAGCTGCTGGCCTACGTGACAGCCACAGCAACGTCAGATCTGAGCCATGTCTGCGACCTACACCACAGCTCATGGCAATGTCAGATCCTTAATTCACTGAGCGAGGCCAGGGATCGAACCTGCAACCTCATGGTTCCTAGTCGGATTCGTTTCCGCTGCACCAACCAAAATGTTAATGGCAATTATCCATGCCTGTCCACTGGCCGGCCCCGGGTAAAAGAGACAGTGCCTTTAGAAGGCAAAGGACCTGGGAGTTAGAAGGACTCAAATGGAAGGAAAATGAACACCTGGGAGGAACTGAGGACAAACTGCCTGGTCCTTCTGATGGTCTTGCCAACCACAAGTGCTCTGACTATTCCAGTGTCCAAAACTTTGCCATAATTCCTTGACTATTCAATATTTAACTCTCATCTGATGCTACAATTTAGTTTCTGTACATTAGATGTGAGAGCACAGGTAGGTTGTCCTGTTCAATATCCTCCCAGGTACACTTTTTCTCCAATACCGTTGAAAGCATTTTGTTTATTCTGTGCTCAGATTTATTAAGCAAATTTGCTAAATGAAAGTGTGATATAAAAACACCTGTTAAAAATGCTTTTGTTTTCCTTTTGGATTTTATCGTAATTTGACTTCTGTTTTGAAAAGATTTTTCTCTTTCTGAGAAAAATTATCTCAGTAGCACAAACTTCAATTCTGTTGCTTCACTCAAAAATTTTCACACAGTGACTTTGATTTCACTCACATGTTGGTTACTTTTTTCTCACTATATTTTGTGGAGTTTCTTTTGTTTTTGTTTTTTTACCCTTTGACCAACATCTCCCCAGTCCCCCATCCCCACCTTGGGTCCTAGTAATCACCATTCTACTCTGTTTCTGTGAGTTCAGCTTTTTTAGATTCCTCATCACACATAAGTGATATCATACAGTATTTTTCTCTTTGTTATTTCATTTAGTGCAATGCCCTTAAGATCCATCCATGTTGTTGCAAATGGTAGCATTCCTTCTTTCTTATGACTGAATAATATTCCATTTCATATATATACCACTTCTTCTTTAGCCTTTTATTCATTTGGCTGATACTTAGGTTGTTTCCATGTCTTATACATAATATATTGTGAATAATGCTGCAATAAAGATTTTCCATGTTTATTTTTCTTTTCCTCCCTAAACCCCTTTTTTATATCCTTCCATAAGAGGTTCAAAGTCACCGCAATCAATTAACGAACAGTCCTTTGTCCCTGGTTCCTCGCTCTTTTCCAAGCTCTCTATAATCTACTCTACTTTTCTCTGCATCATGTGCTCAACTTTAGTCCTCTGTGTTCTAGTTGTTAGGGGCTTCCTCTTTTTTTGCACCCATTCCTATGATTTCTTTCTTTAATTTTTCTTGCTTATTTGCTTTTTCCCCCCAATCCACTTAATCCCCCACATTTCAAATGATTTTATTCTCCCATAAACTGCTGAATTTGTTCAATCCATTCTACATTAGCAAGGTATATCCTTTATACCTAAGACCCTCAAACTCCCTTGCCACACATTAAGCTTTCCTTTAAATATGCATATCACCGGTTTTGATACTTAATGATGATGCATGGGAGTAGGTGCTTTTTAAATGTGGTCAGTCTGAGAAGAATTGGCAAAAATCCACAACTATAAAGTGTAAAATTGAAAAACAATTTGAAAACAGTTGTACATGTTCACCAAACCCTGCTCATTCAGTTTCAGCTAACATCAGAAAGACCCACTGTGGAAGCTGTAATAGTGATGGGGATTTGAGCAGCTTGATTATGTGAAGCTTATTTATATAAATTCAACAGGTATTTATTAAAATTTTATTATATACCTGAGTATGATGCTACATAATAAGAAAAATTATATACCTGAGTATGATGCTACATGATAAGAAAAATTATATACCTGAGTATGATAAGAAAAATACAGATGTGTTTTATCTTACAGAAATGAACAATTTAATAGCTCTATCTTTGGACTTCTCACATGATTGTGCTTTCTCTAATATTAGAAAAAATATTTAGGAATATTACCTAAATTGGGGATTATCTGGGCTACAAAATTCTTGTTCTGGCTACTGTATTGCACTATTTCACAGGCCCTATTGATTATTTCTTCTACACATTTATCTATTCAGTTCTAATTATTCCATTACTATTACTTTAATTTGGTACTTCTTTAATAATTAATAATTACAGCAGCCTCCTTAACTGTCTTTTTTCTGCCTCCCATGTTCTGCTCTCTGTCCCTGTTCCTGTATCTCGTTTGTCTCTTTCTCCATCCATCTGTCTACCTATTTATTGTCTATTGTTTGCCATGCTCTTGACTACACTGGTGAGTCCATGGTGATACCAAGGTGGTGCCTACGTTAAGGAACTGGCAGCCTGGTCTGCATGACTACTGTTAAATTAAACCTTCTATTTTAGGAGTTCCCTTCGTGGCTCAGTGGTTAACGAATTCAACTAAGAACCGTGAGGTCACGGGTTCGATCCCTGGCCTTGCTCAGTGGGTTGAGGATCCAGCGTTGCCGTGAACTGTGGTGTAGGTTGCAAATGCGGCTCGGATCCCGCGTTGCTGTGGCTGTGGCGAAGGCCGGCAGCTACAGCTCCTCTTTGACCCCTAGCTTGGGAACCTCCATATACTGCAGGTGCGGCTCTAGATAAAGGCAAAAAGACAAAAAAAAAAAAAAAAACCTTGTATTTTCCTTTCTTAAAAAAGCCTTTAATATATTGCAGTGACTTTTAGGATAAGATTCAGATTTATCAGGGCTTGCAAGACCTTTCACATTTTGGCACGGTATATTATTATTTGGAGGGAAAGGCAGGAGCCATGGATGATGGATGTCCTGCAATGTGCAGGGCAGTTCTATATAACTAGGAATTATATAACAAGAAATCTTGCACAACATTCATACACCTACAAGGTGTTCAAAACTTCATCAGAACCCAGAGCCTAATTCTCTTTTTCACTATGTACAAAGCTTTTATTTATTTAAATTTTTGGAATAGTTTTAATATGCACTGATTTTGATGCTAATTTTAAGCAAGCTATGAAACTAGCCCAACTGCTAGAATTCTCTTGTATTTGCAAACTTCAGCAACCAGGACAGGAAAATGTACAACATTGTGAGAGAAGCCTGGGGTACCACCCTCCGTTGCTCTCTCAACAACTGGTTGGTGTGTGTGTGTGTGTGTCACCCTAGGATAGGATGTAGCCCAGTATTAGCAGTTGGAGGATGAGACAGAAAGAGAATAGTTGGAGTTTTCATTTTGCTCTCCTGTCCCCCATCTTCTTGGTATAATTAACACCTGCTCCACATTCCTGCTCAGAACTCTAGTCTCAGTACCCTCAAGAGCAAATGTTGGGCAATAAAACACTTCTTATCTTCTGAGGAGCTAAGAAAAATAGGTGGAGACAGTTTGACCTCAGGCAGTTGTATCTCCACCCCTCATTCTCCAAATTCTTAGGAGAATGGTACTCAGTTTTAGCCACACAATAGAATTATCTATGGAAATTTAAGAAATACTGTCTGGGTCTCACCCTTAAGAGCTTCAGATTTTCTTTATTTTATTTTTTTTGTCTTTTTAGGGTGGCATATGGAAGTTCCCAGGCTAGGGTCAAATCAGAGTTGCCACTGCCTGCCTACACCACAGCCACAGCAACACCAGATCTGGGCCATGTCTGCGACCTACACCTCGGCTCACAGCAACACCGGATCCTCAACCCACTGAGAGAGGGCAGGTATCAAACCCGCATCCTCATGGATAACAGTTGAGTTCATTACTGCTCAGTCACAATAGGAACTTCAAGAGCTTCAGATTTTATTAGTTCAGGGTGCGGTTGAGTAATTCTGATATGGTTGCATAAATGAATTATAATCTATGGAGTATCTCCCTCTAGAGCTGATTCTGCCAAGGGTGGTGAAAGGTGAAGCACTGACCTGAGATGTTTTGGGGTTAAGGAGTGATTTTTTTCTAGTGCTTGGAGCCCTTCATCTTAGAAGTCATCAAACCCGCTCATCTGTACCCTCTGACTCATTGAGCTGACACATTAGGAAATACACATTACCTGACAGCATGGCTGATACTTCTAGAAAGTGGTTCCCAAATTTTGCTGCATGTTGGAGTCAACTGGAATGTTAAAAAAAAAATACTGACATCTGGCTCCCAATCCTGGACATGCCGTTTTAATTGCTATGAAGTGGGACCTGACTTTGGGAATTTTAAAAGTTCTGCAGGTGATTTTAATGGGCACGAAAGCTTAGAAACTAGCCCTTATGAAGTTCACAGAACAATGTAAGAGGATATTTGAGGAGCACAGCCATTACAAAATCAATTTCTGGACTACAGATATCCATAGAAGCAGATGGTGAATTTAAAATGAGGAAAGATGGTTGAATGATAAAAGAAGATAAAATAAATGAATAAATAAAAATATGTGGGTAGCCAAATTCATACCATACACATACATAAAAGTTTCCTGAGCAAAACACTAACAAAGATTCTAAAATCAGACTAATATCGGATATTTCAACAAATATACACAAGAAGATAATGAAGGAGTATTTTACAAATTCAGAAGGAAGTTAATTAAAATATAGAATTTTTAAGCCAAACTCTCTTCAAATATGCCAGGATTAAAAAAAAAAAAAAAAAAAGCAAACCTCAGGCATTGAAATCCACAAGAGAACTGCCATGCCATGACTCAATAGAGACAACAGTTGTAGATAAAGTAGGATGAGAGAAAATTTTAAGACATGCTATAAAAGATATCTCATTTAAAGTTGATTGAATGGCTTGGTGTGGTTTGTTCTTGTTGTAATCATTTGTTTAAGAACAAATAAAATGAGGACATACATCCACAATAATCCAGAATTAAAATTCTAGAAAAAATTACATGATGTGGAGGAGAATTAAAGAATTTAAGTATTTGCTAATTTCTTGTCTAATATTTAAATTTAAATATTTGCTAATTTCTTGTCTTAATAGTTCCCAGACAAGTGGTCAAATCAGGGTCTGAAGCTGCTGGCCTATACCACAGCCACAGCAATACTGATTCCAAGCGGCAACTGTGACCTAAACTACAGCTTGGGGCTGAATCCTTAAGCCACTGAGCAAGGCCAGGGATCAAACTCGTTTCCTCAAGGATACTAGTCGGATTCTTAACCTGCTGAGCCACAATGGGAGCTCCTAGTTTGTTTGTTTGTTTGTTTTAAAATAGGAAGCATTAAAAGGAAACAGTAAACAAAAATAAGGTTGGTGAAATATATTCAACTACTTGAATAATAATGATGAATGTAAATATATTAGGCTAATGACTTTAAACTCCAATTTAAAAGTTGAATATAGAAAAAACTCATATATATACATATATATGTATGTATGTATATATGTGCATGTGTGTGTGTATGTGTGTGTGTGTGTGTATAGTTTAAAAAGCACGTTGACTATAGCCAAGATAGAACAAGAAAAACAAGATTTACCCTTCAATCTGAAACAACTAAAAATCTGGACACATATAAGAAAGAACAGTTTTCAAGACATTAGCTGCAGGAGTTCCCATTGTGGCTCAGTGGGTTAAGAACCCCACATAGTGTCTGTGAGGATGTAGGGTCAATCCCTGGCCTCGCTCAGTGGGTTAAGGATCCTGAGTTGCCACAAGCTGCAGCTTAGGTTGTGGCTCAGATCTGGTGTTGCTGTGGCTGTGGTGTAGGCCGGCAGCTGCAGCTCTGATTGGTTCCCTAGCCTGGAAACTTCCATATGCCATGGGTGTGGCTGTAAAAAGGGGGAAAAAAGAAAATAGACTTTGGCTACAAGTAATAAAGGACAGGGATCTCTGGCAGATAGGAAACAAATGAGGTGAGTCTTCTGTGCCGGCCTTGAGAGAATGTTCAGAATACACAAAGAGTAAACTCAGGTGGGGATCAGTGGACTTCCTGATTTGAGAAAGTTGAGCTAAGAATTCAAGAAGAATGTAGTTAAGGTTTACTTGGCAGCTAGAGTACCAAAGAGGAGACAGTCACACAAAAATAAAATTTTGGACAACTACAGCAACTACAGAGAATCACCCTCTTATAGTTAGCAAAGTACTGATCAGTGCATTCATTTGTGAAAACTACCTCAACAGTAATTGAGGGGGTAAAGAACACCGAAAATATAAAGGGAGCAGGACCCAGCACTCACATAGGATGTGACTGAACTTATTAATCACACTGGAAAAACTACTAAAAAACCCAAGTTTTAAATACCAGTGCCAAATATGTACCTTGACAGGTAGTAGTCTATTGGGAAATGAGATGTGTTTTCTGATGACATAAAATAAGGACTTAGTTTTACTCCATATTTTTAAAGCACAGGTTCTTTGTGAGGGTATCACGTTCCCCCTTTTCTCCTCCCTTATGACGGCTTTTGTGATTTGTCTTGACGTCATCCTTATTTCAATTAAGGCAATGTTCCTCCTTTTTATCATATAAGTAAAATTGTCTTGTTTGCCGGTGGTACTAGTTTTCTATTGCTGCTGTAACAAATTACCACAAACCTAGTGCCTTGAAACAACAAAAATTTCTTGTCTTACGGTTCTGTAAGTTAGAAGTCTCACTGGGCAAAAATCAAGTTTTTGACAGGACAGTGTTCTTTCCTGGAAGCGGTAGGGGTGAATCGCTTGCTTACTTCTTTCAGCTTCCAAAGGCTGCCAGCATTCCTTTACTCCTCTGTGTTCACAGCTAGCATAGGTGAGTCCTCTCCTTCTCATATCACATTACCCTGACCTTGGTTCTAACTCCAGATCTCTTCTGACTTTGACCTTCTCTTCTACTTTTAATGGTCCTCATGTTATCTGGACAATCCAGGATGATCACCCTATTAGCAATCTGTATTCCATGTTCCTTCCTTCCTTCTTTCCTTCCTTCGTTCCTCCTTCCCTTTTTAGAGCTGTGCCTATGGCATATTGAAGTTTCCAGACTAGGGGTCGAATTGGAGGTGCAGCTGCCAACCTACACCACAGCCGCAGCAACGCCAGATCCAAGCCACATCTGTGAACTACACTGCAGCTTGTGGCAATGCCAGATCCTTAACCCACTGCGCAAAGCCAGGGATTGAACCTGCATCCTCATGGATACTAGTTGGGTTCTTAACCCACTGAGCCACCATGGGAACTCCTCCATCTTCATTTCTTTTTGCCACATAACTTGATATATATTCACGTGTTTCAGGGGATATGTAGAATCTTGGAATGGGATGGAGAAATAATTCTGCCTACCACAGAATTTTTTCGTAAAACCAGATTTTGTTCTATCATCCATGCCAGTTTCCCCTCTTTCATTTTCTTATAGTTATACTAAATAAGTTCATCTCACTCTGCTTATCAAAATCATATCTTATTCATTTCACACAGGTGCAAGCACCTGACAATTTTAATGTCTTCTGATGTACTTGTGCTGAAGTCCTTACACGTTGAAATATAAATTCCTTTCTTTTTATGACTCTCTAGTTTTATTGTTAGAACATCCTTTCTTCATTCCTTCCTTCTCTTTTTGAAATTGTGTGTATTAGTAGGTTACATTATCTATAATTTTATTTCAGGATTATAAAATGATTGTAACAAAATAATTACAATTTAAAGAGTGTTGGATATCATAAGACTGAGACTCACTGTGTTAGAAATAGGAAGTTGACTCCTTGAACAATAAACTGAAACTTTTTCAAGGCTAACTGAATTGCTCTATCCAAAAATCCATACAAACACCACCCACCCCCAATATCCATCTCTAAATACTTTGGATATGCAGGCACATCTAGAGAGCCACTGTTTGTGGAAATATTGACCTTGCTATGTCACTTATTTGAGTTTTATAAAGAACTTCTGCTTGCAGACTTGTGACTAGAATATGAAATAGAGCTTGTGTAATATACTTCGTTAAAGGTTTTACAAAGTGACAGCAGAAGATTAAGCAAACTGGCTAGACAATTCACCAAAAATGGTCTAGTTTTAAAAAATTTCTAAGTAAAAATTAGAAGTGTGTCTTAATTTTATGTAGGCTACCAAATGATAATGTGCACACATTTTTAAAGTTAAAATAAATACCGTTTTAATCTTTTTGACACTTTTAATTTCACTCATACAGTTTGTACTGGAATTCATTACCAAAAGATTCCTTATCTTTTTTTTTTTTTTGTCATTTTAGGGCTGCACCTGCGGCATGTGGCGGTTCCCAGGCTAGGGGTCTAAGAGGAGCTGTAGCTGCTGGCCTATGCCACAGCCACAGCAATGTGGGATCCAAGTCGCGTTTGCAACCTACAGCTCATGGCAATGCTGGATCCTTAACCCACTGAGTGAGGCCAGGGATCGAACCTGCAACCTCATGGTTCCTAGTCAGATTCGTTAATGACTGAGCCACGATGGGAACTCCAAGATTCCTTACTTTTGTGGGGATAGTTTCCATACAAATACATATCAAGGAAGAAAGTTTTAGGTTTTTCTTAAATTCTCTATGTTTTTTTTTTTTTTCTTTTTGCTTTTTTTGTCTTTTTCACAGCACACCTGCTGCATATGGAAGTTCCCAGGCTAGGGGTCAAATCAGAGCTGCAGCTGTGGGCCTGTGCCACAGCCACAGCAACACAGGATCCAAGCCATGTCTATGAACTACACCACAGCTCACAGGAACACTGGATGCTTAATCCACTGAACGAGACCAGGAATCGAACCCTCGTCCTCTTGGATCCTAGTTGGGTTCGTTATCACTGACCCACAATGGGAACTGCAAATTCTCTACATCTTCCAGCTGAGTAAATCTTACCTCTAATGTTACAAGTGAAACACGAGACTCCAACAGATTTCTTTAGCTTCCTTCATAAAGACAACAGAGTGACTCAATATTCTTTTTTTTTTTGTCTTTTCTAGGGCTGCACTCGTGGCATATGGAGGTTCCCAGCCTAGGGGTCTAATCGGAGTTGTAGCCACCGGCCCACGCCAGAGGAACAGCAACGCCAGATCTGAGCCGCGTCTGCAACCTATACTACAGCTCACGGCAATGCCAGCTCCTTAACCCACTGAGCGATGCCAGGGATCGAATCTGCAACCTCATGGTTCCTAGTAGGATTCGTTAACCACTGAGCCACGACGGGAACTCCGTCAATATTCTGCTTTAGGTTTTTTTCTCCCGACCTTTTCTTTTCTCTAGCTAAGCAGTGATGTGCAGTGATTGTAGGGTGGCACTGAGCATAAAGTTCTGAAATCCTATCCTATCATAACTGTTTCACAGTTGGTTCTTTCTAGGGGCAAGCTACAGATAGAAGACACCAGAGGATCCAGAAGGAACTGAATAGAAATAATTCATGGAAATCCTATCCCTTGTATGTCTTAAGGGAGAAGTATCCTTACCAATTTCTTTCCTGTAGAGCCATGTGTACACGTTTTAATCAGTGTGGTTGAGTAGATGGTGGTGTTTTTGCCTCTACGAAACTGCCAATAAACAACTCAATTTGCCTCTGTCGGCTGTGAGTGATATACAATTCCCAGTGGGTACCTGGTTGAGTTTATTCATTCCTACATCTACCTGTCCCTTTTTCTAGTTTAGGCAATAAATGATAACTGTGTTGACTTCTTTTTTGTTAGACATGGTGTTTTTTACTCTTAGTATTTACTTAACTCACAACATCTCTATGTAGTTATAACAATTATCATTTTACAAAGGAAAGAAACAGAAAGATATTTAGGGAGGTAATTAACTCTCAAGATTATGCTGTAAATAAATAGCAAGACCAATAAATTAGCTACGGTTATTTAACCCCAAAACATACAATTCATTCAACAGAATATCTGAGTATGTAATATATGTCAAGCAGAGAGCTAGGTGTTGTGAATGCAATGATCCATAAAACAGAGAAGGCACTTGTCCAGTGGGAATGTAAATTCTACTGAAGGAAATAGATGCAAGCACAGAAATAAAGTAGTTAACAATTTGGAAAAAATCGATGAAGAAAACACATAAGGAACCCAGTAGGGAAGAAAGGTGTCTCTGAGTAGGAACTAGTTAAGCTAAATCTTTAGGAAGAGAAAGAGAAAAAATATTGGGAAAAATACAGCCTCCTAGGTTTGCACACAAGCCAGTGTAGAGGATGGATTGCATGTGGTTTGGGGAAGAGTGGTAAAGTCATATAGGTAACACATTTTGGGGCATAAAACTTGGCAATATCCATCCATATTTTAAGTACATTTTAAATATGCCTGGATGCAGCACTTTGCTTTCTTGTAGACTTATAAAAATATTCTTGCATATTGACATAAGCTACTTAAAAATCAGGTAAATCTTTCTCTTTCTTAAGGGAAAGGAGGATATGGGATCCCAGGTTGTTGTTGCTGGCTTTTGCTTTTCTTTTTGTGTCCCCTGGGCTATAAGTTATAATGCTACATTTTGGATTTTTCCCTACTCTGCAGGCAGTCACTGATAGAGAGCTTTCCTGGAATAGTAATAGGAAAATAATGTGCAACAAAACTGACACACCACACGCTGGGCTGTACTGCAGGTGCAATCATAGCTTTTAATAAAAAAAAGTTTATTTTGGTAAAATAGTATCTTTCTAGCTGTCCTAACAGATACCAGTGAGAAATGCCCTCTGTGGACAGGATGGTGGTGGGAAGCCAGCCCAGATCCCTGGGGGCATGACCTCGGGGAGGAGCTTTCAGTAGCAAAGTGGTGAGATTGTAGCTCTACCAGTAAAACCTGCTCTGTAGAGCTGCACAAGACTAGATTTTATTTGTGGTTTCGTTTTCATGCAAATCAGTTCTGAGTTTGTTTCTCAGGTCTGGAAGCAGCAGGCAAGTAATTTTGGCAGAATCTTTCTCAATGAGTTTCTAGTTGTTTTATTGTTTATTGAGTGCAGGGGCCAGTAATAATGAAGAAACTGGTACGATAGTTAAGACTGGGTAAATTTCCTCCTGCAGCTCTGCCAGCTCTCCACATTCTAGGCAGAATGGAAAGGTAAGTCAATTATCTAGGTAGTTTAGGCAAAAATAAACATAAAGAGAGGATGATTAAGTGCTTCCTCTGCCTCCTGCTTGTGTCACTGAGGTAACAACCCAGTGTTCTGCTTTAATCTGGCTGTGGAAACCTGAATATCCCCTGGCTCAAGGTGACCTGTATTGCAAGAGTAGACTCTGTCCAGCTCAGTAGGCTGTGACTTTGTGTGGCGTAAAGAATATATGAGGTTAACTAGGACATGCAGATCGACATGATCTAATTCCTGATTCAAAATTTATAACCTATTGCCCTGTTTCCTTTGTTTTTGTATGCTCTTAAATCTCCAGCATAGTTTGGTATCAATAAAACTTTAACTTCTATGAAAACTTCTCCAGGTTCAGATCACGTTATCCTTTAAAGTGAACTGTGACATGTATTTACATGTATGTTTATCTCCTTCCTCTTTCTCTTCCTCTCTTCCGTTCCTCCTTCCTGCTGCATTTACTTAGTGTATATAATATCCCAGGTACTGTGCTACATATTAGAAAAACAAAGTCAAATAATGATCCATACTCTAATAAACTCAGACTATAGTTGCTGGGGAGACAGACTAGTAAATTAATAATTATAATGCACCATGGATGAATATTTGGATAGAAATATACATTGGAACCTGCTAGAAAATAACACAGAATAACATTATAGTACCCTAATACATTTCTTACAGGCTTCAAGTCCCCTTCAAGGAGATTAAACCCAAAAGCCTCTGGCCATGTCTCACTGTAATACCCCTTTCCCCACCTTGACCAGCCTGGGCTGCACACTCCCTGCTAGAGACGGAATGTCGCCCATTCCTCACCCCGCCTCTCTGTAACCGGTTCCCCATGTAAATGAGGTATCCTGCCCAAGACCAATTAGAAGATCAAACTGGTCTCCACTCAGGTCCACGTTGTGGGGCATAAAGACTATCACACAGTGAGCTGGGGCTTCTTTTTAACCTGTGTGCACGGGAGTCCCCTCTTCCGCTCTGAAAATGTACTTTTGCTTTAATAAATCTGTAAAATGTCTGCTGTTCCAATGCTTTGCTATGGAAAGACAGGGATGGAGGAAACCATATCACATTCACACACACAAAGAAAATACAGAGAAACAAACAAAAAACTAATAGGTAATAGCAAAGCTACCCAGAAACGAAAATGCAAAATATCAACCCAGATGCATGATTATGACATAGCTGTTTTTAATTTTACAGAAAATAAACCTCATCTATAATTATTGGTAGTCTAGGAAAGTAGATTGAATAAACTAATTTAAATAAAAAAGAGGTTAAATTCCTTTCTCTCTTTCATTGAATTATAAACTCCATTACAGTATGGGTCATATTTATTCTTTCTTTGAATTGTCTACATTTCACATAACTGATACTAATTAAAATGTTTGGGGGAAAGAAGTAAATACCACAACTTTAAAAAGTAAACGATTCTTTTTTTGTGGGATATATTTATGAAACATATTACATGCTTCTCTGTGTTAGAAAGGACAACAGTGAATGTGACATCATTTCTTTGAGAATCCAGAGTCACTATAATGTGAAGTAATTACTTAAATCAACTTTAGGTGTATATGCAGATAGAGATATAGAATGTAGGGACAAATGGAGATCAATATCAGGAGGTATATTGCTTTTTTTTTCTTTCAAAGATGCCTAGATTGCTGAATGCCGGCTTCTAGTTTATTTTCATTGATTTTTTTCTGTCTCACGTATGTGGAAGAAAACCAGTGTATTACTCGGCCCCAAGGGGAATGTAATACGACTCTTCTTTCCCAATGTAAATCATGGAATAAAAGTACAGAGTCCACTCTCAAATAATTTCCTTAACTTCCAGAAAATTCATCTTCGTTGCCAATTGATTTTTTAATAGCACGCAAATCAATTATCCCTTTTTCCCAACCTGTCGGTATTAACACAGAAACTTCAACAGATTTTTCTATATATTTACTGAGCAAGTATTCATTGAGCTCCTGCTGTGTTTCAGGCACTGTTGTAGGAGTTCAAGACATATCAGCAAACAAAACAAAACTGTTAATTTCATGGAGTTTATAATCTGATATTTTTAACAGAAGTATCGCTCCGTTTCAAGAATTTATGTTAGTGTAATTGGGACAAGAATACCTATTCATTTAAAATTTTATAACATTTTACAGTTGACAATGCGCTTTTAGAGAAGACAATTTCATTCAGATTTCACAGATCAGATAGGTAGATAGGTATTATTACTTCTTTTTTTTGCAATTGTATAGATGCAAAACTTGTGGTCTAACAAAATAAATTACTTCTCAAGGTCACATAGATATGAATAGCTGAGTTGCTTGAATGAAGAACAATTAAATATTCCAAAACTACCTCAGTACTTTTTAATACAGAAAATATTTTTATATTTACTTCTAGTTTGTTCTTCACAATGATCTATGTGGTACTTACTGACCCCTCTCTAATTTTCATACCTGATGGTGTAGAATTGTTAGTTATCTCTCCAAGGTCAACTAGCTGATAATGGGGGAATTGGGAATCAACAATGTTCACTGAAAAAGTCATCTCTGTAAATTAAACAAATATTTTCTTTAATATCTCTATATTCTTTTAGGCAGAGTCCTAAAATTCATGATAAATAAGAAAAAATTTTGAATGCTTTATGAATTAATATCCCATGAAATTAAATTTTCTTATAACATCACACATTCTGAATAACACCGAGGTATATCATTTGAATAATGAGGTGACAGTGGCAGGCAGCAAAATCACAAAACTATTATACGCCACATTCTGTTTTTCAGAGGATATTCTACAATTTCCTTAGGCGAAATTATCATTCAGACAAGGCTTTTAAAAAATTACATTGTGGGTGCCAAAATAAGGTTAAAACAACCAGAAAAACAAAACAAAATTCTAGCTACCTATCCATTAACACATACCTGGTAAATATAGAGCTAGAAACGTATGTTATTTTTGATGGATGGAATTTCCAATAGTGGATGTTTTAGTACATAAAAATCAGCAGGATTGGTATATGTAAAAGCTGTTAAGGTATCCTTTTTTTGCTTAACCTCAGCAGTTTGAGATTATTACTCTTTGGCAAGCAGGAGTAAATTGGACCACAATTTCACCAGCTTTGTAGAAGTATTCTAGGAGACTATGTTTATAAATGAGTCCTAAAATGCCAAATAATTTTCCTGCAGCTTCATTGTTTGATGACTTACTTTCCACGGACATACTCCGTCCTTAGGTTTTGTATCCCACTGATAAATGTGAAAGCTGCTAGTTAAGTGGCACATAAAAACTTCTGCCTCTTTGTTAATAGGAAACATATTGTACATCTGGTTTCTATAGAACCAATTGTTACTCTTCTTGTATATACCTGAATGTTGCCCTGGATATTGTTATAGTTTCCTGTGCTAGTAGATACCTCTTGCCTGAATCCGTTTAGAGGACCCTCAAAATGACAACCCCTCCAATACCGCTGTGCCCTCAAGGCTCCTATGATGGACAGAAGTCACACTGTCCTTCTCTACGAATAGCCTTAAGAACCTGGGACAATGTAGCTACTTTATGTTTTGTTCTACAAAGCTATCCCAATAGTATCTAGGGTAAAGGAAGACAGGAAATAATAATCACACATTAGGCACCTAACATCTCTCAGGGACTTTGAAGTACTTTCCACGTTACCTTAATTTTCACACCAGAAAACTCCTTCTATAAATTACATGTTATCCCCATTTTATAGATGAGAAATCTGGTATTCAAGAAGGTAAAATAGCTTGTCCAAGATTAAATAGCAGAGTTGGGATTGCTACAGATTATATCCTAAATTAATGTTCTTTCTGTTTACCATTTTGTTTACTGGGCTTAATTTGTCCTTAGACCAAATGAAAGAATTTCTCTTCCGATAGGCAAACTGGCAAAATAAATGTATTTTTCTTTGATCTGGAAATCTTTTATTTTTCATGGCTCTATTTTTTTTGGGGGGGGGTGTTTTCTGCTGGTAAAAATGGAACATATTTGAGGCAGAAGTAAATTTGATTAAGGTGAAATTTTGTAAATTGAATGAGAGTAAGACTGCCTAACTGGGTTTGCTCACTCTTTGCTCAAAACTCTGTAATAATCAGTGGAATTTACTTGGTTGAGATATCTGTATGTGACAATAGGTTAGAAAGATTCTTTTACTTGAGACTTCGTGAAGTTGACCAAAATAATTTAAGAGTGGCTAAATGGACTCCTGAATGGGGACTAAATTCATTTTCTGGAAAGGTAATCTAAGTCTGCTTAGGGTGGCCTTAGAAAGAGCTTGTATATTTAATTGTTCTAGATGCTTTGTTTCCTTTGATTTTTGGTGGGATTTCTCCAGCTATACTACCTGTAATTCAATTTTTTCCTCCATAATCCTTACTAGTAAGATTTTGGTCCTTGGATGTATAAACAGCCAAAGTTCACTTTGAGTAGAATGTTTATCAGGAGATTTTTATGGAGACTTGTATCCTTTTAATACGCTCACTGCTTGATTTACTTACCAGTTTTTCTTGCCTTTGCCTACCTATTCATTCTACCTATTTAGGTAGCAGTTTCTTTCTTTCTTTTTTTTCTCTCAATTTGTTTGTTTTATTCTTGGTTAATGTAACAAGAAAACTAACTCCAACTGGCTTAAAAATTAAAAGTGGCTAATCCACTCACATAACCGAGAATTTTAGAGGTAGTTTGGGCTTCGGGTTCTGTTCAGTGAGGAATCCAGCCCTATTTTTCTGTTATTCTCTTGGTTTTGGTCTCCCGCAGTTTCAGCTTTGCCCTCAGTCTGTCTTGCCTTATGGTTATAAAATGGCTGCCAGCAGTTTCTGGAGTGACCTGTTTCTTAATTCAGGTTTGCAGAAAAGAAAACATTGCTTCCCAAACTGCTGAAGTTCTAATTTTTTCTTTGAGTGAATCAATCATGGATATCTAGGAGGAATGAGTTTAACCTGATTTATCTTAACCAAGGCTTATCCCTGAAGGACGCCAATTGTACAACAAATGTATGGTTTCTATACAATGGAGAATGAGAAATACTTGTTAGGTGGTAGTCAAAATGCCATCATACAGTATGAACCTAAACACTAAATTCACCTTTATAATTTTTGTTGTTTGTTTTTTCCACCAGTAGTGGAGCAAAGAAAGGGAAAGCTTACCGAAATCTTTTAGATGAGAAAGTAATGGTAACCACAGTGAAAATAGATATTTTCCTCCATCTAACTACTGAGACACGGTATGGTCAACTACTTTCAGCAGTAGTCAGAATGGTTTAACCAGGTGATTCACAAAGCATGTCCCGGGGGGCCAGCAGCATCAGCATCTCCTGGGAATATTTAGAAAGTCAAATATTGAAATAAAAACTCTGGGAGTGGGGTGAATCTGAGTTTTAGCAAACACCATTGATTCTGATCATGTCAGAGTTTGAAAACCACTGGTCTGGTCTAATAATTTCTTCAACTGTCAGTAACCTGTGGCTTCCATTTGTACTTGATAGGATCATTTACTTTCATTTAATTGCTATTTTGAGACAACTGAGCCCAGATAAATTATTTTCTTGTTATATTTTGATATACACCAACAAAATTTTGAATTCAACCAACATTGTACAATCAGTCCTGTTAGTGATTGTTTTTTAAAATATGAATTTATTCCAATGCAACTGATAGGAAAGACTGAAAGCAATTCAGGATAACACAAATTTTGCATTTGCTTATGTACTGTTTCATATGCTAGAAATACTAGGTGAACACAGGAAACTGTACACTGCTGAGCTGGGCCTTGTAGGAGTGCAAAATGTGTACACATTCATACCTTACATAGTTCAACTTTCATCCACATCTGATGTTTCACTTCCTATTGACTCAGACAACCTTCCTTCCATACTTCACGATGACTCACAAACTGTAACCCTTCCACATGAAAACTTCAAGTTCTTTTCAAAGTAAAGTGCCATATTTGTTATAGTACTTGTGTGTTTCTTATCCATTTAACAAGTGGAAAACTATGCTATTATTTTTTCTTTTTTTAAATATTCCACTGGCCAATATTTGGAGTATTATGCTCCAATGCCAGTGGTTTTAATTGCATTCTTGTGCATAGTGTGGAGATTTTTAAAAACACGTGTTCCATTAAAGTAGAACTGAGTGTGATTTGATCAAAATTCAGCAACTTATAACAATTATAAACCTTATTTCAGGGCAATTTTTTTTTTGCCTTTTGTCATTTTAGGGCCGCACCCGTGGCATATGGAGGTTCCCAGGCTAGGGGTCCAATCGGAGCTGTAGCCACCGGCCTACGCCACAGCCACAGCAACGCAGAATCTGAGCCGCGTCTGCAACCTACACCACAGCTCACGGCAACGCCGGATCCTTAACCCACTGAGCAAGGCCAGGGATCGAACCTGCAACCTCATGGTTCTTAGTCGGATTCGTTAACCGCTGCGCCACAGTGGGAACTCCACTTTTTGTTTTATAACATAATTATTTTGTTTCCTTGTTAGCAAGCACAAAAACCGTAAATTAAAAGTTTTTACCATCTGGGAGTTATAGCCTTTAAAATATGTACTGTTTTACCCATTGATGTGTTTTTTTGACTCTAACATTTCAGGTTTTAGAAACGAAATATATTAGCCCACATTTGTAATAGAACTTGATAGAAGATAATATGAGAAAAAGAATGTAAATATACATATAGCTGTGTCACTTCGCTATACAGCAGTCATTGACAGAACATTGTCAACTATAATTAAAAAATTAAAAAATAAAATATATTAGCCCACACCAGAAAACATTCCAAGAAAAAAAATGCATTTCTCCTCAATTTCTTTTTACTAACAAATTGTTGTAATATACAAAAACCTGAAAATGCCCAAATTATTCTCATGTTGTTTTTTTGAGGATAATTTGAAAATGCCCAAATTATTCTTATTACTATTTTTGAAGTTCCTGGGCCAGTGGTCAAACCCAAGCCACAGCAGTGACCTGAGTCACAGCAGTGACAATGTCAGATCCTTAATCTGCTGACCCACTCCTATCTTTCTCTTAAAGATTTATTGATAAGAGCCAAAACAATACTTTAGGAAGATTTAACAACAAAAGGTGCTTGTTGTTATTGTCATTATTATTGAATATATATCTTTTGTCCTATTTATCCTTCCCACAAATATTTCTATTCTTATGTTTTTAATCAATTTTTCTTAAAATGCTTGGTAATTGTACTTATCTATTGTTGTATGAAGGAGGGAGGGCTTTAGTAATTAGCTGTGCACGTGTTAAGTGAAGTAAAAACAATTGGCTTAAATGATGTTATACAGAACTGGCTCTTCGAACTTATTTTTCACTATACTCCCCACCCCACATTATCCCCTTATCTAGTGATAAAGAGCTTGGAGAATAAGATTTCTGGAGTCATGAAAGCTCAGTGAAGACATAATAGCACCTGAAGACCCTTTGCAGCATTTAGCAATCAGAGGTAAATTGTCTAAAATGCATTCACCCTGATCAAAAATGCAGTGACACTGCTAAGTTTCATCTTTGTAATTATTCATGGCTTATTATTTTGTTGTTTTCTACCTTGGTGTTAATTCTGCCTCAGATTACAATTTGTCTTGACCTAGACTCTTTCCTAAATTGCTCTGTGCAATTAAATGCTTTATGATTATGATAAAAAGCATCATTATAACTGTTAAACTAGAGGTCTACATACAAAGCTGTATCCCATGGACAGTAGCTTTTGTTACTGAGCAATGGCTGGGTACACTCCATATAAGGGCAAGAGAGACGATAAATCACTTTAAAACAATCACCCATGCATATCCCTCAAAGTAGAACACCAGACCAGCGTGTGTGTGTGTGTGTGTGTGTGTGTGTGTGTGTGTGTGTGTGTATATGTGTAATTCGTTTCTCGATCTATAACAAAGGGAACAGCAATTAAATTGAGTTACAAAAATGATCAATTAATAAATTCATTAATTGGGGACCTTTGAATGGCTTTCTTGATCTCCCATGTTTTGAAGTCTTAAATATACAATCTATTTCTCTCACTAGTGACTCCCAGTAAGTGGTGAGGCATTTACATGTATAATTTAAAACATCAGACTTTATACTTTGTACAATGAAAAAGTCCCAGGCCACAGTCTCAACTAAGTTCTAGTAACATTTGCTTAGTGTCTGCTAAATCATTGGATTAAGTCGTAGCATCCTAAAGAATAAACAAAATACTCTTCAGAATTAAAGGATTTGCAAGGATGTTTAAGTTAAAAAAAAAACAAACACAATTGCACAAATCAGTTCAATGGGCCAGTCAGTTTCTAGACATACAAATTTGTGACCACTTTAAATAGTCTATAAAAACCCCTGAAGAAATATGAATAGATATTAACTCTTTTATTTTTAAAATATTTTTTCCTTCACTCAGTTGGCAGTCTTTTACTTGTCACCGATATCAACTGGGCTTAAAATAAAAAAGGGAAAAAATATTCCAGAAACAGATGTCAATCATACATACAAACTTCTCGCATTGTATAATAAACCCCTGATGAATAAACAAACATCTTGAATGGCAAATGGATTTTCAGAGGACATATAAATGGACAAACATTTCTAAAGTTCTAAAGTCAATTTCCAAATTCTAAATATTCTTTCAAAATGTATAAAAACCTTGTCTTCAACAGAAACAACTTTTTTTAATTAAAAAAGAAAACCCTAAAGTTTGAAAATAAAAGCTTATATTTTAGAGACTTGGTAAGGAAATAGCCCACTAACGGCAGCTTTTATAAATATAAACTACTGGAAAAACGGAGTTCCCATTGTGGTTCAGCAGTAACGAATCCGACTAGTATCCATGAGGATGGGTTCCATCCTTGGCCTCACTCAGTGGGTTAAGGATCCCACATTGCCACAAGCTGTGGTGTAGGTTGCAGACATGGCTCATATCTAGCATTGCTTTGGCTGTGGCGTAGACCAGCAGCTACAGCTCAGATTCAGCCCTTAGCCTGAAAACTTCCATATGCCTCAGGTGTGGCCCTAAAAAGAAAAAAGAAAAATGAAAAGAAAACACCTTTTAAGAGACAAAGCTTTAGCACTGATGACTATATCTCACATTTGAAGTCTTTGCTTCCAGTCTTGACTTGTTCACAAATTCAAGCTTTGACCTTGGACTGATCGTTTAGTCTCGCAGGGCCTTGTATCTCATGTCAAAGGAAAAGATTTGTCTATAAAATCTTTAAAGTCCATCTATTTCTAAAATATTATAAAATTACTCAGATAATGTTGTAAGATTTTAAAAAATATTTAAATATGCCTAGAGAAATATTTTGAAGGTACATCTAAGTACTATACTGAGAGAGTCTAAAAGAATCACTTAAATTTAATACTGGTCGGATAACTGACCACTGCTGGAGAGGGGTGCAAGTTCTTAGAGTTTGTTTATTTGTCTCAAATACTGGTGGAGGAAAAACTACATGACTATCTACTGTAAAAATACTGATAATTAGATACAATTTATCATAATAGATCTGTAGATAACATGAGCCATTACCTATATATTACTTGTTAAGTTTAATGCCATCTAGAGCTCAAGTCATTGTACTGAATCCCTCATTTGTATATATGTGTTTATCTTGAGCAAAGTTTATTTCAAAGATTGGTGCTCCTGAGTTAGTCAGGGAAAGGTCAAAGCTCTTAAATAAGTCATATGTATGTCAACTAAAAGTCTTAGAACTAGTGGTACTTCTCATTAGAGCCTTTCAATTGCAAAGGGAAGAGAGGAGAGAGAGAGACCACAGAGGAAACATTTTTCTACAGTAGTTTGATTTAGTGAATGTTAGATTAGTAAACCATTAACTGAATATAAAAACATTGCAAATACATATTTTTCATGTTTGTTTTGTGTTGCCTGCTACCCTGACAACTAAAGAGAAAATAATGTATTTGTGGGAGTAGGTAATTCTTGTGTCTCTGAGTTTCTAGGGCTGAAATAATTGGCAGCATGAATCTGAAATGCAGACACAGAAAGTCACACTTGGTTTGATGCCTTTTTTTGCTTTTTGTGTTTTTATTTTGGTGCATTTTTTTCTGATATCAAATATTACCTTGTGCTAAAAAACTAAAGGGGAAAATACAGGCAGAAAAATGAGAAAAATCAGCTCATTAATTCTCGCTGGTGTCAGATTGGACTCGTGATTGGTGCATTAGGTTTTGTAGTGTCATTTCATTCCTTTCTCTGTAGACATCAATACTAGGAAATGAAAAGCAAAATTCAAAAGTGTGAGGGAAAGCACCAATTATTTATGTATGCACATAGTTTACGAGGGTTTCTAACTATTGATCTTCAGGTAAATGTCTAGGCTGCAGCAGATTAAAATGTGTAGGTGGCTGGGCTGCATTTTCACATTCATTGTAATTAATATCTAAAATAGGAAGGAAAAGACAAATCATCATTATTTTCTCCAATCGCCTCTGCAAAAGTAGGAAAGACAGGATTGCTTTCTATCTACTTGAAATAGACATTTAAACTACGGTGAATTCAAAAATCCTTGGGCATTTTTCTTAAAGTTTCCTTCAGTGAAAATTGATAGGAATCAAAAATTTATATTTAAAAAAAAATGGCAGGGCCATTGCTCCCAGCAGAGTTATCCGAATGATTTGCTAGGTCAAGCAATCTGTCAACTATTTCCCTCTAGATCAGAGGATTAGTATATCAGGCAAGATTCTTATCCTGTATAACATTGAGCAAAGTTATTTTTGGAATCTGACAGAGTGTATGATTTGACACTCCTAAAGGAGATATTTAAGACTTTACTTCCAAAAACTGAGGGGATATTATAGTAATATATAATTCCTATGCTGAAGTACAGCTGTAAAAACTAAAATCCAGTTTGAATACATTCAGACTGAGTCTTTAATGCTGTCTCCATTAAATAAAGAGATTGCAAATTAAAAGTACTCAAAAATTGCAGTTGACATTCAGAAACTCATTAGCTTCATTCTTTTCCAAAATCACCATAACAATTAGACTCAACTTTAATTGGCCAAAATTGTTCATCATTGAAACACTGATTTTTAAGAGACTATTTTTTTTTTTCTGCCTTGGACTTAAATATTTTAGAAGTTTAAATCCATTCCTCTACCAGTTCCTGAAATGATCAAGCACATTTGCATTTGCATTTTGCCCTTCCAGGAAAGATATTCTTTTTCTTGAACTCTCTTATGTTTGGTCAGATGTCTGTGAGCATCCTATGCCAATCGGCCACAGACTGCATGCCAGTATATATTTCTCAAGGAAGAAATAGAAAAATTTATACATGGGATACAATTTACATTTTAAAATCTTAGAATTTTTTTTCAATTCCTAACTGACTCTTTGTCACATATTTATATCTTGAGCTCAATTTAACTTCTTCAGTTTAAGATACTGTTTCCGTATTAGAATATTGACCACATTTAAAATTACCTACTACAACTTAAAACATTCAAACATACGCCTTCCTTCATATGTTCAGTCAATTATTTGTTTATTCAGCAACTTTAGTGCTGACACTGTGCTAGAAACAGAGAGGAAAGACATGTGTTCCATAATCTAAAAATGCTTATAAAGGCCAGGTGACAGACAAGTGGATTTAAATGTTAAGAGAGCAAAGGCAGTCGGATACACAGGTATGGTTCTTATCATCTGGGAGTGGGGAGGTGAAAGAGAAGCCTTATGGGGGCTGATGATGCATGATCTGAATGTTCAAAGGTGTTTTTCCAGAAGGCCAATGGGTAAAGGTACTCTCCCTCCAGAAAGGGAACTAGAGGAAAAACATAGGCTAGGAAATGGCAGGGTGAATTCAGGAAACAATTAACTCAGTCTGGCTAAAGCAGAATGAGAAACAAGGCACAAGAGTAAGTTCCATTCAATGCTCTAAGACATAAAGTTCCAAGACAAGGTGTGGATTTCAAACAGCAAAATATGGGTTCTGGGAAGAGTCAGCAAAGTTAAGCAAGAAAAATAATATGATACATATTTTTTTTTCTTTTAGGGAGAATACACCAGATACAAGAAGAAACAGAGATAAAATATTTTAGAATCTAGCTTTTGCTTCCGGCTAATAAAATCCCCACTGTGGTGGAATAAAAGCAGAAGTATGGAAGAGAGGGAGAGAAGTTGCTTTCCTTCCTGGAATGACAAGAAGAGTGGACTATAGAATTCTGAGAATACGGGGACCCAAGTACATTCTTAACTCCCATCTCTTTCATTTATGCTTGGTAAATATGTGGGTAAATACACGGTTATAGTCAATTAGTTTCTGTAAAAGTCATATGATGAAAACCAAAACGAAAAACCCATGATTATGAAAACAAACTATATGATGGAAACTATAAACTCTATATTTGTAGAGATAATTCATATGACAATAACAAAAAGGACAGGAGTGGATACATCAGACTCATTTTGCAAAGTTCTTACATTTAATTTAAAATGTTATCTAAGTAGATTATGGTAAATTAATAATGCGTGTTGTAATCTCATAAACATCCACTAAAAATAATGCAAAGATGTACATTTAAAAAGCCAGCACAGGAATTCAAAGGAAGAAATAAATTTAATTTAAAAGGAAGCAAGCAAGAAAAGACAAGAACAGATGAGAGAAATAGAAAACAAGTCTTTTAACAGGAAGAAGTAATTTATTTAAAACTAACATAATTTGTGAGATAAGATAGTAAATTCTGATAATACAGGAGGGAGCAAATGGTATAGGACATTAAAAAACTGGAACAGATATATGAAACAATTATTTTCAGACATTGGCCAACAGATAAGCAGAGCACTGTTGTTCCTTAACAAATTAGGTAGTCCCTATCTATCAGAAGCAAAAAAAGGCACATGAGAATGACTTCTCTTCAAAAACATGTGAAAAAGAAAGTAATGAAACAAGAAGTCCCCAAGCCAGTGATCAAACCTGCATCACAGCAGTAACCAGAGCCACAGCAGTGGCAATGCCAGATCCTTAACCAACTGAGCCACCAGGGAACTCCAAAAAATGCTAAAAGAATCTTATATCCAACAAAATATTTTGCAAAAAGGCAAATACTTTAAGTTATTTATTTATTTAGATGATTATTTAAAAACTTTTGAGGTATAACTGACTACTAGTTTCAGGTGCACAATGTAATGATTCAATATGTGAATATGTTATAAAATGATTAGCACAATAAGTCTAGTTAACATCTATCACCACACATAGCTAAAAATTTTTTGTTGTAGGGAGTTCCCTTTGTGGCTCAGTGGTTAACGAATCCGACTAAGAACCATGAGTTTGCAGGTTCGATCCCTGGCCTTGCTCAGTGGGTTAAGGATCCGGCGTTGCTGTGAGCTGTGGTGTAGGTTGCAGACGCGGCTCGGATCCCGCGTTGCTGTGGCTGTGGCGAAGGCCGGCAGCTACAGCTCCTGTTAGACCCCTAGCCTGGGAACCTCCATATGAAGCGGGTGCAGCTCTAGATAAAAGAAAAAAAAAAATTTTTTTGTTGTAATGAGAACTTTTAAGATTTACTTTATATTCTTTCAAATATGGAATACAGTATCACTAACTGTAGTAACCATGCTCTGTATTACACCCCCAGGACTTATTTTATAAATAGTAGTTTGTACATTTTGATCCTCTTCACCCATTTCACACAACCTCCCACACCCAGTTTCTGGCATCCACCAATCTGTTCTCAATATTTATGAGCTCAGTCTTTTCTTTTTTCCCATGTAAAAGTGAGACCATATGGTATTTGTCTTTCTCTGTCTGACCTATTTCACTTATCGTAAGGTCCATACATGTTGTTGCAAATGGCAAGATTTCATTTTTTTATGGCTGAATAATATTCCACGGAATGTGTATACCATATTTTCTTTATAAATGCACTGATGGACAATTAGGTTTATTTCCATGTCTTGGCTGTCGTGAAAAATGCTGCAATGCACATAAATGTGCATAAACAAGTTTGTGTTTTTGTTTTCTTTGAATAAATACCCAGAAGTGGAATTGCTAGATGATACAGTAGTTCCATTTTTAAATTTTTGAGGAATATCCATATTGTTCTCCATAGTGCCTGAACCAATTTATATTTCCACCAATAGTGCACAAGGATTTCCCTTTCCCTGAAACCTTGCTAACACTTGTTATCTCCTGTTTTTTTTTTTTTTATATATATACATCAACCATGATTTGCATTTCCTTGATGATTAGTGATGTTGAACATTGTTTTATGTACCTATTGGCAATCTGTATGTCTCTGGAAAAAAAAAATGTATGTTCAGATAGTCTGTCCATTGTTTAATCTGATTGTGTTTTGCTATTGAGTTACATGAGTTTTTTTGTATTTTGGATAATAATGCCTTAACATACATATGATTTGCAATTATTTTCTCCCATTCAGTAGGTCACCTTTTCATTTTGTTGGGGACGCTTTTTAGTTTGATGTAGTCCCCATTATTTATTTTTGCTTTTGTTACAAGACTTTTTTAGAGAAACATAAGCTGGAAGAATTGGCAGTAGACTTTAACTACAAGAAACAGCAAACAAAGTTCTCGGTTGAAAGTAAATGATCCCAGGTGGAGATCCATGTGTATGCAAAGGAATGAAAAGTTCCAGAAATGGTAAATTAGCAGTAAATATAAAATATTTTTTTTCTGTAATAAAATATATATAACATATATATATAACACTTTAACAATTTTTAAGTATACAATTCAGTGGTTTTAAGTGCATCTACATTACTGTACAACCATCACCACTATCCATCTAGAACTTTTACATCTTCCACAAAATTCTTTTGGTTTTTGTTTATTTTTCACTTAACTGATATTATATTATTTAAAGTGAAAACAATGACAATATATTTTGTGATTTATGACATGTATTGAAGTAAAGTACATGATCACAAGAGTACCAGGTGGAGGAGATATAAATTTACAGTTATAATGTCTTTACGTTATACATAAAGAAGTATACTATTATTCTGATGTTGAATAAATCATTCAATAATTAAAAAAAGCAAATTGTGAAAAGTACAGACGCATATCGTAAACCATAGAGAAACCACTAACAGCATAAAGCAAATAGGTATAGCTAATGAACCAACAGTGGAGATGAAGTTGAATACTACAAAATAATTATACAATCTGAAAGAAGCAAAAGGGGGGGAAATGAACACACAAGAAATGAGACAAATAGAAAGCAATAGTAAGATTGGAAGTTTAAATGCAACCATACCGATAAATTCTTTAATTCAAATGTTTTAAGTACACTAAGAGGCAAAAACCATCTGAATAGAAAAATAACGGAGTAGCCAATTACACGTTGTCCACATGAGACATAATTTTAATATGACACAGGTTTAAAGGCCTAATAGTTAAAGAATGGAAAGGGATGTACCACACATTTGAAAGCTGTTATGATCCACTGAGAAGGATACAGCACTACTTCTGTTAATAGTCCTTCCAAGAATTCATACCCTGAATCTAAGCATGAGACAAACCCAGAGGTTGTCCCACAAAAATCACCGACCTGTCCTCTTCGGAAGTGTTAATGCTATAAAAGCCAAGGAAAAACTGAAGAATAGTTTCTGTCTAAAGGAGAACAAAGAGACCTGTAAAAGGTGATTCTGAAATGAATCCTTTAAATATAAACATTATTGGGCCAATTGGAAAACTTGAATAGGGTCCAAAGAGGTAGCTTAAAGAGTTAAACCAATTAGATGACAGCATGGCATCAGTGTTAATTTTCTGATTTTGATGGCTACATTTTATTATATAGGAACATACTGAATGTTTTTGTAGGAAATATATTCTAAAGTAATCACGGTATTGAGGCTTCAGATTGATGCCTTATTTTCAAATGAAACAGGAAAAAAAATTCTTTTTGCTATTTACCCAACTTTTCTGTGTTTGAGAATTTTGAGAATGTTTATTTTTTTTAACTTTAAAGTTGACTGAAAAATGGGAGTTCCCATTGTGGCACAGCAGAAATGAATCTGACTAGGAACCATGAGGTTGCGGGTTCAAACCCTGGCCTGGCTCAGTGGGTTAAGGATCTAGCACTGCCGTGAGCTGTGGTATAGGTCGCAGACGTGGCTTGTGGCATGGCTCTTGCCTCAGATCCCGCGTGGCTGTGGCGTAGGCCGGCAGCTGTCGCTCAGATTCATCCCCTAGCCTAGGAACCTGCATGTGCCACGGGTGCAGTCCTAAAAGGCAAAAAAAAAAAAAAAAAACCCTAAAAAATGAATGATAATCATCAGAATAACATTGAACTTCTCATTAGTAACATTAGATGCTGGAGAGTAGTCACTTCAAAATTCTGAGGGAAAGCGTTGTTCAACAAAGAATTCGATGCCCAAACCGCCTATTAATCAAGCACTGCAGGCAGGATAGTAATATTTTCAAACACACAAGAACTCAGAAAGCTCTATCAGAACTGAAAGTCTACCCTCTTAAAAGGAAGGAAAAAAATAACACATCCATTAGTGAAGAGAAAAATTAAAATGTTAGTGTTCAGATGACCTAAATTGTTAAAAGAGGGGCCTGGAGTAGCCAAATCGGGAGGTAGACAGCAGCAGGTCTGGAAATTACTATTCTTCAATTCAAAACAGGTACACGTGTTATTTTAACGAAGATGGTAAAAGAATTATATTTAAAGTAAGTGAAATATGGGGATCTGAATGAGTAAGTAAAGGTAAGTGAAGGCTATACTTAACAATGAAAGGAAGGAGAATATAGGAAGGGTAACTAGAGATGGAACAAAAGTTTGATTTTTTTTCCCTGCAAAATTAAGAGAAAAAAGCATGATTTTATAATCTGAAGGAAAGCCAGTAAAGTGAAGGATCAAATAAAAAGCACTAGAAGGAGTGCTTTTTCATCTACGCTGGTAGAAACTATGTGATATGCCATGCAGATTGAAACAATTTGTAGTCTTGTGTGCTATAGAGAACCCCAGTTTTTCCCAATAGATCATATGCTAAGCAAAAAATGGGACATATAGAATGAAGAGGACTGCAAACTTGGTGAAGATTTAAAATCATATCTGTGGCTCATAATTGAGGAAACTGAAAAAGGAACACACTGGATTGCCAAACAGCATGGATGGTCCAGCTAAAAAGATGAACATAACATTTTTAGTTGCACTTCTGCATATCCGTACATTCCTTTTTCCTCAAATGCTGTCATAACCTTGGCATAGGCATTTGGGATTTGACCAATGGGTACAAACAAGTGATAACCACTGGGGAGAGGGTAGTCTGAAGTTTTCCAAGAGAAAAGGAAGTGAAACTATGCAAGGATGATTAAGAGGGAAGGGTTGAAAAACTGGAGGTCAAAATGGACTGGAACAGTAGTTAGAGTCAAATTACAGGAGCTCCAAACTGGGATGATGTGAAAGTGTGGTCCAGGAAAGAATGGGGTTAGGGGCAGGAAGACATGGAATTGGGACTGGTGATTCAATAAAACTGACATTCCAGAGAAGCATGCTGGTGGAAAAGAACATCAATTAAATAATCAGGACTCCTTGTGCAGAAGGAAGAAAAACAGAAACAGTACCTCGTGAATGTGGAAATCTGCAGTTGTTATAGAGAAGTCAGGTTGACTTAACTCCTCTTTGCTGTACCCTTGTGTTCTTGGGGCTGACATTTCTTGTCCGTATGTGATAGAATCAAACTTCCAACACATTAAACTATCTGAGGGTGATAAACCACCTACTATGAAGTTGGCCTTTTCTAGGTTTCCATCTTGGCACCAATTTAACACCTTAGTCCTTCCTAGCAAGGTTGTTTTTTATTTATGCTTTCAATTTCCTCTGCATTTCAGTGATAGTTGTCTTGGCACACAGTCCCAGCTGCAGACAGCTTTTATTTTTAGGTTTTCCTATTCAGAAAGAGTAGTCTCTGTTTAGGGATTTCACTGTCATTCTAAGCTTTCCACTGAGCAACGACCCTGCAGCTTTCTTCAGATTCAAGTCGCTGGGGAAACCTTTTGAAATGCTGAAAAGACAAGACAACATTTTGTACAAGGCAGAAAAAGCAACCAAAAAGAGATTTCAGAACCAAGTAGATACCACAAAAAGGGACAGGAAAGTGAAGACAGTGACAGAAGCCGAAAGGACAAAAGACAATACCTCAAATCCTTAATAAACTAGCTAGAAGCACTAAGACCAAGGGCAATAACCTGTTTCCAAAGGTTCACAAACAGGGGAAGGAAATTCTTGCTTCATAATTCCCCAATGTATCACTCAAGGTACGGCAGGTCATAAAAATACTTTCTATTGTTAAAATAAGAAAGTTACTTCCTGATTCACAATATTAGTGAACTGGTTAGCTTTTGAAGATTCTCCTTGAAACTCATTCAGGTATAGATTTTCAAATAAGTACATTATTTGAGTCCAACAACCTTATGATGAACTTTTATTTTTAAAAAGGAGTAGAATAATTAGGTAACGTGTCTAGATATTGAAATTATATTTATCTGAGTATTGCCATATTTTACAAAGGATATATTCAAGTCTCGTTTCCCAACATTTAGCAGTAATGCACGAAAGATGAACAAATATCTTAAAGGTAACTGTAATCAAATGTAAGGTCACAGGAGTTCCCATTGTAGCTCAGTGGAAATTAACCCAACTAGTATCCGTGAGGATGCAGGTTCAATCCCTGGCCTTGCTCAGTGGGTTAAGGATCCAGTGTTGCCATGAGCTGTGGTATAGGTGGCAGACAAAGCTCAGATCTGGCGCAGCTGTGGCTGTGGCGTAGGCCGGCAGCTGAAGTTCTGATTCAAGCCCTAACCTGAGAACTTCCACATGCCGCACCTGTAGGCCTAGAAGAAAAAAAAAATGTAAGGATACAATTTATGGCATGCATTATGTGCCTTTCAACATGGATGTCAGGAGCAATACTTACTTCAAATGACATCCATATTCGCCACATTTTGGTCTGTTTGAAGAGCCTAGAAGTGGTGATGGTTAGGAGAGGATGCAGAAAGCAAGGTACAGGGCGAATGCAAAGCTGCAGAGGGAAAGTCCTAGAAAGCATTAAAATTTTGTGGTTCCCAAATAAGACTGCTCTTCCCTCAGAAGATTTTAAGAATGAATTTTTTAAAGCCCTTTGGCCACTTGTGGTGGACATAAGAAACACAGAAAGACCGCTAGCCACTTAAACTCAGCTGTAGCAGCTCCTGCCCCTGCTCACAGATTCACTGCTCTCTGCTTTGCCCAAATGTGGGCCATCCTCAGTGGGATGGGAGGCAGTGCAAGAAGCAGGGGCAGGAGAGCAGGTTGCCTGGGCTCGGAGTCCTGTTGTCCCCGCTTCAGGTCCAACAAGTCTTGCTTTGTCTCTACATTTCTTTGGCTCTCTTAGCGTTTTCAGATGGCTTGATTTTTGGTCACACATTTTTTTGACCCCTTCTATTTCTGCTGATCTTCTAGAAGATGTTTGCTTTGGTCTCTAAAACTCCGAACTTGCTCTGAGTTCTAGTATTTATGTCTGTCCTCTTGATTCTTTGTGTATTCTCTTCCCTGATGTTTTAGAATATGTTTCTCCGCACTTTTAGGACTTCTGCCCTCCACTTTGCCCTGCCCCTACATATTTGGCTGTAATTAATATCGTATGAAGGAAGCGAATCAACCAATATTTGTTTAAAATTCATAAAAACTTTGAAGTGAGAAAAAAATCTTGCATTTTTTTCAACATGTCCTCATAGAATTGACTGTCAACCTTTATAGTCAAAAAAGGTGGCAAACAGCAGCCTTAAGTGACAAATAACCTGTGTGACGATCACAGGTCAAGCCCTCAGCTCTAGTATGTCATAACTTTGATCAGGACAACAACAATAACACTTTCACCTGATCTTAGCAGAAAGCTTAGTAAATAGGAAGTGGACGATATATTCCACTATGGTAGTGAACAAAAATGTGTAATGATTGTCAAGATTTAGATTGACTTTTAGAGGGATTTTCTCGAGTAGGTTCTTGGCTCCCTAAAAGTTTTTCACGTCTGTGGCATTCTCTGTAACCCCAGCAGAGCTTCTCAGTAGTATTGCTGTGCTATTTTCTAGAATGCCCACATTTATACTTCTAGCTTTATAGAAATACTGTCCCTCCCAACAGTCTCTGCTGACACATTTCACCTGGTCTGATACTTCCTGTCTAGTCAGATGCTATCTTTCTGTCCTGTGACACACCTACCAGAGGTATGTCTCTCAAAGTTCCTCCACTGACCTTAGGAATCACTTGGAAGAACCGCTCTTGAATATGACACCATCTCTGACTCGCCCTTCATATTTCATCACCAAAGACCATCAGGAAACAAGGTCAGTACAGAAATGGCATTCACTTTGTTTACTATTTCTATCTTTTCCTTATTGTAAGAAGCCTTCTAATCCTTAGGTCGCCCCTGTCCCTAGAGTTCTTCCTTGGCTGTCATGCAGCACTTCCCACTTGTGATTATCACTGGTTGTTTTTCAGCATGTTTCCTCTTCAAAACTCTAAGTCTTAAGAAAACAAGGAAAACAAACGTACCTCCTGATTATGGCTTTATTCCGGGTTTCCAGCTCAGGGTCGGCGGTATCATGTAGCGCTTAAGAGCTCCTGATTGGGAGCTAGGCTGCTAGGTTCTATTTACTACTCCACCTCTACAGTCTGTGTGGATTTAGGCAAGTCACTTCAATTACTTGTATTTTAGCCTCCTTGTTTGAAAAATAGGTATTTTAATACCAGTGTTTACCTCTTAGGGGAGATTAAATAAGTTAATATGCATAAAGCACTTAGGATAGTGCTTGGCACAGAACAAATAGCTATTAAAGTAGGTCTCAGTAAATATTTGATGGATTAATAAATGCCACAGTAGGTCCAGCCATCAGCAATCTACAGACCTCATTTAATCAATCTGAATAGTCCAGCTGCCTTGAGAGTTGCTTGATATTTTTTACACATGTTTTTCATTTACTCCCTCTCAGGCATTATGGTATTTGTGTCAAATCCACTTGTCTAAACATTTAAAAAGGCAAAACAGCCCTACATAGTTTTAAAAACTGTTATAATTTAGCTCTATGGAGTTCTAAAACTTTGTATACAAAGTGCTTAATTGCCTCACCTGAGGTTTTATGGTGCTGATCAGATTTACTCAGTAGATATGTAGTAATGTGTGTGGTGTGTAAAGACCGATGCTAGATTTATGTTTGTGTATATTTGTGTACATGTGCATTGGGAGTGGAGCTGACAATGCCAAACATGAATAAGATGCAATTTCTGCTCTATGGAATCTTGAAATCTAATAAAGGAGATAACCATGCAAACAACTAACTAAATCTCAAGGCCTGATCCTCTGGGAGCCTGTGAAAATCTGCATCCTGCTCGGGGAAAACATAATCTCTCTTTGTGTCTATGATTTTACCCGGGCTGGCATCTGAGTTAGAGGGTAGACCCCTAATGTTTCATGTTCTCAGTATGAACAATGCCCCATGTCTCTGTACGCAGAAATAAAGTGTTGCTATTAGCACAATGTGAGAAGCGCTTTTCCCCTGAAAGGAACACAAGTTTTGCCAGGAAGCTATGGAAAAAGGTAAGTCTTTTAGGAAAAAGACTTTTCCTAAAAGGACTTCCTAAGGAACATTTTAAAGTATTTAAACAAACAAACAAAACAGGATACCTGAGTCGAGTTTAAGCCTGTGTCCCTTCCATATTCTCTCATCCTGGTTCTTTCAACCTTTCGAGAATCATTTCTTTGGGTTTTTTATTTCTACCCCCACTTTGTTGTAGTATTAAGAGAATTCCCAGAAGAGAGACTATAGAAGTTTGTCAGCAGCAGGGTCTATTCTGGCAGGAAAACTATTCTGTGAAAGCAAAAAAGAAATGGATTTTCTTTCCCTGGAGTTCAATATTTTCTTCCTCTACACCTTGGCTAAATTCCTCCACCCTATTTCCTCACAAATGTCGGGGCTGGGCTGCCCCACTCTCAGACGGCTCTCTTCATTATGATTATCAGTGTTAATGCCATGTCATTAATCTGCGTGAGTATAAGAAGGCCTCACACCAAATGAATGGAGAAGGTCACCATGGAAACATTTGTCTCTCTAGCTGACTCACTGCAACCCCAGTAACTGCTGAACCACATCCTGTCTGCCATCTGAATTGCGCTGGATGAAGCCACAGATTTGGCATCTTCTATAGAACCATATTCTGTTTAAAAGCTATTTAAAATCTATGCCAAGGAAAGGTTCCTCAGACTCAGGGTAAAAATACCATCAGAGATGGGTTTAAGTGGGTGATGCTAGGTAATTACTCATTAACACCTCAATAAATACACACAGTAAACATTACCTGTGGTTTTCCAGCTCCCTGTTACTGCAGTGTTGAAGTTCCTGGAAGTGCCCATGTAGGAAGTGAGCAAAACACCAACACTCTTACATTTCAGGAAGGATTCTCCTCAGGGTTAGTGTGCTCTATCAACCTCTATCACAGTGAACTGGAGGGGAATAAAAAGGTCTTCTCTGAGGGTTTTTGGTTTGTTTGTTTGCTTTTTTTTTTTTTCCTGGTTATTTCAATATAAACTAAGTAAGATGACCCAAGTAGAAAAAATTACATTTGAGAACTGCAGGTTTCTCAGCTTTATCAAGGGAAGGCAGGTTATCAGCATCTCCTAGATGGGAAATATCAGGCTTAAATAAAATCACATGGGAACTACGGTGTACATCCCAGCCACCTCAGCACAGCTCAGTGGAGCAATCTGTCTGGGTGTATGTTCAGAGCTGGCTGTAATTGTCCAAACCAAAGTCTGAGCAGGAGAAGCAAGCATGGGAGTGAAAAAGGGAAGAGACTGTCTCCCACGCTGTGTATGGTCACTGGATCTTCACAGAGGCAGGTAGGTCTTCATTTCTTGCTTATACTTTGGATACCAGGTGGAAGTCTTAAACTTGACTGATAACAGTAGATATTTATACAACACTTGCTTAAACACATGCCAAACTATACACGTATTAGCAAATTTGATTCTATAAATATTCATATGAGGTAGGTATATACTTTACTTCATTTGACAGGTGAGGAAACTAAGGCATGTAAGGATTCAGTGAATTCTCCATGGTCACATAGCTCTTAACTGACTGAACTGACACATAAGCCCAAGCGGTTGGTCTTCAGAGTTCATTTAATCATTAAGCCATATATTTGCCTTTGGTGGAGTCATTTATTCATCCTCCCTTTTTCTCTCATAACTCCCTCTGTCTCTCCCTTTCTCTACTCTCTCCCTTTCCTCCCCACATCTCTATCTCTCTCACCTCCTTCCTGTTACTCTCCCCCATCTGCTTCTCATCTCTCCTTTCATGCCCATTCCCATTATCAAATTTTTTCATGGAAAGTTTGGGATGTCTTACTCTCATACAGTGAATTCAATCTCTTTGTTTACATTAAAGTGTTCCCATTTTACGGCAGATGCATCTTTTCTTTTTAACTTTGTCATTGAAGCACCTTATGTTATATGTCACGATGGACTGAATTGTGCCCCCCAGCCAATTCGTGGGTTAAAGCCTTAACCCCTAATGTGACTGTATTTAGAGATATGGCCTTTAAAAAAGCTAATTAGGAGTTCCTGTCATGGCTCAGTGGAAACGAATCTGACTAGCATCTATGAGGACGCAGGTTCAATCCGTGGCCTTGCTCAATGGGTTAAGGATCCGGTGTTGCTGTGAGCTGTGTTGTAGGTCACAGACATGGCTCAGATCTGGCATTGCTGTGGCTGCAGTGCAGGCCAGCAGCTACAGCTTCAATTCAACCTCTAGCCTGGGAACCTCCATATACTGTGGTTGGGGCTCTAAAAAGACAAAAAATAAATAAGAATAAAAGGTAACTAGATAAGGTCATAAGGGTCCTATTCCAATATGACTGGTGTTCTTATAAGAAGATACAGAGACACCATAGGTGGGCACACACAGAGAAAAGGCCATGTGAGGAAAACAGAGAAAATGGCCATTTGCAAACCAAGAAGAGAGACCTTAGGAGAACATGGCACCTTGATTTCGAACTTCTAGCCTTCAGAACTGCAAGTAAGTAAATTTCAATTGTTTAGCCACCCAATCTGTGGTATTCTGCTATGGCAGACCTAGTAGACTAATCCATATGGAGAACTGCATAAACTTTAGTAGATTTGATAGCTTGATAAATGTTTACATATTTAAATATATATAAAACTATGACAGATCAAGAAATAGAACATTTCAAATACTCAAGGAAATTTTCTCATGCTCCTTCTCACTCATTCATTATCTTCCTGTCTGTCTGCACAGAGGTCTACCCCTGTCAAGAGGGAGCATCATGAAATACTTCAAACATTCCAAAAATATAGACACTAATATAACAAACCTACCACCTGATTTCAATTTGGGACAGTTTACTATACTA
>PVHT020000077.1:26615808-26655980 GCA_004024745.2 Catagonus wagneri | reverse complement strand
AAGAAATAGAACATTTCAAATACTCAAGGAAATTTTCTCATGCTCCTTCTCACTCATTCATTATCTTCCTGTCTGTCTGCACAGAGGTCTACCCCTGTCAAGAGGGAGCATCATGAAATACTTCAAACATTCCAAAAATATAGACACTAATATAACAAACCTACCACCTGATTTCAATTTGGGACAGTTTACTATACTATTTACCTCTAAAAATAAATATATATATTTTTTGTCTTTATGTAGAGCCGCACCTGCAACATATGGAGGTTCCCAGGGAAGGGGTCTAACAGGAGCTGTAGCTGTCGGCCTTCGCCATAGCCACAGCAACGCCGGATCCGAGCTGCGTCTGCAACCTTCACCACAGCTCACGGCAACGCCGGATCCTTAACCCACTGAGCAAGGCCAGGGATCGAACTTGCAACCTCATGGTTCTTAGTCGGATTTGTTAACCACTGAGCCACGAAGGGAACTCCCTAAAAATATTTTTAATTTAAGTTACTCTACTAAATTCCAGAGTTTCTTCTGGGTTTACAAGACCCAGAGTCCAGAGTCTAAGGGCTCTGGGTCTTGCAAACAACTAAAGCATGTCTCTACAACAAAATGCAGCTCCCACAATAGCCAATCCCCTCCTTTTTTCTAACTCACTAGATCACTAGTTTTTTTTTTATCGGTGCTCTACATGTTCACAGAAACTTCTCTAGTAAGGAACTATAGAAATGATCCCTGAATGTATAGTCTTGCCAATCCCATTTTTAATTCCTATATTTCCTAATATGTTGCATATCACCTGTTAATCTAATGAAATGCCCCAAGGCTCAAATTGTAGATTGTAAAACTTCTCACTTCTTTCGTAGGTGACTGAAAATCCCATTCCGATTTGGATTAATCTTTGACAGAGGTGGACAACTAGAAGTTTAAGCAGACTTAATGTCACCTGTGTCAGGCAGGAATGGTGTTGGAATGCATTTACTTACTTTTCACTTCCAACTATTCATATAGGAGGAGCAAATAGTGAACCACCCTTTGAAGACTGGGCAGCCGCGTTAAATGGTTACAGAAAATGAACAGAATTTGGGAAGGGAAGAGAAGCATAAACTCTTCAATGAATTGATGGATGGGTTAGGAGCTGACAAAGCTATTACTGCCCAATAATAAGCATGAAGAGATCTGTGTCCTTAAGGAATATGCTCAAAAAATGTGTAAATCGAGGAGTTCCTGCTGTGGCACAGTGGGTTAAGAATCTGACTGTTGTGGCTTGGGCCTCTGTGGAGGTAAGTGTTCGATCCCTGGCCTAATTGGATCCCTGGATCCCTGGGTTAAAGAGTCTGGCATTGCCACAGTTGAGGCTCTGATTCAATCCCTGGCCCAGGAACTTCCATGTGCCATGGGCGTGGCCATTAACAAAAAAAAAAAAAGAGTAAATCGAGACTTCAAAGGGAAAGAAATTGAACCACATTAAATATAAGCCAGGCAGAAGATTAAATTTTGGCCAGGGTTTGTTACTTTTTGGTGAGATTTTCCATTCTAGAGTGCCAAAGTTACCTTTGGAACATAAAGAACTCACTGACTTCATGGGGTTACCTCAGAGATCTAAAGAGTGGGGTCTGAAAAACAAATGAAACAAACGGCCAGGACTGAGGAAAGAGAGTGAGAAACTGAGAGATCAAGAAAATGAAAAAGAAATCAGTCAAAAGCCTACAAATGGTGAGAGATCCACATAAAATAGAGACCGGTTTAAGAAACAAACTGTTAAAAGGTGCATGCCATGATTATCTTGTATAATCATCTAACTCTTTACACTTATAAATGTGAATGAGCCAAGCATTCCAGTAACCAAACAACAATAACAACAACAACAACAAAATCCCCTGAAAAAATCCAGGCTAGAGCTGCTGAAGACATTGAAACCTGGAGGTATCTAATGAGATGCTACTGCCAGGATTCAGCAGAAATTGTAGAGGAATAAGTATGGACTTTAATTTCTTTAAAAATTAACTTACAAGGGGAAGATTTGATGTGTCAGCTCAGGTGGGTAATAGCTGCCCTAATATTTGGTAAAAAGTTACTTCTGAGTGTGACTGGGAGAGTGTCTCTGGAAGAAAGTCTTTGTTGAATCAGTAACCTGAGTAAAGAGGATTACTCTCACCAGTGTGTGTGGATATCATTCAGTCTGTTGAGAGCTTAAACAGAACAAAAAGGTTAAGGAAGGGTGAATTCCTTCTCCTTGCTTGAGCTGAGATATTCATCTTCTGTGCTTCTGCTTCTACAACTTTGCGCTCAGACTTGGAGTTACATCATTACCCCCCAAGGTTCTCAAGCCTTCAGAATGAATTTCCTGCTTCTCCACTTGTCGACAGCAGACTGTATTTCTCAGCCTCTAAAACCACATAAGCCAATTCCTGTAATAAATGTATAATAAACTTCTAAATAAATATCTATATATGTCCTATTGGTTCTATTTCTCTGGAGAACCCGAACAGAGGGTCTGACCTTAGAGTAGGCACTTTTAACATATGATACACTGGAACTTTATTAAAACAAATGTGGCTCTGAATTTACTAGAAAATAAAACTTGTTATCAGTGCTAATACTCCCTTTTCTCTTTTTCCTTTTTATATCAGAATATATTACCAGAATAAAAATTTAAAAATTAATGATCTTGTAGGACATCCTGCAAAGTATACTGAAAAAAGTTTAAGACAATTTTACTTGTCACTAATGATATATACGTGTGCAATGTTAATCTACCTTGTCAAAATAGGGAGTTATCATATTATACATTTTATTTCAGTCGGGACAAGCCACATTATCTATAGTAAAAAGCAACCCCCAAAACTCAATGACTTAGAACAACTTCATATTGCTCAAACTACGTATCTTTTGCAGGCCAGACACTCTGACCACAATGGAGCCTGATTCTAGCCACTCGCCCACTCCCCGGCCCCCAAAGGTAGCCAAAAAAACCTCTCAATGCGTTTATTTTGGAAAAAAAAAAAATTGGCGGGAGAGCACATTTGAATTTCCCTTTGGAGAAATGAAAAAAGAAATTGTTGGTTGTCTCATCTACAACCCCCTCCACCAGTCAAATACCTGCTGCGAGGGCACTTCTGCTGCCTCTGAAATCTCAAAATGCGTAGGGAAAGAGATTACATCAGGTCTTCAGAACAAGCAGCGCTCACAGAGTCCGGGGCAGAAACCTGGTAAGTAGTGCAACGCGGGTCTGGGCAGTCTCGCGATGTCTGGGCAGTCTCGTGATGTCTGGGCAGTCTCGCGATGTCTCGTGGAGAAAATGTGAGGTCTCATGGCTGCCGTGGAATGCTAGCTGGAGCCAGTGAGTCCTGCCCCCGCGGAGACGCTGCTTAGCCACCTGCAGTCCGTGCTGGAAATTGCCTGGGGCTGGGCTGTCTTCCTTTAGGCCTTTGTGCTTGTGTGACTCCGGCCAGGAGCTGACTGGGGTGCCTGGTGTGATGGAAGGGGTCCGGTCCGTGCCCAGAATCCGCCAGGGGTTAGACACGCACGGGAGAGAGTCTGGCCCCCCGGGTGAATCTCAGGTGACAGTGAAAGCTAAGGACTCAAGTGTGGGCCTTTACGACAAATATGGTGGTGCCAGCGACCGGGACCTCCTCTAAGATGTTGCTCTGCTTCTGTTCAGGATGCCAAGACCCCCTCATTGCAGACACAAGGTCTCCACAGGGAGGTGGGCCATGCGATTTGGGGCTGCTGTCAGCGCGGCGGAGTTGTGTAGAGGCAGCGCAGGTGTGGGGACAACACTCCGGATGGCAGCGTCTCATCACGGAAGTCAAGTTGAAGTGCAGGCACCACATGTTCTCCTCACTCAGTGCCCCTGCTTGGTGGCCCACTGGAGTCTGGCTACCATGCTGTCCTCATCTCATTGCGGTACTGTACACCCCTGGTGATGTAGGGGAGGATGGTGGGGAGGTGTTGGTGGGCCCAGAGCACTGAATATTTCAGGTCTACTGAACCTTTCAGGCCTTGGCCAGGTCCCATTCCTATTTCTTGGTGGGATAGAGGCGCGCTTCTTGAGCTCCTGGGGGGCTGACTCCTCAGCCTTCTAAGTATCCTCAGCCAAGCAGTCAAGGAAGGGCTAATGCCTTCATTACAAACTGTTGTTTTTGTTGGGGACTCCTTGCTCAAAGTCTCACGGTACTAGACAACTGGGTGGGATCTTTAAATAGGAATGTAGGTGTGCTTCTTCTCTGGGTTAATCAGGTAGGTTTCCAGGTGCAGCTTACCAATGCTCCGAGGTGATGTGCTCCCTGACTCCTCGATGATGCATTGCATCATGATTGAGCAAAATTGTAATCACACAGTGTGAATTTTAAGACTTCCTCTTCTTGAAGTGAGTGTCCCATATCCTATGGCTCAGAAAGTTTAAATTTAGTTTCATTAATTGATCCTACCCATTGCCAAATATATTTCTTTTCCTGCATTTCCCCTCTTGATTCCTCCAGTTCTGGTTTTCTTTTTCAAGATGGCTTTGGCAATTTGGGGTCTTGTGTTTCCACACAAATTAAAAAAAAAAATTCCGTTCTAATTCTGTGAAAATGGCCACTGGCAGTTTGATAAAAATTGTAATGAATCTGTAGATGGCCTTGGGTAGTCTGTAAACATTTGCCTTATATATTGAGGTGTCCCTTTTTATGGGGTGCATGTATATTTATAATTCTTATATCTTCTTGACTTGATCCTTTGATCATTATATAGTATTCTTCTTTGTCTCTTGTAACAGTCTTCATTTTAAAGTCTGTTTTGTCTGATATGAGCTACTCTAGCTTTCTTTTGATTTCCATTTTCATGGAATACCTTTTTTCCGTCCCTTCACTTTCAGTCTGTATGTGTCTCTAGATCTAAAGTGGGTCTCTTAGACAACATATATATCAGTCTTATTTGTGTATCCATACATTCAGGCTGTGTCTTTTGGTTTGAGCATTTGATCTATTTACATTTTAGGTAATTATTGATATGTGTGTTCTTATTGCCATTTTGTTACTTGTTTTTGATTTGTTTTTGTAGGTCTTTTTTAGCCCCTTTACTTTTTTTTTTAAGAGCCTCATTTGTGGCACATGGAGTTCCCAGGCTAGGGGCTGAATCAGAGCTATAGCTGCCAGCCTACACCACAGCCACAGCAACTTGGGATCTGAGCCACATCTGTGACCACAGCAATGCCAGATCCCTGACCTACTGAGCGAGGCAAGGGATTAAACCCACTTCCTCATGGACACTAGTCAGATTTGTTTCTGCTGTGCCACAATGGGAAGTCCTTTAGCCCCTTTATAACTTTTCATAATAAGCCTAATAATTGATGGGTTTGTCTGTTGCTCCACTAGAATATGCCAGTCCTGTAGACTTAGTCTTTATCAATGTTACCAGTATCTGGCACAAATTAAATATTGTTTTACAATTGTATTCCCTATATTTTATGGGAGAGCCACAATTTACTGTATTGGCTTTTTCTCAAAGGAAAAATGGGGAGGATGGCTCACAAAAAACAGTCCTCATAATTGTAACTAGCTAGATTTTTTTTTTTGTACATAAAACATCAGATGTAAGCAATCATATTTTTATCCAGTTACCACAGCCAGTTCCTTCTTTTTGGGATAATGAGCTATACTGGACATATTTTTAAATTCAAATGTAGTTTTAAAATATGTAATTTGTTATTTGTATTTTCATCAGTAGCAAATGCAGTGGTAGTTTGTGCAAATTAATGCTCACAGTAGGAATGTTTTAATGCTATTGAATAATAACAGTATGCGGTTTGAAAGGTAATTCTATTATGGCAAGCTTCCTGGGAAAAACAAATGGCCTGACTGTTATAAAATTTGGCATCATTGTTAGAAATTACAACTTTATTGAATAATAATACAATAGTCACTTGGCCTTTAGAACTGAGGTTTTGAATTGGTGATAAAAAGATGTAGTTTCGTATAATTCTTTTCATTACCTGTCTCTTCATTTCTCCAAATTCCCAAGCCCTAGATTGGATGTAAGAAAGAGTTTTGAAGGGAGCAAAAGGGTAATTGTTGTTCAAGTCAAAATAATAGCTCTTTTAGTTCTTTCTAAGTTTTTTCTTCATTCCAGGGCAAATAAGATATTCTCAAGCCATTTTAATTATAATGAGTGATTGTTAAAATCATAGAAAACAGAAAATGCCTTTATTATTCAGGATTATTCTAGAAAATAGTACAAATAGATCTAGGAAGTACTGGTTATAAAAATCCAATATAAGAACATATGACATTACTGTTATATAGAGCTTATTTTATATTTTATTTTCAGAAAAAAATCTTATAAATTTGTTTTGATAATTATTTAAAATTTGATAAATACAGCATTTTAGTCTGAAGTTTATTTGTCTGTTTTAAAATGTTGATGGTAAAATTCAAAGTTTAAAAATTTGGTTAATCTATATACAATATTTAAAGACTGAAAAAATGAATAGTTCTGTTTATAGAATTAATAATAATTATAATTGAATCATAGCTATTTACCGATATAATAGGATCTTATTTCATAGGTAATTGAGTTTACACTACTCTGTATATTTTGGGGTGGGTCTAACTATATTTCTTTTAAAATATCACAGTATCTTAGATTTTTGCATTTTGTTCGTATTTTCTTCATTAACCTAGCAACAAGCAGAATTTAAAAGATGAACATCAAATCTTTGCTGTTAGGGAAAAAAAATGTCTCCTCAAGTTGATTTACAAAATTTAGAAAACAGGAGATTCTAGAAAGATGGTGACCTAAATATGGTATTCTTCTTTTCCACTACCTACCTGCTCTATCCAAATTGTCTTTCCTGAGTCAGATGGCTGCTAGGACCCCTGGAATGGCTGGGTGTAAAGGAAGACTTCGTTTCCCTCACTCTGGTGTGGCAAGTGCCCAGGACCACTTGGGTTAGGTTGCTAATAACTGGGAACTGTAGAGAGGTTGGCCCTTAGAGATTAGTGAAAACCCAGTGGAAGATCAGTATGTTTGTGGGCCTGGTTTTCATTGGTTTCCAAGGGGAAGTAGCATTTTTTTTTGATAGAGGAAAGAGCATTGGACCATCCTCAGATGTCTCTGTCTACTCAAGTCTGGAAGAGAATGACATGTGCTTTAGCAAGAACTTCTACACTGCTGGTGGGCCACCAAAGAGACCTCCAGTATATGTGTCACTTTCATCACTTTGGTACTGTACAACCGGCTTTGAGGGCTACTGAGCAAGAAAAATAAAACAAACCCCAAAACATCTAAAAAAAGCCTAGTAGGAAGATGGGTCAGAACAAATAAAACATGTGCCAAACAGAACCGAACTCCTGGATTAAATAGATAATAGTCTGAACTGAAATATAGAGTTCCCAAAGAGATTCGAGTACTTCTCAAAAAGTCTTTTTGAAGTTAAAACAAAGAAACAAACAAAAATAAAATATATCTCTTCCCCCCATCCCCCAAGGGAAAAAAAAATGATTTTCTAACCAAGGGATTTACCAGAAGAACAAAAGGAGTGACAGTCTTTGGTAAGGTGATAGAGACTGCCATTTGTTTTATAAAACCTGGCCCTTCCTTGTTCCAGGCATTTCAGTAGATTACATTTCCCAGCTTCTTTTGCATTAACAGATATCCGTGCTGTTGAGCTCTTGCTAAAACAATATGACTACAAGTAATGTGCACCAACTTCAGAACTGGCAAACTTTTAAAGATCACCTCCCATTCTCTCTTCATTTACTGGCTGGCTAGAGATACCTAAGGTGACCTGGGAAGCCCTGTGTTGAAGATAAGAAGTTTCCATCACACTGGGTTGATTGAGCAGAGCAGACTCCCCCTAACTTTTACCACTTATACTTTATGTGATCAAGAAATACACTGGAATTGTTTAAGCAACTGAGTTTATCTGTTATGCCTCAAGTACACTTTAAGGAATACAGTGACCTGAAAATTAGTGGCTTGAAAGATCAAAGGAAAGAAATATCTCAGTGTATACATTATAAAAATAGATTTATGGAAATCGTAAGACATTTGGAAGGTAACTAACATGTGAAGAAATGGAATTCTAGAAGGAGAAAAAAGAACAGATAAGGAAATGATTAAACCAATAGTAGAAAACTTCCCTAAGATGAAGAGATACCCAAGAAAACTGAATGATATTGAAGTAGAATTGATGAGGAAAATACATGCACCTAAGGATTTCATGGTAAAATGTTTTTTAAACGATCCTCATAAGTTTTTATCTAAAAAAAAAAAAAAGAAAATAATTCTTACAAAGGAAAGGGAATCTGTCTGTTGACTTCTCATCTGTAAAAGGCAAGATAGAAGAGAGTGGAATAATATCTTGAAGGGAGAAAGACTTCAAGCCGGGAATTGTAATGCATTCATAAAAACATTCATGTTTCCGGGTGTAGGAAATATTTTTTTTTCGTTTTCTGCTGCACCTGTGGCATATGGAAGTTCATGGGCCAGGGACTGAATCCGAGCCACAGCTGCTACCTGCACTGCAGCTGTGTCAACGCTGAATCCTTAACCCACTGTACTGGGTCGAGGAATGAACCTGTGTGTTTCTGCAGAGACAGTTCCAGGTCGTTAACCTACTGTGCTATAGCAGGAACTCCAGGAAAGATATTTGTGTATTGATAATACAAACCGTGGAGTATATGCTGCATTAGAAGAAAATAACTGAAAAAGCAATATATTCAAACTATAAGTGAAATAGAAGAGAGACCTTGTGATAGAGGAGGGAAGAGGATATAGAGACGTGTAACTAAATCTATGTGGATAATAATATCCTAACTCATTTGGACTGTTAATATAGTGTTATTTATATAGTCTTGAAACTGAAAGGATATACGAGGACTGAATTTAGCTTACAACCAAAAGTACATTATTTGAGCAAAACCTGAGAGTTAACAGTGGATAAAGGAGAAGAAAAGTAAAAGCATGTAAATAGTTTTATTTGGGGGCATGTACAAAAGGGAAAAATTAAGTTCATTTGTGTATGTTATGCGAGTGTGTGTATGTGTGTGTGTGTGTGTGTATGGGCTTCTGAGTAAGGGAAGTAAAGATGGGAAAGCAAGTAGGATGGAATAAGACCATCTTTGTTGAGGAAAGACTTGCCATCCAATTTTTAATAATATTAGAGGGATAAGAAATCTATGTATCTGATTAAGAGTCCTGTTAATATAACTATTAAAAGTAGAAACTATAGAACATACCAATTAATATGAGTAAATAATGAAATGAATCATAACATTCTAAATAACAAAAAATAAGGAAAAGAGAAAATAAAATGTAAAATGCAGTTCTATAACGCAATATGTTAATGCTTAAAAATGACTATCTTCTGCAAAGTCATGCAATTAAAATTTTTTACCACAAGGTTTATGGGAAAAGTGGGGTTGGGAGTAAAACACTCAAAAACTTTGTTAGTGACCCTATGAATAAAAAGATTGGAACCTAACAAAAATGGGATGGATAGTTTGATACATGTTAAGTTGTTAAAAAATACATATGACAATAAATATGGCAAATTACCCTCAAAAAGACTGTAGTTTGATTGTGAAAGTTGGAGCTGGCAGGGTTGAAGCTTGTGAATTTTTATAAAGTGGTGGAAGGATGGCTATCAAAATTTGCAGTCTGGGAGTTCTGTCGTGGCTCAGCAGAAATGAAGCCGACTACGAACCATGAGGTTGCGGGTTCAATCCCTGCCCTCTCTCAGTGGGTTAAGGATCTGGCGTTGCCGTGAGCTGTGGTGTAGGTTGCAGATGTGGCTTGGATCCCATGTTGCTGTGGCTGTGGTGTAGACCGGCAGCTGTAGCTCCGATTAAACCCCTAGCCTGGGAACCTCCACATGCCGCAGGTACAGCCCTAAAAAAAAAGGCAAAAAAAATTTTGCAGTCTTCAACACATTTATAACATATACTTTTTTCATTAATATTTAAAATTTCATATAATGCATAGCTGTCTTCCTCAGTTATTTTTTTAATGGAAGTTTGTGAATGTCCACAAAGTTGCTTGTATTTATTTTAATTTATTTTTTGGCTGTGCCTGTTGTATGCAGAAGTTCCTGGGCTAGGGATTGAACCCACACTACAGCAGCAACCTGAGCCACAGCAGTGACAACACCTCAAGATCTTTAACTGCTGCCACCAGGGGAACTACTTTTAATATTTCTTTAGACTGTTCTTATTGACTCTTCCAGCATTTGAAGTCATTTCAGGCATAGACATTATTTTTTTGCTGAATTATCTCTGATGGTCCACAATGTGTATTCATTTATGCTTGGGAAATACACATATTCCCTTGTTTTTTTCCAGAACACTTTATTTCAAGATTCTCCTCAATGCTTAAAGCTTTTGGAGTTCTGTTTTGGTACAGTGGTAACGAACCCGACTAGTGTCCATGAGGATGAAGTTTCGATCTCTGGCCCTGCTCAGTGGGTTAAGGATCCTGTGTTGCTGTGAGCTGCAGTATAGTTTGCTGACCCAGCTCAGATCCTGCCCTGCTGTGGCTGTGGTGCAGGGTGGCAGCTGCAGCTCTGATTTGACCCCTAGTCTTGGAACCTCCATATACCATGGGTGCAGCCCTGAAAAAGACAAAAAAAAAAAAAAAGCAAACAACCCTTAAAGCTTTTCTTTTACTTGCCCTGCATATGGGTTTTTGAATCTGGACGCTTAGACATCTTTGAGATGTTAAAAGAGTGTTTTTTAATGTGGAGAAGTTCATCAGTTCAAAAGAATAGGAAGAAGACAGAGCCATGTAGGATAATACCTGCTATGGACTGAGGTAGCTAACATGTCTCAGGTGTGGGCCTGGTGTGTTTCGTGTATTAATTAATTATGATGTACAGTATGCTGCCTTTATTTAGCATTTTTGAGAGTGTTTATAAACTGATTCAGGCAAACATAAAATTCACTTTATGTCCAAATTGTTCTTTAATATGTCTATCATGTTGAAACAAATTCTTGTTTTAAAATAAATTCCTGCTATAGCAGAACTGACCTAACATAAGGAATAAAGTATTATATCCGTCATTATATTAAATGTTAATTGGGGGAAATCTCCCTTTACAAAAAAAGAGATCATCAAATTGAAGTAAAAAAAGCACAGCTGGGTACTGTACTACATTACAGGAAACATCCTTGCAGCAAAGAGGTGAGCAGAGAGATACGAGGTAAATTAAAAAAAAATATAGCAGGAGTGGCATTATAAATATTAGAGGATCTGAAATTTAAAGATAATGATGCTAATCAGGATAAAGACATTATATCATTATAAAATTACTATTTATGAAAAAGCTATGCTGATTATAAACTTTTATGTACCAAACATAGCAACTCAACATATAAACTAAAATCTATTGGAAAATAAATTAAAAATCTAGTAGAATTTATATTTACAATGAACTTTCAATTTTGAATAGGTCTGGTTTGGAAAAAGAGGTTGTCTTGAAGAAAACTCTCTCCGCGCGTGCACACACACACACACACACGTTCAACTATATATATATATAGTACACACACATGTATATATATATACACACACACACATCTTATACATGTATATGACCATAGATATTGCATTTTGTATCCCTTAAGTCCAGAAAGTATTCTAAATCAATCTGACATTTTTAACTATATATGAGTTAAAAAATGAATTAAATATTAGAAAAAGAATCTTATAACTTATCAAAGAATTAATATAATGTGAAGGTTTTATTTTAGAAATGAATGATAATTCATTATTAGGAAATCTGCCAACAGAATATAATGCATGGTTTATTGTAAAACAAATTTAAATAGAATAAATACATCTTTATAACAATAGATAATGAAAATAGCATTCTCAGAATTAACCATGAATTTCTAACAAAACTTTTTAAAAAGCCAGAAAGAAATACATCAAAATCAAAAGTTCGTTTACCAAAACACAGATGAAGCTAGTTTTCTAAATAATGAAATACTAAATATCTCTTAAAAAACCGCTGAGGTATGTTTACAAATGAAAAAATGGACAAAGGACATGAATGAGCAATTCATGGGACAACAAATCTAAAAGGTCAACAAAAAGTGAAATGATCAGATTCACTGAGGCATAGAAATGCAAATTAACAATGAGATATCATTATAGCCTGATTATATTGGCCAAAATAAAAAAGACTGATATCTTCTTACTGCTTGTAGTGGTATAGAGAAAAGATAATCTTCAAAAATTGCTAGTAGGTATATGGATTACTGCTTTTCTTTGGTTAGGACAGCTATTATAAGGAAAAATAGCATATATGTCCTTTGATCTATCAGTCTCGTCCTGAGTATTTAAACCATAGAGGTAAAAGCATCAGTATATAAGCATGAATATATAAGAATGTTTAATTAAGCAAAAAAGGGAGGAAACTGAATATTCATGGTTGAATTATCATAACTGCATATAATGAATAATTTTGCAGCTATTAAAAACGAATGAAAGCTATATCAAGGTGCTTTGTAGAATTTTCATGAAGTATTACTGGGTGAAAATGAAAAGAAACAAAAGTGTAGATAATGATATTTTGGGTGTTTGTAGCAAATGAAAAACTGTGTATATTTATGCATATAATATATAGTAGAGTAGCTATTACATTTTAATATGATTTTCTTGGAAGTAGAAAGGTTAAATGTCATAAAGAGGGGAGGTGGAGAAAGGTGGTATCAAAAACAAAGAAATTAAAAACTCATAAGCAATTACATACTCTAGAAGCAAATGTCCAATATATGATGATGACAGTAATGCACCATGTAAATTAATATTCTGCTAGTCTTACGCTTTCTAGGAGAAATAGATGATACTTAACCATCAATAGGCTTAATTATAAATGCAACAAAAGTCCCAATAATAGACAGCTTCACTCTATTAGAATATTAGGCTCCAAAAATGTGGAATTACATGGGAAGTTTGGGTTTACGAAGGGTATTCTGTGATGAGGCTACACTTGGTTTTTGCAGACCAGACAGAGGTATAGGCAACATATTGGGCTGACCTTGCCTCAGAATAGTAGTGATAGTTTGAGGGCTTGGATTTCTCCAAGCGGCAGAAATCCTACCCATTTCAAAAGGAACCAGCAAGATGTATACGTGAGTGTCTCATTACTGGGCTTTGCCTTCCTCATTGACTGCTGGAGCCAATCATGTGGAAGGTTACAGCACTTGGCCTTCTATGTATAGGAATATGAACAAATATCTCCTTTGCACAAAGTTCCCCTAGGTTTGAAAAAACATTCTGATGCTTGAGTCTCAGTTTCAGAGGTTCTGTTTCAGTTGGTATGGGGAGAGGGGCTGGATTTTTGAGATGGAAGGATAGAGACGAAGAGAGGGAAAGTTTATTCCCCAGGTAATTCTGTTGCTCAGCTAGAATTGTAGAATTATAATCCATTTTAAATCTATGTAAAGTCTTTATTATTGTAAACCATGCCCCATCTGTCTTAGTTAATAGAAGGACCAAGATTCAGTGAGGGTTATATCATTTAATCCCTATCTGTTAATAAAAGCTAGGACAAAATAGAGTAATTAATTGATTATTACTTTAAAAATTCATCTAAAATTTTAAGATATAAGAAGAAACTTCAAAGTCACTGAGAGATGGGTTAGAAAAATGGTCACTGAGAGACTGGGGCCACTGAAAGATGGGTTAAAAGACACTGAGAGATAGGTTTAACAAGAATAGTGATCTTTGCCATCAAGTAAATATGTATGTGAGACGTATACTTGATGGCAAAGATCACTATTCTTGCTTTGACTGTACATTAGAATCAGCTGGGAACATCAAAAACTACTGCTGCTCCCCTCCCCCAAGATTTAGATGCAATTAGTCCAGGCATAGGGATTTTAAAAGTTTCCCAGATGATTCTCTTATGTAGCTGGGATTGTAAAACACTGATCTAAGCGGAAATAGCACCAAAAAAATATTTCTGTAGAGGTGTGCAGACCCTTTGAAATAGATGTAGCTCTGTTCATTTATTTATTCCTTCAGTTCAAGCATTGTTTTCATCATTCTTTTCATTATATCCAATTAACTTAATAGTTATTAAGCACCTACTCTGTATTTTTCACTGAAACAGGGGCAGAGATTCTACACTCACTCGTTACTTGATAGCTAAAATGCAAATTTGTTTTCACTAACTTCTCCTTGTGCTTGGAAGGCATCTTTTATTCTGATTCTGGCTCTGTTGGAAAGCGAGGTAAGTTTTCTCTTCTCTCCTCTCTCCTTTCATTTTCCTTTCTCTTGGTTGGCTTTAGCAAAGTGGGAAGGATGGACTCTGGGAAAAACAACTAGGAAACTTTGCTGATTACCTCTTCTATGTTAGGCAGGAGTTAGCATTTCACAGTTGGAATCTCACAAACCTGTCAAGGAGATACTATTAACTTCATCTTACAGATGAAGTTACTGAGACTCAAAAAATTTTAAGTAATTTGTTCAGAGTCAAAAAGCCACTTAGTTGCAAAGCTAGAAAATAAACTGCAAAGTTCTGCCCCCCAAACTTTCTATTATAGTTTCTTAAAGTCAGAGGAGAGTAAAATTATGTCCTCACTGGAAGTTGTGTATGTAAGCATGTATTTGGGGAGTGCCTGGGAAGGTAGTTCCTCTGAAGATTCTTTTTATAATCTTGAAAATTAATATGAATTTTTATTTCATTCCTTGTTTGTTAATTAGAATATAAAAACTGAGTTTGCTATTAGGAAAAAATCTCATTGCTTTCATGGGTGCAATTGCATGTTTATCAATTTCAGATAAATATGATCAACTAATAACAGCTGACTCTACATATAGGTTTCAGTGTCCAAGAAATGTTTCTGCTCTACCTTGCAATTACAAAATTTCAGGAGTTCATAGTAACATAAATCTGGGCATACAAATGACAACAGACTTTTTCAAAGTACTTCTGAAACTTTACAAGTCTTGCTCAAAAGGGACTTAAATGCTGCCTTAATTGTAAAGGTCTCTGCGTTACCGGCCATTCTTACTCACTAATACTGATCTTTATCTTCCCGTAATGCTGTTAATTCTCATCTCATGAATCAGGAATCTCAAGCAACTCATAGTTCTTATCAGTAACACTCTTTATCTAATTAAAACTTAATTTTCTGTGTAGCAATCATATATGTATTTCAACCACTCAGTTTGCAGCACTTTGTACCCTTATAATTATTTATTCAACTCTTGTAATTATCTGTTTTTTTTTTTAATACCATATTCATGGCATATGGAAGTTCTGGGCCAGGGATTGAATCCAAGCCCCATCTGTGGAAAGGCTGGATCCTTTAACCCACTGTGCTGGGCTGGGGATCAAACCCACACCTCAGCAGCGACCTGAGCCACTAGAGTTGTATTCTTAACCCACTGCACCACAGCAGGAACTCCTGTAATTATTTAGTTTGTGTATTTCCTACGGGTATAAGCTCCAAGAAGGTAGGAACTTGGCTATCTTTTAAACTAATATATCCCCCGCTTCTAACATTTTGACTGTACATATTAGGCATATGGTATTTGTAGGATTTTCCAGATTAGTTACTCCGAAAATAATCCTTTTATGTGCCAAGTTTCACTGATTTTGAAGAAAGCCTTAAGTAATTTTTAATTTCATTGGTGGTGCTTTTAACTGTAATGTTCTATTATTTCTTTTTAGTTGCAAAATATCTTAAAATTTCTCAGATTTGTTTGAAATATTGCTATAAGAATATGATGGTTTCTTGCAGTTTTCTTGTGGTGCCGCGGATTGAGAATCCAGTGTTGTCACAAAGTGGCTTGAATCGCAGCTGTAGCATGGGTTCAATCCCTGCCTGGGGAATTTACATATGCCATGAGACCAGCCAAAAAAAAATAGAAAAAAAAAGAAAAAAGAAAAAAAGAATGATAGTTTCTTTTTGTTATTGCCTGGGAACTTAAATAAAAATTCTACCCAAAATTGGCATTATTTATATCATTATGATAAAAATTTTAGAATAAAAATGAGCATCAGACTTCATCAACATCTTAATAGATTTTTTTAGTTTTATTTTTTATGGCCATACCCACAGCGCATGAAAGTTTCCAGGCCAGGGACTGAATCTGAGCTGCAGCTGTGACCTATGCCACAGCTATGGCAATGCCAAATCCTTTAACCCACTGTCCCAGTGGGGTTCAAAACTGCACCTCGGCAGCAATCTGAACTGTTGCAGTCAGATTTTTAACCCACTTTACCACAGTGGGAACTCCCATCAATAGGTTTTATTTTATTTTTACTTTTTTAGATAGTTGATTTACAGTGCCCTGTCAATTTCTGCTGTACAACAAAGTGACCCCAGTTTACATGTATATATATATCTTTTTCCCACATTATCCTCCATCATCTTCCATCACAAGTGACTGGATATATTTCCCTGTACTATACAGCAGAATCTCATCGCTTATCCACTCCAAATGCAATAGTTTGCATCTACTAGCCGCAAACTTCCAGTCCATCCCTTTGGCAACCACAAGTCTGTTCTCCATGTCCTTGAGTTTGTTTCTTTTCTATAGATAAGTTCATTTGTGCCATATATTAGATTCCAGATATAAGTGATATCGTATGTTATTTGTCTTTCTGACTTCACCTAGTATGAGTGTCTCTAGTTCCATCCATGTTGCTGAAATGGCTTTATTTTGTTCTTTTTTATGGCTGAGTAGTATTCCATTGTGTATGTATTCCACATCTTCTTAATCCATTCATCTGTAGATGGACATTTAGGTTGTTTCCATGTCTTGGCTACTATGAATAGTGTTGCAATGAACGTAGGGGTGCATGTAACTTTTTGAATGAAAGTTTTGTCCAGGTATATCCCAAGGAGTGGGATTGCTGGGTCATATGGTAGTTTTATATGTAGTTTTCTGAGGTACCTCCATACTGTTTTCCCTAGTGGTTGTACCAGTTTACATTCCTACCAACAGTGCAGGAGGATTCTCTTTTCTCCACACCCTCTCCAGCATTTGTTATTTGTTGACTTATTAATGATGGCCATTCTGATCTGTGTGAGGTGTACCTCATTGTAGTTTTGATTTGAATTTCTCTAAAGATTAGTGATGTTAATCATTTTTCATGTGCCTGTTGGCCATCTGTATATCTTCTTTTGAGAAATGTCTATTTAGGTCTTCTGCCCATTTTTTCAATTTTTTTTTCTTCGCTGTTGAGTTGTATGAGTTGTTTGTATATTTTGGAGATTAAGCCCTTGTCAGTTGCATCATTTACAACTATTTTCTACCGTTCCATGTGTAGCCTTTGTTTTTTTTTTTTTTTATGGTTTCCTTTGCTGTGCAAAAGCTTGTAAGTTTAAGTCCTGTTGGTTTATTTTTGCTTTTATTTCTATTGCTTTAGGAGACTAACCTAAGAAAACATTTGTACAGTTGATGTCAGAGAATATTTTGCCTATGTTCTCTTCCAGGAATTTGATGTTGTGTTGTCTTATGTTTGTCTTTAAGCCATTTTGAGTTTATTTTGTGCACGGTGTGAGAGTGTGTTCTAGCTTCATTGATTTATATACAGCTGTCCAGTTTTCCCAGCACCACTTGCTGAAGATACTGTCTTTTTCCCATATTATGTTCTTGCCTTCTTTGTAGAAGATTAATTGACCATAGGTGTCTGGGTTTATTTCTGGGTTTTCTGTTCTGTTCCATTGGTTTGTATGTCTGTTTTTGTTCAGTACCACATTGTCGTGATTACTGTAGTTTTGTAATATTGTCTGAAGTCTGTGAGAGTTATGCCTCCTGTCAGGTTTTTGTTCTTAGGATTTCTTTTGCAATTCTAGGTATCTTATGGTTCCATATAAATTTTTGGATTGTTTGTTCTAGTTCTGTGAGAAATGTCGTGGGTAATTTGATAGGGATTGCATTAAATGTGTACATTGCTTTGGGTAGTGTGGCCATTTTAATGATATTAATTCTTTCAATCCAGGAGCACGGAATATCTTGCCATTTCTTTGTATCCTCTTTAATATCCTTGATTAATGTTTTATAGTTCTTAGCATATAAGTCTTTCTCCTCCTTGGTCAGGTTTATTTCTAGGTATTTAATTTTTAGGAGTGCGATTTCAAAGGGTATTGCATTTTTATATTCCTTTTCTAATATTTTTGTTGTTAATATATATAAATGCAACTGATTTCTCAATGTTAATCTTATATCCTGATACTTTACTGAATTTGTTGATGAGTTTGAGTAGTTTTTGTGTGAAGTTATTAGGGTTTTCTATCTATAGTATGTCATTTGCATAGCCTGACAATTTTACCTCTGCTTTTCCAATTTGGAAATGTTTTACTTATTTTGTTTTATTTATTTTGTTTGTTTTATTGCTGTAGCTAGGACTTCCAATACTGTGTTTATTTTGTTTTATTTATTTTGTATTTATTTATTTTGTTTTATTTATTTTGTGTTTGTTTTATTTATTTTGTGTTTATTTTATTTTTTTTCATGTTTATTTTGTTTTATTTTATTTTGTGTTTATTTTGTTTTATTTTATTTTGTGTTTATTTTATTTTATTTTGTGTTTATTTTGTTTTATTTATTTTGTATTTATTTATTTTGTTTTATTTATTTTGTGTTTGTTTTATTTATTTTGTGTTTATTTTATTTTGTATTTATTTTGTTTTATTTATTTTGTATTTATTTATTTTATTTATTTTGTTTTATTTTGTTTGCTTTATTGCTGTAGCTAGGACTTCCAATACTGTGTTGAATAAAAGTGATGAAAGTGGGCATCCTTGTCTTGTTCCAGATTTTAGTGGGAAGGCTTTCAGCTTTTCTCCGTTGAGTGTTATATTGGCTGTAGGTGTGTCGTAAATGGTTTTTATTATGTTGAGGTATGTTCCCTTTATGCCCACTTGGGAATGGTTTTTATCATGAATGGATGTTGGATTTTGTCAAATGCTTTTTCTGCATCTATGGAGATGATTATGTGGTTTTGACTATTCCTTGGTTAATGTGGTGTATGACATTGATTGATTTGCATGTGTTGAACCATCCTTGTGAACTAGGGATGAATCCTCCTTGGTTGTGGTGCATGTTCTTTTTTATATGTTGTTGGATTTGGTTGACTAAAATTTTGTTCAGAATTTTTCTGTCTGTATTCATCAAAGTTATTGGCCCATGGTTTTCTTTTTTGCTAGTATCTTTGTCTGATTTTGGTACCAGGGTGATGTTGGCTTCATAGAATGTCTTTGGGAGTGTTCCTTCTTCAACCTTTTGGAAAATTTTGAGAAGGATGGGTATAAGTTCTTTGTATGTTTGGTACAGTTCACCTGTGAAAACATTTGGTCTTGGACTTTTGCTTGCAGGGAGTATTTTTATTACATATTCAATTTCATTTCTAGTGATTGGTCTGTTCAGTTGATCTGTTTCTTCTTGATTCAATGTTGATGGGTTGTATGTCTTTAGAAAGTTGTCCATTTCTTCTAGGTTGGCAAATTTGTTGGCCTATAATTGTTCATAGTATTATACTATTTGTTTTTTGTATTTCTGCAGTATCTTTTGAAATTTCTCCTTTTTCCTTTCTTGTTTTGTTTATTTGAGTTCTTTCTTTCATCTTCTTGGTGAATCTGGCCAGAAGTTTGTCAATTTCAAAGAACCAACTCTTGGTTTTATTGATTTTTTTTCTGTTGTTTTCTTTGAATCTCTGTTTTATTGATTTCCTTTTTTTTTGTCTTTTTGCCTTTATGTAGAGCCACACCCGTGGCATATGGAGGTTCCCAGGCTAGGGGTCTAACAGGAGCTGTAGCTGCCGGCCTTTGCCACAACCACACGGGATCCGAGCTGCGTCTGCAACCTTCACCACAGCTCATGGCAACACCGGATCCTTAACCCACTGAGCAAAGCCAGGGATCAAACCCACAACCTCATGGTTCTTAGTCAGATTCGTTAACCACTGAGCCACGAAGGGAACTCCTATTGATTTCCTTTCTGATCTTTATGATTTCCTTTCTTCCGGTGACTTTCAGTTTTGTTTGTTCTTCTTTTTCTAATTCTTTGAGGTTGGGATTAAGTTGTCGATTTGAGATTTTTCTTCTTTTTTGAAGAAGGCCTGTATTGTTATGAATTTTCCTCTAAACACCGCTTTTGCAGCATCCCATAGATTTTGAATGGTTGTGTCTTCATTTTCATTTGTCTCTAGGTATTTTTTAATTTAATTTCCTTTTTGATTTTCTCATTGACCCATTGGTTTTTCAGTAGCATGTTGTTTGGTATCCAGGTATTTAGCTTTTTCTCATTTCTTTTCCTGTGGTTGATATCCAGTTTCATGCCATTGTGGTCAGAGAAGATACTTGAAATAATTTCTGTACTCTTAAATTTGTTGAGTTTAGTTTTGTGCCCCAATATGTAGTTAATCCTTGAGAATGTTCCATGTGCATTTGAGAAGAATGTATATTCTGATTTATTTGAACATAATGTCCTGAAAATGTCAACTAAGTGTAACTTTTCTATTGTGTCATTTAGGATCTCTGTTGCCTTATTGATTTCCTGTCTAGAGGATTTGTCCATTGGTGTGAGTGGGGTGTTAAAGTCTCCTACTATTATTGTATTCCCATCAATTTCTCCTTTTATATCTATTGTTACTTGTACTATGTATCCAGGTGCTCCTATATTAGGGGCACAGATATTGATGAATGTAATATCCTCTTCTTGAATTGATCCTTTTATCATTAGATAGTGTCCTTCCGTTTCTTTCTTAATGGTCTTTGTTTTGAAGTCTGTTTTGTCTGATATGAGTATTGCAACTCCTGCTTTCCTGTCTTTTCCATTCGCATGAAATATCTTTTTCCACCCCCTCACTTTCAATCTCTATATGTCCTTTTCCTTAAGGTGAGTCTCTTGTAGGCAGCATGTTGTAGGCTCTTGTTTTTTAATCCAGTCTGCCACTCTATAATTGGAACATTCAGCCCATTGACATTGAAGGTCATTATTGATAAATACATATTTATTGCTATTTTAAACCTTGTTTTCCAGTTGATTCTTCCTTCCTTTCTTTCTTTTTTTGATTGGATGATTTCCTTTTATTTTATGCTTGTGTCCTCTTCTTTTTAGTTTGTGGATGTAGCATTTGTTTTTATTTGTGTTTGTCCTGTTTTTTCAAGCATGTTAACCCCTTCTTTTATGCTTTAGCCGGATAGTCTTGTAGCCTGATAGTCTTGTAGGCTCCAACACCTTCTTAAAAAAAAAAGAGTAGAGAGTTTCTTACTTTCTTTGTCCTTTTTTTTTTTTTTTTTGGTTTGTTTGTTTTGCTTTTAAAGGCCACAGGTGTTTGTTTGTGTTTGTTTGTTTTGCTTTTAAAGTTCCCTGGCTAGGTGTCGAATCAGAGCTACAGCTGTTGGCCTACACCACAGCCCCAGCAACTCAAGATCCAAGCTGTGTCTGCGACCTCCACCACAGGTCATGGCAGTGCTGAATTCTTAACCCACTGAGCGAGGCCAAGCATCAAAACCTCATCTTCATGGATAGTAGTCAGGCTTATTAGCATTGAGCCACAGTGAGAATTTCCTGATATCCTTTTTTAACATCTTCATGTTTATCCTTTTTGCTGTTACTTGTGTTTATTGTCACTTTTACAATAGTTGTTTTTCTTTTAGATCTGTATATTGGCTTATTTTAGTGATTACTTTCCAATTTTGATTCGCTACATTCTGTTTCTTCTTACTTATTTTTTAAATAGAGGAACCCTTTCAGTATTTCTTTTAAAGTGGGTTTAGTATTGCTGTACTCTTTTAGTTTTTGCTTGTTGGAGAAATTCTTTATTTTTCCTTCTATTTTAAATGATATTCCTGCTGAGTAGAATATTATACGCTGTAAAACATTGAATATATTTAGAACATTTAGAACATTGAGTATGTCTTGCCACTTGCTTCTGAATATATCTTGCCACTTGCTTCAGGCCTGTAGTGTTTCTGTAGAGAAATCAGCTGATAGGCTTATTGGGGTTCCCATGTAAGTAATGCTTTGTTTTTCTCTTGATACCTTTAGATCTTCTCTTTATCTTTAACTTTTGCCATTTTTATTATAATATGTCTTGGTGTGGGCCTGTTTGGGTTCAACTTGTTTGGAGGCCCTCTGTGCTTCCTGTGTCTTGATAAATGTTTCCTTTAGATTTGGAAAGTTTTCAACCATGATTTCTTCAAATATATTTTTCAGTCCCTTTTCTTTTTCTTCTCCTTCTGGAATCATATGCATAGATTGACCCATATATATTGTCTCATAGACCTCTTATATTGCTTTCATGTTTTTTCATTTGGTTTTCTGTCTGCTCTCCTGATTGGGTGATTTCTGTTATTCTATTTTCCAAGTCACTGATTCGTTCCTCTGCATTTTTCATTCTGCTCTTTAGTGCCTTTAACTCAGCTTGCATGTCTGCAAATAAATTTTCTAATTTTTATTGGCTCCTCCTTATATTTTCTATTTTCTTTCTAAAGGAATTGGCATTACTGTTTATATCCGCTCTTAATTCCTTCATATTCACCCTTAATTCCTACAGTATTTTCATTATCTCCTTTTTGAACTTCGTGTCTATTAGACTGCAGAGGCCTATTTCATTGTTTGCTCCTTTAGGGGAATTCTCCTGTTCTTTTAATTGGGAATGGTTCCCAAGCTTCTTCATTTTGCTTATATTTTTCTTATTCTGTGAGTTTAGGGAAAACAACTGTTGTGATTTTGGCTGGCTATTTATATGTGCGAGTACTCCCGGGTATTTTGTGAGAGATTACTATTTAATTTTAGGGTGTTGCCTCTTCTTCCAGGGAGATGGAAGCAGTGCGCAGGGGTAGTAGCCATTTCCTGGCTGCTGTGCCCTTGAAAATGGCAAGGACCCAATGGAAGGCTGCACAGACTGCTTCTAGTTTCAGGGTCCTGGGAAATGGCAGTGACACTCAGGCAGGTGTAGGGGGCACCCAGAGTGTTTGGCAATGGCAATAGCAATGCATTTGTGTTCACAGGGGAGTGAGAGCCACAGTGAGTGGTGTCCTTCTCTCTGTCAGTCTTCGAGGAGACTGGGGCATCATGTGGTGCCTGTTCATGGACCCCTAGTGGTGGTGGGCTGTGCCCACCTCTGGGGTCTGAGATGACTGCCATGGTTTGCCCTCACTGCCTGTAGAGTATGCAGGAAGTGCTGCGTTGCACTTAGTCCACACAAGAGTTCCCCACTGCCCTTAGCCCATGCCAGATGGACCAGGCCACCTGTAGCCTGCACAAGAGGCAACCCTTTACCTGTAGTCCATGCAAGAAGTGCCTTGCCACCCATAGCCTGTACCCGAGGAGCCCTGCCCTCTGAGAGTTTGTGTGTGTGCAGAGAACAATATTCCTAAAGCAGTCCACCCCTCCTCCTCTTGCCCTCCCCAGTAATGGTTCCTTGCCTCTCCTGAAGGCCAGACCTCCTCCTCGGTTCCCTTGGCTGTGGTGCTCCACTCCCTAGCCTGTGGCACACCGCTCCCTAGTCTTTCAGGCTGTCTACATACAGCCAACCACAGTCCTCTCCCTGGAACTGACTTCCTGGGCCTGAGTCTCAATGCCCAGCCCCTGCCTGAGCATCTCAGGCTGCAGTGTCCAGGTTATGGTGGTACCCATGATCTTTGCGGCTCTCTCTGCTTTGCCCTCCTCATTCCAGGTGGTGCACTTTTCTCTGAGGCTTTGAGGTCCCTCTGTCTTGGCTGATCTTCCTGTCAGGTGGCTTCCTAGTAAGGGTGTGGGTTCCTTTCCTCTTTCACAGCTCCCTCTCAGGGGTACTAGTCCTGTTATGATTCCTTTTCTCTCTTTTTTTCCCTTTTTTTCTACTTGGGTATGTGGAGGGTTTCTTACCCTTTTTGGAGGTTTAAGGTCTTCTACCAGAGTTCAGTAGATGCTCTGTGTGAACTGCATGTTCACATGCATGTTCTGCATGTTCTACATGCAGATTTTTTTTTTAATGTGTTTGTGAGAGCCTTAATCCATGCCTTACTCCTCTGCCATCTTGATCCCACCTCCTGTGTTTCTTTTATTATATTATTTTATATGTGTTCTTTATATACTACATGTAAAATTATATATTTATATCACACACATATATGTATATCACTCTTGGTGACACATGAAAGTTTTATATTATAGTATCCTCACATTAACAAAGAAGATATTTATTCCTTAAAAATAAAAATTAAAACAGAAAAACTAAGATTTTTATGTTTCAGTCATGCCCAAGGTCACATAAGTCCATGCAGAGTTGGAACCAGTCACAGATCTCTTCTTTGGTGTGTCTACTCTGATTTCAAAGTAGAAGCTCTTTTTACTTTTTCTATTTTAATTTTAGACTTCTAGCAGAATGGAATAAGTATGAAGAAAGTGGTTCATTGCTTCCTCTGGTAATCTCTTTATTTTGTGAGAATTTATGGTAGGTAGTACTTGAGAACAGTGACTGTATGGCAATTCTTGCAGCATCTCTACTGCTGTATATCATTCCATTTCATATTTGCCACAGTGTAAATCAACTTTGCAAATAGCCACTCATGCAGGGAAGTAACACTTTAGGCTGGATAGTATAACACTTTCCAATTTTGAATGTGGTTTAGTAAGCTCTATCTGCTGAATATACTGTATTTCTTATCATTGTCATCTCCAAACAACAATTAATATTAACTGACATATGGTGATCAAGGTGAAAGTCTCAAAACTCCTTGGGCAAATAAATGATGCTATTGTAGTAACACTGTGTTAGACAGGATGGACATGGGTAATTAATACTTTTGGAATATCTAAATAGCTATTCCATGGGGTCCAGGTAGAAAACCTTCCCTTGATGTTGGCAAATATAATAAATAATCATGATACAGTATAGTAAGATATAGCTGAAAAATAACCTTGTCAGAAAGAAGAACAGGCATGAAATACAAACTGGGAGCCCTTTTCAAGAGAAGATTTGGGTTGATCCAAACAAATATAAAGTATAAATGCCCAGGATAAGGTTCTACAAAAGACAGTGACTGTGTATGTGTTTATGGTTTTCAAAGGTAGAACTAGCTTATGTCCATGGCTTTGACAGCTCCAGGTGGATGGGAAGCTGTAGGGGTTAGGAGAGAGCACTAGGCTAGCCAGTGATGTCCCACTTCTGGCAAAAGAGCTGTCTGGGCCTCTTGCCTGGGGCTGAGACGCTGCGTTTAGCCTAGATCAAGGTCCTGGGGAGGGACTAAGCAGGTGGTTTGATCTGAAAGGCTTGAACCAGAACAAAGTCAGGTAAGTCAGATCGGTGGGGAAGAGGCAGACACGACAAGTACATAAAGAACTTGTGGCTCTGAGAGGGAATGCCTGACCTCCAAGGTCTTTTTGGCTAAGGACTGCTCTGTTGTTCTTCGCCTTTTCCACTCTCCCATGATGTGGAATTGTCAAGTCTAAAATCTTCCAAAAGTTGGGGAGAGCCCTGTTGACTGGAAGTAATATATCTTGGCTCCCCAGGGAAATTCTTTGTGTCCTAGATTAGAACATGTTATTGACCTTTGTCCTCAGTAATAATATCATTCCCTGGTGCTAGGAAAGGAGTTAGTGAATAGGGGGAGGGGATCTTAAAGCCAAGGATTCATCTGTACTAAAGCAGTAAAACCCTAACCTGAGAGATTTGTAAACCCTGCCAGCTCTCCTTACTTTGCCCTTGACTTTGTCAGCTCCCTTATTTAAAAAAATTGATGTGGGGCAGACTGTTAAGACAGGTTCCCCAGAATATTTCCCCTGCTCTTCAGCCTGACTGTGGTTGATGGTTTATATAACATTAACTCTGAATATGTGGAACTGACAATTGTCAGATTAATATTTTTACAGAATTTCATCCATATGCAAAACCAGTCAGACCCAAATTTTTTAACAGTGGACATTGGTTTACAGTTTCTGATGCTTTAAATGCCATCCCTGTATGAATGAATCTTTTTCTTTGGCACAGGCCATTTTTTGTGCACAGTAATTGTCTCCCACAAGATAACTATATTATTATCCTTCAAGATAACCAAGAGATTTTTCAAACTATTCTTCTTTTTCTCTCCTAACAGTAATGGAAAGGAGTCTTAACTAAATTTTCATATTCACTGTAAATTTTGGAGAACTCTATCAAAGCCTTAGCATTTGAAATAGGCTTCCTTTTCACTGGCCAGAAGATCTCTTTTTTATGTTTACAAAGTGGACAATAAGCTTATGACATCATTGAAAATATTTTAAAAACATTTAGGTACATATGAAGTATGTTCCTTTCACTTGAAAATTTTTCTCAAACATCTCCATACCTGGAGCCATGAAGATATTTGAGAAATGAGGCTTTGATCAGTAGACAGCTACTAGACAATTTCTGAGCAGGGGAGTAAGCAGGACTAAGAGGAGTTAAAGGAGAGCCCTCTTTCACTTCCTCATAAAATATCTTCATTATCCTGTGTATTTTCCCTTTAGTACGCTTGGTAAGAATTATATATATTTCAGTGAATAATGCCTGCTTCCTAAAAAAAAAAACAAAAAAACTATAAAGTCCGTAAAGGCAGGAAACCTTACTTGTTTTCCTCATCTTGAATCCTTCATGTACTGGGCAGGATGCATAGAGCCTTGCAAGGTGAGAACTTAATAGATTTTGTGTGTGTGTGTGTGAGAAAGAATGAATGAATGAGTAGAAGAATAAGTGATTCTAGTTCATAATTAGAAAGTTAGAAGTAAGTTCAGGCATATCACTAAAGGTTCTATGCTTTGTGCTCTGATTTATAGCCTTTTGGGTACCGGTGGCCTGAATGCCCAGGTGTTGTCTGTGGCCACGGAGCATTGTGAGACTTGGAGGTGACTCTTCTCTGATTGTGTTGGTGGCAGCAAAGCTCTTATCTTACCCTGGAGTCTGATTACACATAGTGTATACAGTAATTGTGTAACAGGCCAGGTGAGCTGCAAACAAAAGCTGTTTTCATTTCTTCAGCTCCCTGTGCAATTCTTTAGCATGAGATGATTAACAATTTTGACAGGGAGTCAAATGTTTTACACATATTTTGACAGTGATCATGAATATATCATTATTGTAATTCTTCAAATATCATGGTAATTCTTAATTGTATGTTCAATAGGAACAAATCCAAGCTGACTTGTCTAACTAGTTGGTTATGTAATAATTAATATACATAATGAAGACATTAAAGGACCATTTTAGCTTATAATAGCGAGTTTATCTTCCTTAAATTGGCTGTTTTTTTCCCCCCAAAATGATTTGCAGTATAATTTATTCAGGCTAGTTTGCATTCACCAAATTTCTTTATGTTCTGTCTATTAGAAGCAGTTTGTCTTCTTTTGTTAATAGGCTTATAAATTTGAGTTTTAAAGCCAATTTAAAAGAAAATCACCACATGAACTAAGCTTAATTTATTTAACTAACTGACTGGCTTTTACTTTTACAGACTTAAAATAATGGATTTTTATGTTTTATTTTGTCTTTAATGACTTTCATTGAGTACTTTAGATTTCAGTTTCCCTGTTATATGATCTGTAAAATGGGGTTAGTCAATTGATGGTTTTCCTCTGAATATTATGAAGATGGTACATTATGATCTAAAGAATTTCAAATATAAACTATTCAAAACAAATCTGTATTAAAGTGTTTGTATACTTCCTCTTATTTACTAAAACATTTTAAAAAAGTCTCAGTGGTTTCAGAAAACATCTATTCAAGAGTAGATTAGATATTAGGAATGTAGGGATGAAAAATGTAATCTTCATTGTCATGAGGTTTACTGTCTAGTAGGGTATACAGGTAAAGAAAGCAAGCATTTCATTCCAGAATGATGAATAATATAATAAAGGAATTCACACAATATTTAATGATGAGAGCAGAGAGTTAGAGGCATCTTTTTATATTAGAAATAATTTTGTTGTCAAAGAAGATTTTCTAAAGGCAGTTATACTTGATGGGTTTCTTGAAGGAAAAGAAGATCAGCCAGAAAGAAATGTGTGCGTGTGCGTGCCTGCACGGGTTTGTGTGCATGCCTGTAGGCTGGGTATTCCAAATAGAGACAATAGCATGTGCAAAGACATTAAGGCTTCAAACAGCCCTTTATCCCTTGTAGTTCTGTATACTATTTATGTTTAGTGATCATTGATGGGAAGCTGGGTGAGCTAAATATGAGCCAGATCACTGAGAACCTTATAAGACATGCTAAACAAATAGCTCCTTATTCTTAGGATAATGTGGACCCACTGAAGAATCTTATACAGTGTAGTTTTTCCCTTTATTTCTTTTAAAATACGTGATGTCTTTCAATATACATAGAAATAACATGACCTCCTTTAAACATTTTTATTATTATTATTTTTTAATTTGGTGATTTTTATTTTTTTTTCATTATAGCTGGTTTTACAGTGTTCTGTCAGTTTTGTGTTGTACAGCAAGGTGACCCAGTCACACATATGCATATACATTCCTTTTTCTCACATTATCATGTTCCATCGTAAGTGACTAGCTATAATTCCCAATGCCCTTTAAACGTTTTTACAGTCCAAAATAAAAGTTGTTACTTTCCAGTAAACTTTAACAAATTAATTTATCAATCATCCAATTTGTTTATTTAAAGAAGTCTCTCTTCTTCCACCCTAGTCTTTCCCTAAATTTAGATGGGATTATGCAGTTTTCTTCTAGTCACTCACTCAGGAATAACAGCTTTAGGATCATTATGAAATGTGGATACAGAAGATTCAGAATGAGCTTGGGAGATCTATTAGGAGGCTATTGGGTATTGCAAGAAGGAAGTGCTGAGTGCCTTAACTGAAGTAGCAGTGGCAGGAACTGAGCTGATGTGACTGGTTTAAGAGATTTTAATTTACTTATTTTTTAAAATTTTTTTCTTTTTTCTGTTTATGGCCACACCTGTAGCATACGGACATTCCCAGGCTAGTTGTCGAATTGTAGCTGCAGTTGCAGGCCTTCAACACAGCCACAGCAATACCAGATCCAAGCCACATCTATGACCTATGCCTCAGCTTATAGCAACGCCAGATCCTTAACTCACTGAGCAAGGCCAGGGATTCAATGTGCATCCTCACAGAGACAACACCGTGTCCTTAACCTGCTGAGCCACAATGGGAACTCTAGTTTAAGAGATATTAAGGAGGTTAGATCAGTAGGACAGGATGAAATATTAAATGGCAGTGGAAATGATAGAATGGTTAAAGTTGATCACTCAGTTTCTGACTCAGCCTAATAATTAGATGGTGATCCACATCAAAGTGTTTTGAAGGAACGGGTATTGAAAACTGGTAGGAAAAATGGATGGTGAGTTCAATTGGGGATCTGTTGATTTAGAGATGGATGATGTATTATAGACATATGGATATATGGGTTGGAGCTCAGGAGAGAGATCTGAGAGTCAAATATAGATTTGAAACTCATTGCCAAACAGATGGTAGTTGAAATCACAGGGTTGGCTAAGGATGTTTTAGGACAGAGGTTTAATGGGAATCAGAAGAGTACAAATGAAGAAACTTTGGGAAAAAAACCTGTATTTACAGGGGAAGGAGGAAGATGAAAATTAAGGGAGGCTGAGAAAGAGTACCACAGAAGTAAGAATAAATCTAACACATAACACAATCTTGGAAGATTATGGAGGAAGTCATTTCAAGGTGGAAGAAATAGCCACCATGTCAAAGGTGACCAAAAAGTCAACTAAGATGCAGACCTACAAGAGGTCATTCAGTTTAAAAGTTAAAAAGTCAGGGGTGGCCATTGTCTCATTTGTGAAAGTTCAGATGACATTTTAAGGATTTTTGTTAAGCAAAAGAATTTGTCTTAAAAGGATAAAACCAAATGAAATCAAAAGCCACTCTGATACCATTAGAATATTTCCTTATTTTTCCAAATGTTATAAGACCTTTTGGTCATTTGGCTTAAAAAAAAAAAAACAGAGGGGAGGAATTTTATTTGCTGCTTCAACGGCCTTATTAATTCAGACAGTTGTTGATTTTAGTAAATCCATTTAATCAAAAGGACAAAGTTGACCTCTCAGAGTCTATTTATTTCTTTTCATGATGTTATTTGCATTTCTTTTATTAATTTAAATAGTAATTCTGAACCTCATTTTCTAGACTAGCATTAATAGTTCTAAACTCATAATGTTGGCATTATAATGTGAAAATTTTCTTTTACTTTATTGAGATACAATTGATATATAACATTGTAGAAGTTTAAGTTACAAAGTGTGATAAATTGATACACACACATATAGTGACATGATTACCACAGTAAGGTTAGTTAACACATCCGTCACCTCATATATTTATCTCTTTTTTTTCTTTTCTTTTTTTTTTTTTTTGGTGGTGGGAACTTTCAGGTACACAGTGTGGTATTATTAACTACTGTCACCATGCTATACATTATATTCCCAGAACTCACTCACTTATGACTGGAGTTTTTCCTTTTGACCACCTTCACTTCACCTTTACTTTCATTTCCCCGACGCTTCTCAACCCTGACAGCCACCAATCTGCTGTTTCTGTGAGTTTTTTTTTTTTGGCAGTGCCTGGGGCAGTGACCAGAGTGGTGGCTACAGTGATAAGGCGGGATCCTTAACCCACTGTGCCATGAGCGAGATCCAAGTTTTTTTTTTAACTTTATTTTTTTAAGATTATACATATACATGAAATCATATAATATCTGTCTTTCTCTGACTTACTTCAGTTAGCCTCATGCTCTTGAGTTCCATCCATGTTGTTGAAAATGGCAGGGTTTTTTGTTTTTATCTTTGTTTTACTGAATAATATCCATTGCATATAAAGTTGACCCTTGACAAGCTGCGGGGTGAGTACACTGACCCTCCTGGTAGCTGAAAATCTGCATATAACTTTTTAATCAGTACTTCATATTCCTGGGAAATATACTGTACGTGACGTTTAAATTTGGTGACAAGACACTAGAGAAGAGGAAAATACAAATACTTAATTGCATTACTTAAAGGTATAGTTGTAAACAACTGACAACTTTTATTTCCAAGTAGAGTGATTACAGAAGCTCAGAATAGCCTTGGGCAGTACAGGAGAGCAAATAAAGCACTGAACCTTGTGCCAATGATGAAATATTATGAGAGAGAACAGGTGAAAAATGGAAGCATTTTGGGCCTAGAAAAGGCTGGAATATTTCCAGAGGGTACTCATTCCCTGAGACAGGACTGTGTGAATTTTGTTTCTTAGATACATAGGACCCACAAGGTAGACGGTTACAATTTTCAGAGAAGTTAAATCGATTACTTACTTTATTCCAGGTCAATACAAACATTTTTCAATAAATGTAACATTTCAACAATTAAAAAGGAAAGTTCCAGAAAGTGTAATGCTTCCTGACTCAGGTTCTCCTTAGTGAATATGTAGATGCATTCTTGTTTCCATGATCTGTTGTTCACACAAGAGGCAAAAACAAGACTGATGAAGAGAATTTCTGTTCTCTGAAAAAGTAAATGTAGCAGAGCTCACTGGAGTACTTGGCCTTTAGAACATCCCCAGAGCTGTGATGTCTTCTAGTCCAGTTTGTGAGGGTCAGAAGAGGGCCTGTCTCTACAGAGTCAGAGCAGTACTCTAGGCTTTAGGTGAAGGTCAGAGGCGCGAAAGCTTTCCAGAAACCCTCCATGGAGCTATACCTGGAAGCAGACATTTCCTTTATAATTCCAGTTGGTTTTAAGACATTTCAGTGTGGAAACGAATTATAATTTTACTGTTTTACCAGAATATTTCAATAATCTAGCAATGTGTATCCAGTTGTCACCTTTGAAAATCAGTGCATATATTCATGTAAGCACATGGATTACATATACCTGAACACACAGATTTTCATAGCATGACTCAAGAATATATGAGATTACAGTCTGCGATGGAGAATTTCAAGTCCTCAGCATCAACAGTCTAAAGTCTCTTTCTGGGAGGCTGATAATCTAGTCATCACTGAGCTGTTTTTCTGGGCTTTTCTCTTTCTCCCTTATCTGAGTTAAAGTTTTCTGTCTTTTCATTTTTATAGGTTTTTGGTGTGGTGACCTCTTTGTAGACAATATAGTTGTAACCTCCCTTAGTTCTGATGTTTGCCTCCCATATGGCTAAAGTTGGTATGGAGGGGGCTTGCTGTAGGCTTCCTGACGGGAGGGAGTGATGCCTGCTCACTGGTAGGTGGGGTTGATTCCTCTCCCTCTGATGGGTGAGGCTTTGTCTCTGGATGAGATTAGAGGCTGGCTGTGTGCCTGAGGGGTCTTTAGGCAGCCCGTTTACTGATGGGTGGGGTTGAGATCCCACCTGCATTATTGTTTGGCCTGGGGCTTCTCAGTGCTGATGGGAGGGACCAGATTTTCCCAGAAATGGCCACCTCCAGAGAAATGCAGGCTGCTGAATGTCCCCGAGAGCTTCATCTCCAATACCCTTCCCCCACAACAAGCCACAGTCACCCCTGTTTTCCCAGGAGATCCTCCAAGAATTGCAGTCAGGTTCCACCTGGATTCCTCTGGAGACTGCTTTGCCCTGGGACCCAGTGCACATGAAAGTCTGTGTGTGCCTTTCAAGAATGGGGTCTCTGTTTCCCCCAGTCCTGTGGAACTCCTGCACACAAGCCCCATTGGCCTTCAATGCCAGATGCTCCGGGGGCTCTTTCTCCCTGTGCCAGGTCCCCAGGCATGGGATTTTGACTTGGGGCTCAGAACTCTCAGTCCTGTAGCTGAGTCTCTGTGATGCAGTTACTTTCCAGTCTGTGGGACGTCCCACCCAGGTGGTATGGGGTTGCTTCTATCGCGTAATCACTCCTGCTACCTCTTGATGTGGTCTCCTCTTTGTCTTCTGGAGCAGAATATCTTTTTTGGAAGTTTACAGTCCATTTGGTTGAAGGTTGCTTGGCATTTGGTTGTAGTTTTGCTGTTATTTGGGAGAGAAGTTGAGCTCCAGTCCTTCTATTCCGCCATCTTAATCCAATCCCGCATGGCTTTGAGAAAAGCAGTCCTCCGGCCTGAACCTTGGTAAGCTCCTCTGCCAAGTAAGAAAGCTGCGCTAGGTTAGTGGATCTCCGTGGTGGGTAAGTGGATAAAAGAGTGAAGGATTTCCAAGGTTCAGGTTCTTTGTGCCTCCGAGCATAAGGAATTCAGCAAGAGACACCGTGATAGGTGAGAAATAGATTTATCCAGATAGGACACTTGTGAGAGATGCAAGCAGGCAGGCAAGGAGGCTCCGCCCTCCTGAGGATTAGGTGGGCTACAGTTTTATCCTCCAAGGGCAGTGGGGCTGGGAAAAGTCCGCTTCTTCCTCTTTCTCAGAGTAGTAGCTTCTCCTTGGTATCGGGTGGGACCGAGAATTTCAGGTCCTGATGTTTATGTCTATAGCATAATTTCTATCTTGCCAGAGGTGAGTAGATAACTTTTTAAGAACTATACAAAAGTGCTTTATAAAAGAGACATAGTTTTTTAGAAAGGTTATCAACCCAATGATAACCAAAAAAGTCACCAGCCAGTAATAGGTCATTGTTCAAATTTCAGTGATCTTGTGAAATGTCACAGAAATGGCTAAATATTCCATGAAGTTTATTACCAGTTTTAAATTTGTGAGGGTTGCTAGGACAAATTAAACAGTGTTAAAAAGGTAATCAAAATCTCCCTTTGGAATGAATAAAATTACTACTGAAGATGTTGAGGCAATTTCTGAGCTCCTTCTTGTCAAACCCAGGCTACAGTATGTGACATCTTTCTGACTGCCAGTGCCTACCACTCTTGTTCAAAATTTTTCATTGACTGCATATTTGCTAGCAAATTACCCTTCCCTCCAGCTCTACTTGACAAAAATCTTAATCATTTTCAGGTCCTTCCTTGATTGTCACTATTTTGTGAAGCCTTTTCTGAATCTTTTAAACTGAATATGATTTCTCCTTCCTCTAACTTTACAGTATAGTCCACTCTTCATATTGTTACACTTAATTTGTTCAGTTGGTTCATTTGCTGGACTATTTCGTAAGCTCCTTAAAGGGATAGAGTTTCTTCTGTAGCTTTGTATTCTCTGTCTCCTTAATCCAATATCACATAGACTGACAGATAGATAGTTGAGGTTTAAATATTTTATTTTAAATAAAAATTACAGAGAGGAAAAGCAAGTAAACACTAGAGGACTTAGAACAAGAGAAGACACTCTGGTGAAAAAGATCTTTATCATCACCATAGTAATGACTTACAATTGGAAGCATTATGTCAGCCCATGTGGGGACTAACTCTTTTTGTGGTCACTGCATGGTTTTTACTCATTTTAATAGCTTGTTTACTATATTTTTATCTTTCCTCACTTACCTCCTGCTGCACCTTCCTAGAATGACTATGTCCCTATCTGGCCAGAGATGGTAATGTTTAGGAGTTTACTTATAGAAGCCTGAGTTGTTAGAATTTCATGATTATCTTATTGTTGCAGTTTGTCAGCTGTTTAGTTGGTCTTTGATCCTTAGCCTCTGTATACTTCCAACTCCACTTTGGATCACATCTTAGGACCTTCGGTTCCATCAGTTTGGGGTTCTGGGTGTCTCTTGGTTGTTCCAGTCCTGCTTCTTAGTAACTCATAACTTTGGCATGATCTTTTGTAAGGTTCTTTCATGTTTTTACTGGATTAAAGTGAAAGATTTGTAGTGGAATGGCATAGAAGAAAATAAACTTGACTACTTTTAAGTGTTCAAATAACTTATGTGCTTATCATCAAATAACTTATGCTGCTGTCTTTGCTCTTAAACTTGAAAAAAATTTTAATTGGAAGTTCCCGTTAATGGTACAGCAAAAATGAATCTGACTAATATCCATGATCCCTCGCCTCACTTAGTGGGTTGGTGATCTGGCATCGCTCTGAGCTATGGTGTAGGTCACAGATGCAGCTTGGATCCCGCATTGCTGTGACTGTGGTGTAGGCCAGCAGCTGTAGCTCTGATTCGACTCCTAGCCCGGGAACTTTCATATGCTGTGGGTATGGCCCTGAAAAGCAAAAAAAAAAAAAAGAAAAAAATTTTAATCGAAGTATAATTGATTTACCATTTTATGTTCATATGCCCTTATGCTTGTCTGATGGTTGCTGCTATACCAAGTGGTCCTAAAGTCTTTTTAGGAACCCTTAGACCCTTCCACTTCTCTAATGATCCAGACATAGATTAAATGTAACGCAAAACATTCAGACTAGGGTTTTTATCTTATTGATTACTAATTAACTGTCACTTCCAAAATTCACAAGTAAAAATTCACACCAGGTTAAAAGTAATCAATTGATTACTTTAAATTTGAAGAATATGGAATTCCCGTTGTGGTTCAGTGGTTAAAGAACGTGACTAGCATCCATGAGGATGCAGGTTTTTTGATCGCTGACCTTGCTTAGTGGGTTAGGGATCCGGCATTGCTGGAAGCTGTGGTGTAGGTTGCAGACAGGGCTCGGATCCCGCATTGCTGTGGCTATGGCTTAGGCCGGCAGCTGCAGCTCTGATTGGACCCCTGGCCTGGGAAACTCCATATGCTGCGGGTGTGGCCCTAAAAAGATAAAAAAAAAAAAATTAAAAAATTAAAAAAAAATAGGAGAGCATGAGAATTTGTGTGGAATTTCAAGATCAAAGAAGATGAAATTCCAGAAAGTAGTATTTTGATCCTCAAATTCCCTGATTTTATATGCTCTTGAAGATATGGAAAAACTTGGGATTTTCTCTGATGCTTTTAGGAAATAAAAAATGTACTTTTAGGAAATAAAAAATGTGAGTAAAAAACTTTAAAAATAAGTCAGTAAGAGGGTAAACTAGATATCTGAAAAACTGGTAAATATGCATGGTAAAAATGATGATGTCCTTAACATTAATTTATTTTTATTTTAATAAACAAAATACATTTTTAAAATTTTTAAATAATTTAACTTTTATACTTTTGAAAGCAAATTATAAGTTAATTGGAACTATAAAGTGTATTTCTTTACAAAAATATTTTATTATTAAAAAATGATACTCTGATATCACACACACATTTATAAATATTAGAGTTCAGATTTGAAGATATAAGATTATATTCTTTCCACGATGATCAAAGATGGTCTACCTAAGTTTATGAAAACAACAACAACACTCAAATGCTTGTTTGTTGGTGTGTATTTCTGTGTGTGTGTGTGTGTGTGTGTGTGAGAGAGAGAGAGAGAGAGAGAGAGCGAGAGGGGAAAACCAGAAAGTTTGAGTTTGCATTTGGTTGTTCTTCATGTTACATTACCTTCATTCTGATTATTCTTTGTGCAGATCTAAAAGTCCTTCCCAAATTGTCTATAAGGATACTTTTTGAGTTCTATTGACCACTACCACATAGTGTTAATATATTTCTGATTTCATAATAGTTAAAAATAGAATTCTAAAAATGGGCAGAAGACTTGAATAGACATTTCTCCAAAGAAGATATACAGATGACCAACAGGCACGTGAAAAAAATTCTCAACATTACTAATTATTAGAGAAATGCAAATCAAAACATTTCTCAAACAGAAATGGCCCTGTGGACCTGTGTACCACTTCACACAGGTCAGAATGGTCAGTATTAACAAGTCAACAAATAGCAAATGCTGGAGAGGGTTGGAGAAAAGGGAGTCCTCCTGCACTGTTGGTGGGAATGTAAATTGGTGTAGTATGGCGGTACCTCAGAAAACTAAATATAGAACTACCATATGACCCAGCAATCCCACTCCTGGGCGTATACCTGGACAAAGCTTTCATTCAAAAAGATACATGTACCCCTTTGTTCATTGCAGCACTATTCACAATAGGCAAGACATGGAAACAACCGAAATGTCCATTAGATGAATGGATTAAGAAGATGTTGAATATATACCCAATAGAATACTACTCAGCCATAAAAAAGAACAAAATAATGCCATTTGCAGCAACATGGATGGAAGTAGAGACTCTCACACTAAGTGAAGTAAGTCAGAAAGAGAAAGACAAAAAACACATTATATCACTTATATCTGGAATCTAATATATGGCACAAATGAACCTTTCTACAGAAAAGAAACAAACTCTGGAGAACGGACTTGTGGTTGCCAAAGGGGAGTGGGGGTGGGATGGACTGGGAGTCTGGGGTTAGTAGATGCAAACTATTGCATTTGGAGAGAATAAATAATGAGATCCTGCTGTACAGCACAGGGAAACTATATCTAGTCACTTGTAATGGAACATGATGGAGGATAATGTGAAAAATGTATTTATGTATGGCTGGAAAACTTTGTACAGCAGAAACTGACAAAACATTGTAAATCAACTATAATTAAAACATTTTTAAAATACCACAAAAGTGACTAACATTAAAAAATTTTTGAATTATAAGCAAATATTCTCTTGGAGTAGTTGTATCAGTTGAAATTTTTGTGAGATTAACATTCAGCATAAAATAATTTGGCTCTTCCTACTTAAATGGCAAACTTAACCAAGTTCGGGTTTAGAAAATTTTAAACCAAACCATTGGTGCAGAGAGAAGATCCTGGAACAAAAAAAGAAATCTATTTGAACAGTAGACTAGGGTAGTAATTGGGCCTGGGGAACACAGTCCAAAAAACCATTAGTCAGGTTGTATTACAAAGCCAAAATCAACAATAAAAGAAATCAAAGCCAGGTGACTAAGTCAAGGTCAAGCATGATGGTCATAACAGCACAAATAATTATAGCTCCAAAGTTTAAGGACAACTTGTTAGTAGGAGACTAAAAAACATGTTTAAGGACAGAAACATGAGTGGGAGACTAAAAAACAATAAGTTGTTTCATGTGGTGTGTTACTTCAATCTCCCTCTTTCCTGTCCTCCGTCTTTTTCTCTCTGCCTTCCTCCCTTTCTTCCCTCCCTTCCTGACCCTTTCCTTAACGTCCTTCTCTCTTTCCCTTTCTTTTACAAAGACAATCTCTACGTGATAAGCACTTATTATAATGATGAATAAGATAATGTTTTTTTACCTAAACAAAGTTTTCAGACTATGTTGCTGGAATCATGAGTTAGTATTTGTGTTTACCTAATCTCTCTTACCATTTGAAGTATTTCAGTTGTTCACAATATAAAATACTATTCCGATAATGAACTCAGGACTAGAGTTGTAGAGAGTTACATGCTTATGGGCAGAAACCCCGTTCTTGACCTCAGAACTGAAATAACTATTCTAATAGATGTAATGTGTATGGCTCACAATGTTACACAGTAAAATTCACTTGGAATAGCGGTGCTGAGAGACTTGAGTAATGGCCGTGTATAGACTGAGTAATAAAGTAGAGAGCAATTCATGATGAACCTTTAAGTGAGAAGAGATGATTTTTCTTGCAGTACAACTGAATCTTTACTATTATTAAGAAACATTAGTGTGGAATTTTATAGAATTACACAAAACACATTGAACTATTATAATAGTATGAAGTATGATACCAGGTATATTTTATCATACTTAGATAGAATTTATGCTTAGGCTTAAAATATATTATATTTCAAATTGAACTTTGTGGCAGCTGAATAAGGAATATGATATTGCCTTTTAATGAGGTAATTCCTTACCAACTTTAAGAGTGATGAAAGGTCAGCCCTTTCTGATTGCATGGCACATACTTGTAAGAAGACTTTATAAATTATCCCAATGTTTAAGTGCAAGGCAACTATAATACAACTCCATGTATTAAACCAAAAGTGCCTTTCAAAAGAGGAGAGAGAGAAGCAAATGTTCACAGTAACAATATGCTGAGTGCTTTTTGAAATAGAAAATAAACGTTGGTAGTTTCTCAGTGGATAACGCTTGGAGAAAGTAGAAAGTTATTCACTGAAAGATACCAAACCATGTAGAACACTTCTCATTTGGATGTGAATGTATTTGCTATCTGCTCACTTATTGGTATCAGGTCAGGCTGCCTCATCCCCAAATTTCAGAAAACGTAAACTGCATATAGCATGGCCTTAGTGATGTGGTTTAGAGAAGGGTTGCTTGAGTATTGGAACATTTCTGAATCTTCAGTTTAGAGAGATTGAAAAATAGCAACTACCACACCCGAACCAGTATAGAACCTTGAGGCAGTTGTATTGATGGGTGACCAGAACTTGGGATCCACCCTCAAACTTCAAAGGAGATTCAGATGTTTTTCTAACAAAACTGTAGTTAAAGGGAGATGTCTGGTAATATAAATTGGTACAATCTTTTTTTTTTAATTAAAATATATTTTTTTGTCTTTTTAGGGCCACACCTGTGGCATATGGAAGTTCCCAGGCTAGGGGTCGAATTGGAGCTGCAGCTGCTGGCCTACGCCACAGTCACAGCAATGCAGGACCTGAGCTGCATCTGTGACCTATGCTGCAGCTTGTGGAAATACTAGATCCTTAACCTACTGAGCAAGGCCAGAGATCAAACCCACATCCTTGTGGATACTAGTTGGGTTCTTAACCTGCTGAGCCACAAGAGCAACTCCTTAATCAGTACTTTCTATATGCCAGGGACTATACTAAATTATTTATGTATTTACATGTACTAAGTTATTTACATACGGTTTTATTTAGTAAGTGTCAGAAGTCTTAGAAGTGTTAATTTTCTTAATCCAGTATTTCTACATCTAGGTACTTATAATTAAAGATCCATATAACTAATTATGTGCTAAGATATTTGCTGCAACATTACTTGTATAGCATAGAATCTGAAACAAATGTCTAATAATAAAAGATTCTTAGGTAAAGTAACATGATAGGATGTTATGCACTCATTGGAATCATGTTTGTAAATAATACTCATAAAGTAGAAAATGATCTCTGTGCAGTCTTAAGCTAAAAACAAAATAGAATGCAAAATAATATATATAAAATACCTTTAATATTACAGTAAGGAATAAACATAGGTAGTAAAAAGACTTAGAGGAAATATAGAAAAACATTAATTTTTTTCCTGGACGATGGGAATTATGAATAATTTTAGTAAGTCTTTTATTTTTTATTTTTTTTTTTGCTTTTATTTTTTTTATTTATTTATTTTTTTATTTTATTTTATTTTTTTTATTTTTTTTATTTTTGCATTATAGCTGGTTTACAGATTTCTGTCAGATTTTCCAACTGCACCATGTGGTGACCCGATTACATGTACATATATGGATTTGTCACATGTAATTAGATATAGTTCCCCGTGCATTACAGTTGGAGCTCCTTGCTATTCCATCATTAAAGCAGTAGTTATCCCCACTCCC
>PVHT020000077.1:26587002-26614808 GCA_004024745.2 Catagonus wagneri | reverse complement strand
TCTCTCCCCTTTTTTTTTTCTTCACTTGTTCTACCCAGTTATTTCAGGGGTTTCTTGCAGTTTTTGGAGGTTTAAATTGATCAGCATTCAGATGATGATTTGTCCAACTTGTTTTATATTTAGATGCGTTTTTTGATGTATTTGTGGGAGAGGGAGAGCGCGACCTCTTACTCCTCCGCCATCTTGCCGCCTCTCTCTCAAGTCTTTTAAAATGCATTTCTTCACTCTCCAAAATTTCCACAAATTTGTGCTAAGTGTATAATTAGAAAAACAAGCTTAGAAACACTTCTGACACTATAATTCCTGGTTTCTCTACAGGAAGATTCCTTCCACCCGGCTTCCTGGCCAATGAAGTTGACAGTGGGATCTCCTGCTCATATGATAGTTCACTGGGCTGACATTTGGATCTCCAGGTTAGAGTTATTTTCTTCTGGACTTTGAGTACTTAGTTTCCTCCCCCTTAAACCACTCCCCATGCCAGGCAGTTGATCGTGGGACCTCCCTTTGGTGAAGGATCTTCAGTTTGCAATGGTAAACTGTTCCTTTCTGCCTTGAGTTAGTTATTCACTGATGTGTTGGCAGGCATCGTGCTTTACTGAAAGTACTGTTAGAACGTCTGAGGGTATATTGATTGTATCGAAAAGTGCGTGAAGTGATGGGACTCGGGGATATCTAACAATCCTCAGAGGCTTGGCTATACTGCTCTACACACCTGCCTGCCTAGTTTGAAGACTTTACTGGTAAGACAGGCTACAAGAATGTTTTCATAAAAGTCTTTAGGAATCCTGGGTAAATTAAGAGTAAGGGACTTTGGGATTAAAAGTTAGTGGCTCTCAGAGACCTTGGATCATTATGGGGACTAGAGAAATAAGCGGTAAAAAATGGACTACTAGGGGAAAGACAGGTAGAGTTTAATATAGTAAATATTAATCAAAAGAATAAACAGGAGTTCCTCTTGTGCCTCAGTGGGTTAAGATTCTGACTGGTATCCATGAGGATGCAGGTTTGATCCCTGGCCTTGCTCAGTGAGTTAAGGATCTGGTGTCGCTATAAGCTTGCAGCGTATGTTGCAGATGCGGCACGGATGCCACATTGCTGTGGGTGTGGCATAGGCCAGACGCTGTAGCTCTGATTTGGGAATTTCTAAAATGCTGCAGGTGCAGCCTAAAAAGAAAAGAAAACAAAAAAATAAACATTATTTTCCAGAGAATAGATAAAAAGTTAGGGAAGACACTTGAAAGAGGAAGGGAAATCATTCTGAGGTAGGGACAATTTAAGGACAAGCGCCCCTCTTAGGACAAATATGCAAGGTTGATAAAGAAAATTAAGAGGACAGTGTAGGTTGATATCATTGAGATAACTGATATCAACTCTTTAACAAGATAAATTGTAAATGTTTCTTCTAAGGATACAAGAAGTAAAATTACTTATGGCTCAGGCCTTCTGTGGCAGATCATTATTAAAATATATCACATCGTAATCTCTTAAATTTGTGTATGTTACTCTATTTGGAAGAAAAGGTCTTTGCAGATGTGACCTAATTAAGGATCTTTAGGACATTACCATGGCTTGTCCTCTGGGCTCAAATACCATCATAAGTGTCCTTATAAGAAAGAGCCAGAGGGGAGACTCCACACAGAAGAAGAGAAGGTAATGTGACCAGTGCAAAAATTGGAGTGATAAAGCCACAAGCTGAGAAAATGCTTGGATCCACCAGAAGAAACCAGAGGCAAGAAGCCAGATGCTTCCCTAGAGCCTTGGAGGGATAAAGTTCTGTTGGCACTCTGAGTGTGAGGGGGCACATTCCTATTGTTTTAAGCCATTGAATTTTTTTAATCAAAAATAATTTAATTTTTGTTTATTTTTTTGCATTACTTAATGAATTTTTTTACAATTATAGGTGTACAAAAATCATCACAACTCAATTTGATAGCATTTCCATCCCAAACCCTCAGTTCATCTCCCCACACCTCGGATTGTCTCATTTGGAAATCATAGATTTTCCAAAGTCTGTGAGTCATTATCTGTTCTGCAAAGAAGTTCATTGTGTCCTTTTTTTAGTTTCCACATGTAAGCGGTAGCATTTGATGTTGGTGTCTAATTGTCTGACTAGTTTCACTTCGCATGATAATTTCTAGGTCCATCCACGTTGCTATAAATGTTGTTATTTCGTTCCTTTTAATGGCTGAGTAATATTCCATTGTGTGTATGTACCATATCTTCCCTATCCACTGCTCTGTAGATGGGCATTTAGGTTGTTTCCATGACTTGGCTATTGTATAGAATGCTGCAATGAACACTGGAGTACATGTGTCTTTTCGAGTCATGGTTTCCTCCAGATAGATGCCCAGGAGTGGGATTGCTGGATCAAATGGTAATTCTATTTTGAGTTTTCTGAGGAATCTCCATACTGTTTTCCACAGTGGTTGCACCAATTTGCATTCCCACCAACAGTGTAATAGGGATCCTTTTCCTCCACACCCTCTCCAGCACTTATTGTTTCTAGACTTTTTGATGATGGCCATTCTGTAGGCCATTAAATTTGTGATCATTTCTTACTGCAACCCAAGAAAAAAATGTTAATTAAAATAATTCCTTCACAGGAGAATATTCTCTTTGCAGTTGGTTGGGGAGAAAAGTGATTCTAAATGTCCTTTTAATATAGTGAAAGATAAAATTTGAAAAGCAGGTAGGCAGTGGTGGGAAATGTTCAGCACTACGGTGGCAACAATTACATTTGCTATTGTAAGAGAGCTGGAGCTTGAAAGAATGGGAGAATAAGAGGCAAAAGGTCTCTTCTCTGAGGGCCGCAATCTCTCTTTTAGTTGAGATATTAAATCTAACTACCTGGAAGGGATGAAGTTGTTTTAGTTATAGTACTGGAGGAGAACTGGCATCAGATGCTCTGTGGGTTGTTTGTTTGTTTTTAAATCTGACTCCTGGATTATCCTTTGAAATTGCGTGGCTGGGTAAATAGGATCTATGCTATTTGTCAACAAGGAAACCAACAGAAGGAAAATTGCCTAACTCATTTTTCTGGACCTGAGGAATAGTTCTTTTTAAAGAAATGGCTTAAATTACTTGTAAAAAAAAAAAGCAAAAGCAACCGATGCTTCAAAACTCAAGGTAGATCCACTGTAAGGCATTCTTTTCTCAGAACTACCTTGTGGATGCCAGATCTAGTAAATTTACATTTGACAGACAAAAGAAAAGTTTTTCATGTTACACAAAGGCAGCATTATAATCTAGCTGTCAGACCTTAGCTCCATTGCTACACAAAGATGTGGGACAGATGAAGATAATTCAGGGAATCCAGCTGTAGCCCCAGTCTCAGGGAGCCCTCCCTCAGTCAATTGAAATCCCAAACTCTTATCACAAAAGCAAGAGAAATTTGATAATAACCTGGCAGTGGAGACCAGACTTATTCTTGCTAGAACAAGAGGGTGATATTCAAAGATTGACATACCCTTAAAACGATCAAAAGGGAAATGCAAAGGTTTTCTTTCAGTGTTCAAGTCACACTGAGTTTGGTCAGATAGTGTGAGGGGCCCAGTCAAGTCACTTGTTAGAGTATGTTTAAAATAAAGTCAGGAAAGAAAGAAGAGATTGAAAAGAATGGGGTGTTTATTTTCTGAAAGGACCAATGAAATCAATCCCCTCTGAGTGTAAAAGGAGAAAGGGGAGGATACTCTGCTAGGTATTTAAAATGTGTGTATTGCGGATTATTTCTAGAAGACACAGTGGATAGAAAGATAATAGAATTCTGTCATGCCAGTTATCACAAAATAATGAATTAAACACCTATATTAATATTTGTTTACAAAAATACTACATATTACTAAAGAAGAAAAAAACAAGCCGTAATAAAGGCAGACTTTCCCATGGATGTCCACTCTTTGGAATGAGTCACAGTTAACAGCTTGGTGTAAAAACTGTAGAATTTAGAGCTGATAAATGTGTAGATGTCACCCAGTCGGATTCTCTTACTTTATAGTGGAGAAAAACGAGGCCTCAACAAAGCTACTGAGTTGTTCAAATTTGCACAGCTAATTAGAATAAGGTCTTGGTTTGCTCTTACATCACCTAAGCCTGGAGATGCTTTGATTCACCTGATTTTTCTCTTTAGTTACCAGGGAAACACATCCTAGATATTCTGAACTTCCTACTAGGTTGGCTCAAAGTAAAGAAGTAATTTTTAAAAAGAGCCGAAGACAGCTAAACAGAGCTACCTGAGGTAATTATATGAAGAGGTAGTTTATATGACTGAATCTTCTGTCAATAAATTGAAGAGGACTCTATTCTTACTTTCAACCTTGAGGAAAAAAAAGTAACAATAGAGTACACTCTCCGAAACTTTCTTTAATACAGGAATATATTTTTAGCTCTTTCTTTTGGAAATCAACCTCCAATTTCTGAATCATTTGGGCCAGTTTCTACATCTACCCTCTGCAGCACCCCAAAGCTGCTTATTTTATAGCAAATAATATAAAAGAATTTTTGAATTTTCTCTGAGATATCAAAAATTTCACTTAATTCTGATGTTTTTTCTGCTAAAAGAATCCTTATGAAAGTCTCCTTATTTCTATATCTTATAAAAGCTTTATTTAATATTTCATCTTCTTTAAGGACATTGTTTTCAATACTATGAAAATCCTGCAAAATTGACTAAAATTATTTTACATTTTCTTAATTAGTACTAACAATCACTTTTAAAGTTTTCCATTTTTTCCCCTATGATTTTATGCTTTTTCAGTCTTTCAAAGTAATGAATAGGATGAACAAAGAAATGGTTTTCCCCTTTAAGCACCTAGCACAATTAATATATCCTGATATGTGTATGAATTGATATACTAAGAATATATATATTCACATTCTCTACATGTATATTTATACATGTCCATAACACTGATAAATATAAGATTCACAAAGTTTTGAATAGGAAAGAAGCTTGGACTTTGAGCCATGTGAATTTGGGATCAAATGCTGGGCCTTTCACTTGCTAGCTTTGTGATCTTGCACATGTTGTTTAGCTTCTGAACCTTATTCTCCTCATAAAAGGAAGATAATAATGACTATTTTGAAGTGTCACCAGGATTAAATAAAATAAAGAAATAAAGGGCCTGATACAATGCCTAATAGGTGTCAACAAATGGCAGTTATTATTATTATTTTCTCATAAATAAAACTATATTGTTAGAGGACCAAACAATATTGCCTAAAAATAGTTAGCTCTTATCCTTTCTGTACTAGTTTCTGCCCTTTTGAAAATGCTGCTTCCTTGAAAATCATTTGCAAATTATAAGTTTATTCAGCCTTTCTCAAACTTACATTTTCTCCTCTGCTCTATCTCCGACAGCTATAGCTGCTCTGGTATTATCATTTTCTGGCTCTTGTCCTGTTCACACATTGTTTCAGATTGGACGGTAACATGTCCTGGAACCATTTTGGGTATTCTTCCCCCTGTGCACTTGCCTTAGAATCAACTTCTTTCACAATTGGTTGTCACTTGTTATATTTTTATCAGTTGGCCAAAATGCTTAGTTGCATGTAGATTTGGTTGTCACGCCTCTGGAGTGCCTGGAGTTCAGAACTTTTTACTGGATACCTTCTCTTGTCACTTGATGCTAAGAGGAACATGTCAACAGTGAAACTTATCTGGAAGCTGAATATGATGTTACTGGTAGGTTTAGGTGTCATATTATAAAGTAGACAGCAGTGTTGCTTGATAGAATGTTGCTTGACTCTGTGCCAAAAGCACATTGGGTTCATCATAGCTGTCTAGCTCTTTGAATATCAGCATGTCATTTGCTAGCATGCTAAAAATTTAGCAAGAGACCAAGATTATTTTTAGTTGGAAAAGCTTCATTTAGTTCTTATAGGCTAAATAGATATTTAATGAATAACTTCTTTAGTTTAGCCTTGTTCTTAACACATGAAAAACGAATAAATACTCAGTGATTTGAGTGATGAGTTCTCTGTAACATGAAATATTTAAATGCTCTTACCAGCAGCATTAATTGACCGTAATGTTTCTTTTGACAACTGCAAGTATTTTATACTGAGTAATCTTTTTTAAGCTAAATGTAAAATCACAAACAGAGAGTTTTCATTTTGAACCTTAATACTTAGAAGTGAGCCTTTGTTCAGATTAACTTAACTGCTGCATGAATAAATCTTCCAAATCAGCATTAGTTTTATGATTAATTTTGAAACAAACCCCCAAATTTTAGTCACTGGTATGAAATGTTTCTTGGACCAGAAAACTGGAATTTGTTTTCCTTGAGCACTAACTTGTTCATCATTTGATGCTTTCTGATATTAAATGCCATATTTTCAATGATATAAAATGATCCATAATTTATAAAATATTCCTATTCTATTGTTATAACAAGTGCAGCATACTATGTACTGTAATATGAGCTCACCTATAATAGATTTTCTGAGATTAACTGAAATCTGAGTGAGAGATATGCCTGTGAAGGGTTACCCTACCTTGAGAGTAAGAACCAAAAAGAAAGTTCATTCCTTTGACTAAAGCTTTGAGTTCATAGTCATGTAGTGCACTACTTTTCCTCCATTTCCTATTAAAAATGGACATCATAAAACCAATAAATTCCATGGGTATGAACCTTTTCCTCATTTTTTACTGTAAATGTGTTCTTTGGCCAGAAGAAATGTTTTGTGGGTGTTGTGACAGAAAATCCGGAATTCCATTAGCCTGTGGGTAGTGGAGCTTACAAAAACAGTGCAGACAGGGAAGGCATATCCCTATGTATTGTGTTTATTCTCATGACAGGTTGCTTCCTCCACTGTGATCATCCTGGTTAGATGATCCCCTTGGTTATGGTGCCACAAAAGGGGATCAACATCAGATTCAGCTGATGGTATGTTAGGTATTTAGCAATAATGGTAGTCAGAAGTATGTTTTTTTTTTTAATCCTATTTTGGCCACTCCGTGGCATATGGAGTTCTCAGGCTAGGGATAAGATGCTGCCGCAGCTGTGACCTAAGCTGCAGCTGTAGCAACGCCAGATCCTTAACCCATTGTGACTGGCCGGGGATCAAAAACCTGCGTCCCAGTGTTCCTAAGACGCCCCTGCTCCTGTTGTGCTACAGTGGGCACTCCAGAGTTATTCTTGTTGAGGGGACAGTCATGTTTTTTAACCCATGCATAGCCTTTATCCTTGATGTCTTGTATACTTTATTCATGAACCCGTTGGTCAAGTTGGAGTTTCTGGGGCAAAAGTGTGACTAATATCCACAGAAAGTGTTATTTTCTCCACTTTATTATTGGGGCAATTCTCTGCAATTGATGCTTGTTTGTGAGCACTTACAAATAATTTCAAACTCTTACTCATTGGCAGAAGTTTGCCACTTCTTATTTAGATCTTGTTATCAATCTTATTTTGTCTCTTTCAAAATCCAGAGTGATGGGAAACTATTATCTGTTTTTCTTGGTGTATGTCTGCTAGCTCTTTTAAGAAGTGAACAATTGAATATATTAATTTATATACACAAATGCATTAATTTCTGGTTAATTTGATGAAGTTTGGCAAATATGTACATTGTAACCTCCACAAAACTGCAAATTTAGAACATTTCCTTCTTCCAAAAAGTACGCTTGTGCCTCTTTGCAGTCAGAACCTTTGCTTACCTCCCTTCCAGATGAATACTGATTTGCTATAGATTAGTTTTGCCTATTCTAGAATTAATGTAAGTGGAATCATGCAGTAGATGGTTTTTAATGTCTGGCTTCATTTAACTGTCTTTATATTTTTCTTTTTGTTAATTGAAATACAGTTGTAAAATATTATATTAGTTTCAGGTTTAAAATACAGTGATTTGACATATATATATATATATATATCGCTATGGAATTTTTTGAGATCCATTAATGTTACTGCGTGTTTCAGTAGTTCATTCTGTTTCACAGTATTCATTGTGTGAGTATACCACCATTTGTTTACCCATCACTATGATGGATATTCATGTACAAGTCTTTCTCTAAACACATGCTATTAATTCTCATGGGTAAATACTTAGGAATGAAATTAATGGTTCAATATTAAGTGCATATTTCACCTTATAAAAAACTCCTGAAATGTTTTCCAATGGTTGTAGAATTTTCTATTCCTACCAGCAATATATGAGAATTTTCCTTGCCTCACCTTCTTGCCAGTACTTCGTTTTAGTTTTATCAGACTTTTAAATTTTGACCATTTCTCATGACTATTTACTGGTTTTAATTTTCACTTTCCTGTTGATTAATTGTGTTTCAAATGCCCCTTGGCAATATATATATATATATATATATATATATATATATATATATATATATATAGTTACAGCATCAGTTCAAATAGTTTGCCTGTTTTACAGTTTTATTATTTTTCTTTTTATTGAGTTATAAGATGCCTTTATGTGTTCTGGAAGCAAGTCCTCTGTCAAATATGTAAATTGGGTTTTCTCCTAATCTGTGGTTTCCCTTTTTATTTTTGTAAATATCTATCAGCATTTTTAATTTTGATGAGTTAAGAATCATTTTTTTAATGTTCATGCTTTTTATGTACTACCAAAATATAGTACCCCAAAACAGTAAAAATAGTACACCCAGGTCACAATAATTTTCTCATATATTTTATTCTAGGAGTTTTATAGTTTTTAACTTTTACACTTAGGGCTATGATCTGTTTCAAATTAATTTTTATGTATAATTAAAAGTAAGGGATGAGGCTTATGTGGACTGCAGTCTTAATCTCTTGTTAGTTTGATATAGGTCTTTTCCGTACAATTATGTCTCTTTAAAATGCTCAGTTTTTCCTCTAGACACTTGAACACACTGATACAGTTGTAATAACTGTTTTAATGTCCTCGTTTACAGATTCTGTCATCATAATATTCGCTCATTTTTGATTGATTTATTTTTCTACTCATTTTGAGTCTCATTTTCTTGCTTTTTCATGTTGGAGGACTGGTTTTGTGGATTTCACCTTGTGTGCTTGATATTTTTGTATTACCATAAATGTTTTTGAGCTTTGCTTGGGACACAGTTAAGTTACTTGGAAACAGATTGACTCTTTCAGGTTTTGAGCTTGACCATTTTTTTTTTTAGGGGGGATCAGAGTGACTACTTTGGCCACACTGCTGAGGAAAACCATTATGAGTATTCTATGCAGTGCCCTACTTTCCTCTCTGGATTGTGGGTAGAAAACTATTCCTGACCCTATAAGAATTTTGTGAATTTTTCCCTCAAATTCTTTTTGGTTGTTCTTTTTCTGTCCTTGGAGGATTTCCTCACAGATATGCATTGGTCAGAAATCAGCCAAAGACTTGAGGGAAGTGAGATCCTCTGAAAACACTTGAATCTTTCCCTTTTCCTACTGTCTTCTATCTTATTTGTATGAGCTCCTTTAGAATCTAGGTTTCAGGGAGTTATCATTTATTTGTTAATATTTTCTAGTTTTTTCCCTTGCCCTTTTTATTTTAGTTATATTTCACTGTGTACAAAATTTAAATTCTTATATAATAAACTATTCATCTTTACATTTATGGTTCCTTCTGTCACTTCAATACACATGAATGAACTCTAATCCAGAGACTTGGTAATCATTAAGTCCTATTTTCTGCTAGATTGGTGAATATTTTATATTTGCCGATTTTTTGGAGTGCTGTCTCATCTCACATATATCCCTCGTTTTAATGAGGCCAGTCCCTTCTTTCCTGGCTGCTCCCACCCCATCACTAAGATATGTTGGGGAAATCTGCTTCTTCCTTCTCAATGATAGCTTACTGTAACAGAATGGGCCATGTGAATCAAGATGGTCTAATTAATACAATTTTCCTGTTTTTTTTTCTTTTTTTTTAATGGCTGCACCTGTGGCATGTAGAAGTTCCTGGGCCAGGGATAGACTCTGAGCTGCACCTTTGACCTATGCTGGATCCTTTAACCCACTGTGCCCAGCTGGGAATTGACCCTATGCCTCTACAGTGACCCAAGCCGCTACAGTCAGAGTCTTAACGCACTGCAGCATGGCGGGAACTCCTTTTCATGGGATTTTAAATCTGGGCTCTAAAATTTAAATTGAAAACGAGAGGAGCCACTTGAATGGATAAGATGCAGTCTTAGGATGCTCTTGGATGGGCATCTTTGTTTATTGTACCTCTGTAACCTTTAGAGAGAGAGATGAATAGATGAAGTTAGTACTCAGCAAGAAGCAAGAAGCAGAGGGGAAAGGAGGAGAAAGGGAAAGTTCAGAGTTTTGATGTCTTCCACTTTCCTGTTTCCAGTGTTTCTCTAAAACCATCCTACGTTCCTGTTCTTAGGCACTAATGAAATGTACCTATATCCTTACAATAAATTATCTCTCTTTCTCTTGCTTAATCTAGTTAAATTTGGTTTATAGTGCTTATAAGGTAGGAGTTCCAATTAATATTGTATTCAATTTTTTTTATTGTAACATTTTGCTATAAACTGTCAGATGTGTTATCCAACGTCTACCCTAAACTACATAAACTGTATACCATCTCCTGGGCAGCAGATGAAGGCAGTTTGCAGAAGAAAGATGCTAAGGTCAGGTCAAAGCCTGGTAATGCAGATTTATATCAGATTCTGTAATTTTTAAGAAGATTAGAAAATTCTATGTGGGAAGTTCAAGTCCAGTACTTTAGAGCTGGAGATGGGACAGATGCAAAGTAGAAGGGTGATAGGAGAAAGGTGGAAGTAACATTTAGAAAAATGGTATAAAACATATAGACTTAATATAGGATAAATCTCAAGGATAAGGAGTTTAATTTTTCATTAATTTTTTTCATTGGGCAGCTATAGAAGCATAAAACACAGGCTACATAGAAGATACCAAGGCAGACATATCCCTTTCTTTGAGAAGCTCATTTTCTTGTGGGGATGGAATGTGTAAATCATTAATTACAAATTTATTTACTTCACTATTACTGGGGTGGGTGCTAGTCGAGAGAACTATTAAGAAAAGGAACTTGACCAAATCTGCATGACATGAGATGACTTTTTGAGGAACTGAAGTAGAGTGTTTTTGTATATGTTTTCTAAGCCAGATGTTAAAGTGGCAGACTGGTTCTAGTAGGCCTATAGATTTAAAAAAAAGCATCAGCTTATAATTAGTAATAACAAAAAAGTGGCAGAAATATAAAAGCATATGGGTGTAAATTTCTGAGTTCTTTTTTTATGACTTTGACATTAATTTTCTTCTTGAAATAAGTGTTAGTCTTGCGACTTAAAATGCAGAGAATAATACACATTGTCTAGCTTTGTCAGAGGGATGCAGTGAATGCAAAGAATTATCCTGCCTAAGAAATCTACCATTCTAAGTGGAAAGGCTTTAACTATCAAGTTCACTTAATACTGGTTATATGTATTTCCTTACACTGTTGCAATGACTTGTTTTCTTTCTGTCACCCAACTTACATTGCTTAGACTTTTCTCCAAACCTTCAGTCCCTGAGAGGAGAAAGAAGGTAGCAGAACTAACCAGATTTTAAGCATGAATTAATTATATGCCAGACTGTATGGGAAATGCTTGCTCAATTTTGGCTAATTTCTTGTCCTTAAAAACCTATTATTTTCCTCATTGGTCTAATCACATCTAATTCTCTAACAGAACAGAGATTTTTTAACCAAGGCTGTGGACACTTTTGTAGTTTGTGCATAGGCTTGAGGGGATCAGAGAAAACTTAAAATTGTATTTCAGAGTCGGGATTGGGCAAGAGAAATGAGTCCATAATATTTATCAGCTTTAAGAGAAAAAAATGTGTCAAAACTGTTAGGTATCTGCTCAGAAATCCTTCTTGTCCCTGAAAATTCTAGCCCATGTTGATCTCTCTCTGAAAGTAGTTCTGAATGACTTAATGTACTTAAATATAAACTGGTTCACGTGCTACTTCCTGGTTTAAGAAATGAATATCTTCTCTCACAGATCAGTTAGAAAATTCCAAGAGGCATAGTTCTTTTATGCCTTTTGTATCTCCCCTTATTTTCTAGTAGAATGGTTTAATCTTAAAGGTTAATCAAAAATTTTTGTTCATAAATAACATATACCGTTTGTTCTTAAAATTATAAAAAATTGAATTCTCTAGTGAATATTAATCTACCAGCACATATTTCTGCATTTCTGTAGTTTACAAGTAGATTTGATTACTGTTCACACAAATTTTTTATTTGTAAAAATAACAATAAAATATCTTTAGTTTAATGAACATACATATATTGTTTGACTTTATTGTTATCTAATATCACTGGGTTATTTTGAAAGGGGATCTTGTAAATATCAGTCTTTTGCTATTATGCCCTACTTTTAAGAATTTTTATAGTTAGTAAATAATATTGTTTAGCTATTCAGAATGTGGTAAGCAGAAGAATAGCTTGCCCCTTACAATGATATTCACCTGCTAACCATCAAATTTGTGAATAAATTATGTCGGCATAATTTCATGGCAAGGGGGAAAGAGGTTACAGATAGGATTAAGGCTGCTAATCAACTGACTTTAGAATAAGGAAATTATCCTGGATTTGAGAGGTTGGTACAAGTAACCACCAAGACTTCTTATATGTGGAATAGGAAAGCAGAGCAATAAGAATCAGAGTGAGTTGATATAAGAAACTTTCCAGACTACTACCGGTTAAGAAGATGAAAGAGGACCATGGACCAAGGAATGGAGGCAGTCTCTAGAAGCCGGCAAAGGCAAGAACACAAAGTCTCCCCTAGAGCCTCAGATATAATGCTGCCCTGCTGACACCTTGATTTTAGGCTACCGAGGCCCATTTCGAACTTCCTACCTCAGGAACTCTAATAAATTTGCATGGTTTTAGTCACTAAATCTGTGGTTATTTGTTACTGTGGTAACAGTAAACTTAATATACACTATCAGGTAGAAATAAGAATATTAGATTACATTATCATCCACATACTGTGCACAGAGTAGTTGGCTAAGTACTCTGTATGCCTTTTTTCCCTCACACAACTTTATGAGTTAGACTTTTACGGAAGATGGCAGAGGAAAGTTTTGACTCAGGCTCTGACTCCAGAGCTGATGGTCTTAACCACCATGATCTGCAACCTCTTCTTCATAAATCATTGAATGAACGATTGAGATACGTAACACCAAGCCAGGTACTTATGAAACACAAATGAAGTGCTCAGGACATGATTATAAATAATTCATGTTATAATTATAAATTGAATTTTCTATTAGAACTGAGTTCTTAATTTTGTAATGGGCAGCATTTTGGTCAATAGGAATACTGAAGAAGTTAAGAGTTATTCTGTCTGCCTGGAGAGAAGTATCAGTGGCTGGAGCAACTTTGAACTTGACCTTTTTCTTTTAGCTGTTCATTACCTTTATCGTTTGAGAAATCCTCAAGCCTTTGAGAGTTCATTTCTTAGAATTCTGAGAGAAAGAAGATAACATGAACCTCCTGGCACACCCTGGTGAATCATTTTAATCTGGGTGTGTCCCTCAAGGTGTTCCAAACAGACGTTTTTTATAGGATGAGAAAGTGACAACATACTAAACCTAAGGCCAAGTTATAGATTCCCTAAAGATAAACATCACATAAAACAAGCCATTCATTTCCCCACCCCAACTTTCCAAGCTTATTTTTATCTATTTGCTTGAAATGTTTTCTCTCTTGCTCTATAAGTACATTAAAGTATAGTGCCTGATTCTCCCTATGGTATTTGCTTTCCATTACCTTCCTATTGATTTTCGGTTCTGTGTACCCAGTATTGCACCAACATAAACTGCAAATACCAGACTTAAAGAAGTTCTGAACGACAGCTGTTTTATCTTGGTGACAGCATGACACCATGAATATTATCTGTGGCCTCTTAAAAAATGTATTTAAAGGCAGTTGTGACAAGTAGGGCCAAGTCTAACCAAGTGATGATGTATATAAATTACAGTAGGAAGAAATCTGGCATCTGAGGATGAAGGATGTTCAAGTAGAAAGGACAAATTGGAATGGATAAAGATGAGTTTTTGAAAATATAGCATTACAGAAGGTGAAGCAAAGTATAAATCATTATGGAAAGAAAGGTACTAAGAGATGAGAAAAGTGGGGAGGAGTGCTAAGGAAGAAAGACACAGCAAGTTGAGATGATACCTGAATGGGGATGCAGTTTTTGAGACAAGTGAAATTTTAACGGTTGTTTTAAATTATTAAGATTAGTGATGCCTCTTACATTTTAAAGGCATTCACATTTTTTAGTTTTGTTTTAGAATCTCAAGCACAGTAGCAATACTTCGAAATCATAGAGGCTTAGATATAGATTTGGCATAATAATTTATTATTATTAGTCTCAGTTATGCTATATGTAAAATGGAGATAATAAATATTAACTCACAGAATTATTGAATGGCTTCTCTACTAGTGTAAAGAAACTAGTATAAGTGCCTGTGAAGCTTTTATATTTTTAAAATTGATATAAATAACCCAAATTCCACATTTGTATTGAAGGTGATTGAAATGAAAAAGTAAATGTAATAGAAAAGACTAGCCATAAATAAAAGTGATTGAAATGATCAAGTAAAGAAAATATATGCATTAATTTTTTTCGGTTATTTTAAAGGTTTTGATTGAAGTCCCTATTGTTGATTAAATGTCTATCTCCATTAAAAGGCATGAATAAGACAGGAAACAAACAAGCTGAGGAGATTGATTGCAGAGATATGATTTATTTAAGCTGATGTTTTGTGATCTTAAAAAATTGTAGTGGGATTTCTTTGTATTATAACCTGAGCTGAAACTGAAATTGAGGGTTTTTTTTTCTCTGTCAAACCAGTAATAAGTAATTCTCTTGAATTTTGAGATTGGATTCTACTTTCAGACAGCATTTTTAGAAGCAGAGCTAAGTTGAATTTCCTATAAGAAAACTTTTATCATATTTCCTAAAATCATTTACATAAAAGACCTGTATTGTATGGACAGCATTTAAACAGTGCACATCTAGATGAACATAAAGTTTCTCCTCAAACTTTTTTTCTTAATCAGAAGAAGGGAATAAAAGTGTATTTTTGGAGGAAAGATAAGGCGCCTGCTATGTTTTAGCATTATGCCTTCTTTCTCATGTATCGTTTGTACAAATAAGAATTTTCTATTTATCTTTCACTAGGTAATTACTGGAAACACTATTTTGTTATTTTTCTTTTTTGCGTAATTTGTTTGAAGACTTCAAGATTCTAAATCAAGAAGCTTACACACTTAATATTCTATATTGATCTTGATTTTTGTTTTCTCTTTACATCAAAAAGTTCTTAACAAATATTTCAAGTGTAAGAAATAACATTCTGATGTTTTTCTCCTTTGATCCGATTAAATTGGCCTGAGTGGGTTATTATATTTACTGTAATATAGCTGACACGTTTTTTTCTTGCAGAATGACTTCTTGGGCCATTAACCAATTTGTAAAAACTTAATTTCTGTAGCCCAACTACAAGCTTCAATCAAATTAAACATTCCTTACACAAGTTATAAAAAAGGAAAAAGAGTGCTTATTGGCTGCCTACTTTCCCATTCTTACCCTTTCTTTCCCAGGAATTCATCCACCTGGTTGGGTATCTAGATAAATTAATTTAAGTTGCTTTAATGTTAAAGGTTCCTTCTGGACCTTGGTTCAGTGTTGTAGGTTGCTATGCTTCCTTACCCAGAAGGAAAAAGACTAGGCTTTCAAGTGTATAGGAAGAGAATGGATGAACCACAACCTGTGGTAGTCCTTAGCTACCTGTGGTAAGTCCTTATCGGGGCTTAGCTCTTTTAAAAGGAACTTCCTTTGCTATTGCTTCTCAATGCAACCTCTCTTGATGACTGATGTCCTTTCTCCAATACCATTATATCAAAGAAGGGCATAGAGGAATTGGGGTGAGTTTTATGTGTGTATGGGAAGGGTAATAATTCTTACTGGCTTATTCCCTCATAATTCAGTCAAAGGAATGTGTACAGCAGCATTGTTCTAATTACTGTTTATCTACTTTATCTTTCGTTGGGAAACAATATTAAGAAATCAGAGAATTCTGTTGGGTTCTATTTACTAAATTTATCTTTGAATCATCTTAATTTAGAATGAAAGTATACTCTTTGAACACTGTAATTTAGCTTCTGTTTTCCAAGGTGAGGGAAACCAAAAAGGAAAATTCCCACTTGCACCCTAACTTAGTTATCAACTGGTCCCTTAAGTCTGGATCACCTAACCAATGTTTAAGAAATATCTAATCCAGTGGCGGAAAATACTCCTGATCCTGATTTTACTTCACATTTGGCTATTCCCAAGTCATTTGTTCTAGACTGGGAAAGAATATTGGTCTAGCAATTGAATTTACTCCTTTTTCTGACATATCCTTCCCTTTCTACTAAGGTAAACTTAGTCACTTTTACCGTCTTCATAATGTCAGAACTTTGTGTCAAAATTTTTAGATGGGAATGGAGACATTACAATACATCCAACATTTTTTTTCAGTGCTTCCTATTGGAAGTATGGTGACATCTGCAGCCAGCGCTTAGCAAAAGTTTTAATGGGAGGAGAAACTACTTCAGAAATAGGAACAGAGCAATAAAATGTGTAGCCATCAGTCCCTCACTGATGTTATTACTTGCTACTCTTAATGCTTTCTGTGTTTCAGACAGACCACTGATAAATTTTAAGTTGGAGGAGGGAAGAAAGAAGCAGAGATGATGCAAAAAGAATATTGAGAAAGTTAATTGCATTGTCGATTTTTAGTAAATACTTGGCATGTTAACAATCCAACCATCATTGCCAGCTTCAAAAATTAGATTCCATTTTCTTTTATGGTGAAAATAAGGTGATACAGAAATTTGATCTCAGAGAAGGATGTTCTGATTATTGAGGGCAGCATTTCCCTTGATTTATTCATCACCATATCAGGTCTACCCTGAAGCAGTTCAGGCAGGGATGTCTGATTTATCACACAGCAAGAGCAGGTCAGTTTCAAGCAGTGAACTCACCCTGAAACACACAGAAAACACACAGAGAACACACACAGGACATGTGTATAATATTAGACTCCTCGGGGCCACATCTGATCAAACTATTTATTGTTGAAGATTCTGGAAAGCATGGAATGGCTACCTTCTAATGTTCTTTCCCTTCATCTGAGGCTACAGACATCATTTGAAAAGCGGCTACTCCCGCTCAGGATTCTCCTCCCAATACTCTGCTTTCGACTCCCTACCTGGATTTCTTTTTCAACATGTTTTCTCTCCTCTGGTCCTACTCTTTCTGTCCTATTCTTCTTTTACTAATTCTTCCGTTTTGCTTAATCTCTCTATTTGGATAGTTCAGTCAGATGTCTGATTTAACTTTTCAGCTGTTCCCTGGAATGTTTCCTCTCAAATGACTTATTTTGTTCTCAAAAACTGCAGTTCAATCCTTATACCCATCTTGGGCTCTCTGGACACTGTATCCTAGTATGAGACCAGAGATTTGGGAACTTATTTGACTGGAAAGGAGTCATAATAGGGATCTGCACAGTAGGAGTGTATCTACTAGGACTGGACAAGTCACATTTTCAGACCATTGTTTTCTTCCTAAACAACATCTACGTGAGCATTCCCAGTATTTTTCTCTGAGACACTTCTTTTTATAGGATTATATCCCTAACTGTCCTCACTTATAATGGACCATTTAATGATACCTTCAATAAGATTACTGTCAAAACTGGAAAACTTTGGCGTTATTCTTTTTTTAATTTCATCACTTGAATCAGTTATGTGTTGGCCTATAGTTATTCTCAGTTGACAGTTTTTTCCTCTTATTTTAAAGATCTTGATGAGTTACCTTGCTGTTATTCCCATATATCATCCACAATATTTTGTGTTACATACCTGTAACTGAATATGGGTTCCATGTATAGAAAACATTATTTTATGTTCATTTTCTAAACAAATGATTGAGATTCTACTGTATGCCAAGCACTAAAATCACATGTTAATGCGGTAATCCATTTATTAATTTCTTCAAGGAAAACTGTCTTTATTAAGTATATACTACTATATATTGAGAATTATGCCTGAAGCTTAGTATTCCATCATGAACAAGTTGGACACAGTGTATACTCGTACTTACAGAACAGTTGTGAAATCAAGTGAATAATCATCACAACACTGCTTGTAAGAGATAACACAGAGGAAGTAATACGGCCTTATGAGAGCACTCATGCATAAATATAGTGGTTTTTATATTGTAAATTTTAGTGGCAATATAATTTGAACAAAGCTTACAAAGTGACCCAAGCAGATGAAGTAAGAAATAAAATGTTAGCTAATAGTAAAAGAATTTAATAGTTTAAATCTTCTGATGACATTTGCTGAGCTGGGAATTTCTACCAAGCCCTTTTGAATGAAAGGAGAAAAAAAAAATCTAAGAAAAAGAAAATCAAAATCCAACAACAATCTGAGAAAGAGAAAATTAGTCAATGAAGCTAAAAATTATTTTATAAAATGTATAAGTAGAAGTGAAATATAGGCATTATAACCCTTGAGAGTAAAAAGGAAGTGTAGATCTTCATGAAACAGTCTTAAAGGGGAGACATTTATGTTAGAAAACCACACAAACGTCTGAAAGCTTGGGCTTTTCAGATCCCTGAAGAAATAAGGATACCATCATACAGATTTTATGGAGCATTTTGTTTTCACAATACTTGAAACTGAACATTATTTTTTTTCTCAAAGAGATTCTACCATATGACAACTAGTAAAATATCAAGAATACCAGTAAAAATTGGATAAAAGACTTCTTACTCTAGCAGTCCAAGATTTTACCCTGTGATTTGTCTTTATGTTTTTTACTTAGCCTGTTTCTGAGTATCTCATCTGACAAGCGGTTTGTAGATTATCCCATCGAGTTATTTGTCCCTGAATCAGGCTGGGAAGGCTAATAGAGAGTCTATTTTCTTGACTCCAGGCCCAATATTGTCCAAAACATCACTCCTTTGGCTCTTAGAAATCTTTTGTGAAGGAGAGCTCACAATCTGTCCTTTATAAGCTTGTGGAAAGCCTCTAATTGGCAGGCTATTTTTAGGTACAATTTCAAAGATTATGCTTTTTCTTTTCTTAATATAGTACTAGCACAGAATGTCAACAGCCTATGTTATTTTCATGTCATTCTAGTACTTTAATAGACCCCGGGAGGAAGAAAATGAGTTTATTCTTTTGTAATGATATATAGATTTCCTTCTTAAATTTTATCTAAAGTCTAAACTTGTATACACAGGTCTTGTCTTTTCTTTCATATTCTACATAATACTACTTTTGATTTTAGACAAGGTTTAGAAGAAATAATGAAAGAAGATGTTTAAAATGTAGTAGAATAAAGTTGGATGAAAAATTTGGGCTGAGTATGAAAGGGCTTGAGGAGGTAGTTGCTAAAATAAGAGGGAGAGATAGGACTTTGTCTTCAGAGGAGGCTTCTTAGAGAGGCAGATTATTTATTGTCTTTGTCAGAGATGGAGTGAACTGGGGATATTAATTTAGACTGGCACATGACACTGAAGATAGATGTGTTTACTTAATTTGTAAATTGACATACTGTGTTTTTTCCCTATTGTCCTTAGGGAGTTGACATTTTAAAAAGTACTTATCTGAATATACCTATTGCTTGATATCTACTTCTTTTGCTAACCTAGAACCTATTACCTTTCTCTTTTACATTGTTTTCCCCCCTTTGGAAAACTATCCTGCACCAACTTTTAAGGTTTGTATTATGAAAGAGATGACCACCTATCTAAATCCTGACATAGCTGTGATCCAGGACTAGATAAGAGCTTATTTAATTCCTGGGCCTACAGAGCATGGTTTGCGGGATGGGATAGGTGGGAACCACACTTTACAGAGCAACCCTGGGGTTGAACTATTGAAAAATAGGAGCTCTTTCCACTGTAATTGCTGAAGGTAGAAAATATAGCCAGAAGCTCCTAGCAGCTGTTTTGCTACTCCCTGGGATATGCTTGACTAAATGAAGCCCATGCAGGAAAAAGCAGACCTGATGAGAAGCAAAGAGAACAAGTCATATCTGATAGAGTTTGAGCCACTGGATCTTGTGCCTTTTAAATGTTCAGTTTCTTAAGGCGATGGATTACCCTGTCTTTTATTTCCCACAAGCCACCATGACTTGCCTCTTTTTGTTACTCATAGCTAATATGGTCCTGGGAAATAAAATGTGTTTTACTTCCATGCCCATAGAGGGCTTGGGTGCTCCTCTTAATTTGTAAATTGACATACTTACAATTCAAATGCTAAGAATTCTACCCAGAATCCACTTCTTTCTGTCTTGCTTTACCACCTGAAAAGAGGACAGCGAAGGCCAACCAACCAGCCACACTACACGAATGGCTGCTGTGGGTGATCTCTTTTACACTGATAGCATTGTAATTAATATTTTCCTCCCTTGTTAGGGAATGCGGCAGTCTTACCTTAAACTAGAATTTCTTTTGTGGTGAATAGCAGTGGAAAACTAGTATCTTTAAAGAGAGACCACTAACAATATTCTTTAGTAGAGCTCATGAAGCTGCAAAGAGAAAGGAACAAAATGACACTTTTAGTTTCTAGGCTGCCCAACAGGAATCCTAATGTAAAAATTGTAGAATTGCCTTATAACCTTCTTCTTCCCACCTAGCAGGGCTAGTGTTGTAGAGGATTATGGATGGTAATCAGTAGTTCTTGCTAAACTTCAGAGAAGTGGATAAGAGAAAAAACTGTCCCCACTGAAAAGTCATGGTCTATGATACTCCAAAGTTCAATTATTTCCCAGGAGGGGAATGTTTTATGAGACACTGGGATATTATAATACTGTTCTGGTGGTTTAAAGAAAAATAAATAGATTCATAACTTTAGTATTAATCATATTAGATGATATATATCATTTGTAATACTAGGACAGAAAAATTCATATTTTCATTATTAATTTTCAGGTCGTTGCATCATTATTTTTCCTCTTAGGACCTAGCATGGAAACCATTTCTGTACTGGCAGATAAAATGTCAAGTTGAGAGGGCTCGAAGCCAGTTGACAGTAGGAAAAGTGTTGGCATTTTTACTTAGTAGCAGATTGTATTTTATTAATTTTAGAAAACTTAAAAAATATGTATCATGTAAATTACACAAATCATTACTGTAAAGCTTGGTGAATTCCCACGAAGTGATCATGCTGGTATAACTAACACCCAAATCAAGAAACACAACATGACCAGCATCCCAAACTCTCTGGTCTGTCACTCTGTACCTCTTTTGTCACCAAAGGTAACTGCCATCCTGACTTCTTGTGCATTCTGATTGTAGGTTAGTTATTGGCAGTGATTTGGAATGGCAGAATGGCTACTGAAATGTGAGGGAAGTTCCAGTACGGGATTTAAGCCTAAATCTGCGTGGGTTATTTTTTGCAACTGTACCTGTTTTTCCTCCAGTCCACACAGGAACCCACCCATACCTACTCCATATTCTCTCTGGAGTATTTTTTATATTAAATTTTCTATTTGCAGTTGGATGACCTAAGAGACTTTGTCATAAGATCTGTATAACTTCATGTAAGGTTGCCATCAGGGTGTCTGGATCAAGTAAGAACCTGTAGTAGCCATTAGGAGAAAGGGCTAAGGTGGAGGCAACCTTCTTTTCTTTGTCTTGCTCCACAACTTCCATGGGTTACTTTTTTTTTTTTTTTTTTTAGGGCTGCAGCACCAGTGGCATATGGAAATTCCTGGAATTAGGGGTCAAATCAGAGCTGTAGTTCCCAGTCTACACCACAGCCACAGCATTGCCAGATCCAAGCTGCATCTGTGACCTACACCATAGCTCATGGCAGTGCTGCGATTTTAATCCACTCAGTGAGGCCAGGGATCAAACCTATATCCTCATGGATGCTAGTAGGGTTCTTAACCCACTGAGCCACAGCAGGAACTCCATGGTTTACTATTTTAATAAAAGAACAAAGGGGAAGAAATAGGCCTTTTGAAGGATTTTGTTTTAAGTCTCTTGCTTCATTCTTAAACCCCATTTAATCTCTCCTGATTTCGCCTTTAAGGAGTACAGTCCTTAAGCACTCTCTACTTATCTTCTGAGGCACAGAAATTAGACACAAGCAACTAGGTTAAAAGATAGTTTAGGAGCACTGTCCAGCGTGTGCTCTGTAAGGCTGGGTTACATGAAGGCAAAAGGTGATTTGCTTTGGAAGAGTAATGAGTATTCCAGTGTACGACTACCATTTCTGGGTTTCAGAATGCGATATACTGTGTGGAGCTATATGAATCTCTTGATCATTTGCCAAAGAGAATAGTGAATGTTTAACAGAACCTAGTATACACGGAGATTTACCCTCCCCATACTAACAGACATTACTTACCATGTTGGAGTACTGGAGAGATTTGACTTTCAGAAGCAAAGAGAAATGATTTGGCTTAAAACTAGAAATTCTGGATTATATAATTACTCATAGCATTAAGCAAATTTAGAATTTTTAAAATGTGCCTTAAATAATATTTGACTCTTTTCATTGAACAATGATTTCATGAACACTGACAGTGAGAATCTATGGATTTTGCAATTTTCAGAGCAGTTATTTAAATTGAATTTTAAAAGGATATTATAGTGTATAAAACCATCAAAATACTTTTCTTTAGTAGTTCCATGGTTAATATGTACAGCTTATTTAAAGATACCCATGCAACCCATTAAGTTAGCTTCTTATAATCCTGTGCATTACAGGTATTTCTTCTTCCAATGAGTAATTATTGAGAAATAATAATGGGAGTTCCCTTCGTGGCTCAGTGGTTAACAAATCCGACTAAGAACCATGAGGTTGCGGGTTCGATCCCTGGCCTTGCTCAGTGGGTTAAGGATCCGGCGTTGCTGTGAGCCGTGGTGTAGGTTGCGGACGCGGCTCGGATCCCCTGTTGCTGTGGCTGTGGCGAAGGCCGGCAGCTACAGCTCCTGTTAGACCCCTAGCCTGGGAACCTCCATATGCCGCGCATGTGGCTCTACATAAAGGCAAAAAGACAAAAAAAAAAAAAAAGAAATAATAATGGTTGAGAGGGTAATTTTAGAATTTAACAAATAAAGTCTCTACCCTTAGAGGCTTACAGTCTTCTTACAGATAAAGATTCTGAATCTGTGTTTTTGGCTTAGTGTCAACCTTGTCTGAAATAGTGTGTGGAGAACAATAATCATGGTAATGAATAGAGTGTATCTGAGGAAAGCGTAGACAGGTCAGTGCAATTGAATGCTATGTGTATGTGCGTATGTGGGTGTGTTTGTAAATCAAATATAAAATAAAACAGTCATAAAATTGGACATATCTAGATAGTTTTGCATAGTAACAGATGCATTTACACTCAATAAATGTTGAATGAATGAATGAAAAAAAGTCTTCAATGCCTAGTGGAGGATTTGACTCTTCATCCTGTAGGTACCACAGAGACATCATAAGTATAATTTGTTTCCCACGTTTTGACCAGAAATGTGAGAGTTCCTTTGATAGAGCAAAGTTGTAAATTCCTTTTTTTTTTTGCCTTGCACCCGTGGCATATGGGGTCTAACAGGAGCTGTAGCCGCCGGCCTTCGCCACAGCCACAGCAACGGCAGATCCGACCTGCGTATGCAACCTACACCACAGCTCACGGCAACGCCAGATCCTTAACCCACTGAGTGAGGCCAGGGATTGAACCTGCAACCTCATGGTTCCTAGTCGGATTCGTTAACCACCGAGCCACGACGGGAACTCCCAGAGTTGTAAATTCTTAAGAGGATGGGAACTGAAACAACTTTTCAGCTTTAAACAGAAGCTTCTACTTAACATTGTGCATATTTAAATTTATGTGAAGTTGCCCAAAGATATTGGAGAGAGTTAGTCAAATAAATGATAAAGAAATTTCAAAACATCTTGTAGCTGTATATAAATTTGGTGGTTCAGTATTCTATGAACTAGAACCAATTCATCTTTCCCAAACCTAATAGAACTTTTTTCTCTGACATTAAAGACTTTAAATTACACCAGCAAGTGTTGTGACAGTATCAACTACTGCCAGAGTGATAAAACCAAAATGTCATCTAAAGATATATATGTAAATATATACACCAAAATGATACATATAAATATTATGCACGCTTATTAACTAGGTTTTTAAAATTTTCATGAGGTGAAATTTTGAAAGCTTAAAAAATTAATTCATTAGACTTTTTTCTTTTTTTAAAAATTCAATTTATTTAAACTAGAAAACATTTTCTAAAACAGGTCACCCATTTCTTCTATTCCCGAGCAATCAGAGTTTCTGATAGGAATTCAGATTTTATAAGTATTTCCATGAAGTCATATATATGACTTTTAAAATGTAAACTAATTTATTTAGTTTCTTTTGATACGTTTCATTTTGATTTAATTTTTAAGAGTGAGTTCTAAAAAAAAGTCCTCTTGGTTATGCTCATGGCACAGCTGATGTCAGCATACTACTATCCAGTTGTAGAGGACATAACTTGATCTCTAGTCCTGTCATACACTATCCCCACCAACACTGTTCCCAAACATAAGATGGTCAATGTGAGTTATTTATTTTCTGATCATTATCATCTGCATAATTTAGTGCCCACTAGATAAAACCTTTGTAAATACTGTTGGGTTCTATAAACTAGAGTGGACAGATGGCATTTTGGGAAACATTCACCGGTCTTACTCAAGTAGATAACAGATTCTAGTTTAAGAGGATAGTTCTGTGCTCAGAGCAACATTTTACTCACACGTTTCCAACATAATATAAAACAAAGTAGGTGAGAAAAATAAAGTCTTAGGAATATTTTCAGCCTATTTTGGGTTATCAAATGAAAGTCTGGTCATCATTTCACTTGGCATCTTCAGATTATTTTAGTGGATTATGTCCCAGATGGGTATTAGCATATTGGTAGGGTATGGTCAGAGTTTTAAAAAAGCACAGCTACTGGATTGGCTTGAACTGTTTCCTTAAAATGGCAGATTAGTTTTACAAGCGGTGTTTTTAATACAGCTTCATAGCAAAGCAGATTTGTGTAATTTGGCCACCTGCTATAAACATCAATTTTAATCAATCACATATATCGTTGCCAATAAAAAATGTTTGAAGATTTTGAAATAAATTTCATGATAAAATTAAGGAGCCATCTGGAATTATAATATAGTCTTTCGCTAAATGATTTGCAAGGCATAAATTTGAAATGTATGTAGAGAATATAAACAAATAGGTGCACATGTATTTTGTCCCTGTTTATAATGCTGTTTATTAGGACATTTTATTGTGGATAGTACAGAAAATTTGCTTACTTAACAAGGTCTATGAAGCTCCATGGGCAAAAAGATGCTTGAGTTCTGCTAGTCTACCCTGTGTGCTTAGATAATGATCCATCTGCTCTACCCAGGGTCTCAGTGATTATGATCCAATCTCTGTAGCTTTTCAGTCAGTGTAAATTATTGCAAAACCCAAAATCTGCTTTCTGATATTTATTTCAAGTGATGTTGCTTCAATAATGTACCCCCAATTTAAATATAATTTATGGAAAAATGTGTTTATCCTGTATATGCAAGTTAGATTTGCCCTTCCCCCAATTTTCTATAGTAAAAACTTCCCAAACTGTTCAGAAAAAATGCATTCAAAGAATTTGCATAAAAATTACGGTACAATCTGGATCTGTGAAGCCAAAAATATTGAATGTTTAAATTAGTAGTAGTTTCTGCCTGTAACTCTTCAATCCACTTAATGTAGTGACATGACTTATTTTAGACTTTCTTATCTTAGTCTTAATTTAGGTGTAATGATTTATTTATCCTAGTGGTAGGAAATGTGGGGGGTTGGTTTTCATATTCTATGTTTTCTCCTTTTTATACTCCTTTTATTGCTCATTTTAAAGTGCCACCTGGGGAGATTTCTCCTTGATAAAACAAGTATTCCTCTAGCTAAGCACATATTTTATTAGTTTTGTAGTGTATCCTGCCTTTTATTCAATATCATGGATTTCGAAAAAGACTGGATTCAAAATTAAAAATGTAAAATCTGAACAAAAATATATTTAAAAGAGACTTGAGATCACCAATGAAAGAGTCATTATTAGCACTTAAACTGTTTTAAAGCCATTAAGGATGACATGTTCTACTTTTGAATTCTGTGACATTATTGTCAATGTATGGGATATGGAATTCCTTCTTTATAGAGATTAACATTGAACATGTAAATAAACCATGACTTATAATCACTCTGAACTTTCTTTATTTTCATTTCATTTAAAAGTAAAATATTTTATATATTTGAAGTATGTCATTAGGTTAGCACCTTATATAGAGGAACCGAAAGTGTTTATCACTTGCTCATTTAACAAAACACATATAATGGGCTAAGTACTTACCTCCATCATCTAATGTAAACCCGGTGAGGTAACTTAGGCTAACTCTAAATGGCAAGCTGTTGTCAATATACCACAGTACCTCTGATGTAATAAAATATTCATGACCTAATTTAATGCATACTATAATAAATATGAATAAATATCTGTTTGGTAAACAGAGGCAAAAGCAACCGCCTCTTCCTTGGATAGTAGGTAAAAATTTCACAAAGGAAGTAACATTTTTCCTGTGCCTTGAGAGGTGCCTAAGAGTTTGTGAGGCAATCAAGAACATTCCCACAGAAAAAAATGGTGCGAAAGAGAGTAGGAAATTAAGAGAAGGCTAAGCAGTTGAGACCCACAGAGTTGGTAAGGGAAAGAATGGTGGAGAAGTAGGATAAAGTGTTTAGAACTCATCTAAGGTCAAATTATTAAGAGTATTATTGCCACGATAAAGAATTATTGTATAGACATGGAGAGCTAGCAAGTACTTGACATGAACTGATGGATTTTTATAAACAGATTATAAGATGATAGTGTGGAGGCAGTCCCAAAGAGGAAGAGATGCAGTGGAGCTAATTATACAGAAATAATGGTGATATATGTTGCTAGTGAGGTCCATCAGGCTGTTGAATTAACTCCATTCAAGTCCCCAAAACTGTTTTTTATTTTTATTTTTTTTAATTTTTTTGCTTCTCAGGGCCACACCCATGGCATATGGAGGTTCCCAGGCTAGGGGTCCAATTGGAACCACAGCTGCCGGCCTATGTCACAGCCACAGCAATGCAGGATCCAAATTGCATCTGTGACCGACATCACAGTTCACAGCAATGCCGGATCCTCAATCCACTGAGTGAGGCCAGGGATCAGACCTGCAACCTCAAGGTTCCTGGTTGGACTTGTTTCCGCTGAGCCACAATGGGAACTCCTCAGAACTGCTTTTTTTTTTTTTTAAATAAATATATGTCTCCTTTATCAATATTTTGCAGTTATTCAAGAGCACAAAGAACTGGCTTATGTTTTGTTTCCTTTACTCTTTTTTTAACTTAATGGATTTTATTTCAATTATAGGTGTACATAAATCATCACAAGTCAATTTGACAGATTTTGTGTCCCAAACCCACAGTATATCCCCCCACCCCCCAGATTGTCTTATTTGAAAAACCAAGGTTTTCCAAAGTCTGAGAGTCATTGTCTGTTCTGCAAAGAGGTTCATTGTGTCTTTTTAGTTTCCACATGAAAGCGGTAGCATTGGGTGTTGCTGTCTAATTGTCTGACTGGTTTCACTTCACATGATAATTTCTAGGTCCATCTATGTTGCTATAAATGTTGGTAACTCGTTCCTTTTAATGGCTGAGTAATATTCCATTGTGTATATATATCATATCTTCCCTATCCACTCCTCTGTCGATGGGCATTTACGTTGTTTCCATGACC
>PVHT020000077.1:26556818-26586002 GCA_004024745.2 Catagonus wagneri | reverse complement strand
GAAAGCGGTAGCATTGGGTGTTGCTGTCTAATTGTCTGACTGGTTTCACTTCACATGATAATTTCTAGGTCCATCTATGTTGCTATAAATGTTGGTAACTCGTTCCTTTTAATGGCTGAGTAATATTCCATTGTGTATATATATCATATCTTCCCTATCCACTCCTCTGTCGATGGGCATTTACGTTGTTTCCATGACCTGGCTATTGCATAGAGTGCTGCAATGAACACTGGAGTACATGTGTCTTTTCGAGTCATGGTTTCCTCTGGATAGATGCCCAGGAGTGGGATTGCTGGATCAAATGGTAATTCTATTTCGAGTTTTCTGAGGAATCCTCATACTGTTTTCCACAGTGGTTGCACCAATTTGCATTCCCACCAACAGTGTAATAGGGTTCCTTTTTCTCCACACCCTCTCCAGCACTTACTATTTGTAGACTTTTTGATGATGGCCATTCTGGCCAGTGTAAGGTGGTACCTCATAGTGGTTTTGCTTTGCATTTCTCTAATGAGGAGCGATGTTGAACATCTTTTCATGTGTTTATTTGCCATCTGCATGTCTTCTTTGGAGAATTGTCTGCCTACATCCTCTGCCCATTTTTGGATGGGGTTGTTTGTTTCTTTGGTATTGAGCTGTAGGAGCTGTTTGTAAATTTTGGAGATTAATCCCTTGTCAGTTGAATCGTTTGCAAATATTTTCTCCCATTCTGTGGGTCCTTTACTCTTCTTCAAAAGCAGACGTAAGGTAAACTATTAGATAAATATCCAATAGGCTTTTAAAGAGAAAAGAAGAAAGTATGTGAATAATAATCACTTGTGACGAATCTATATAAGCATATGTAACCAGGTCACCATGCTGTACAGTTGAAAAATTGACAGGAAACTGTAAATCAGCTATAATGAAAAAAAAGAAGAAAGTATGTGAATAAGGAACTTACCAAAAGATAATTTATTTCCTGTACAGTTGAAAGTTGAAAAGATGTCATGGGTTTTCAAAAGTAGGAACTCTTATTGTGAAAATTATTATTGTTATTGCTATATAAGATGTCTTTAAAAAATTCTACTCTCTTATTTATGCTTTCAAAGTTGCTACTATAATGGGTTATGAAATGGGATTCGCATGCCTGAGATTGCCTGTCCAAGTCTCGTATTTTTTGATGGTTTTACCTTTTTTTTTTAATTAACCACACCTGCAGCATGTGGAAGTTCCTGGGCCAGCAGCAGAATCCACACCACAGCAGCAACCCAAGCTGCTATGTGACAGTAATGCCAGGTCCTTAATCCACTGTGCCACAGGGGAACTCCTATTTGATAATTCTGATAAGTCAGGTCAATCAAAACAATGAAATAAGCCTCTATATTGTATATAGTGTAATTATACTCCAACCCTTAGTTATTTTGTAGTAGTAAAGCATATCGTTTACTTCAAAGAGTTTAGTGTCCTTATTCTCCCTTCTAACATGTAAAGTGTTGTTCACTTCAGCAAATATGTAAAGGAATAGTTGGATTAAATTTTGAGCAAAGCAATTTATTTCCTTACTTAATGTAAGACTAGTACTAATGATTCTTCTAACAATTGTCATAAAGATGATTCATATTTTTCTATGTGGCTTTATAAATGTACCATCTAGCATAAGATAGAAGATTCTACTTTAATTGCTAACATTTATCTTTTTGGGTCTCATTTTCCCCCTGGAGTAACATTTCTAGAAACGATAAAAAAAAAAGATTACTTTAAAAATTGGGCTTTCAAAATGAAATTCAAGGTTATTAGATAAAGTTTTTATGGGAGGAGCTGGTGGTATATATATTACCCTAGTTTATATTTTTTGGTCAGTTAGGCCATAGATATAATTAAAATGTTAATCGTTATAATTGTCTTTTGGAAGTCAAGGTTTATATTAAAAATGTAAGGGCACAAGAAATTTGCTTTAAGGTTATTCTTTTAAGCAATACCTTAAGTGAGTAACTTTTTCATGTCATTTCTTATTCTTGCTCTTTCCCTTCCCCCATTCCATTGGTTATTCCTTCTAACTTCTTTTCCTTCCACAAATTTATATTAAGAGCTTACTGAGTGAGTATAAAATGTGTTAATATAATGATAAATGTTGCCACACAAACAAACAAAAGCATATATTTTTAGATGAAAAGTGCTGTTAAGATTAATATTGAGCAATATTTGAAGAAGGAGAAAGCTATACTTTTTGGAGGGATGATATCACAAGTGAGCAATGCCTGTATCAGGGCAAGACTGTCTATTTGGGACCAAGTCCAAAACTCCAGTTATGTAGAAGGAATCTTGTAGGCAGTGTAGCAGGCAAGAGGTCATGTTCCAGCTAGCAGAGGGAGGTTCTATTAGATGATGATTCAGGTAAGGAAGTTACAAAGAAATTACAGTTCTACACGGCCTTTTAGTAGGCCCTTGTGAGAGAAAGGTTCATAGTGCTGAAAAGAGCATGAGTTACAAGGAGGAGGAAAGCAGAAGTAATGGCAAAGAAGACAAATTCGTTATAACAGAAAGTAAATCCCTTTCTCTTCATTGGTGAGCATGAGCTGGACCATGGTTGAGGTGACCGAAAAACAGGGGACCCTTGTCAAGCGTATTTAAATTGATTGGCTTGTTGTTTTTTTCTTCCCTTTTCCTTTTTTCTTGAGGAAGGAATGTTTCAATTGTAGACTCAGAATGGTATCTACGAAGAATATTTCAGAGAACCTAGTGATTAAGAGCATGCATTTTGGGGTTGGATGCCTAAATTCAATCTCAGCTTCACTGCTTACAAATTATGCAGCCCTGGGCAAATTAATTAACCTCTTTGTGTGCTGGCATTGTTACCTTTAAAATGGGAAAAATAATAGTACACACCACAAAATTATAATGAGTATTAATTGAAATAACACTTGTAAAATGTTAGAATCATGACTAGCTAAAATAAATAATTGCTAAAATGTATTTTATTAGTAGTTCTCATTGTGGTTCAGTGCGTTAAGAGCCCTATGTTGTCTCTGTGAGGATGCAGGTTCAATCCCTGGCCTCTCTCAATGGGTTAAGAATCTGACGTTGTTACAAGCTGTGGAGTAGGTTTCAGATGTGGCCGAGATCTGGTGTTGCTCTGGTTGTGGCATAGGCCTGCAACTGCAGCTCTGATTTGACCCCTAGCCCACGAACTTCCATATGCCACGGGTGTGGCCATAAAAAGAAAAAATTTAAAAAATGCATGCTTTCTTTATTTATGCTATTAAGTTAAGTATATTTTAAAAAATCAAATAAAGGCTGTATTCATGAGTAGCTCATAATAGAAATTGTAAGCACTACCATCATAGGAAAAAAAGGCAACTATAGGTATTTAGAGTTTGAACTAGAAGTGTGGCCTGTGGTTTTTAAAGGAAGGAGTAGATCTAGAATTTATTTCCTCTAGTTTTACAAGGACAATCCAGTTCTTGCCTAGGCATGCCAAGTTAGCCTGGATGTATTGTATGCACGTATTAAAAGAATCTAAGATTTCAAATTCTTGAAAGGACAAGAGCTGTTGAGGCTCCCAAATCCAGTCTTGAGTTAGCAAAATTTGGATCAGACTTCTCTTTCTAGGGGACTTGAAAATCTTCAGGGCTAGAAACCTTGGGGCTTCTGATAAAAATATCTTACCACGCAGTCCACATGGGTCCACAGGCTAAACAAACAGGCCAGACACAAAAGCTGAAAGGATTTTGGAGCTGGTTCAGAGACTATTTGTTACACCTGTGTGGCTCATTAGTGAATATCTGTTTTTTGTGATTTGCGTAGTTTTTTTTGTGGGTAGCACCTGGGACTTTATGATATTTGAAAATCTCATTCCATCTTTGATTCCATTTGGAGGGTCCTAAAAATGTGAAGATATCTTGGAGAACCTGGGGAATGATGCAGATTAAGTCATGATAAATTGTCCTATTGAAATGTTGATTCGTATTTTCAGTTATTCTAGGGAGAGAGTTTTATTTGATGAAAGAAATGTGAATTTCTCTGTCACTTTGTTCTCTCTATGGAGAGCAAAGGATTATTCTTTACAGTGTGTTTTCTAATAATTTGTCCAAACTAATTTTGTATTCCAGAGTCACATATTGCTCTTGTTTCCCCCTCCCCACATTTTCCCCAAGTGGATTATTTATACTTTTAACAAAATGATGAATCGTACTTTGTATATTCGAAATGTGTTTATTTCCTCTGGAGAATCTAAGTGAAACAAATAAGTTCTTGCAGAAGAATCCTAATATGGTTACCTGTTCCTTTGAAATTGGTTTTATCTTTGATTGTGAGGATTCTCTACAAATTGAATGCTGTATATTAAAAAGCTATGTATTTCATATTTTTAATAGCAGAGATAATATTATAGAAACAAGTTATAATAGAGAAGGGATTTTAGTTTCTTCTAGAGAAGAATATTTCATAACATAGAATAACTCCATTTAGGGATTTCAAAATATATTTTCTCTGCATGTTACTATAAAACATTTAAAGATGTGAAATTATTTTTCTCCTTCCTGGAGATCCTTTCTCTATCTTTGATTGTATTCTCTGGCCCCTCCATCACATTTTTTGGCACTTAAGCATTTGGTTACAATTTCGACCATTTGTTTTTATTTTTTATATGTATATATTTGATAATTATATATAACATATAGATTTCATGTTTTGATATGGGATACATTATGAAATATATGTATATGATGGTTGATTTTGAAGCAGAAAGTATAGGACAATGTGAAGGTACAGAACAGCAGAGATTCTTTAGAAAATTATTTTTTTTCTTCCTATGTAATCACCAAGATTATATTTAGATTTTTTGGAATTTTTCAAATTGGAATGCTATTAAGTGATTTTGGAGATTTTTTAAAGTATAGTTATGAGCACTTGCATAAGCAATATGCAGTAGGTAGCATGAATAGAAAATGTATACAAACTTAGTTATTAATTCTATTAAAATTGTTTATAAGATAGACTTAAATAAACTTTAGATTTTTTTAAGTTTAAAAAATTTTTAAGCTCTAAGTAATATACTGTGGCATTTATATAAGAATGTATAAATGTTTATAATTTGGTCTATACTCTCCATGGATTTATAATTTAGTTGGAGATAAAAAGGTCAACACTGTGAAGATACAAGCTAGTTTATTGGTGGCAAAGAATACTAAAGGAATTTTTGACTCCTTAGGATATTGAGCAGATGTGTATATTTATAGTTCTTTGAAGAAGACATTCATATACTCCATTAGTTTCTTTTCAAACTTTGAAACAATAATTGCTCTCATTGTTGGGGATCTGTTAGGATAATGAGGGATTTTTTTTTTTTTTGGAGGAAGTAAGATAATTTAGCACCTAAGAATTGTGTAAGATGCCTATGGGCAGTGACACATACAGATAAGGGAGACCATTCTATGAGAGGTCAAGAGTACAAATGATGATGTAAGGCAAGAAAATATAAATTTGTTCAGAAATGATGGGTTAGACAGCCAAGTTGAATTAGAGCTGAATTAAGTTGTGTCAACTGATAGAAGGCTTTGGATTATGATTAAGATATTATTGGTAGAATGGGGTCTTTAAATGTTTTTGAAAGTTGAAATTGATTGTGGTGTATAAAATAGGCTGACAAGTGAAAAGAGATAAATTTGGTATTAGATTGTTTTTTTACATAGTATATATAAATGTAAGATTTAATATGAGAAGGAAAAAGAAGAAATTAGGATGTGAAAAAATAACAAGAAAAAAATGTAAATGGTCTGTATAACTATATGTGCATGGATATAGGAGCTATAAACCCAGCAAAAAAATGACTGAGTGCTTGTTCTATGAGCCAGGCACTGTTCTAGGAACTTGACAGACATCAGTGAACAAGCAATGTTACTGCTCCTGAAGTGTTTATATTCTAGGTGATGAAAGGGAAATCCTTAGTGAATGGGATAATTACAGTATCACATAGTGCTAGTTTTGAAAGAGGAAACTGTTGCAAATAGGGGAGGGATTTCTAAATTTTTGGGCCAAAACAGTAGACAAGAAATTTGTTCCTTGGAATTTGTAAGATATAATATTATTTGTCACTAATATTCCATTTGAACTAAATAATACTAAATAATAAAGTAATCAAAGAATATTTACATTAAACATTTCAAAATCATCTTATGCTTTATTTATATGAATGTTAGATAGATAAGAAAAAGGAAAGAAAAAATAATAATTGGAGAAAAATATGAAGTGCTTTGGCTATCTAGAGAGCAGCACTGAATTGACTGTGTAGTAAACGTCTTATAAAACAAAAAGTCTTCAACATATGGTTGTTTTCATTCATGTTTGCCATAGTGAGATATAAGTCTGAAAAATACATTTCCCTCAGGAGTATTTCTGTAAAAAAGGCTTACTAAGCACTGAGAAAGGATTGACAGTAAGTTACCACAGGTTACACAGGACACCGTAATAATATTAGAAATTTTCTTTGGTTGTTTTAGATTTATGTGAAATTAGAAATTTTAATTTAGCAAATATTTATTAGAATATACTTTCTGTATTTTATAGAATATACTTTCTATATTCAAGGTATTGTGAAAGACAATGGGAGTTTTTAAAAAAAGAATAAAAGGCAGAATTTGTCTTCAAGAAATTCACCATCCAAACAGGGAAACAAACATGCTAGAAGTCAAAACAAACCAAAACAACATTATAATAAAACATGGTTAAAGGTGCTTAGAAAAAGAATTTCTAATTCTCCTTGAGGTTATTTAGCAAACTATGCCCAAAGAGTGAATCTCAAGATAAGTCCCAGAGTTAGACCAAGTGCAATTCAGGCAGAGGAAACTCTACAGGCAAGTGCACTGAACAGGTGTAAAGCAGAGAATGCTAAGGAAATTTTAAGCTGAATGGTAGAATATTAATGGAATTGTCAAAAGGCATGACACGACCCTGGAGTGTGGCAAAGGCCAACTCATGAAAGGCCTTGCCTACTAGCATGTGTTAGAGTCCCCTGAAGTGGAGTCCTTCAAACCCTGTAATATGAGAATAAATAATGCTCTCGGTATAATCTTCAAATATACATTTGTGTCAAGTGATAGCACAGATCTATGAAGTGTTGTGAAATAGGATGATATACACTAATGTACAGCAAATGATCATTTTTGCAAGATGAATCTAGATTCTCCAGGGTGGTGGAGAGTCAGACCATTAATAGAATGAGGAGGTTTAATGAGCTTCCAAAAGGCAATCTTTATCTAGTCAGTCTGTAGAAGAGAGGCACAAAAAGAACTGATTTATTAATTTATCCAATATAGCCTTATTAATTGCCCATAACAATCACTGTAGGAGATGTCAGTCTTACTCTTGAGGAGTTTATTAAGTTACGACAAACATTGTGATCTTTGAGTCTGAGGAATTAAGGTGTTTAGAATCTGCTGAGTGATGTTGTGGCTACTTCCTGCCCCCCAGGCATCTTGAGTGAATTATGTTGCTGATCTTCAAAGATTAGTAAAGTTAATGGACAGTTGCATTTCTTAATGTGCTGGTAAGTGCTTCTTTTGTGAACTGAGTGTTAGGCTATTTATAAGTCATGCCACAAAGTGGTCTAGTGGGAGCTCTTTAAGCTGGTGCTACAAACTTGGAGTTGTGAAAATTAAAACAAGTAAGACAGTATTTTAAGTTTATCATAAAAGTAAAAGAGAAAGAAATGCATGAGCAAAACAAAGAGATAGCCTTAGGAACCATGACAGACAGTGTCGGTTAGGGACCTACATTCATTGATTTTGCTCATGTTCTGCCCAGGGATGTTGAGCGTCAGGAGAGTTTGGCTTCCTCCCTAACTCCAGGGGTGAAGCTTGATTAGTCCAAGCCAATTATGGTAATTCCATACCCCCTGCCAAGTGATTCATTCTGGCATGTGACAGAATTTTGGCAAGTGAGATGTGAAGGGAAGTCAGTTGGACTGCTTCTAGGACAGTTTCAGCCATTCTTATTTATGCATATGGAGGAAAGAATATATTCTCTCTTCATTCTGGCTTTGAATATTGTTGTATGAAAATGTAATGTTTGAAGCTACTGCAGCCATCTTGCTATTGGGAAAAGATTAGCCTAAGAACATATGTCTATATTCTGATGATGGAAATAGAATCAGAGGTCTTCATAGTATAATGGACTGATAATAGATTAACCAACTAACCAAGTGACCCCACTATAGCTATGAACTCCTATATGATGTAACAAACGTCTTCACTGAAGCCATTGTTTTAATGGCTTTCTCTTTGTTGCAGCCAAAAGCTGAAATGGAAAAACTTTTCCTCTACCTCTTAGGATCAAAGTTTGTGGAACTGCAAGTTAAACTGACAAAACATAGAGGAATAGGAGAAAGGCACATGTTCTTTATTGATGTTAATGTTTTCGTATGTACTCAGACCTCACATAAAAAAGTAAAAATGCAAAGAGGCATATATACCATTTGAACAGAGGGTCATAAATAGAAGAGAAATGACTAGACAGAAGAAAAGAGGGGGTGGGCTACTAGAGGCAGTAAACTGTGGAAAGATAACTAGGAAGTGTACTGTAGATAAGGGCTATTAAGTGTGGTTTGTTATGCCAATGAAATTGTTTTTCTTTTCCTGGAGAGAGGAATACATTTACAAATGGAAATTTATGCTCTGCCTTTTGAAAAAAGGGGGGACTTCTTCCTGCATCTGCTGCTTCTCAGTTGTTTTTAGCTCAAAATAATCCTATGCCAAGTGACATATTTTGGCCTAGTATATTCTATTCCCCTTCAGCTTACTACATGATATAGCAGTTATTTCATGTTATGACTTAATGTTGTATTCCCTCAAATTCATGTGTTAAAACCTCATCCCCAAAAATGATGTATTAGGAGGTGGGAATCTGGGGAGATATTTAGGTTAGATGAGGTCATGAGGGTGGAGCTGTTATCACTGGGATGGGTGCCCTTATTAGAGTCCCAAGAGAGCTTGCTTTCCCTTTTTGTCTCCACCATGTGATGATGCAAGAAATTGACAGTGTGCAACCCAGGAGAGGGTTCTCATCAGAACTCAATCATGCTGACACCCTCATCTTGGACTTCCAGTCTTCAGAACTATAACAATATAGTCTTATCATTTATAAACCACCTAGCTTATGATCTTTGTTATAGTGGCCTGAGCTAACTAAGACACTCACTCTTGTGTTCTCAGAGGTTCAACTTGAACCTGTTGTTCAAGCTGGTGTGCATCTAGGAGCTAAAGCGGATTGGAGAGGGTTTTGTTTTCATGTTAGACGTATTTATAAATTTTAATTTTTATGTCTGTAGTGAAACAAAATATTAAGCATCATCAGAGCAAAGCTGAGGTGATAAATGAATTGAGAAATAATAAAATTAAAATTATTTGGTTTTAAACTAAGCCTTTAATAGTTTAGAGTTAAGACACTTTTCTTGTATTTATGATTACTAAGAGTAAAAACAGAGAGACCAAAAGCAAATGATAGATTGGGAACCTGTTTTTCAGGTATGAAAATATATGCAGTTCTATAGGGAACTTAAGGAAGTGGATGACCGTCAGCTGTCCCTTAAAAAGTCATATAAGTGAGACAAAATTCAGCCCTTTAATAAAGACTGGGAGTAAGGAAATTCAGAGATTTCAAACACATGATTGATAAACTGTCTCTGTGTATGTCACAGTGGATATCATCTGTGTAGGGATCTGAATGACATTTAAGAACCTCTTGGTTGTATGAAATTGAATTTCAGTGAAACGAAGCTGTTATTTTGTGAAGTATCTGACTTAGCATTTTTTTCTAAGGAAGATATCATTTTAATTAGTGTATTTGAAGGTTGAGTAGATAGTTTTATCCTTTCAAAGTAGTGATTTTCTTCACAGACTTCAGTTCTATGTCATATATTACTGACCTTTAAAATGTCTCTGAATTACTGCTGTTTTCTCCTTCTTAAATTGGGGGAACTTTATTCATGATTGAGAAGCAAGAACTGAAAATGTCACTTCTCCCTTTGAGGTATGAGGTGTGGAGAAAATCTTATAGAAATATTCGGTTTTCTAGTTTCACAAAGTGCAGCTTCTACTTGTGTAGAATGTTAGGTTAAAATTTTTTACTGTTGGCATTTTTCAAATGCGCAGGTAAGGGCATGATGCCCATGTAAAAACAAGAAACAGAACCCTTAAAAAATTGCCACCTGTTTTAGAGAATTTAGTCCCCAACTGAGAGCAATTACTGAAATATTAACATATTAGCAAAAAATGTCGAGTTCAAATGGCCAGTCTAAGTGTTCAATTTTTACTTTACTTGCTCTCTGATACTTGCTTAAGAAGAATGTCTTTTAAAGGTAGAAGGTGATCTCACATGGGTTGACAGGCAGCAGTCATGGCTCCTATAATATGTGTAATGGCTCTAGACCAAGAGAGAATTATTTACTCACTTGTAATATGTTGTGTGTCCTGAAATTCATCAAGGGCTTACTGTTTGTATAGCTTGTCTCTAAATAGCACTTTAAAATCATTCTTGTAAACTTCCTAGACTACATAGAGAAAAATTTCATTTTCTCAACCATTAATTGGGTACCACTGCGGATAGAAACCTGTACTAGGTCTTGAGGGTCATAGATAATTAAGAATCTACAGTCTAGGACAAAGAAATAGATGTATTCATGCAGAGATAACCAAATATAACAAAGAGCTGCAACTGATATAGTTGAAGTATAATTAAATGAAGGGACAAACATCAGGTAGCATTTGATGAAAAGGAAACCATCCATCCATTCCTATTGACCATCTCCAATGTTCCAGGGACCAGGCTTTGTGCAAGAGTTATGATGATAAACTAAAAAGACTTATGGAGCTCATTCTTGGATCGTAAGTTATTAATTACAATATATCACTAATATTTATTAACAAACTGGATTAAATGTGTAGTTGAGATGCACAGCTGGATGGGGGTGGGGTGGGGTTAAGTACAGGGCAGAGAATTTAATTTCTGTGTTTTCTCAATGACCTGGGAACCGTGAGGTATGTTCTATACTTAAATTTAGCCACGTGGTCCTTTGATGCTTAATTTTCTTCACCTTCAAAAGCCAGGAGAAGTTCTATTTATCTTATTTCACAGAGCAAATTAACATAAATAAAAGAGCCTTGAAAAATAAAATGCATTATACAGATTTAAGTTGTGTAGTGTTATAGAATAATAGTTAAAAGTACTGAGTCCAGGAATATCTTTTGCAGAACGAGATTGTTTACAAAATTAATTATGGTAGGTCATAAAGGCACTTGTTTTTGCTGTATTTCACAAAAAACATCATATAGTAGGCATTTTTTTTATTTTTGAGGACAGAGTCAGTAGAACACCGGATTTAGAAACAGGTTACAGTGACTTCAGAAAAGATCAGAGAGGAGAAGATACAAGGTGGAATGAGAAGTGGAAGTCCTGATTCAGTTCCGAATTTCACAGAGGCACAAGCCACTGGAAATATTTCCCTTTTAGGTTCTGATTTGTATCTTCAGGGAGAAATTTATCCACTTACCTCCCTTCCCTAACTTTCCCCTGCCCTTTTGAACAGCAAGTTCATCTCTGCAACGGGTGATTGTGACTTCTCTGTGAGACAAATAGGTTGAGAGCCCCTAAGGCCTATATTTGGGGTCCTTGTTGGTTTAGATTTTGCTCCTCTTCCCTTTAAAAATACGCTATTCAATATTATCTACTCCTTCATAGTTTTCCTCATATTTTCCTAGTTTTTTGTTATCAACACATTATTCTAAATTTAAAGATTTAATCCTGTTGATCTTATGCTTACTTTAACCTAATTCCATGGCAGGCTGAAACTAGACTGGATATTGCCTGTTTCTAAACTCTTCCAGGTAGTCATTAGAGGTACCTGACAACAAAAGCGTAACAAATCAATAGAAGAGGTAACTCATGCCTTCTTGCCATTTCTTAAGTCACTCAAAATTATATCTGTTTCAGGAAGAAAAAAATTCTGTAGCTTCCTGTTATATTCCTTCACGTCTGATCAGTAAGTGCTGGGACAGTCGAGGTTTTAAAGAAATATATCATATGGAATTGGTAGGTTCTTTCAATAGAATTGCCAACTGTGATAATTATTTCATGTCCTTACACTTCACTCTCAGCAGGTCAAAAGTCATTATGTTATGAACACCTAAATTTGTTCTTTAATATATTTATGTTAGCAGCAGCATATCTCCTGAGAAGAAATACTTAGAGTCTATGGATATAAGAGTGATTTGGCATTGACATCTGTCAGTCCATTAATTGCTAAGGAAGATTTGGCTGAATTAATTTGTTTTCTAGTTATTGTCTTTTTCTCTCTTGCCCTATTTGTGTCCTTTACCAGGCTACAGTCTTGAACTGTTTAAAGATATCTTCCAAGATAGAGAAGGGTTTTCATCAAAGATATGAAAATCAAGTACGTAAATATTATGTCAGTTCAGTGCAGTTTCTAACATATAATGAAAGCTTTTTTACCCCTCTCTAGAAGCACTTTGAACTCATGAATATTTCCTAAGACATTTAGTGACTGTTAGCTTTGTGCCAAGTATTCTTTGTAAGGTGGGAGCTCCAACTGGGGACTGGGGGCGAGGACATGAAAATGAACTAAATGCTGACACTCACAGACAAGGCACTTTGAGGCCTTTTTAATTCCTTATTATCCTCCTGTATTTCTATTTAAACATGAAGAATTTCTAAATTTTTTTATTTTGTGTGTGGGAGCATTATCTATTACCAAATAAGTTAGTTATTTTCTCCTTTGTACTTGTAACAATTTTCTTACATCAGTGATACTGAACTTGTACTCCACATGCTTGTTTCCTAGTGGTTGCCCACCTTGAATAACTCTGTCTCTTTTCTGTTTTTATATCCATTTTTCTTTTCAGGGAAAATTGGAAGAAAGTAGAGTAGAATAAACCTGTATTATTTTGTGTTCTCTGTTATAGTTCACTTTTTTCTGTCTCTTTTCTACATTACTTTTTCCTTCTCTTTTGTCTTTCTTGACGTAGTTAATAGTACTAATTTTTACTGAAGTTTTTCTAAAGCTACTTTAAAAGGGGTCCCATTATGTTTGCAAAATTTTCTCTTCATTGCTTTTGTCATACGTCTTCCATATGACTTTCGTATGACCTCTACACAAACTAGAATAAATATCACCATTATTTCTGCACGTATTACAGAACATGGAAATGACTGTTCTTGTACTTTTTACCTAAAACACTTTATGTGTATGTCAATTCATGTCTAAGTGTTCAAAAAAACTGTATGTAGGGCTGTGTCTCAACTGTGTCTCAACTAATTTTTCTTTATTTGGATAGGGGATCCTTCTTTTGACTTCTTTCAGGTATGGAGACATTGGAAGACCTTCTTTATGTGTCATCAGGGAAAAAAAAGTGAGGTGCAAGTATTAACATTTGGGTTTCGGGGAGGACACTTTGTTTTAGTGAAAGATGAGGGTACCAGTGAAGATTTAAATGTGTTGATTCACTTTCACAAATACAAATTTAGAAGAAAGCTCAAAAGTGGAAGTTTTTGTGAAAGTGATTTTATGATTAAACTTGGTGCATATACACAAGATGAGGCAGTGAAACATTAAAGAAAAGAAAGGAAAACTGACTTTAGCGCTATTAGATATTTTACACTGGGGTGGGAAAAAATAAATGAAGGGAGAATAGCTTTAACTATTCCAACTCCAGACTCATTATTTGAAATTATTGTTTATCATATATTTGATAATATCATGATAAATGAAGCCAATGTATAGTTTTTACTTCAACTCTATCAATACTGTGATTATCACTGTTATCTTCATCAATGTTATCATCATTATCATTGAACACTAATTCCATAAAAAGTAAGATGATACATGTTTGTGCTAAAATAGAGATTAGACAACAGTTCTGATCACAGGGTGGTATAATCTAGGAGTAGAGATAGTAGATATACGTAGCAGGAAAGGAATACTAATCAAAATCATTAGACTTATGTGGAAAGTCCCCAGAACTGCCCTAATTGTGATTTTCTCCTTTATGTTGTTATGTATAATTTCTCTAACTTTCATAATTTGATTAACATTGGATTTTAATCTGTCTGGTCGATATTAAGAAAATCTGTAATTCTGAACATGAGTTATCCATTTTATAAAACTAATCTGGTATGAACTATATTTGACTCACTAGAAAATATAGTGAACCCTTAAATTATAGATATCTGTTTATATTAATCAGTATAATTAATGCTTTATGGAACATATAACCTCGCGAATCTATAATTTTAACAGAAAGTCTGATAGGGGTTTCTGTAGTGATCTTGCCTGAATTGCTTATCTTTAAACAATGACTTATACCTATAGACTCCTTCAGTTCTGTAGCTCTGCCATCTTGGATTGATCACTTCCTGTCTCAGATGTAAAAGAAAGTATGAACTATCAAATGGGACCTTTTAAGAATATATCACTTCTTTGGGAGTTCCTGTCGTGGCTCATTGGTTAATGAATCCGACTAAGAACCATGAGGTTGCTGGTTCGACCCCTGGCCTTGCTCAGTGGGTTAAGGATCCAGCGTTGCCGTGAGCTGTAGTGTAGGTTGCAGATGCGGCTCGGATCCCGTGTTGCTGTGGCTGTGGCGAAGGCCGGCAGCTACAGCTCCTGTTAGACCCCTAGCCTGGGAACCTCCACATGCCGCGGGTGCGGCCCTAGATAAAGCAAAAAGACTAAATAAATAAATAAATAAATAAATAAATAAATAATATATCACTTCTTCTAGTGTTCCGTTGGCCTGAATTTAGTCGTATGGTTTTTAGTTTGATAGTAAGAAGTCCGGTAAATGTAGTCTTTTTGTGTGCAGTGCCCCCCAATGCCTAAAATAGAATGGGTTTGTTGAGTCCATAGCACTGTGGAAAATTCAGTAGAGATGACACTCTGTGGAAAATTCAGTAGAGATGACAATAGGCATTAGGAACTTGGGGGACAGGACTGAATAGTAAATATAACTTCGAATACAATTGCAATTATATAGGGTTGATCGATAAACCATTACCCAAAGAAAGAAAGATATAGCAAGTGATTAAAAAAGTATTTAAAGAGGAGTTCCCCTTGTGGCTCAGTGGTAACGAACCCAACTATTATCCATGAAGATGTGGGTTCTGTTCCTGTCCCTGCTCAGTGGGTTGAGGATTTGGCGTTGTGAGCTCTGGTGTAGGCTGAAGATGTGGCTTTGATTCCGAGTTGCTGTGGCTGTGATGTAGCCAGCAGTTGCAGCTCTAATTCAACCCCTAGCCTGGGACCTTCCATATGCTGCAGGTGCAGGCCTAAAAATGAAAAAAAAAGAAAAAAAGAAAAAAGATATTTAAAGAATGCTTTTAAAAATGGGGACAAAGAGGAAGCACTGTTGTGGCATGGACTTTTAATTGCCCCCTAATGTCCATTTTTCTTCTTCGGTGACAAAACTCTGATTATGACCAGCTTAAAGACTACTTCATTTCTTGTAGTTAAGTACGATCATGTGACTAACTTCTTTCCATTGATATAAGTGGAAATGTTATATGAGATTTATGCAAACTTGTCTTTAAAAAGAGGGAGTATACTCTTTGTCTTCCTTTCGCCTCTTTTTAACCATGAGTTCACCTTTAGAATTGAAAGCATACACTCGGATGGTCAAGTGGAAAGACAGAAGAATTTTTTCTGGGTCTCTGAAAAGCTCTGACTGCTTTCCTCTGAAATTATTTTACATGAGAGAAGGTTATACTACTGTTTTGTTCAAGCTGCTATTCATTTTTGTTTTCTGTCTCATGAAGCTGGTCCAAATGCTAAACACCATATCAAGAGATACCAGTATTTAACACAAATAAACCCATGGTACACTGAACCTAGATTTGATACTTTATATTTCTGATTCTTTCCAGATAGACATCAGAAGTTCATGATAGCAGAATCACTAAAAAAAAAAAAAATCAATAGATTATGTAACCTCTGACTTTTTGTCTTTCTCAAAATGCTCAAAATTATAATCCATTTTAGCAAGAAAAAAAAATTAGACCTCTCTGTTATTTTCCTTTCTAAAAGATAAGTAACCTCTCTGACTTTGTAGATGTTCAAGGAACCAATAGCTTTAGAAAATAACCATTCAAGAAAACAGAAAGTGCTCTATTTTTAGGTCTTTATACCTATGTGAAATATAAAGATACTTTGGAAGGTAAAATAAAAGGAGTATCTGATGATAAAAAATTTTTTAAGTGATTTTGGTACACCTGTTCTTCCTATAAGCTGTTCTATATCTAGTGTCTTGGAAAATTTAGAGGGCACTGGAATCAATGAACAATGTTACATAATCTTATAAAGGATAAATTATGTTAAGATTGATAGCTTCATGTCAAAGTACAAACTTTGAGTGTGGAAGAAAGACAGTAGATGCAATATGTAGTTTCTAGAATTTAATAAACCATTAAAAGCACCTGAAGAAATATGGGAAAATTAATTTTAATTGGCACTGTCATTGTGTGGCTGAGTAATGAGTGGCACTGAATGAATTGAAAACTGTCTGATGGTGATAAATACATGGTAAGATTAATGGCATTGCATTAACTTTTGGCAGAGCTATCCAGAAACAAATCAGTGCTATAATGATTTCTCTTTTTTCTCTCTCTCTTTTCTTTCTTTCTCAGCATATTTTCATTAGTCTTTTGAAAGGATCATATTATATAGTATTTTAGCCAATAAATAAATAAATAAATAAATAAATATTCATGTTGGACTGTTGTACTGTCCAAGAATTTTAATTATGATTTGCTGGTGAATTGATCACAAGTGTGTTGTTTTGTTTTACTTTAATATTTTTGCTTTTCACAAAGCTGCATTTCATAGATATGGTGGCTGCAAGCTTCTTTTACAAATTCCTGATATATACAGTTTCCTTTATTTTTAATAGTATTGTGGGAGGACTCAATTTTCTTCTAGAACTTCTTTCTTGCCTTGTCTTCTTGAATAGTCTTTTCTCTCTCCTCTGCTGCTGTCTCCCCTGCTGCTCTCTCCCTCTTTGTTGGTTGCAATGCTCTAAGATGTCAGAATTTTTTTTTTTTTTTTTGCCTTTTGTCATTTTAGGGCCGCATCCACGGGGCATGTGGAGGTTCCCAGGCTAGGGGTCTAATTGGAGTTTTAGGCGCCAGCCTAAGCCACAGCCGCAGCAACTCAGGATCCGAGCTGCGTCTGCGACCTACACCACAGCTCATGGCAACGCCGGATCCTTAACCCACTGAGCAAGGCCAGGGATCGAACCCACAACCTCATGGTTTCTAGGCGGATTCATTAACCACTGCGCCATGACAGGGATGCCCTAAGATGTTAGATTTTTAAGTGTTCACTAGTACAAATGAGTAAATGGTATTGGATTGTTAAGTACAAAAATATTCTTCAGAGTTAGATATGGTTTAAAGTTCCTACTCAATAATTGAGTAATCTTGAGCAGAATACCTAAGAGCTTTAAGCATTAGTTTTTATTTATAAAAATTAGGAAATACATATATTATAGGCATACCGTGAGAACGAAATATGATGTATATAAAAATGTTTAATAGGTGCATCTTATAGGTAGGTAGTCAGTGAAGATTTTCTTCCTGTCCCTTTTTCTTATGTCTACTCATCATTCCATCCCTCCCTTTTTGCTTCCATCTCTCCAAAATAACATGTTTGTGCTTAAATAAAGACAGCAATACCCTGGAGTTCCCGTCGTGGCTCGGTGGTTAACGAAACCGACTAGAAACCATGAGGTTGCGGGTTCGATTCCTGGCCTTGCTCAGTGTGTTAAGGATCCGGCGTTGCCGTGAGCTGTGGTATAGGTTGCAGACGTGGCTCGGATCCTGCATTGCTGTGGCTGTGGTGAAGGCCGGCAGCTAAAGCTCCTGTTAGACCCCTAGCCTGGGAACCTCCATATGCCGCGGGTGCAGCCTACATAAGGCAAAAAGACAAAAAAAAAAAGAAAGAAAAGACAACAATACCCTATCTAGGATTTAATTTAGTGTAGTTCTTAAGTCACATTTTGTCAAACTTTTATTCAATCGCTGGAGACTCAGATGACCTTTTCAAGAAAACGAAGGAGCAAACAAAATATTTCTGACTCTGAGTGTTTTTATACTGGCATATTCTGTGTGAATTAGGGGAAAATGTTAGCATTGGCTTCTTTCTGTCTTCTCTCAGGGGTGTTTTCTCATTCTAGTCTTGATTTCACTCACCCACACATTTTGATTAGTGTCATAGTGGTAGCAAGCAAATAGATGCCTAAAAATGTGTACATAATAAGAAAAAGTCTGTTTCAGGACAGCATTCTGAAGTGGCTGTTTTTGTGGTGGTTAATCGTGTCTCTCTCCTTCCAGAGTTCAAGACTTCCATGATAGTTAGTCAAGTCCTTTCACTAGTGAAGAAATAATAGCATTGGTGATGATTGCTGCTAAAACCTCTTCCGCTCTGCTATTTGAAAAACTCTTCAATCTTCCCTATCATATCCCTCCCTCTCCTCACCTTCCTTTACACTGAATGGACAATTTTTATTTAAAATGTTGATCAGTGACACATTTTCTCTCACCATCCACCCTCTTGGCTTCCTTCCATTTTAAAAAGCTTCCTGGGAGTTCCCGTCGTGGCTCAGTGGTTAATGAATCCGACTAGGAACCATGAGGTTGCGGGTTTGATCCCTGGCCTTGCTCAGTGGGTTAAGGATCCGGCGTTGCCGTGAGCTGTGGTGTAGGTTGCAGACGTGGCTCGGATCCTGCGTTGCTGTGGCTGTGGTGTAGGCTGGCAGTTACAGCTCTTGTTAGACCCCTAGCCTGGGAACCTCCATATGCTGCAGGAGCGGCCCTAGAAAAGGCAAAAAAGACAAAAATAAATAAATAAATAAATAAATACATAAATAAATAGCAAGCTTCCTGCATTGTAGCCCTAAACTACTAAGCAGCTAGTTGATACAATTTTAAAACTGGTACATTATTTTGTATGTTCTTAAGAAGTGAAATTGTTGTGGGTTGACCTATTATGTAGAAGTGAATACTGCACAGCAGAAGACAAGGTATTATTGTAGAATTGGGTGTTTAATGACAAGTTGCTTCTTAAGTGACCTCTTGGGAAAAGAGGCCCAGAAATGGTCAACAATCTAAAGGAAAAGACACATTTGTATTGTGGGAGCAGGTGTAAACATTGTTTTGAATATCCGTATTATGAGTAAATGGTGCAAATACTAAAACATCCAAACTCTGTGGAATTAAGATAAGCAATTTGTTTTCCTAAATCTGTGATCATATACTATAATTTATCCGAAACTTCAAATTCACAAACATAAAATGGACAGAAATATGCAAAACTTTTCCAAGCGTTTATTTCCAAATACATTATAAAATGTGACAGAACATAGTAAATTTCATGTCATTTATTTCCCAAGGGAAGTGCTAGGTTTATAAATCCTGGAATATCATCAAACTATATTTTGGACTTTATTTGTTTTGGAGCTAGACTTTTTAAAAGATTACATATTTTCTCAAAGAAAATGTTCATCCAGTCACTAATAATGACGCTGAAGGAATGGAAATGTAATTCCTAGAAATCACGTATCACTTTAAGTTTTATAGTTCAGACTGGAATACTGAAAATTGAAATTTGATTTAATATTTAGTGGAAGAGGAGAGTTTATTATTTATATCCCTGATATTGGAAATTATTTGAAGTTTCTGTTACTAAACTTCATAAAATATATATTGTAAAAATCATTCTTAAATCAGATTTTAGTGTGAAAAAAAAGGCGTGCTGAAAGGAATTAGATCTTTAACACTGTAGCTGACCTAAATAATTTGGAGAAAGTTCTTAAACAATTTTGTGTCATTTTCCCATCAATAAAGAGAGACATAATAATACTTAATTATTTATCGCATATGAGTCTTGCAATAATTAATGCCTTAAAGCACTTTGAAGATGAAAACGATTTTATAGGCCTCATTATTAAAGGTAAATTTTTATGGTAAATATCAACCAGTGAAAACTATGCATTTGGTGTCCTCAATTTCTTTTTAAATGCTTAATTTGGATCCCTATGTTAATTATGAATTAAAAAAACATTTATAAAGAGGATGTGAAAAATACTATTTTGAATCTTGATATTTAGGCTGTGAAATTATGGATAACTTGTTTTTTTGAATTTTGTTTTTCTCATGGTCATAAGCCTCTTTCATATCCCAGGGAGTGAGCAAGTGTTGCTCCCAGTTCCTTATTAGCAAAAGAAATTTGCCATGTTAGAGTCTCTAAGATTCACCTTTCTCCTAAAGCCCTTTACTTAATGCAAAGAGAAAGTATGACTATATTATAACAATTCTGCACATGGAAATAACAAAACCATTTATTTAAAAATATGTATTGAATATATACTATAATCTACAATAGAGAAATCAGCAGGTATATTGGGAAATACAGAAATGTTCTCATTGTAGCAATTACATCTAATAGGAGAATTTAAGTAAATTCAATTCATGATGGAAAGTGATAGGTTCTCTTTAAAAGATTAAAAGTCATTATTATAGTGGCTGAGTAAAGTGAGATATATGGTTTGGAAATACAAAATTTCTGTAAAGGTAGCATCTTAGAAGTGGCTTTATATTTATTAGGGAAAAAGGGAGGAGTGGTATTGTACAACAGTGGTTCTCAAGGTGGGCAGTCCCCCCCACCTCCTTTTCTAATTCCTCCTCTCAAACCGGGGGGATATTTAGCAATGTCTGGAGACGTTTTTGATTTTTGGTTGTCACAACTTGAGAAGTGCTACTGGCATCTAGTGGGATGATGCTAAACATACTGTAATGTAGGCAGCTTTCACAGCAAAGAATAGACTGACCTTAATGCCAATATAGCTAGGCTTGAGAAATTCTCTTCTTGAAGAGAACCCAGGGGTATCAAAGTAATCAGGTGGAGCACGTATAGGATATTTGGAATTAGATTGACAGGAGTAGAGAAAAGAGTCAATATTAAAAATGATATTAATACTATACTAATTTGGTATGGTGACGGATGATTACTGGACTTACATGGTGATCATTTCATAATGTATTTGATTATCATATCACTGTGCTGTACACCGGAAACTAATGTAATATTATAAATCAACTGTACTGGAATTGAAAAAATTTTAAAAAGAAAGTGTTATTAGGAGAGCCTTGAGGATTAGGTTAGACTATAGAGTTCATTCTTTTCACTCATTTATTCAATAAATGTTTATATCTCAGGCAATGGGACAGAGAGATATAAAACACAGTTTCTGCTCTCAAGTTTACAGTGTAGCTAGAGTCGGATAAACCAGACATTGGATGTCTAGTTAATCTTTGCATTTGATTTCTGTGAAACACTAACTTAATTAAATGTCTTTAAAAATAGTTCAATTAATCATGGACATGGAGAACAGACTTGTGGTTGCCAAGTGGGTGGGAGAAGGAGTGGGATGGACTGGGAATTTGGGGTTAATAGATGCAAACTGTTGCCTTTGGAATGGATAAGCAATGAGATCCTGCTGTATAGAACTGGGAACTATATCTAGTCACTTATGATGGGGAATGATAACGTGAGAAAAAGGAATGTATACCTGGGTCACCTTGCTGTACAGTAGAAAATTGACAGAACACTGTAAACCAGCTACAATGGAAAAAATAAAAATCATTATAAACAAATAGTTCAACTAAAAATAAAATTTTGGAGAGAGTACATACTACATCTTTCCTCGTGCTTTAAGAATTTGCTTTATTTTAACCAATAGTCATTTTGCCAACATACCTTTTATTTTCTTTTCTATAACTCTTAGCAACCTGTGGTGTGTTGGATAATTTTTATTTTTGACCTTTCCAGATTCAATCTCTACTCTTCTCCACACTGTTCCATGCCCCTAGCATGCTGATGTTTATCACTTTCATGCTTGAGGGCCCCTGTGTTTTGTCTTGGTAGCGTTTAGCCCAACTGTGACACTTGTACTTTGAGAAGGTAAGAGTGAAAGGAAAGAGGGTTTAGGGCCTTCATTCCTCTTCCAAGTGAACAGGTCGCCACAGATTAGCTGCATTCCTCAGCTGAAGGCCATGCTCCTTTCGGATGGCCTTTCTCATAAAGCTGCCGTCTTTGAGTTCCTGTAACTACTCCCTCTCCTTACCCCTTCAGACCTAAGGCTGGTAGTACTCCTCACCTTTGCAAGCCTTAGGGTTCTACACTGTTCCTCTTTATGAACCTGTCTATATGTTTTAAAGATTTCCTCATACTGCGTATTTAGGAATTCTTTTTTTTTTTTTGCTTTTTTTTAGGGCCACACCCACAGCATATGGAGGTTCCCAGGCTAGGTGTCGAATCAGAGCCGGCCTACACCACAGCCACAGTAATGCCCACTGAGCAAGGCTAGGGATTGAACCCGCAGGCTCATGGTTCCTAGTGGGATTCGTTTCCGCTGTGCCATGATGGGAACTCCTAGGAATTAATTTTTATGTATGGGACACATGACTTGGGAAATTCTTATATGGTAATTGCTTATAAAAAGAGTTCTGCAAAGGAGTCTATAAAAGTTTAAATTTCATATTATGACTTATAAGAATCTATTGGAAAATTTATCTGTTAGTTTATTTATTGATTTATTTTTAATTGTGACACACCTCAGAGGTTCATCTGTCCCATAGAAGCATTTTGATATTCTCTATGTGATTACACTTTTGGTATAATTGATTTCAGAGCAAATTTAAGGTTTTAGAAAAGTGATGTGGCTCAAAAAAAGCTGTGCTTTATTCTGGTAGATGGATTGAAAAGGAGGGAAGGAGGCAATGAGGCAAGGAGACCACCTGAGATGTATAGTCAATTCTGAGTAATTAATATTTTATTCCTCAAGTTTTCCTTTATTTTTTTTAATTCTCAAGAAATAAAAATACTTTAAAAGTCAAAGTAATGACTCAGCATTGATGGGGAATGCAAGAATGAAAAAGAAATTGTGTTAATATAGTTGACAGTGCTTGGAAGCTTATAGGATATGACAATATGGAAGGCTGATATGAGATATGCAGAGAAAGATGGTAATGAAAATGTAGAATGTGATGCAAAGAAACAAAATCTGCTCCCCAATTCCTTTATAACCACCAGTTGCATCTATTGCAATTGAGTATTTAGGTTAGAATTTTATTGAGATGAGGTTAGTGTGCAGGGTACACACGTTAGTGTATGACCATAATCTCTTAGGTACGCAGAGACTCAGTCAGTGGTGAGAGTAACTCCCAGTATCAATAAACTGGAGGAAGAGTGATTTTTTGCAGGAAACTTGAACTTCAAAGTCAGACCTTAAATAGAATGAAGCAGGGACTCTGTTGCCTTAATTTGATCTCTAAAGTATTATTTACATCAAGAAGGAATGATAGTAGATTGTGTTTGCCATGTAGAGAGGGACCAAAGACTACAAAGAAACTTTGGTAAAATCTCAGCTTTGTTTTAGGGTACCACTTAGATAAAATATGCTTGCACACTCAAGGAAAAAAAAATATGTTATCTGTTGCAAACCAGTTTAACTTGTATAAAAGTAATTCTTTGTAGTTTCTTTTTTTTTTCCACTTTAATTTATACTCACTGGGCAGTATACTTGCCAGGCATCATCAACAATTTTAGAAATATGCAAATTAATAAGATATGACCCCTGCCTTCAAGGACTTTTAAATAATCTTCTGGGTCTGACTATGTCTCAGCTGTGCCGTGAGGAATTAAGGAATGGGCTATTTATCCAACCCGATAAAAGAAAGATCCTCCTTGGCTAGCACGGTGATGACAGCAGTAATCTGTAAGAAAAGCAAAGACCAGTGTGAACAAGATGAGGGTGATTGTTGTGATCCAGTGGTTCCTTCCCATTAGAAAATACTCTTCTGAGGGCCAACCTAGAAGGATCTTTATTATTTTTTCCATTAACAGGGTTGTCATTCTCCTTATATTACTACTGAGATTTCCCCCTGAGGGATTATAATAATAGTTGTATAACAGTTATTATCAGGCCAATGTCTATTTTACTTAAAGATTTCAAAAAATATTAACATTTTAAACATGATGTGTTCCTCATTATTAAAATGATTGTTATTCACATAGTTATTTTCAAAAATTGATAGCAACATAAAATTCTCATCTTATATTTTATGTACTCAAAGAAAAATTCGAGAAATTGATATTATATAACACCTTATTTTTGAAATTTGCGCATCTCCAAGCTTTTTCTTTTTGAGCTGCTGTCCCAACCCTTCTTCCCCTCAGTTCACTAGCAGCTCCAAACACCTTCCACAGTAACTTATATATCTTTTATGTAGTGGCTTTACTGAGGTATAATTTACATAACATAAAATTCACTCACTTAAAATATACAGTTCAATGAGGCTTAGTAAATTTATATAATTATGCAAACCATTACCACGATCTGGTTTGATAAGATTCAGTTACCAAAAATTTCCTTATGCTCTTTGACAGTTAACCCCTGCTCCTACCCTAGTTCCAGAAAAATCACCCATCTTTGTATATCTCTGTAATGATGCCCTTTCTAGAAATTTTGTGTAACTATAATCATTCAATATCCATTCTTTTGTATCTAACTTCTTTACTCATATGTTTTTGAGTTTTATCCATGTTCCTGAAAGTGTTAGTACTTTCTTCCTTTAATTGCTGAGCAGTATTTCATGTTTGAATATATCACATTTTGTTTATCCTTCCACCAAGTTGATGGATGTTTGGGTTGTTTCTAGTTTTACCTATTATGCATTGTTCTAAACAAAAGAATATAAATAATACTTTTTTGCCCACAAATATTTGTGTAAATATGTTTTTATTTCTCTTGGGTAGATACCTAAGGCTAGATTTCTGAGTTACATTTGGTTAGTATATGTTTAACTTTTTAAGAAACTATCAAACTACCACTTTTCTGAAGTGTCTGTTCCATTGTATGTTGCTATCAGCAATGTAAGAAGGTCCCGATTTTTCCACATTCTTACCGATACCTGACATTGTCAGCTGTTTGGATTATAGCCACTATTGTAGATTTATGGTGGTATTGCACTGTAGTTTAATATCCATTTTCCTAATGATTACTTATGTTGAACATCATTTTGGAGGGTTTATTAGACACTTGCATATCCTTTATTTATTTATTAAAAAAATTTTTTTTGGCCACACCAGTGGCATGTAGAAGTTGTGGGGCCAGGGACTGAACCAACATCACAGCAGTGACTGGAGCTACAGCAGTGACAATGTCGTATCCTTAACCGACTAAATTACCAGGGAGCTCTACATATTCGTTATTTAAATAGATTTCTTGTTGAATTATAAGATTTCTCTTATATTCTGAATACAGACTTTTATCAGATAAAACTTGTATATATTTTCTCTCTGCCCATGTCTTTTCATTTTCTTAATGGTGTCTTTTAAAGCCATGGATATAGAAACATATTTATCCATACACATATGCATATGTGCAGATTTTATTTGGTCTTTTAGCTTTATTAAAATGAAATTAGCTCTGTGCACCTTTTAGTATCTTGATTTTCTCACTCAAGAATACCTCATGGAAATCTTCCTTTGTTTCTAATTCATTATTTTTAATGAGTAAAAATAATGCAGTCATAGTATTTATTTCCCTATTGTTGAGTATTCAGTTTATTTCTAGGTTTATTTTTTTCCCTTCAGATCTGCCAGTAAAACAGCCACATTCATAGCTATACCTATACATTCTAAGTACTGGTACCTTTATTTCTTTTGCTTTAGCTCAAAGGATGTATTTACTTTTTACTGATAGATGTTGCTGGACTGCTTTCTGAAATGGATATGATAACTCATTTTTCTACCAAATATCTGAGCACCTTTTCTCTCATATCTACACAAGTCAGAGAAATGTCCAAAGGTGATTATTCTGATTGTTCCACCCATTAATAGGTTAATCAGTCTCTAAGATTGCAAGGTGAAGTATATATTCTTCCCGACCATTAGTTATATAGACCCTTAGTTAATGACAACTGCAGTAGGCAACTGGAAAATGTCACTTAGCCAGCTGGATCTTCCTTGACTTTGACGGTGAAAGCTTTGTCTATGTAGAGACTGTATATTTTATTCCAGACAGCAGGCTGACAATAGGGGTAAGACATGCATGTGCTTCGGATTTTGTTGTTTTTTGTCTATTTTTTGGGGGGTCTTGGTACTATATAGATTTGGAGAGAAATGTTTGATGAGAAAAACATTAGTGTTAGATTCACCTGTTACCTCTTTTATGCAAAAATAATTCTGCTTTTGAATTACATTCCTTTGGGCATGATCTGTTGCAGCTATAGCATTGTTATTGTTATTTAAAAATCTCTATACTTGGCAGTATACTTGGACAAATGCAAAAAACAGCAAGCACTGATTTCTAAGGAACTAAGAAGTGGTTTGAATAGAAATTTTGCTGAATTTTAGTTTACGATAATCTAATATTTTGGAAGCATTAATTTGCATATTACAATGATATTTATTAACACAAACATGCTTATTTTCAGAGGCTTATAAGGATGCAATAGGCATGATTATGTTTAATATACATAACTGTGGATAGATTTAACAATGAAATTTTAAGGACTTTCTTTTAGAAGTTGGATTTTCATTTTTATTCTCTAGCAAGAAAACTTTGAGATGGATATGTGTGACAAATGTAGAGTGGATGGCAAAACAGAATGCTAGGATGTGAAGGGAAAGTTGATAAAAACATAATTGATTCAGAGACTTTTGTTGAACAAATGAAACCAAAGATTTTTCTCCCAATATCACAAACTAATTGCGTTTCTTTCTAATTTCCTTCGAGACACGTGTGGAATAGAATGTAATAAATACTGTACTTGTGTGTTTACTTACCAGAACGTTCTCCACAGAAAAAGTAATGATACCCTTTCATTGACATCATCCGAGTGATAATATACTTTTGTTTCTGTCATTGGAGTAATAATAACCTTTCAACCACATCACTGCATAGTGCTTCTTTCTTTTATTGTACATAATACATAAAAATAAAAAGGCTATATTATTTCTTAAGGAAAAGGTTGTTATTTAAATAAATTCACAGACATCTGAAAACTACAGTTCCTTGTTAATATGTACTAAAATTTCTATAGATGCTTGTAACTTTTTACTAAAATTTAATTTTAATATCCTTTTAGTTGTCACATTATACTTAACTATAAAGATCTTTGCTCGTTGACATTCTCAGAAATATGACTTCAAATCAGGTTTAGTTTTACTTATATCATAATGATAAAAACTAGTTTTTTTTTTTTTTTTGCCAAGTACTTCTCAGACTGTTTCAAAGTCTGGTTTGCATAAAACATTACTGGTAGAAAAACTGTATGTTGCTAAAGGGCAGGTATGTCCAAGTTTATGTTGATGGGCGATTTTAATATAATTTAATAAGAGTTGACACTACTCAGGGTGAAAATGTCAACTTTTTCCTTCAAATTACTTTAATCTCTAAAGTAACTCACAGATTTAATATAAAACATTGATATGTATTTAATAGAGTCCTTTATGAATTCCTTCATATCATAATCAATTGTATACAGTGTGAAATAAATTGTGACATTGGTCACTTTACTTCGTATCTCTTGAGAAATAAGAATATAAATCCTAACTGACTTGTGATGATTTATGTACACCTATAATTGAAGTAAAATCCATTAAGTTAAAAAAAAAAGAATATAAATCCTTTGTGTTTTTGCTTATTAAATTGGATTTACTTCATCATAAATTGTAAAACTGTTTTGCTGTATGAGGGAAATCCAAACATCATTACTCTATACAATAAGAACAGTAAAAGATATATTGAATATTTAAAATAATTAATCTTAATAGTAATAAACTAATCATAAAGTATCCTCATGCAGATATGAATTCTGGAAATAGGCTAGAGGAGTTTTATAGCAATTAATTATAAACTTTTGTATCTTTTCAATATGTTTATTAAATAAATGTCAGTTTCTTGTCCTGTTCCATGTCCCATAGTACTTCATTAGAAATGTATAATGGTTTGAAGTCACACTTATAAATAAAGAGAAGAAATGTTACAATCATTTTCAGATTTCTACTACTGCAACTAGCCTCTAATTTAAAGCCTAAATTGTCCACTGAATTTTGTTGGAACAAGGGAAGGCTAAAGCTTTTTTTTTTTTATTTTATTATTTTTTTTCTCTTAATGGATTTTATTTCAATTATAGGTGTGCATAAATCATCACAAGTCAATTTTAGAGATTTTGTATCCCAAATCCCCAGTGCATCCCCCCACCCCCCCAGATTGTCTTATTTGAAAAACCAAGGTTTTCCAAAGTCTGTGAGTCATTGTCTGTTCTGTAAGAAGGTTCATTGTGTCTTTTTAGTTTCCACATGTAAGCGGTATCATTGGGTGTTGCTGTCTAATTGTCTGACTGGTTTCACGCATGATAATGTCTAAGTCCATCCATGTTGCTATAAATGTTGGTAATTCGTTCCTTTTAATGGCTGAGTAACATTCCATTGTGTGTATGTACCATATCTTCCCTATCCACTCTTCTGTGGATGGGCATTTAGGTTGTTTCCATGACCTGGCTATTGCACAGAGTGCTGCAATGAACACTGGAGTACAGGTGTCTTTTCGGGTCATGGTGTCTGCTGGATAGATGCTCAGGAGTGGGATTGCTGGATCAAATGATAATTCTATTTTGAGTTTTCTGAGGAATCTCCATACTGTTTTCCACAGTGGCTGCACCAGTTTGCATTCCCACCAACAGTGTAATAGGGTTCCTTTTTCTCCACACCCTCTCCAGCACTTACTGTTTGTAGTCTTTTTGATGGTGGCCATTCTGGCTGGTGTAAGGTGGTACCTCATAGTGGTTTTGATTTGCATTTCTCTAGTGAGGGGTGATGTTGAACATCTTTTCATGTGTTTATTTGCCATCTTCATGTCTTCTTTGGAGAACTGTCTGCCTACATCCTCTGCCCATTTTTGGATGGGGTTGTTTGTTTCTTTGGTGTTGAGCTGTAGGAGCTGTTTGTAAATTTTGGAGATTAATCCTTTGTCAGTTGAATCATTTGCAAATATTTTCTCCCATTCTGTGGGTTGTCTTTTCGTTTTGTTTAGGGTTTCCTTAGCTGTGCAGAAACTTTGAAGTTTAATTAAGTCCCATTGG
>PVHT020000077.1:26528093-26555818 GCA_004024745.2 Catagonus wagneri | reverse complement strand
GTTGCCTCATAGAATGAGTTTGGGAGTGTCCCCTCTTCTGCAATTTTTTGGAAGAGTTTCAGAAGGATAGGCGTTAGCTCTTCTCTAAATGTTTGATAGAATTCACCTGTGAAACCATCTGGTCCTGGACTTTTGTTTGTTGGAAGTTTTTTAATCACAGTTTCAATTTCAGAACTTGTGATTGGTCTATTCATATTTTGTATTTCATCTCGGTTTAATCGTGGGAGATTGTACTTTTCTAAGAATTTGTCCATTTCTTCTAGGTTTTCCATTTTATTGCCATAGAGTTGCATATAGTAGTCTCTTATGATCCTTTGTATTTCTGTGATGTCTGTTGTTACTTCTCCTTTTTCATTTCTAATTTTATTGATTTGTGTCTTCTCTCTTGTTTTCTTGATAAGTCTGGCTAAGGATTTATCAATTTTGTTGATCTTTTCAAAGAACCAGCTTTTAGTTTCACTGATCTTTTCTATGGTTTTCTTTGTTTCTATTTTTTTTTAATTCTTATTTATTTATCAGGGCAAGAAGACAACATCAAGGCTGACTTTTAGCTGTTCTAAAAGTTTCTTTTGGCTTTCTTATTGGAAGGAGAGGAATAGTTCATCAAATTAGTACTAATACGGGTGCTAGATGACACTTTTATTTAAGTAGTGTAACTTACCAAGCCAGATCCTTGTCTGTGAAAATTAAGTGATAGGTTATTCTCAACTGATATTGTTATAATAATATTTGTTACTGACCTTATTTGTATGCAGTTCTCATACCTTTTAAAATTTTATTTTATTGAAGTAGAGTTGCTTTACAATGTTAGGTTAATTTCTAATGTAAAGCAAATTGATATAGCTGTATATGTAGTATATATATTATATAGTATGGTATATACATAGCACATATTCATTTTTGTTTTCATATTCTTTTCCATTTCGGTTTGGCACAGTATTGAGTATGGTTCTTTGCACTACACAGTGGGATCTTGTGGGTTTTTTTTTTCTTTTTAGGGCCACACCAGCGGTGTATGGAAGTTCCCAGGCTAGGGGTCAAATCAGATCTGTAGCTGTCGGCCTATGCCACAGCTACAGCAACGTGGGGTCTGAGCTGTGTCTGTGACCTACACCACAGCACATGGCAACACCAGATCCTTGACCCACTGAGTGAGGCCAGGTATCGAACCTGCATCCTCATGGATACTAGTCGGGTTTGTTACCACTGAGCCATGCCAAGATCTGGTTGTTTATTCATTCTATATATAATAGTTTGCACCTGCTAATCCCAAACTCTTAATCTATTCCTCCCCCGCCCCCTTCCGCCTTGACAACCACAAGTCTGTTCTTTATGTTTGTGAGTCTGTTTCATAGATAAGTTCATTTCTGTCATATTTTAGATTTCACATATAAGTGATATCATATGGTATTTATCTTTTTCTTTCTGACTTCACTTTGTATGATAATCTCTAGGTCTCTATTGCTGCAGTTGGTATTATTTTATTATTTTTTATGACAATGGTATTCATTGTGTATCACATTGGATATCACATCTTTATCCATTCATTTATTCATCTCTCAATGGACATTTAGGTTTTTTCCATGTCTTGGCTATTGTAAATAGTGCTGCTGTGAACACAAGGAGCATGTATCTTTTCAAATTAGAGTGCCTAGGAGTGGGATTGCTGGATCATTATGGCAATTCTATTTTTACTTTTTTGAGAAACCTCTGTTACCAATCTCTGATGAAGTACTATGAGACATTGACAAGACCAGAAACAGACACTTATTTAATAAAACATATTGAAAGTGTATACAATTTCATAATTAATTGCTACCAGCTCACACCAGTCAGAATGTCCATCATCTAAAAATCTAAAAATAACAAATTCCACTGAGGGAGTGGAGAAGAGGGAACCCTCCTGTACTGTGGGTGAGAACTTAAAATGGTACAGCTAGTATGGAGAACAGTATGGAGGTTCCTCAAACAACTGTAGTTTGATTTGTATTTCTCTAATAATTAGTGATGTTGAGCATCTTTTCATGTTCTTGTTGGCCATCTATATGTTTTCTTTGGGGAAGTGTATATTTAGGTGTTCTACTTATTTTTGATTGGGTTATTTTTTGTTGTTGTTGAGTTGTATAAGCTCTGTGTATATTTTGGAAATTAAGTCCTTGTCAGTTGCATCTTTTGAAAATATTTTCTCCCAGTCTGTAGAATGCCTTTTCATTTTGTTGGTGGTTTCTTTTGCTGTACAAAAACTTATAAGTTTAAGTATCATTTGTTTATTTTTGTTTTATTTTTATTGCATCAGGAGATTGACCTAAGAAAATATTGGTATGAGACTATTTTGCCTATGTTCTCTTCTAGGAGTTTTATATAGTCATGGCTTATATTCAAGTCTTTAAGCATTTTGAGTATTTTTGTGTATGGGTTATGTTCTAACTTCATTGATTTACATGTGGCAGTCCAACTTTCCCAATACCTTTTGCTGAAGAGACTGTCTTTTTTTCCATTATGTATTCTTGCCTCCTTTGCCCCAGATTAGTTCACTGTAGGTATGTGAATTTATTTCTAGGCTCTTTATTCTGTTCCAATAATCCACATGTCTGTTTTTGTGCCAATATCATGCCATTTTGATTACTGTAGCTTTGTAGTATTGTCTGAAGTCTGCCTTCAGCTTTGTTCTTTTTCCTTAAGAGTGCTTTGGCAATTCTGGGTCTTTTATGAGTCCATATAAAATTTAGGATTATTTATTCTAGTTCTGTGAAAAATGTCATGGGTATTAATTCACATACCTTACAATTCACCAACTTAATGTATGCAATTCAATGGTTTTAATCTATTTTAGAGTTATACAACTATTAGTACAGTCATTTTAGAACATTTTCATGATCTCCAAAAGAAATTCCATAGCTATTTACAATCACTCCCATTTCCTCCCAGCCACTCTCCTGCCACCCTAACCCTAGACAACAGCTAACTTAACTTCTGTCTTTATATAGATTTGCCTTTTCTGGACATTTCACATAATTGAAATGATTCAACATGTGGTCTTTTATGACTGATTTGTTTCACATAGCATAATGTTTTCAAGACTGTTCCATGTTGTAGCATGTATCAGTATGTCATTACTTTTTAAAAAATTTTTATTGACGTATAGTTGATTTACAATGTTGTATTAGCTTTAAGTTTTGCCATTGCTTTTTAATGTTGAATGATAATGTTATAGGGTTTACCTCATTTTATTTATCTATTAATCTGTTGAAGGAGATGTGGGTTGTTTCTATCCCTTGGCTGTTATAAATAATACTACTGTGAACATTCCTGTACACGGTATTAAGTGGATATATGTTTCACTTTTCTTGGGTATATACATGGAAGTGGAATTATTGGATCAGATAGTAACTCTATGAAAAATTATTTGAGGAATTGGCCTAGCTGTTTTCTAAAGATGCTGTGTCACTTTACATTCCCACCAGTGGTATATGAGATTCTAATTTCTATACATCCTTGCCAGCACTTGTCTTAACTCTCTTTTTGATTATAGGCATCCGAGTGAAAATAAAGTGATATCTCCTTGTGATTCTGATTTGCAGTTCCCTGATGATGCCGAACATCTTATTGGCCCTTTGTATATCTTCTAATAAAACTGTCCATTCAGATCCTTTGTCTATTTTAACAGTTGTTGTCTTTTATTATTCTTATGAATTCTTTAATATTATTTATCAATTTTGCTTTATGTGGTTTACCAAGATGAAAACCTTAAATGTATGTATGTGTGTTTATAATAAACTCAATTATTAACAAGACATTAAATCAAATATAGTTTTTGGTCAGTTTGACATAGCAAAATTAGTTTGACTTAATTTTTTAAAATTATTCTGAGGTCTGTTTGAGTACCAAATTGTGTGAATTTTAATAAATTTCCCCGGCCACATCTTATAAAATAATAAGATGTATTGATTGTAAGTTAATAATTTGCTTCCATTTACTTTCAGGAAAGTAAATTATTTGTTGTGGAATGTCATAAAAAGTCCTCTTTTTAGAAAGATATAGTATGAATAAAAAAGTAAATGTATATTGACCAGTATATTCTATTATTTAAATCATTTTTTAAGTGTTAAAAATTTTAGCATTTGAGCAGTCATCTTTCCTGCTTTCAAAATTTTTTCATAATCCTTTCCTTATACATATTATTAATTTTAGGCTATAAATTAAGCCTAAAAGAACATAGATGTTCTTGTATTTCAACAAAAACAGTCACCTTCAGTTAAACAAGTGAGAGAGAGTGAATATCATGGTTTGCCTCTTGGTATTACTGATCTGGCCCATTTTCTAAGCATAATGGGGCAGAGGGATAAACCTACTTTACATGGAAGTACATTTAAGCACAATGAAGGCTTGGGGAGCAAAGCAACTGTCACCGAAATGTCTAAGTATTAAGTATTTCTTCACATGTAACTGAAGTGAATGGAGAAGAGAGCTAGGTGTTCAGGATGAGGTCCAGGTCCACTGGCATTTGAAAGAAGGGGTGACAGATGTTAATGACCCTTCCTTTAAATCTTTCTTTGGGTCAGGGATGTATATGAAAGTCTCTTTTCACTGGACAGAAAGAATGTATAGTTCAACACACGCCTGACTTCCCTTTTATGAAAGAAAGAAATTATGGGAAGCCTAACTGGAAATTATCATCCCAGTTTGCAAACTCATTGGACAATATGAATTTCTTTTAGGGTTCCTAGTGTATTTTAGTCAGACATAAGTTTTTATCATAATATAAAAATGAGTGGACTTCAAAACTGAACGACTGGACTTGGATATAAATTTGAATGTTTGGACATGCAGGGAGTCAGCACTTAAAATATCATGCTTATTTTAACTGATCTTTGAAATAAGGTAGTGTATGAATGTATAGTACAACTTCAATATAAAATAAATGTACAGATATATATATAAATTTATGAATATAAATAAATAATTTTAAAAAAGCACTTGCAATTCTTGCTCGCAAACAGGTGAAATTCTATTTGTCAGCAAGTTACTAACAAGAAGATGCTGAATATTAAGTCATGACCCAACCTGGACGTAGTGATAACACTGGTGTCTTCTTTGAGTAATGGTACCTTATATCCAGTGTCAGCATCTTCTAAGATCCTCATTCTTGTGCTCATCCTTTATTTTAGCTCATAGGTATACCAGTGTAATTTTGCCACTTAACAACTGAGCCCTGTGACAGGATAAGTTAACAACAGTCCAGTAATGTGAATGTGGAGAAGAGCAAGAGTTTGGCCAAGGGATATGGAAGTCATCCATATAGAAGGGAAAAATGAAAAAGAAAGTAAGAGGCAAAGAAACAATACGAGAAATAAAACCTTAATGGCAAGAATTTTGTATTTACAAATATGTTTTCTTTAGCACCAGTTTTTGCAAGTGAATGCCTGTATTTTGCATTCTTAGTATCATGGCTGTTTATCCATGAGTTTAAAGCTATTAAATTACAAATGACCATCCCCCAAACCTTGTATGCATGAAAAGATACAAAAATAAAATAAAACAATAAAGAAAATATCCTGTTTAAATTTTAATGCTGGTATGATTAAAAACATATATCAACAGCTTGAAGGCAATCAGACTTCATAGGAAGTAAGCTCGTTTTAACAAAAACAAACTCCATTGTCATTTCTGGGTGCAGGATTAATTTATTATTATTTTTTAAGAAGCTGAAAATGGCAGGAGGTGATTCATTTATTTGTATTAAAAACTACATCTGGGTCAGAGTTAATAACCATCTAAAAGGAAATCATCATTGGAGAAGGCTTGGGGGGTATGCCTGAAGCTTTATACTTCTGTATCATTTGCTAATAAGCTAGTTATCTAGAAGCTATTAAATCAGAATATTTGATTTTGCTGAGATTAAAAAGAAATATTGTTCTCATAGTTAATATTTTGTACCTAAAGCTTCAATTACATTCTGCAACTTAAAATCCAATGTAATGGCCTGTTTTTTCTTTTTTCCCTTTCCCTTTCCTTCCTTCCTTCCTTCCTTTCCTTCCTTTCCTTCATCCCTTCATTCCTTCTCTCCCTCTTTTTGCTTTAGGAAATGTTTCCCTATTTGTTATATGTGAAATATAAGTGTAAGAATTGAAATAAGGTAATGTTTTAAACTGATGTTCTACAAAATCTCAAACTTTAGAACTATGTCTGACTTAAAAGAACTTTGTAGTTAATACTTATACTATATAAACTCACTGTTTTTTTTTTTTTAATAGTATGTGTTAAATTCCCCAAAGCCTGTGTCTGTAGGATAATTAGTTATACTCTAAGCATTTGCCCCCTCTGGCTCTACTGGAAAGATAGGTATAGTATGGGAAAATGTGAGGATGTTAGTGAACCACTTGGTAACAAACTACAATTGAAAGAAAAATAAAGAAGTTAGAGGTGAGAGAAGTGTTATGATCAAATACTGAGCTTAATGTATATTTAGAAAGTAATTTTTATTTATTTTTATTTAAGTTTAGTTGATTTACTATGTTGTGTTTATTTCTGCTGTACAGCAAAGTGACTCAGTCATACATGTATATACATTCTTTTTTTTATGTTATTTTCCATCATGGTTTATCTCAGGAGATTGGATATAGTTCCCTGTGCTCAACAGTAGGTCCCTTGCTGTCTGTCCATTCTAAATGTAATAGTGCGCATCTAATAACCCCAAAGTCCTAGTCCATCCCACTCCCTCCCTTCTCCCCCTTGGCAACCACAAGTCTGTGGGTCTGTTTCTGTTTTGTAGATAGGTTTATTTGTGTCATATTTTAGATTCTGCATATAAATGATATCATATGGTATTCTTCTTTTTCTGATTTACTTCACTTAGTATGATAACCTCTAGTTGCATAGACTATATTTTTTTAACGTTTGGTTTTCCCTTCATTCATTTTTCCCTTTCTCTTTTATTCTTTTCTCCTCTCCCTTCTCATTCCTTTGTTTTTTCTCTCCTTTTTCCCCTCCAGTTTTTTTTCTGCCGTGAGCAAGAAATGGCTCCATTCTGAGAATTTTAGAATGCCAGTGTCCTTACATTTAGTTTTGCAAGCTCAAGGCATGTGAATTTGTGTATGTGTATCAGTTGTAGAAGTTTTTATTCTAAGAAAATTTTAAAGCATAAATTTGAATGTATTGTCTTTTTGTTTTGCCTAACATTTTATACAAATTTTTCATAGTTTTGGAAACAGACTATAGTAAACAGTTCAAAATCACTGTGGTACAATCTTTCCTTAAAATTTCTTACTAAAAATGTCTACGTTAACTTATATTTCAATTTGAAATATAGTGACAAATATTGTCAATTTTCTAGCTATGGAACTGCAAATATGAAAATGTCATAACTAATTTCTTCACCTGCTTATTAAACACTGTCTTCAGTTAAAAATAAACTTCTTTAGCACAGACAATTAATGACTTATGAATGAGATTTAAAAATTATCGCTTAGTATTGTTTAGAATTGGAAATAATTTTCCCACTGCAGTAATATTAAAGGAATAGGACCAAGAATAATGCCTAAACTGTTTTGTTTGTCTCATAATGAAGCTGAAGTGTAGAAACAAAGATTCTAACTTCAATGCATTTTTTTTGTAGGAAAAATAATAGGTTGAAGCAGTCTTGATTTTCTGATTTACTGGGATCTTGCTTTGCCTGTGGAATCTGATTCTTATCTCTGGGTATGCAACTATATAGGAAAAAAACCCACAAACAAAGAAATTATTTAGCTCTGGCTCACTACAATTTCATGACAATTTTAGCTGAGCCCATATCATTGCCTTTTTTTTTTTTTAAATCTCTTACTGGTCTCTAACAAAATATTCAAAAAAGTGTCTGCTTATCCTTACCTTTCCAGTTCTATATTCACTTCTCCCTCAAGTTCCATCCTTATTCCTCATCAAATGATTATTCTTCTTATTTATTTGGAAAGATTCAGGGCACTTTCCCTCCTTTTCAGCCTGTAAATTTGTGATTCCCTGCAGTTTTAGAAAAAGAGATGATTATAAGACCAAACTGTCTTTTTGTCCTTGACCCAGTTCTTCCTGTTTCATAAGGCATGTTATTCTCATAAGTATTCTTTTCCAGTCTAGAATCTCACATCCTGCTTAACATTCACATTTGCTCCCACATATATTCTCTCTAGCTACTGTCTGTCCTCTTTCCTTCTTTTCCTTTATTACTAAACATCTTCACTATCTCTTTCATGTCTACCCATGTGACCCTAAGTTCACTTAATAGTTTTTTCTTCTCTCTCATTCTTTTGGGGTTATCCTCCCAAGATTGTCGACTTTATAGCCATTTATTCACTCTCAATCTATTCAGTTCTTTAATGCATTTTACTCCTTAAAATTGTGTTTCCTTGGCTTCTGGTAAAGCACGTTACATTGCTCTGTAGTTCTCAAATTCTTCTTCTCTTCCTATCTATTGAATGCTCAAACTTTTTCAAATTTTTTTTTCACTTCTCTGATATTCTCTCAATAAATAATAATTCTCTCTATTAAATAACAGTTCTCTCTAATGGGAGAGATCTCATCTCCCCCTTAACTGCATCTCTCTATTCTGTGAAAATTATTAAAAAACCCAAAGATTTCCCACATTATTTATTATTTTTTTTTTCTTTTTAGGGCCGCACCTGTGACATATGGAGATTCCCAGGGTAGGGGTCTAATTGGTGCTATAGCTGCTGGCCTGTGTCATAGCCACAGCCACAGCAGTGATGGATCCAAGCCGCGCCTGTGACCTACACCACAGCTCACTGCAATGCCAGATCCTTAACCCACTGAGCGAGGCCAGGGATTGAATCGGCAACCTCACAGTTCCTAGTTGGATTCATTTCTGCTGTGCCACAACGGGAACTCCAGATTTCTCACTTAAAGAGTTTTTGTTTGTATAGTTACATTTAATATTCAATATGAACCTGTAGGAGGTAAATATTATATTCATTTTATAGACTGATAAATTCATATTTTTCCAGTTTTCAACTATCTGGCCCCTTTCCAAAAGTCAACTGAACATTCATTGTACTTAGGCATTCAATATAGTGCAGTAACGTATTCAGGATTAAATTTATCATTTTTTTCCTGTTACATCCAGTGTCTCCTCCTAACTTTCCTATTGAGATTAATAATACAACTACTAGCCATGTAATTTAGCTGAGAATCTTGAAGTAAGTTTGATTTTAAACAATAGAGTTTCCAATGAGATTCACCTAGATTATCGTCTCTTGGGGGCTACAATGATCTGTTTCTACCTGCAGTACTTCTGGCCTCAAATACTTAGGTTTTTCACACCAAGAAATTTCCCAGTTCTTTATAGACACCAGTTGGGTTGCCTACAATTTAATTCAGTCTGACAATTTAATTCAGTCTCCACTTCCTGGAGCCAGAGATTAAGGGCTCGGTCCCACAAGACTGTCCCCATTTCAGATACCAGTACCATGTAGTGGGTCCCCAGGTTATCCATACTTTTGTCCAATTTAGCAACAAATCAGAAGTTCTCATGACCTCCTCCTTACTTTGCTACAATGACCCACAGAACTCGGGGAAAACTTCACTTGCTACTACCAATTTATTATAAATGATATTATAAAGGATACAAATGGACAGCCAGATGAAGAGGCACATGGAACAAGGTCTGGAGCAAAAGAGCTTTTGTCCCCATGGGGTTTGATGGCACCACTTTTCCAACCCAAGAATATATTCTTCAGTGGTGAAGCTTTCTGAACAATTTTGTTTAAGGTTTTTCCAAAGTTTCCATACATAGCATGATTGATTAAATCACTGTCTTTTTTTTTTTTTTTTTTGCCACAGTCTGTGCCTGTGGAAGTTCCTGGGCCAGAGATTGAGCTCAGGCCACAGCAGCGGCTTGAGCTGCTTCAGTGACAACGCTGGATCTTTAACCTGCTGAGCCACAGGGGAGCTGCAACCCTCTGGTGATTATTCAATCAACCCCCAGCCCCCCTCACCCCTCTGCAAAGGAAGGTTAGGGAGTAGGACTCTGATAATGTGGTTGATTCCTCTGGCAATCAGGGCCAATCCTGAAGCTATCTAAAGGCCCATCCAGAATCACCTTCTGCATATAAACTCAGATAAGTTTGAAAGGGGCTTATTGTGAATAAGAAAACATACTTCTCATCCCTGTCACTCAAGAAGTTTCAAAGACTTTAGAAGCTTTGTATCAGAAACTGGGGGTGAAGACCAAATGTATTTTTCTTATTATATCACAGTATCGGAGTGGTCATCTCCCTTACCTGTCAACTCATTCTTCAGAAGTCCACTCAAATGCTAACTCTTTCATCTGATTCTAAACTTCCTAGTAACTTTCTCACAGCTCTGTTCTGGTGGCACTTTTTTTGCTCCCATCCTGATACTGCTAAGAAGTGGGGTTATCAGAGCTCAGGTACGTGGGTTAGACAGGCCTGTACTCTGATCCTTGTGCTGTTGGTTACAAGCTGCATGGTTTGTTACAAGTCATTTAACATTTCTGAAGCTTCATTCTTCCATAGCAGTAAACAGTGTTAATGATAATAACACATAATATTAATGACATTGTAATAGTAAGTGCTCAAAAAATTACTAGCTAAAGCATACTTCCTAAAGCATAATATTGTGAAAATATTCAGAGCCTGGAGTTAAAAGATTCAGTTCCCAGTTTTAAGCCCCTTTGTGCTGTGACCTGGTCATAACACCTAAACCCATAGTACTTTTATTATCTCTGCTATACAATGGAATGGATTTTACTTCAAGTGAGTGTTTGTGGGATGTGATGAGAAATTTTTCTGTGAAAATGTTCAGAAATATAAGATTCATGGTAAAATATAAGCAATGATTAAAATCAAGCACTTGAGCAAAAGAGTGAGATTTCGTACATCTTTGCATTTTGCTTATTACATGAACAAACATGAATTACATGAACAAACATGAATAACAGAGTGGTTTATATATAACAATCCTGTGGTTGTTTGTGGATTGAATTTACTTTGCTATCACCTCTCCATTTCTTATATGCAGACACTTAAAAACCAATAACCCTTATTACTTTCCTCTGTAACCTGAAGCCACTCTCCTAATCAGACCCCAGTCTCCTTTGAGAATAACTATACATGTCATCCACTTGGAGACCTTGCTTCCAGGTTTTAGCTCTATTAATCCTTTCATTACGGTGATGTAGAATAATCCTCCTTAAACACTCAATTGACCATACTGTTCCCTTGTTCAAGAACCTTCAATGACTTGCTCTTAGCTTTCACAACAAAGCTAACCTTCTCCCTTGAATTTTAAAAGCCTCCATCTGTTCCTACTCTTCCTAGGCAATATTATTTTCCATTATTCCTTAACAAGTTTCCACTGCTCTACTGAGATAGGTATATTTTTTGTCTCTGGTAAACTAGGCCCTGAAGATACAAATTTGCATAAAATATTCAGTAACATGTTCCTCATTTTCCTCTCACCTTCTATGCTTTCATATATGCTGTTTTAGTCTCCTGTCATGCCTTCTCATCAACTTAACATAAATCTACAGAAATTCCATGACCCGATAAATGCTTTCCTTATCAATTTTTCCTCTTATGCTCATTAATATTTTCCCTCTCTTAATGTCATTACATAGGCTTTAAAAATAGATGATGTAGGGAGTTCCTATCGTGGCTCAGGGGTAAAGAACCCAGTTAGTACCCATGAGGACGCAGGTCTGGTCCCAGGCCTCGCTCAGTAGATTAAGTACCTGCAGTTGCTGTTGTGAACTGTGGTGTAGGTCACAGACGCAGCTCAGATCCCATGTTGCTGTAGCTGTGACATAAGCTGGCAGCCACAGCTCTGATTTGATCCCTAGCCTGGGAAATTCCATATGCTGCAAGTGTGGCTCTAAAAAAAAAAGATGATGTATATAAGATTTGGAAGTTACCATGGGACATATACAATCTCTGTCCTTTGCTGGCTCCCTATTTCCGTCCTTTATATATCTACATATAGATATCTGTATCTCCTTCCCTCATCCCTTCCCGCTCACCTTTTAATACAAATAATGTAGGAAGTGATGAAGCTGTCCCTAAGGAGGTCAAGCAGAAACCTTAATGAAGTGACTGAACATATCCAATGAAGATCTGGGGAAATACAATTCCATGCAAAATAAATAAACTTCAGTTACAAAGTCTTTCATTTGGCAACAAGCTTGCTGTGTTCCAGGAGGAAGCAGGCTGGCCAGTGTAGCCAGACTGGGAGAGGGAGGATGAGATCATAGCAGGTGAGGGTGGTGTGGTATAGAGCCAAATCAAGGAAGTGATCTAAGCCATGGTAAGGAGGCTGGAATTTATTCAAAACTTGGTGAACGTCTGTTGTAGGGTTTTGAACACAGGATGCCACAAACTGCTTATATTTAAAAATGACCGTTAGAGATACTCCGTTGAGATTTGACAATAAGCAAATACAGAGCAAGTCAGGAAGATATTTGGAGGTCCTAGGAAAAAGGAAGCTATGAAAACACTCTCTTAAGGAGTTCCCATCGTGGCTCAGTGGTTAACGAAAACGACTAGGAACCACGAGATTGCAGGTAAGATCCCTGGCCTTGCTCCGTGGATTAAGGATCCAGTGTTGCCCTGAGCTGTGGTGTAGGTCGCAGACGCGGCTCGGATCCTGTGTTGCTGTGGGCTGGGTGTGGGCCGGCGGCTACAGCTCTGATTAGACCCCTAGCCTGGGAACCTCCGTATGCTGCAGGTGCAGCCCTAGAAAAGGCAAAAAAGACAAAACAAACCACAAAAAAAAAACACCCTCTCTTAAATGTCTTGACAATGCAAATCAACTGAAATAAATTACTTAGAAATTAACAACATTACTGCACATTAAAACTTAAAGGATATAGGTAGAGTGGTACTGGGGAGAAATTCATAACAGTAAAAGCATCCGTTTATAATGTTGAAAGTAAAACATTTAGCTATGAAAATAAGGTAGGGAGTTCCCTTGTGGTCTAGTTGTTAGGACTTGGGGCTTCCATTGCTGTGGCCAGGCTTCAGTCCCTGGTCTGGGAACTGAGATTCCATATGAAGCTGCTTTATCATGCTGGCCCAAAATAAATAAATAAATAAATAAATAAGGTAAAATAATATAGATGGAAAGGCTGAAGAAAGCTATAAGCAGGAATTAAATAAAATAAGACTAAGAACTATTTCTTTGAAAAGACAAGTGAAAAAGAAAATTGGCAAGTTCAAAGAAGAAAAAAAGAGAAAATACATTAAGACCTGTTGTAGATAACTTTTGTGAGGGCAATACAGCAGCTTGGAATTTCACCTTTTCTAGGACTGGCTTTCCATAATGAATGATTCTCAGTATCCTCATCTGCAGTATGTGATTCTCTCCCAGGAGTCGTAATTTTTTTTTTCTTGCAATGTTTTAGGATTTCACCCGTGGTATATGGAGTTTCCCAGGCTAGGGGTTGAATCGGAGCTGTAACCACTGGCCTATAGCACAGCCACAGCAATGCCAGATCCGAGACATGTCTATGACTATGCCACAACTCCCGGCAACGCCGGATCATTAATCTACTGAGCGAGGCCAGGGATTGAACCCTTGTCCTCATGAATACTAGTCAGCTGCTAAGCCATGGTGGGAACTCCTCAGGAGTCATCATTTATTGAGCAAGCTGGGGGAACTCACCCAGACTGGACCATTTTTAAGTTTTTTTCTTCCTGGAACTTCAATATTAAAAACTGTGAGAAACAAGAGACCCATAGTGGTTAGAGCACAGAGAAGTGGTTTTCACCTGGGTTTTACTCTGCTTCTGCACATATGTGCAGACTCTCCAGAAGTTATTTGGACTCACGGATAGATTAAGGGAATCAATTTTCACAATATTATTGTCCATGTATCTCTAATTATGATTTTCTGATCTTTATTTTCACAGTAGCCCTATTTTTCTTTACAAAAAAAAACGACATCCATCTCACTCGGGCCCCTTGAATATTACAGTGGTCAGTTGCACCAGTATGCACAAAACACCAGAGAACCAAAGAAAAGAACGTTTGGAAATCCTGAAGTTGATAATGGAGAAGTGAAAGTAATAATTGGGTAACAAATCCTCTTGCATATCAGGAGATTTCTTATCATTGAATTGAATAAAATTTAAACAGAACTTAATAGAATTTTCATTGATTAATCATTAAAATAATTTTTAAAGAAATATCACTAAGTAGTTTTTGTCATGTAACAAAGAATGAGTTCAAAGAATCCAATAGCATTGCTATATCAAAACTCCTTCTAGGACCAGTTATTTATTTTTTTTATCTCAACACTTATATCTATGAAAATGAAAATAAGAATAATATGAATGTTGAGTCCTATCTCATTCAAGCAATATTAACATTCATCAATAAACATATGGAATAATAATAAAAAATAAATTAAAAAAACAACATTTTTAATCCCATCTATTTCACTAAGAAATTCAATTTTTAAGTAGTTTGTATTTTATGATTCATAATTGTCAAAATTCATGAACTTGTTCAGATTAAAAGATAACAGCTAGTAACTGTAATAATAATTTAGTCCATACATTCCTGGTGGTCTAGCAATTAAGGGTTCATCATTTTCACTGCTGTGGTTCAGGTTTGATCCCTGCCCCGGGAACTTCCATATATCATGTGTGGCCCAAAATAAAAACAAGAAATAATAATTTAGTCAAGAAATTTAACACTTGAAAACTTGTAATCAAAGGAAATTAAACATTAAATTTATATGCATAATTTTCATGAAGAAAATACTAAAAGATAATAAAAAATGCTCAAGCATAAATATGTGTCACTTGGTATAAAATTTTATGGGGTCAAGTGAAACGTAAAAAGGAAATAAAGGAAACAAGGAATGATATTAAATTTTGACTTATTAAAGTTTTTAAAAAATCGATTACGGTGGGTGTCAAAACACTACGGTATTTTGAGTCCACTGGTTAGGTACATTTTAAAGTCATAGAGCAGTTTCATTTTTAAAGTCATATATTTACAATATACAGACAATTATCTTTTTTGCAATGACTTAAATTTAAAATACAAAAATTTAATTTTTTTACAAAATTTCTTTTCTTATATTGAATCCATATACTGTACACCTGAAACACATAAAATGTTATGCCAATAATATCAAACAATTCTTATGGAGATACATAAGCAAAATGTTTGATGATTTTTGTTTTAAAGAAAAGACCCACCCTAAAACCCTTGCTGCAAAAGCCTGGTGAGAGCTTCTTCCTTTCACAAAAGTAAGTTCAATTTGCAACTGAAAGAACCTAACAATTCCCAGATTTTTATGGTGTATAGGTTATGAGTTTGAACCATTGATAGGCTACTTTGTTTATGACATTGGATAAGTAATACTGATTTATTCCTCAATGTTTTTCATCTGAAGAGTGGGAAAAGACATGGTAACTATCTCAAAAGTTGTTGTAAGAAATAAATACAGTACTTGGCATACATTATGAATCTGAAATAGTAGTTATTGTTGATATAATGAAGAAATGGTCTCTAACAATATAGAGGGAAATATTAGAATATTTTAAATAAGTATTTGAAAAAATAATTGTGAAAAACTCAATTATTTGAATTTATCTCTGAGAAAATAGAAATTGCTAAATTCTACTCATATAAAGTAAGAAACCTGAACAGAGCAACAATCTATAATCTGCAAGAAACTGGTACCTAAGAAAGGTAGTAGGAATAGATGATTTTATGAACAAATTCTTCTAACTTCTGGGAGATTATTTTTATGTTTTTAAAAGCTGTTTCCCAAAACAGTACAACCTGAAAAATACTATATTTATAGTAGCAGTATACTGCCAGCAAAACCTGTCACAGAAAGGACTCATTTTACACACACACACACACATACACACACATACACACACACACGTCAAATCTCACTCATAAAATATGATTTAAAAACCAAAGTTATTTTAGGACTACAGCCATACTTAAGCATTAGAGAAACTATTGCCATAATGGGACCAAGAGAAAAAAAAAATACACCACTTACTTTCATTGAGAATTGCTGACTGGAGAAATACCAACATATAGATGTTCTTAGATAAGAAAATGCAGCCTGGCAATATTACAGGGCCACAGTAATCAAGACAGTGTGGTACAGGTATCAAAACAGACATACACACCAATGGAATAGAGAACCCAGAAATAAACCCAGACACCTACGGTCAATTAATCTTTGACAAAGGAGGCAAAAACATCAAATGGGATAAAGACAGTCTTTTCAATAAGTATTGCTGGGAAACCTGGACAGCTGCATTCAAATTAATGAAACTAGAACAGACTCTCACACCATGCACAAAAATAAACTCAAAATGGCTTAAAGACTTAAATATAAGACAAGACACCTTTAAACTCCTGGAAGAGAACATTGGCAAAACATTTTCTGACATCAACCTTACAAATGTTTTCTCAGGTCAGTATCCCAAGCAACAGAAATAAAAGCAGAGATAAACCAATGGGACCTGATCAAGCTGACAAGCTTTTGCACAGCAAAGGAAATCAAAAATAAAATAAAAAGACAACTTACAGAATGGGAGAAAATAGTGTCAAATGAGGCAACTGACACTATATATTTTAATATACGAACAACTTATACAACGCAACAGCAAAAAAGCTAGCAACCCAATTGAAAAATGGGCAAAAGACCTGAATAGACATTTCTCCAAAGAAGATATGCAGATGGTCAACAAGCATATGAGAAAATGCTCAACATCATTGATTATTAGAGAAATGCAAATCAAAACTACCACGAGATACCACCTCACACCATTCAGAATGGCCATTATTAATAAGTCCACAAACAACAAATGCTGGAGGGGGTGTGGAGAAAAGGGAACCCTCCTGCACTGCTGGTGGCAATGTAAGCTGGTACAACCACTATGGAAAACAATATGGAGGTACCTTAGAAAACTATACATACAACTGCCATATGAGCCAGCATTCCCACTCTTGGGCATATATCTGGACAAAACTTTCCTTGAAAAAGACACTTGAGGAGTTCTCGTGGTGGTGCGGTGGTTAACGAATCCAACTAGGAACCATGAGGTTGTGGGTTCAATCCTTGGCATTGCTAAGTGGGTTAACGATCTGGCATTGCCATGAGCTGTGGTGTAGGTTGCAGACACAGCTCGGATCTGGCATTTCTGTGGTTGTGGCATAGGCTGGCAGCTACAGCTCCGATTAGACCCTTAGCCTGGGAACCTCCACATGTCGCCAGTGTGGCCATAAAAAGGAAAAAAAAGAAAAAGACGTTTGCACACGCATGTTCATTGCAACACTATTCGCAATGGCCAAGACATGGAAACAACCCAAATGCCCATCGACAGATGATTGGATTAGGAAGATGTGGTATATATACACAATGGAATACTACTCATCCATAAAAAAGAATAAAATAATGTCATTTGTAGCAACATGGATGGAATTAGAGACCCTCATACTGAGTGAAGTAAGTCAGAAAGAGAAAGACAAATATCACTTATATCTGGAATCTAATACACTGCACAAATGATCCTTTCTACAGAAAAGAAAATCACGGACTTGGAGAACAGACTTGTGGTTGCCAAGAGGGTGGAGAGGGAGTGGGATGGTATGGGAGTCTGGGGTTAATTGTTGTAAACTGTTGCCTTTGGGATGGAAAAGCAAGGAGATCCTGCTGTATAGCACTGGGAACTATGTATAATCACTTGTGATGAATCTATATATGTATGTGTAACCAGGTCACCATGCTGTCCAGTTGAAAAATTGACAGAAAACTGTAAACCAGCTATAATGGAAAAAAAAAGAAAGAAAAGAAAATGCAGCCCAGAATGGTATCAATTGTCTTTAAATTAGTCTGTAAATTGCATGTAATTCAAATAAAATTTTTAATGAAATCATGATTCTAAATTTTATCTTGATCAATCAGGGTGTGCAAAGAAATAGGACATATACTCAGTCATGCTTGGTGGGAGTGTTTTTTGCTACAGTATTTTGGGAGGGAACTAATACGGCATTATATATCTAGCTGAGAAATGTGCAAATTCTTTCTAGCAATGAAACAGATATTGATTGATTCGTGGGGTTACTAGTAAGGGAATAAAGCAAGTTGAAAAACTATTATGATTTCATTTTGCTAAAAATCCAAATTTATACATTTACACGTATTTGGGTATATAGAAGAAAATGTCTCAAAAGATGAGCATTCAAATGTTTACTTATGAGGCACTAGTGATGCTTTACTACTTATTGCATACAGTTCTGTAAATTTTTTTTCTTTTAACAAGTATGCAGTTTTTTTATAACTAAAATAAAAGTTAAGTCTTCAGAAAAACCGCCAGGGTGACAGTGGCTGTAGGGTAGACATGTTGCTCAGTTTGGAATTCCAGTCAAAGAGACATAGACTGATGGGGCAAAGTCAGGCTCAAAAAAATTCTTTCCTCTTCTTCATTTAGTAATTGGGGGCAGATCTGTGTTAGAAACCATATTCACGCTCATTTCCTCTAAATCACACTCCTACTTTTGCAGTCAAATGTTTAGACCCAAGTACAAGACCTTACAGTGATCTGATTTAATGTTATCTTGTTAATTTAGTCCATTCTGCACCTAATGCAAATGGTAAGGGGACTTTTGGTAAGTCAAAAAAACATATTTTCAGCGTTCCTGTTGTGGCTCAGTGGAGACAAATCTGACTAGCATCCATGAGGACGCAGGTTCGATCCCTGGCCTCTCTCAGTGGGTTAAGGATCCAGGGTTGCAGTGAGTTGTGGTGTAGGTCCCTGACACGGCTCAGATCTGGCGTTGCTATGGCTGTGGCATAGGCCAGTAGCTACAGCTTTGATTTGACCCCTAGCCTGGGAACCTCCATATGCCACGGTGAGGCTCTAAAAAAAAAAAAGTATTTTCTTCCTAGTTTTATGACCTATTACGTACATATCTAAATTATTTATTAAATGTCTGTATTGTATAGAAGCAAGAAGAAGATATAAGTCTGACTTTTAGTATAAAAGGCGTCCTTGTTTCAAGGATATAGATGGTAAAAAAAGAGTTTCACAAAACTGTGATGTCAGTCATTTATTCTTAGAATGGTCCCACATTTCTCTCTTTCCTCTGGTCATGATTTTTAATCTGATCCCACCCAGAAACAATGTATGGACATTCTTCCCCCATTTTTCCTCCTATCCGTCCCTACTTCCCATACAGCCCTTAAATAAGGACCTCATCTTCTTTCGCTCATCTGTCTGTGATCTATGTATCTATGTATCTGTCTATCACCTATCTCTACCATCTATCCATGTATTTATGTGTACATGTAAGTGTGTATGTATGTATCTATCATTTATCACTTATTTTTTCTGTACAGTCAGCTACCCTTGATTTTCACATGGATGTGATAAACAGACACTTTCCCTTTAACAGCTTTATATGTTCTTTCTTCCAGGAGAGAATCTAAAGTTGAGTGGAAAATTTGACCACAAGCCTTAAGATAGAAATATTCCAAATAGAAAAATAAAGTCTCTATAAACCTAAAGGACTTGAGAAAATAGCTTAAAGCACCCCAGCAAATACTAAATTTCCTTGAAACCCCATGTTTTATCTTTAAAATTTGTCTTACTGAATTCCATTTCATAATAGGTTCGTTTTGATATGAAATTGTGATTTTAGATATGAAATAGAATGAATCATTCATTCCACTTTAATAAAGTTGATTCTCCATCTCCAAGAAGATGTGTTCTGTTAATATCATCACTCTCATGCTTCTTTGAATACCACCTCCCCAAAGCATGGTATTTATTATTTAACTTCCAGAATGTGTTCGAGTTGGGAGTGTGGGTGTGTGTGTGGGGGGGGTTTGAGCAGCGCAGTACTTTATACTATTATTTGACAAGAAAAGATTGCTTTCCCACCATTTCTTGGGAGCCTTCTCTGCTTACTTGTAGGAGTTAAAATATGAAAGAAAGTGAAATGTATGCAGAAGCTCTTTCCTAGGACTCTGTGCATTTTTGAAAGCTGAATTTCACAGAAACCATTTCAGTGTCTTAGAAAATTGGTCATTGGAAGGAATTGATGCAGTTTTTACAAGAAACAAAATTTCCCAGGGAGAGCTAAGGCTCTGCTAGAATGAATATCAGGAGGAAGGTAAATCAGTCATACAAAATAAAATTATGTATGCACCTATTAAGGATTACCTTCTTGCTAAGTAAATGCAATTTTTTTGTGAGACATATTGCTTGTAATTGAAAGTCCTTGAGTGCAGGGGTATAATGACAACAGTAACTTGAAGCCACCTGTTTGCATAAATTCTTTTTCAAAAATACTGAAAATGCAGATTTAAAAAGTGCATTTTACTTTCTTCTAAATGTTTGAAATCAGAAACATAAAAGGAATAAAGTACATATTTTAGTACTGAATCATCTTAGTAAAATCTTGTTTTTTGTTAATTTAATTCAAAGCATTATTTTAAGTAATTTAGAATACATGATCTAAATAATTTACAATTATAAGATAACAAATGTTCACTAGGAACCATTTATGTGTAACATAAAAGGCATATCTTTCTTGATAAAGGTGAAGGGGACCTAAAAGGTAAATTCAGAGTGTATAAGAGAAAAATTAAAAAGAAAGTCCACTTTGAACAAAATTTAGGAGCTTCAGGAAGGTTTAGAAGATTTAAGTGATTAATAGACATTGTTTGCTGGTAGAACTGGCACTTGAAAAGGTGAAGATCCTAGTTGTGGAGGTCATATCAAGTAAATGGTTCTCTTTTCATAGACTCATTAGAACAAAGCAGGAAAATGGATCCAGAACCCAAGAATGAGATATGAGTGATGGGTGATGTGTCAGCAGTTACTGCTAATAGCAGAAGTTCTATTGTTTTTAAGTTCTTCTTCCAATATATATAATAATCAATTTCCTTTTCATTCCTTATTTCCTCCATTCATTCTGTACTTTTCTTTGCTCAGGCCATATGAGTAAAGGAGGGAGCAGACCTGTCCTCAGCACAAACTTTGCCTAAGCATCTCATGTCATTTTGGCACCCGAAACTCAAAAGTAGAGCATTAAATGTCTAATTTTTGCTTAGCTCTGCGCTGGTGTCAAGCCAGGTCCAGTCAAGAACCTTAGTAAAGAGTGGCAATAAAACTTAATCAGAAAGAACTGCAGGACTTTCCTGCATACTGTATGTTTTTCTCTAGGAAGAACTTTCCTTCACCTACGAGGTTTCCCTGTCCCAGCATGTCTTCTTTGCCAAATTCTGTCTTGTTGAATGATAATGAGTTCAAAGGATGCAATAAGTCACTTTTGACCTCTCATTTTGTTTTGTCACAAGTGACAGGTGCTTAAGTTGAACTGTTTCCTTTTTCTGCAGGATGGGCGACTTTGAGTACATTGAAGGTAAACCTTTCTATGTAAAACCTAGTTAGGAAGTAAATGGATTTCCTTACTAAATACTTCACAAAAGTCTATTGTTGTGGCTTAAGTATGATTTGCCATCCATAGTGCAATGTGGAGTTAATATTTAGGCTTCATTTTTCCCTTGGCAAGTTTTCTTTTTGCTCATTCAAGCAAATCTTGTGCCTTTTCCTCTTATTTTATTCTTTTTTGACTTGTACGCTTGCTGAGAGTGAAAGAGATTTTATGTAGGAGGAACTGTGTTGTCATTCGAAAGATTTTCTCTAAGCATTTTAATAATATCTTAAATAATAAGCATAGACAGTTAAAGCAAGTAAATTAGATATTTTGATTTGTTTTATAATGTATGCTGCTGAATTCTTGTCCACATTTTTGAAGCTTTGTGATTTTACATGAATTTGGTTTCTAAAGGCCAACACTAGGGGTCACCCTTCCTTATTTTAAAGTTTTAGTCACTGCCCAGAACCCACTGACAGTTCACTAATCTCAGAAGAAAGTAAGCAACTTTGTAAATGAAGGCAAGAGATTTTTGGCACTAAGAGTGCTAGTAATTTTGTGTTTTGTACTTTCCCCGTTATAAAAACCAAATGTGTAATAGAGTTTTATTAATGAGGGAATGTTGAGCTTTTTTGGGCAAAAAATATTTTGGGAATGAAAATTAACTCAGTTGGTTTGAATCAAGGGCGCTTAAGACAATAAGCATAATAGGGTATAATATGTAGGGTGACTAAAATCCATGAAATTCTAAACTGAGTTTTTCACCTAATAATTTACTTACAGATATGATAATGATGTTGCTAAATAAAATAGTACAAATATCTTCATAAAATGAAATGAGAATTGGTAGGTAATTAATAATTAAGCATATACCTATGGATTTACAAAAATTATCTGAAAATGAAATTGTAGATAAAAGTATGTGCTGAACACATAATGTTCACCTTGTGATGTGTGTTTCTGCATGTGTGTTTTTGTTTGAAGCATATTTATATTTATAATAATGCAAAGAATTTGCAGAGTAGCAATCACAAGCTCCAGATTTACTCCTCAGTTCAACTTTGAAGATAAGTTTTACAGTTTTATTAGGAAGCATGTGTTGCTCTGGAATATTTCAAATGTACATGGCACTAAAAGATATCACTCAGAATCCCAAAGAATGTTCTTCCAAAATAATTCTGTTCAATAGCCTTTTTTTCCTTTCCTTTAGAGACTCTAACCTCTGGGGTCTTCTGTCTTTTTCCTTGTTTCAAATGGGTTCCCAGATAATAAAGACGACTTTCTTAGTTATAAAATACTTATTATGTGAAAGGCATTATGTCTTCGTAACATCTTTATTTTGTAGATGAAGAAATCAAGGCACAGTGGTTTATACAGAATGCCAGAGGTGGGCTCTGAACTGAGGCTGTCTGACAGCAGAAATTATGTTTCCAAGTTCTAGGCTATGCTGAGTTTGCCAGCTGACCACACAAGTGTATATCATTTACACAGAACACATGAAGAGACATCCAAAGAGACATTTCAATATTAGGTAACAATATTTGATCTTCTGTAGCCATCTGAAGATAGTGTTGAAATTTCAAAGGAGTGATTATAAGAGTGGCATTTTGGACACCAGTGGAATTAGTAGGGCAGCTATTTGGGAACAGTGAGCATCACAGGATATGCTAAATTTGCCCAATAAAGGGAGCCATGTCAACTTGGAGGGACGAATCTCTTTCAGGTGGTTAGCAGGGCCAGCGGTTTCCATGGCAATAACCAGGTGAAGCACTCCCGCTGCTTGTTCACAGTGATGTTCCAGTGTGCTGAACAGGAAGACCAGGAATGGTTAAGTGGGGATTCAGTTACATTTAATTTGTCCTTTAGCTATTTTTTTTTTCTGTATGTAGGTTTTCCTATATCCAGAAGAAGAACAATTTTTTTTCCTTCCTCGGTGCTCTTACAAGCAATTTATATATATATACACTTTATTATAATTTTCTCATTACCTCATAATTATGTCTTTAGTTTCCTGTTCTTATACCCAATCTACAAATTCACCGAAGCTGAGACAATGTCGTATTTTTTGTGGAATGCCTAACATGTATCATATTGTGAAATACATGAGAAGCTGAAAAAATGGTTGTGAGGAAATGAACTCTCAATTTTTAAAGGACTCTTTGTCGTGTTTTTCAATATGAGACTATCGTGTTGCTCAACACTAGTAAGATGGCGATCGGGGCTCGGCTGTACGAAGGTGTTCTGCTGGGCAGATGCAGCAGGTAATAGGTGATTAGGAGAGAGAAAAGGAGAGCGAGCAAGCCAAAGCTGAATTTCCAGAAAGCGAAGGGAAGTGGTGAGGTTTGCCCCATTCCTGGACCAAGGTAGCTGTTCTGTGTCAATTTCTAGATGGCAGTCTGTCTGTTGTACTTGAAAGATTAAAATAATCCTTTGCAAAATTGAGTTTGGCATAGGAAATTAAATTTTCCTCACTTCATTTTCAGAGTTGACTGAAACTCAATTTTGGGACTGAGCAAGCATCCTCTTGCAATCTAGAAGTCCACTGAGGCATCTCTGTCACTGCATCCCCAAGTGTTGCTCATGTTTATCCTGTAACAATCAGGTCATGAAATCTGCCAATTTCATTTGCCACAGAATTTTCATCCAGACTCAGTACTTTTTGAGTTTAGAAACTCTAAGACTCATGAGGCCGTAGAGAGCATTTATGTGGCTATCTTCATATTGGTTTCAGTCTGTCCTTAGATTTTCCTTTTTCCTATTTCTCAGAGTAAATCCTTCTTCCTCTCTTCTGTGGTCTTGGAGCTAGTTGGTAGACGGAAAAGAGGAAATGAGCAGGAAGATTCTTTCTTAACTGGTGTTTTCATGAGCTGGCATTCAGCTTCCTGGGACTTGATGTTTCAAACTATTTATTTCTCATAAGGCACTTTTGTGGATTCCTCACAGACTCCTCTCCTTCTACCTCACATCGCTGAGAGCCTCATTCCAGTAGTTTCCTCTTGAGGGAAGTTCTTGTTTCTCTTTAAATGGTTGCTTCAAGGGCCTCCTCTCTGGTTTTGACATGAAGACAAAAGAGCCCCTATTCCTAGGGAAGAAGCTTAGCACATGAACTCTGCAGAAATTCTCTACCCAGTTTCTCCAACCCTTTTATACACTCAATGTGGGTGGGTGTTGAAGACCCATAAAATCCGTTCCTGTCACCATTTTCTGCAAATCTCATAGGTGACCTTGCACCTGACTTTGATATGTGGCCTAAGGGTTTTGGCAGAAAATTGAGATAAAGAGCTCAATTTTAATATTCTATTAACCAAGTTCAGACTTGTGCCAGTGTGCTGAAAAAGAACTAAACCTCCTTATAACTAAGACCCTCGCCCAGTGTCACCTATCTAGGAAATAGCAGAATCTATTTTTTTTGTTATTGTGGTATTAAAAATATGTAACAAAAATTACTGTTTATCATTGTTAAATGTAAAATTCAGTGGCATTAAATACGTTCACATTGTTGTGCATTAAATCTATCACGGTCTTTCTGTTTCCAAGCTCTGTTCACATTTTGTGACTCTGGTGATTCTCATTCTGTTTGTGGAACTTGAGGCTTCAGGAGAGGTTCACTAGGCTCTTCAAGTACCCTCTTCTTTCTCCAGTCCTTCTCTTTAAGCTGAGTATCTTCTCTACATCTAACAGGTTTTCTTGTATAAATATTACACTTTGAAGTTCTACTCCAAATAAATGTCTAAAAACTACTCTACTACATCTTTTCTCAAGAACCAGTTGTTCCCTTCCAGCAGTCTTTCCCATTCCTTTTGGGGTTTTCTTCATGCCTCTTTCAACTCATGAGAAAATAAAAAACACTTTGAGCTATTTGGAAGAGTAAGCCTAGGGAGTTCCCTTCGTGGCTCAGTGGTTAACGAATCCGATTAAGAACCATGAGGTTGCGGGTTCGATCCCTGGCTTTGCTCGGTGGGTTAAAGATTCGGCATTGCCGTGAGCTGTGGTGTAGGTTGCAGACGCGGCTCGGATCCCGCGTTGCTGTGGCTGTGGCGAAGGCCGGCGGCTACAGCTCCTGTTAGACCCCTAACCTGGGAACCTTCATATGCCATGGGTGCAGCCCTAGATAAGGCAAAAAGACCAAAAAAAAAAAAAAAAGAGTAAGCCTAGGTACTATCAATGTACTAACTCCAAACCCTAAATACCATCCTTCCTGAAAGTTTGACTATATCCCATCTCATAATCAAGCTGTTCAGGAGATGATTTCATGCTTCTTACTTTGGCCTAGGACATTACTCATTAATTAATTTATACATTTGTAAATATATAAGAAATTAATTATAAAGAAAAATGGATAAATTTACCACATAAATTTGAAATGTTATTTTCAAAGACAATATAAATCAAGATAAAAATCCAAGTGATGAAATGGAAAATTTGTATGAACTGAAAAAAAAAGATGCATTGCCGAATTGGTGAATATTTGTTTTGACACTCAATGCTTTTTTTTTTTTTGGAATTAGCCTCATACTGCTTTCCTTCCATTGGAAAACTGCTGCCATTCCACTTTGACAGGGGTCTTGGTGCTTTCAGTCCCTGAGTCCCCTGTCCTAGGAGCGGGCACCTGACCTAGCCTGGACAGTTATAGCACTTTTCTCCTCTCACCTTCAGGGACCCTTACAAGTTGTTACACATCTGAAGGCAGGAAGATGTGAGAGTCTCTTCTAAGTAGAGTGAGGCTATGGTGCTATTTGTGGATTGAGTAGAGGTAGAGGCACCAAGTCTTTGTCTCTGCTCTGAGATTTGCGTAATTGGGATAATGTAATTTTGGAATCAACAGTGGCAATGCTTTTCTTCCTCACCACTTCATCCGATGGAGGAAACTCTCTGATGTAAAAAATATATGAGAAAATTCAAAATATTCTCAGCTCTGGTGATAGTGTTTGGGTTTCTGAAATTTAGTCATCCTTAAAATAAATTCCTTTAGTGTCCTTGGACATTTTCTCCTTTATATTCTCCATTGTCCTTCTGTCATTAACACCTGAAGAGTCCTGATTATCAATACATAAGTATTCTTTTCAATCAATAGGAAAAATATATACAACTTGAGAAATAAGCAAGGGAAGAAATCAAAATGGTCAAAAAAATTATGAAAAAATCATTCATACTTGCCACTAAAAATAAAAAGTTGAGATATGTTAAAGATTTAAATGTGAGGAAAATAACTCAAAAGAAAGTGTAGAAGTGTATACATATTTTTTACAGTCTTTGAATAGCAAAGATCTTTTTTTTTCAGCCACACCCACGACGTGTGGAAGTTCTGGAGCCAGGGACTGAATTCTCACCACAGCAGCAACCCAAGCGACAACACTGGGAACTCCTATAAAATTTTTCTTTCAAATTTGACTACATGAAATTTTTTTATTTTTTATTTTTATGGCTGCACCTGTAGAACATAGAGGGTTCATGACCAGGGGTGGAATCACAGCTGTGCTTGAGGCCTATGCCGCAGTTTGTGGTAATGCCAGATCCTTAACCCACTGAGCAAGGCTAGGGTTGAATCTGCTTCCTCACAGAGACAACATCAGGTTCTTAGTGTGCTGAGCCACAAAAGGAACTCCTAACTATATGGAATTTTAAACAAAATTAATGTAGACAATACTTTGGGATAAATTTTTTTTTCTGAGACTTTTTTTTATAATTTATTTTTTATTTTTTTTTGCATTATAGCTGGTTTACAGATTTCTATCAGATTTTCCAACTGCACCGTGTGGTGACCCGGTTACATGTACATATATGGATTCGTCACATGTAATTAGATATAGTTCCCCGTGCAATACAGTTGGATCTCCTTGCTATTCCATCATTAAAGCAGTAGTTATCCCCATTCCCTCCCACCCCTCCCCTACCCCTCCCCCGCCCCCTTGGCAACCACAAGGCTGTACCCCAAGTTCGTGCTTTTCTTTTCTGTTGAGATGTTCATTTGTGCAGTGTTTTAGACTCCAGTTATAAGTGATTTCATATGACATCTGTCTTTCTCCTTCTGACTTGCTTCACTCAGTATGAGGGTTTCTAATTCCATCCATGTTGCTGCGAATGACATTATTTTATCCTTTTTATGGCTGAATAGTATTCCATCGTGTATATATAACACATCTTCCTAATCCAGTCATCTGTCGATGGACATTTGGGTTGTTTCCATGTCTTGGCTATTGTGAATAGTGCTGCAGTGAACATGCGTGTGCAAGTGTCTTTCTCCAGGAAATTTTTGTCTGGATATATGCCCAAGAGTGGGATTGCTGGGTCATATGG
>PVHT020000077.1:26506517-26524790 GCA_004024745.2 Catagonus wagneri | reverse complement strand
TCTGTGTCCTTTGCTCTAAGGTGAGTCTCTTGTAGGCAGCAGATTGCAGGGTTTTGCTTATTTATCCATTCTGCCACTCTGTGTCTTTTGATTGGAGCATTCAGACCATTGACATTTAAGGTGATTATTGATAGATATGTATTTATTGCCATTTTAGATCTTATTTCCAGTTGATTCTATGTTTCTCTTTTCTATTTTTGGCTGGCTGGATTCCAATTATTCTATACTTAAGTTTTTTTCCTTTCAGTATTTGTGGGTTAGATGTCCTGTTTTGATTTGTGGTTGCCCTGTTTTTTAAGTATGTTAACATCTTCTTATATCTGCTTGCTGTGGCCTGATAACCATATAGGCTAAAACACATCATTAATAAAAGAAAATAGAAACAAAGTTGATTTTTTTCCTTAAAATTAAAAAAAGAAAAAGAATCAGAGAAAAAAGAAATAGTCTACATTTTCCTACTTTCCCTCCCCACAATGTATAAGGTTGTTGACTCTTTTTTTGTAAATTATTTTATTTTCACTAGTTTATTTATTTTTGCATCCTCATATTTCGATCCGCCTGTGGGCTTATTTGAATGATTGCTTTCTAATTGTGGTTTCCTTCATTCTAATTCTTACTTTTTACTTTTCTTTCTTTTTTTTATAGGAATCTTTTCAGCATTTCTTTTAGAAAGGGTTTAATATTGCTGTACTCTTTTAGCTTTTGTTTGTTGGGGAAATTTTTTATTTCCCCTTCTATTTTAAATGATATTCTTGCTGGGTAGAGTATTCTAGGTTGCAGGCCATTTCCTTTCATCACTTTAAATATATATTGCCATTCCCTTCTAGCCTGTAAGGTTTCTGTAGAGAAATCAGCTGACAGCCTTATGGGGGATCCCTCATACTTAATGCTTTGCTGTTCTCTTGCTGCCTTTAGGATCCTCTCTTTATCTTTAATTCTTGCCATTTTTAATATAATATGCCTTGGTGTGGGTCTGTTTGGGTTCAGCTTGTTTGGGGCCCTCTGAGCATCCTGTATCTTGATGTCAGATTCCTTCAGATTGGAAAGTTTTCAGACATAATTTCTTCAAATATTTTTTCAATGCCCTTTTCTTTTTCTTCTCCTTCTGGAATTCCTATTATGCGTAAATTGGGTGGCTTTATATTATGGGATAAATTTTTTTAATGTATAAAAGACATAAGTACAAATATTAAAATAACAGAATAATTTAATAAAAAGTGAAACAGACAATAGGTAGACAATTATAGGATAATAGTAGTGGCAATAAATAAATAAAGGTTGTTTTCATGTTAAGTAGATGCAAAAAAAGTGAGATATTAATCTTTTTACTCTTCAGACTGGTGATGATCAGGCAATGAAGTAACCTCTAATATAGCGACTATGTAACAAAACATGTTTTTAAATAGTTTGATGAATTGGTGAAAAACTTTGGAGAACTGAGCAAAATATTTTCATACATTCACTTAAAAATATTAAGTGTTTATGAATGTGCCAATTACTGCTTTAGGCACTGGGGTTAAAAACACATCAGATAAAAATCTCTGACCTCGTGTAATTTCATTCTATCACACAGTGTTCAAAGTCTCTGCCTCAGTAATTATACTTCTAGAAATTTGTCTTATTGAAAAGTGTACACAGATGTACTGAGGTTTATGGAAGGTGATATTCAGTGTAGCCCTGTGAGTCATAGGAAAAATTAGAAACAAGCTAAAAGTTCATCTAAATAGGACTGGCTGAAAAAGTTATAGTATTCATTGTGTAAAATCTTTTGTAGCTAATAAAAATAATGAGGTAAGTTTAGGTCTGTGTGTTTGGGAATAAAAAAATTATCTCTGTATATACATATATTTGCATAGGAGAAATTCTGGTAGCATGTACATAAAATGGCTTCCTCTGAAGATGAATTTATGACAGATTGTACTTTTTTGTGTATTTTTACGTGGTGTGACTGTTTTTTCTAAAATGTATATTTCATCTGTAAAAATGAAAATTTTAAGATGTACAACCTTACTAGTAATCAAAGAAATCCAAATTAAAACAGCATAAGATACCATGTTGAATTTAAAATTAGTTTAAAAAACAGAGAAAGAAAAAATAACAGTGTTAGCAGACCTGTGGAGAAGCAGATACTCTAATACACGGACATTCCAGCGACACCACTTTTTCCAGAGGGCAGTACTGAGTCTGGGTCAGCTATGATTTTCAGGCTTAACTTGTGATTTTAGGCAATACTTCCCCCTAGCGGTCGCCATTCTCTGATCATACAAACTCTCCTACTTCCAAGGAACTGGGAAGACGCTCTGTTAGTTTGTGTCTAGGGTCCATGCACGGGGCATGCTTGACCATCCGCTAAACCAGAAATCTCTCCATTCCCAATTCTGCCTTTGTTATCTGTGAAAAATGCTGGCGATATGAAAGGAAAGAACTGTGTGTTATGGGCACAGTACTTGTGAAAGAGCAAGGTCTTGAAAGGGGGAGAGCATTCTTGTTGACTGACAGGGGAAAAAACACCAATATTCTGAAGTACAGAAAAGCGCAGAGCCGGATTCACCGTGGGCAGCTGAGGGGCATTGGAAAAGAGCACGACTGCACCATTAGAGGGCAACCACCAGGAGGCTACAAAACTGATATTTCCTTCTACTCCTCTAGCCCAGCAATTATAGGAAGTACAGTTAGGAGAGTAAAGCAGAATACCACCAAATTGCCTCCTAATTTGTATTATCATACTGCAATAGCCACATTTGTATTTACTTGGAGGGAGACCAGTGTAAAAGATTCAGATATCAAAGGCCAAAAATTGTGTCTGTTCAGCTAAAAATTCTACTAGTAATTCATTCTAAGGCATCCCCACAGATTTATGTCCGAGAATGCTTATTACAAATAGTAGGAATAAATCTCTGTTCAATAATAAGAAACGGCTGAAATATAATTATCATGTGATTGGATAATGAATAACCTTAAGCATAATCTGGAAGAATACTTACTGTCAAGGGAAAATGTTGTACTATTTTTAATAAGTGAAAAAAATCAGGTTGCAAAGTGGTACTTAATCAATTTTGTGTAAGCATGTATATAATCATGTGATTGAAAGGATATGTATTCCAAAATGTTATAAGTGGTTATCCTGGACAGATGGGATTTTTTTGTGATTGATATTTTTTTCTTTATACTGCTGTACTCTTCCAATTTTTTTAAAAAAAATTACTTTTATAACTAGAAAATATTTAATTCAGGAAAGTGCCTCCTTTTGTATTAGAGGCACAATTCAACTTTCTTTTCTTTAATTCCACTGTTCTCATGAGAATTTTTTACTGGCTTACTGTCAGAGTCAATGATTTTAGATAGCCTAATGTGTGTCTTTAAGGGCATGTGGACTGGGTGCCTTTCTCTCTCTCTCTCTTCTTCTCTAGATGAAGGGGCAGGAGGTTAGGAAAAATGAGTAAAATGATCTGATTTACATTAGACAAAAAAGATTTTCCTCATAATTTAATCATAAAGAACATAATGGCATCTATCATGATTTCTAAAAATTAGTGATTTTTTTAATTAAGGAAAATGATATGCTGTAGGTTGGGAAAATCCTTCCCTATAAAACAGAGGTATCTATCCCATTGGTTCCTTGAAAAGTAAATGATTTGCAGATATTGAAGAATTCTTGCATCCCTAGAATAAATCCCACTTGATCATGGTATATGATCCTTTTAAAATATATTTGGATTCACTTTGCTAATATTTTGTTGAGGATTTTTGCAACTATGTTCATCAGTGATATTGGCCTTTAATTTTCTTTTTCTCTTCTTTCTTTCTTTCTTTTTTTTTTTTTGTGTGTGTGGTCTCTTTGATTTTGGTATCAGGGTGATGGTGGACTCACAGAATGAGTTTGGAAGTGTTCCTTCCTCTGCAATTTTTTGGAAGTGTTTCAGAAGAATAGATGTTAACCCTTCTCTGAATGTTTGATAGAATTTGCCTGTGAAGCCAAGTCTGGACTTCTGTTTCTTGGAAGTTTTAAAATCACATTTTCAATTTAAGTACTTGTGATTAGTCTATTCATATTTTCTCTTCCTTTCTGTTTCAGTCTTGGTAGGTTTTTACCTTTGTGAGAATCTGTTCATTTCTTCTAGGCTGTCCATTTTATTGGCATATAGTTGCTAATAGTAATCTCTTATGATCCTTTGCATTTCTATGGTGTCGATTGTAACTTCTCCTTTTTAATTTCTTTAAAAAATTTTTATTATAGTTGGTTTACAGTGTTCTATCAATTTCTGCTGTACAGCAAAGTGACCCAGTTGTGCATATATATATATATATATTCTTTTTTTCATATTATCCTCCATCATGTTCTATCACAAGTGATCAGATAATGAATATTGTTCCCTGTGCTATGCAGCAGAATCTCATTGCTTATCCACTGCAAATGCAATATTTTGCATATACAAACCCCAAATTCCAGTCCATCCCACTCCCTCCCCCTCCCTCTTGGCAACCACAAGTCTGTTCTCCATGTTTATGAGTTTGTTTCTTTTCTGTAGGTAGTTTCATTTGTGCCACGTATTAGAATCAAGACTTAAATGATAACATGGTGTTTGTCTTTCTCTTTCTTACTTCACTTAGTATGAGAGTCTCTAGTTCCATCCATGTTGCTGCAAATGGCATTATTTTGTTCCTTTTATGGCTGAGTAGTATTCCATTTTGTATAGGTACCACATCTTCCCAATCCATTCATCTGTCTAAGGACATTTAATAGACATGTCTTGGCTATAATAGTGCTGCAGTGAACAAAGGGGTGCATCTATCTTTTTCAATGAAAGTTTTGTCCGGATGTATGCCCAGGAGTGGGATTGCTGGATCATGTGGTAGTTCTAAATTTAGTTTTTTGATGTACCTTCATACTGTTCTCCATAGTGGTTGTAGCAATTTACATTCCCACCAAGAGTCCAAGAGTGCAGCAGAATTCCCTTTTCTCCACACCCTCTCTAGCATTTGTTATTTGTTGACTTGTTAATGATGGCCATTCTGACCTGTGTGAGATAGTACCTCATTGTAGTTTTGATTTGCATTTCTCTAGTAATTAGTGATGTTGAGCATTTTATCATGTGCCTGTTGGCCATCTGTATGTCATCTTTGGAGAAATGTCTACTCAGGTCTTCTGCCCATTTTTCAATTGGATTGTTTTTTTTTTTTTTTTTTGCTATTGAGTTGTATGTGTTGTTTGTATATTTTGAAGATTAAGCCCTTGTCAGTTGCATCGTTTGAAAGAATTTTCTCCCATTCCGTAGGTTGTCCTTTTTTAAATTTTTTTATTTTTATGGTTTACTTTACTGTGGAAAAGCTTGTAAGTTTGATTAGGTCCCATTATTTTTGTTTTTATTTCTATTGTGTTGGGAGACTGACCTAAGAGACGATTTTTATGATTGATGTCAGAGAGTGTTTTGCCTATGCTCTTTTCTATGAGTTTTATGGTGTCTTGTCTTATGTTTAAGTCTTTAAGCCATTTGGAGATCATTTCTAATTTTATTAATTTGAACCCTCTCCCTTTTTTCTTAGTGAGTCTGGCTAAAGGTTTATTAATTTTGTTTATCTTTTCAAAGAACCAACTTTTGGTTTCATTGCTCGTCTCTATTTTCTTTGTCTATTTCATTTATGATTTCTTTCCTTTTACTAATTTCTAGCTTTGTCTGTTTTTTTTTCCTAGATATTTTGTGTAATGTTAAGTTGTTTATTTGAGATTTGTTTTGTTTCCTGAGATAAGATTGTGCTGCTATAAACTTCCATCTCAGAACTTCTTTTGCTGTGTCCCATAGATTCTGGATTGTCGTGTCTTCATTGCCATTTGATTTCCTCTTTGATTTCTTCAGTAGCATATTGTTTAGCTTCGAGGAGTTTATGTTTTATGCTGTTTTTTTTTCCCTCATAGTTGATTTCTAGTCTCACATCACTGTGGTAGGAGAAAATGCTTGAAATAATTTTGATTTTTAAAAATTTACCAAGGCTTGATCTGTGGCCCAAGATATGATTTATCCTGGAGAATGTTCTATGTGCACTTGAGAAGAATGTATATTCTGCTGCTTTGGGATGGAATGTTCTATAAATGTCAATAAAGTCTATGTAGTCTAGGGTGTCATTTAAGGCCTGTGTTTCCTTGTTGGTTTTCTGTCTGGATGATATGTCTATATATGTAAGTGGGGTGTTAAAGTTATCCATTATTGTATTAGTGCTGATTACTCCTTTTTTGGCTGTTAGCAGTTGCCTAATATATTGTGACCTTACTTATTTTACAGTCTATTTTGTCTAATATGAGTACTGATACTCTAGCTTTCCTTCTATTTCCATTTGCATATAATATCTTCTTCCACCACCTCACCTGCAGTCTGCATGTGTCCTTAGGTCTGAGGTGGATCTCTTGTAAACTGCATATATATGGATCTTGTTTTCATACTCATTTAGCAGTCTGTCTCTTTTGGTAAGAAGATTTAATCCATTTACGTTCAGTGAAATTATGGATAAGTATGTACTTATTGCTATTTTCTTAATTGTTGTGGATTTGTTGTTTTAGGTCTTTCTTCTTTCCTTCCTCTTTTGTTCTCTTCTCTTGTGATCTGCTGACTATCTTTATGTGTGGTATTTGGTTTGCTTTTTCTTTCTTATGTGTATATCCATTGTAGTTTTTTGGTTTGTGGTTCTCATTAGATTTTGATGTGACTATGTATATACAGATTTTTTTTTTTTTGGTTCCTGGTCTCATTTTCAAATGCATTTTCAGTATTCTGTGTTTGTCCTTTCCTCTTCTTATTCTTGGTAGTTTTGATGTCATATTTGTCAATGGGTATCTCTAGTTCCATCCATATTGCTGCAAATGGCATTATTTTGTTCTTTTTTATGGTTGAGTAGTATACCATTGTATATATATGGAATTAAAGACTCATACTAAGTGAGATAAGTCAGAAAGAGAAAGACAAATACCATATGATATCACTTATATGTGGAATCTAAAATATGGCACAAATAAACCTATCTACAAAATAGAAACAGACTCACAAACATGGATAGCAGACTTGTGTTTGCCAAGAGGGAGGAAGAAGGGAGTGGGGTCAATGGGGGTTTTGGGGTTGGTAGATGAGAGCTATTACCTTTAGAATGAATAAGCAATTGGGTGTTACTATACAGCACTGGAAACTATATCCAGTCTCTTGGAATACAACATGGTGGAAGATAGTATGAGAAAAAAAGAATACGTATGTATGTATGACTGGGTCACTATGCTGTACAGCAGAAATTGGCACAATTTCATATAGCTATAATGTATAGCTATAAATCAACTATATGTTAATTTAAAAATATATAGTGGAGAAGTAAATGAATGTGATTCATAGAAAAGTTCTGTCTCATAATACATTATCTAATTACTGCCTATCATTATCAGTAGCAGGAAAAGAAAATAATATAATTGACATAATATATATTTTCTACATGATATTCTAATATCTTATCTATTATATTATTGTCTTTTCCTTTGATTTCAACATTTAGCACTGGTCATGTTTGCAGAGAATTGCATATATTTATGTCTCTGCAGTTTGCATACCTCCAGACTTGTGGTAACAAGTGGTTGGTTAGATATTGGTGAATAACATGTCCATTGTTCAACCATTATTGAACGTTCAACTATTATTTGCCATCTTAGAAAATTCTTAAATCTTCAACAATCGTATCAAATCTGTTGCCAAAATATAAAAGGATATAATGCTATTAAATTCTATTTGGCTCATTTGGTTTCATTTTAACTGGTAGTTAAGGGACAGTGCAATTGTCTTGGCAAAATATTCTAAGACATGTTACTTTTGTTGCTTTATAAGCCTGCTTCTTGATGTAGCAGACTTTGCTCAAATTCATCAACTGAGTAAACAAAGTAAAAAGCAGTTCTGAATGACTCTACATTCTACTCAGATTCACACAGTGAATAATACTGGTGAACAGATGAATTAAGGAAGAAAGAAATGAGCAAATACAAAAGGCACAGATAACTATTTCATATTCACAGTAAAACTTTTTCATACCCACACCAATACTCAATCTAACAGGAGGCTATAATAAGGAAAATAAGATTGGAATCCAAAAGAAGCCCAGAAATTTATAAAAGCAAAGCAGAAACAGAAAAGATGTATAGGACAACAATGAAAACACTTAAGAAGGTGATACAAATAAATCTAAACACAGCTGTAATCACAATGTATATAAATGACTTAGCTAAATTTCTAGTTAACACTTAAATTATTGAATTAGAATAAAAATTAAACTGTCTGAGGCTTATATGAGATACATTTAATATTATAAAGACACAAAACTAAACGAATGGAAAAAGCCCTTCCAAAAAAACTAAATCAAAGGAAACTATTATTTTCAGACAGCATAGACTTTTAAGCAGAATGCAATATGGAAAATGTACTAAATTTTCTATAAAATGAAAACATTTAGATGACAGATGAACAAATATACTATCTTAGTGGAAGATTTTAAAATAGGGAATGATATTTTAAGGAGACAAATAGTAAAGCTACAGCACATTAACTTTTTTGATCTAATAAACAGGGAAGGATACTCTCAACATAGCCTGACGGACAACTACTCAGACAAACTCAGTACTGGATTTTTTATCATTCTCCACCGATTTGCATTAACTCTGTTGCATATCTTTTCCATATGTGTGGAAATCTATCTTTAGGATGACTATTCTCTATTTGTTTATAATTGAGAAAATAATTGGTATAATTATCATAGTTTTATTTTAAATAAAAATAATGGTAGGCCACTGTCTTTACTTCAAAAATTTATTTTTTTATTGGTAGAATCATTGGTTTTCCATATGAATTTTAGGAATATAAAATCAAGTTACATGAAATTCTGTGAGGGTTTTGTTTGGAGTTGCATAGAAACTGTAAATTACTTTTTGGTGATATTGCAAAATTTTACCTCATTTTCAATTATATGTTAACAGTAGAAGATTGCAGATACCACATTTTTGCAATGCCTCTTATTATTTCTAACATTATGAATCTAGATTTCTTAAATTTTCCATTTAAGTAACCATATTTTTGAAAACATAACTAGTTTTATCTTCCCCCTTTATATTCTCGTAACTCTAATTTTCTTGTCTTTTTCAATTGGTAAAGTCACTAGTATGATGTTCAGTAGGATAATGATATCGGCTTACTTGTTCTCTTCCCGACTTCAGTGTCAATGTCTATTGTATTTTCTATGATTAAAAAAAATGTCCTTTTCCAGCACATAATGATTCTCTTCGAATTCTATTTTTGTAGGTTTTTTTTTTTAAAAGCATGAGTGCTAAACTTGGTCAAATATATTTATCTTCTGAGGCTGTCATGTGGGTTTACTCTTTTGATACGAGACAGTGGTATATTACATTAATACTCAGTTATCCTTATGGTAAAACCAAACTAGATGTTTGTGTGTGTGTGTGTGTGTGTGTGTGTGTGTGTATGAGTGCATAAATGTGTAAGATACTTCTATGACTTGCTAATATTAGAATTTTTACAAATATGCTTATAAAAGATTGATATCTAGTTTCCTTTTCTATGTCTTCTAATCTTAGTATCAAGACTACACTAGGCTCATAAAATAAGTTGGAATGTATTCTATCTTGGGAACATTTTATATGTGATTGAGATCTGTTCCTTGAATTTGTTATGGAAATTACCTCTTTGGGTGAAAAATAAAACATGTGTGCATATTTAATAAATATGTATTCACAAAATCAATTTCCTTAATTATAATTAGTTTATTCAGTTTTTCAACTTGTTATTGAGTTTTATGTCAAAAAATATTAGTTCGCATATGCTCAGAAAAGAGTGATGTTTCTAATTTAAAGGGAGAAAAGTAATTAATTGAGTGCCCTCTTCCATGTATTTAATAAATATCCTAAATAGCTCTATCTAAATCTTCTAGCGGAGTTTTTCTTATATGTTATTTGCTTATCCTATCTATTTCTGATAGAATTTTGTTAAAAATCATTACCATTTAAAAATTTCTGCTTATGATTCAGGAAGATTTTTGCATTTTACATTACAGGCCTATATTGTTAAGTGCATACAAGTTAATGATTATTTTTTCTTCTTGGAAGATTATTTCTTTTATGACCATACCTATTCATGTTTTTTTTTGTTGTTTAAAATTCTGTTTTTCCTTATATTATCAATATTTCTTCAGCATCTTTGTATCTGTTACTGTTGCATACCATATCTTTTTAACCGCTTTATTTTCAAACTTTCTGTGTGGTTTTGTTTGAGGCATGATGCTTCTAAGTGGAATATATATATTTGCCTAAATTTTTTTTCTATATGGATTTGGCAGTTAGTGTTGTTTTGTCGAATCCTAAATTAACACAAATAATTATAATTTTAATTCAAATTTGTAAATTTTTAAAGAATTTCTGTTTCTCAAACATAGCAACAATAAAGATCTTAGCATGATTTGGTTATTGAACAATGTCTGAAACTTCCTCATTTTGTTTTAGCTAAGAATTTTAATTTCTTATTTTAAAAGGCAAAATTATTACTTTTGAAATGTAGTTAGCTGAATTTTCTAGAGTATTTTTTAAATTCCATTTCAGTGCTATTTCCTTCCTTACCTACTTGTTCATTTTCCTTTTTTTTTTTTTGCTTTTTTGCTTTTTTAGGGCCATACTCATGGCATATGGAGTTTCCCAGGCTAGGGGTCAAATCGGAGCTACAGCTTCCAGACTACACCACAGCCACAGCAATACGGGATCTGAGCTGCATCTATGACCTATACCACAGCTCACGGCAACTCAGGATCCTTAACTCACTGAGTGAGGCCAGGAATCGAACCTGCAACCTCATGGTTCCTAGTTGGATTCGTTTCCACTGCTTCACAGCAGGAACTCATCATTTTCCTTTTGATAAAATACATGGTTCAATTTTCTTTTAGAGAATGGCTTGTTAGTAAATGATCTTAGATATTTTGTCTGAACATTTTTATTTTGTTCATACTCTTGAATAATAATAGTGTGGTCAACTATAAATTCTATCTTGGCAGTTTTCTTTTTTTCCTTTCTATTTGTCCCTGGATATTGTTATTCTATAGAATTTTCAAATGCAGTGTTGCAGATGAGAAGTATGTCTCCTAACTGTCATTTTTAATTGATTTGTTGTTTTTGTTCTGGTAGTTTTCAAGAGTGTTACTTTATACCTGGTGCTCTATACTGTCAGAGCACTGTGTCTATGTATGGAAGTTACCAACAAATCAGAATGTGCTTTTGATCTGAGAGCTCATGCTTTCCCTCAGTTCTGGAGAACTCTCAAGTAGTTATTTATTCAAATGTTACGTATTTCTGTCTCCCTAAGGGACAAGTGTTTAAGCTTTCAATCCATCCTCCATATTTCTTCACTGCTTTGTCATATTTATTCTTCCTTCTCTGAAATGTATTTTGGATGAGTTCCTTCCTTGTGCTCATTTTCCTAGCCAATCTGTATTTGTTTCCATTTATATGTTAATGATATATATTGCATTTTATTTTAATAACATTATTTTCATTTATAGTACATTTAATGCTCTTTTATATATTCTTAGTTTTAATTTTTCTTTATTATAGTTGATTTACAATGTTCTGTCAACTTCTGCTATATAGCAAAGTGACCCAGTTTTTTTTATATATATATAAACACACACACACACACACACATATATATATATATACACACATACATTCTTTTTCTCACATTATCTTCCGTCACGTTCCATCACAAGTGTTTGGATATAGTTGCCTGTGCTATACAGCTAGATCTCATCTCTTACCCACTCCAAATGCATCTACTAACCCCAAACTCCCATTCTTTTTCTCACATTAGCCTCCATCATGTTCCATCACAAGTGACTAGATATAGTACCCTGTGCTATATAGCAGGATCTCATTATCCATTCCAAATGTGGTAGTTTCCATCTGTTAACCCCAGACTCCCAGTCCATCCCACTCCCTCCCCCTTCTCCTTGACAACCATGAGTCTGTTCTCTAAGTTCGTGAGTTTGTTTCTTTTCTGTAGATAGTTTCATTTGTGGCATATATTAGATTCTAGATTAAGTGCCATCATATGGTATTTGTCTTTCTCTTTCTGACTTACTTCACTTAGTATGAGTCTCTAGTTCCATCCATATTGCTGCAAATGGCATTATTTTGTTCTTTTTTATGGCTGAGTAGTATTCCATTGTGTATATGTACCACATCTTCCTAATCCATTCATCTGTTGATGGACATTTAGGTTTTTTCCATGTCTTGGCTATTATGAATAGTGCTACCATGAACAAAGGGGTGCATGTATCTTTTTCAATTAAAGTTTTGTCTGGATATATGCCCAGCAATGGGATTGCTAGATCTATATTTAGTTTTCTGTAGTACCTCCATACTGTTTTCCATAGTGGTTATACCAATTTACAGTCCCACCAACATAGTAGGAGGGTTCCCTTTTCTCCATACCCTATCCAGCATTTGTTGTTTGTAGATTTTTAATGACAGCCACTCTGACCTGTGGCTCTATCTCATTGTAGTTTTTATTTGCATTTCACTAATAATCAGTGATGTTGAGCATTTTTTCATGTGCATTTTGGCCATCTATATGTCTCTGGACATCTATATGTCTATTCAGGTCTTCTGCCCATTTTTCAGCTGGGTTGTATTTTCTTTTTGCTATTGAGTTGTACATGTTGTTTGTATATTTTGGAGATTAAGCCCTGGTCGGTTGCATCATTTGCAACTATTTTCTCCCATTCCAAAAGTTGTCTTTTTTTAAGGTTTCCTTTGCTGTGCAAAAGCTTATAAGTTTGATTAGGTCCCATTGGTTTATTTTTGTTTTTATTTCTATTGTTTTGGAAGGCTGACCTAAGAAAAGATTTTTATGGTTGATGTCAGAGAATGTTTTGCCTATGTTTTCTTCCAGGAGTTTTGTCTTGGCTTATGTTTGTCTTCAAGCCAGTTTGAGTTTATTATTGTGCCTGGTGTGAGGTTTTATTCTAGCTTCATTTATTTATATGTAGCTGTACAGTTTTCCCAGCACCACCTCTGAAGAGACTATCTTTTTCCTATTTTATATTCTTGCTTCCTTTGTTAAAGATTAGTGACTGTAGGTGTCTGGTTTGTTTCTAGGTTTTCTATTCTGTTCCATGGGTCTGTATGTCTGTTTTTGTACCAGTACCATACTGTCTTGATTACTGTAGCTTTGTAATATTGTCTGAAGTTTGGGAGAGTTATGCCTCCTGCCTGGTTTTTGTTCCTTGGAGAACCTTTTCAATTCTGGGTATCTTATGGTTCCATATAAATTTTTGGATTGTTTGTTCTAGTTCTGTGAAAAATGTCATGGGTGATTTGATAGGGATTGCATTGAATCTGTAGATTGCTTTGGGTAGTATGGCCATTTTAATGATATTAATTCTTCCAATCTAGGAGCATGAAATATCTTTCCATTTGTTTGTATACCTTTTAATTTCCTTGATTAATGTTTTATAGTTCTCAGCATATGTCTTTCACCTCCTTGGTCAGGTTTATTCCTAGATATTTAATTCTTTTGGGATGCAATTTTAAAAGGTATTGTATTTTTATTCATTTTCTATTATTTTGTTGTTGGTTTACAGAAATGCAATTGATTTCTGACTGTTAATCTTGTATCTTGCTACTTTACTGAATTCATTGATGAGTTTGAGTAGTTTTTGTGTGGAATCCTTAAGGTTGTCTATATATGGTATCATGTCATCTGCATAGAGTTAAAATTTTACCTCTTCTATTCCAATTTAGAAATGTTTTATTTATTACATTGTTTTATTGCTATAGCTAGGGCTTCCAATACTATGTTGAATAAAAGTGGTGAGTGGACATCCTTGTCTTGTTCCAGATTTTAGTGGGAAGGCTTTCAGCTTTTCTCCAATTTTTTTCCCTTTTAGATCTGTATACTACTTAAGTGATTACTTTCCAATTGTGATTTCCTCCACCCTATTTTTCTCACTTCTTTTTTATTTAGAGGAGCCCTTTCAGTATTTCTTTTAGAGTGGGCTTAGTATTACTGTACTCTTTCAGTTTTTGTGTTGGGAAAATTCTTTATTTATCCTATTTTAAATGATATTCTTGGTGGGTAGAGTATTCTAGGCTGCAAAATTTTCCCTTTTAGGACTTTGAATATATCTTGTCACTCTCGTATAGCCTGTAGTATTTCTGTATAGAAATTAGTTGATAGCCTTATGGGGGTTCCCTTACAATTAAGTCTTTGTTTTTCTCTTGCTGCATTTAGAATCTTCTCTTTATCTTTAATTTTTGCCGTTTTTATTAAAATATGTCTTGGTTTGGGTCTGCGTGGGTTTAACTTGTTTGAGGCCTTCTGTGCTTCTTACATCTTGATATCTGTTTTCTTTAGTTTTGGAAAGTTTTCAGACATAATTTCTTCAAATATATTTTCAATCCCCTTTTCTTTTTCTTTTCCTTCTGGAATCCCTATATGCATAGATTGGTCTGTTTTGTTTTATCCCATAGATCTCTTATATTGCTTTAATTTTTTTTGTCTATTGTTCTGATAGGGTAATTTTCAGTATTCTATCCTCCAAGTCATCAATTCGTTCCTCTGCATTATTCTATCTTCTAAGCCAATTATTTGTTCCTCTGCCTTATTTATTCTGCTCTTCTGTGCTACCAGCTCTGCAAATGAACTTTAATTTTTTCTTGACTCCTCCTATGTTTTCTGGTTCCTTTTCTAAAGTAATCTGTTTTACAGTTCATATTCACTCTTAATTCCTTCATATCTGCTTTTAATTCCTTCAGTATTTTTACTGTCTCCCTTTTGAACTCACTGTCTGTTATACTGCAGATGTCTGTTTCATTGTTTGCTCCTTCAGGGGAATTCTCCTCTTTTAACTGAAAATGGTTCCTGAACTTCTTGATTTTGCTTATATTTTTATTATTCTGTGAGTTTAGGAAAAACAGCTACTGTTGTCTTGGAGGGCTATTTGTATGCAAGAATGCCCCTGGGTATTTTTTGAGGGCTTGCCTTTTTTTTTTTTTTTTTTTTTTGTCGTGAGGGCTACTTTTGGTTAGATGCTTGCTGTCTCCTTCCTCTTTCCTCAGTGTGTGCAAGCTCTTATCATCATTCTGGTGTTCAGCCTGTGCATGCTTCCAGGGAGATGGAGGCAATGGGCAGGGCGAGTAGCCAGTGCCTTGTTGCTGAACGCTTGACAGTGGTGAGGACCTTCAGGAAGGTGGCACATGTTGCTCCTGGTTGCAGGGCCCTGGGAAGTGGCGGTGACCCTCAGGCAGGTGTAGGTGGTGCCCAGAGTGTTTGGCAGTTGCAGCAGCAGGGCGTTTGTGTTCCTAGGGGAGTGAGAGCAAAGACAGGTGGCACTCAGTTGCAGTGCCCTTCTCTGTACTGACCTCTGTTCCTGTGACTGGGGTCACAGGTGGTGCCTGTTCACAGACCCCTAGTGGTGGCAGGTCATGCTCACCTCTGGATTTTGGGATGGCTGTGGTGGTTTGCCTTTACCACCTGTAACCTATACATGAGGTGCCTCACTGCAGATAGCCCGCAGAAGAGATAGTTTATTTTTTAAAGACTGCAAGATTTGTAATTTTAAAGGGAACTGTCTTCCTTTCTCCTTAAAAGTCTTCAACATTTATTTTTAAATCCTTGCCCCCATTTTTTTTTTTTTTTTTTTGCTTTTTTAGGATCACACCCATGGCATATATATTCTCTAGGGGTAATATCAGAGCTACCACTGCTGGCATACACCATAACAATGCCAGATCTGAGCCTCATCTGTGACCTATGCCATAGCTCATGGTAGCACCAGATATTTAAGTCACTGAGTGAGGCCAGAGATCGAACCCCCATCCTCAGGGATACTAGTTGGTTTTCTTACCACTGACACACAACGGGAACTTCCTCAGTTTTTAATAATAAACTTTAATTAATGGAAATGAACTTACATTTTAATTATTGACTTTCTTGGCTTTCTCTTTACATTGAATTTCTTTATATGTATAATTTTCACTGTCTCACTTTCTTTCTGTCTTCCCCTCCCTCCCTCTTTCTCCCATCCTTTTTCTTTTCCTCTGTCACACTCCCCCCCACCCCCCCAGTATATTACATTTGCTTCTAGCTGGCCCTTGCTCATCTGTTTCAGAACCAGGTCTGATAATGACAGTTAGCAGTTCCTTGCCCAGTGCTGATTTTGGGAATATCAGGTCTTTCACAAAGTCGATGATCAGTTTGGTTCAGTATCCTGTCACAAGATTATAGGTTTTTTGTCTATTTTCTGGTGCTAAAACATCAGACTCTCACATTGTTTGGAATTTACATTCCATTTCTGGTCAACAAAGATGTGTGTTGTGAATTTGAGCTTGGCTATGTCAGTTTTTCTATTTTTATTGGTCATTACCGTGAATCAGGGAAGTTTATCAAAGTGTGTACCCTTTGTACTATTTTGAACTGTGTTTCCTTTTTTTTCCCAATTCAGTTTTATTTTTAATTTACTGAAAGAGCTCTGCTTTTCTACATGTGTGATTCATTTTTTAATGAAGTATTTTAAGCATATAGAAAGTTATAGAGAGTAATGTAACAAGCAGTAGTGCACATACCACCAGCTTTTTTGTATTTGTATTCTTGAGAGATTGTAGAGGATTTTGTTGAACCCTAGAAGTCTTAAACTGTGTCTTTTGAAAATTTATGACCTTTTGTTTCCTCATCTGTACAAGTTTTTTTCGTAGACAAGTCATTTGTTAAGGTAAACATAGTGCCACAGTTCATTACCCTGATACAACATAGTAGAACTGCTAGAAAGTGTTTGGGACCAATTTAAGCTCTATTTAATAACCTCAGTATTAATCAAGTATATATAATACATTCTTAGATGCTAAATCTTTTTTTTTTCCTTAATGGATTTTATTTCAATTATAGGTGTACATAAATCATCACAAGTCAATTTTAGAGATTTTGTATCCCAAACCCCCAGTGCATCCCCCCACCCCCCAGACTGTCTTATTTGAAAAACCAAGGTTTTCCAAAGTCTGTGAGTCATTCTCTGTTCTGTAAAAAGGATCACTGTGACTTTTTAGTTTCCACATATAAGCGGTAGCATTGGGTGTTTCTGTCGAATTGTTTGACTGGTTTCACTTCGCATGATAATTTCTAGGTCCATCCATGTTGCTATAAATGTTGGTAATTCGTTCCTTTTAATGGCTGAGTAACATTCCATTGTGTGTATGTACCATATCTTCCCTATCCACTCATGGCATTTAGGTTGTTTCCATGACCTGGCTATTGCATAGAGTGCTGCAATGAACACTGGAGTACATGTGTCTTTTCGAGTCATGGTTTCTGCTGGATAGATGCCCAGGAGTGGGATTGCTGGATCAAATGGTAATTCTATTTTGAGTTTTCTAAGGAATCTCCATACTGTTTTCTACAGTGGCTGCACCAATTTGCATTCCCACCAACAGTGTAATAGGGTTCCTTTTTCTCCACACTCTCTCCAGCACTACCTGTTTGTAGACTTTTTGATGATAGCCATTCTGGCCGGTGTAAGGTGGTACCTCATAGTGGTTTTGATTTGCATTTCTCTAATGAGGAGCGATGCTGAACATCTTTTCATGTGTTTATTTGCCATCTTCATGTCTTCTTTGGAGAACTGTCTGCCTAGATCCTCTGCCAATTTTTGGTGGGGTTTTTGTTTCTTTGGTGTTGAGCTGTAGGAGGTGTTTGTAAATTTCGGAGATTTATCCCTTGTCAGTTGAATCATTTGCAAATATTTTCTCCCATTCTGTGGGTTGTCTTTTCGTTTTGTTTAGGGTTTCCTTAGCTGTACAGAAACTTTTAAGTTTAATTAAGTCCCAATTGTTTATTTCTCTTTTTATTGTCCTTACTCTGACACATGGATCTGAGAAGATGTTGCTATCATTTATGTCAGAGAGTGTTTGGCCTATGTTTTCCTCTAAGAGTTTTATAGTATCTGGTCTTATATCTAGATCTTTAATCCATTTTGAGTTTATTTTTGTGCATGGTGTTAGGAAGTGCTCTAGTTTCATTGTTTTACATGTAGCTGTCCAGTTTTCCCAGCACCACTTATTGAAGAGGCTGTCTTTTGTCCAATGTATATTCTTGGCTCCTTTATCATAGATTAGTTGACTGTAGATGCGTGGATTTAATTCTGGGCTTTCTATCCTGTTCCACTGATCTATATTTCTGTCTTTGTGCCAGTACCATACGGTTTTGA
>PVHT020000077.1:26466897-26503421 GCA_004024745.2 Catagonus wagneri | reverse complement strand
CTTTGCCTCCAGTCTTTTTCCAATGCCTTGCATCATCTTCAGCATCAACAGTCTAAAGTCCCTTTCTGGGAGGCTGATAATCTCCTCATCACTGAGCTGTTTTTCTGGGCTTTTCTCTTTCTCCCTTATCTGGGTTAGAGTTTTCTGTCTTTTCATTTTTGTAGCTTTTTGGTGTGGTGACCTTTGTGTCGACAATAGAATTGTAGCCTCTCTTAGTTCAGGTGTTTGCCTCCCCTGTGGCTAAAGTTGGTATGGAGGGGGCTTGCTCTAGGCTTCCTGATGGGTGGGAGTGATACCTGCTCACTGGTTGGAGGGGTTGATTCCTCTCCCTCTGATGGATGGGGCTTTGTCTCTGGATGAGATTAGAGGCTGGCTGTGTGCCTGAGGGGTCTTTAGGTGGCCTGTTTACTGATGGGTGGGGCTGAGATCCCACCTGAATTGTTTGGCCTGGGGCTTCTCAGCGCTGATGGGGGGGACCAGATTTTCCCAGAAATGGCCACCTCCAGAGAAATGCAGGCTGCTGAATGTTCCCGAGAGCTTCATCTCCAATACCCTTCCCCCACAACAAGCCACAGTCACCCCTGTTTTCCCAGGAGATCCTCCCGGAATTGCAGTCAGGTTCCACCCAGATTCCTCTGGAGACTGCTTTGCCCTGGGACCCAGTGCACGCGAAAGTCTGTGTGTGCCTTTCAAGAGTGGGGTCTCTGTTTCCCCCAGTCCTGTGGAACTGCTGCACACAAGCCCCATTGGCCTTCAATGCCAGATGCTCTGGGGGCTCTTTCTCCCTGTGCCCAATCCCCAGGCATGGGGATTTGACGTGAGGCTCAGAACTCTCAGTCCTGTAGCTGAGTCTCTGTGATGCAGTTACTTTCCAGTCTGTGGGGCTTCCCACTTGGGAGGTATGGGGTTGCTTCTATCGCGTAATCGCCCCTCCTACCTCTTGATGTGGTCTCCGCTATGTCTTCTGGAGCAGAGTATCTTTTTTGGAAGTTTATAGTCCATTTGGTTGAAGGTTGCTTGGCATTTGGTTGTATTTTTGCTGTTATTTGGGAGAGAAGTTGAGCTCCAGTCCTTCTATTCCGCCATCTTAATCCAATCTCCAAATGTGTTATCTTTTTATTCATCTTAATGTTTATCATTTCATCATGCTTTTTTTTTGTCCTGACACATGTTTTATCTTCTTTGTATTGTGATAATTTTTGAAAGTTAGCTAGTTATCTTTTAAGTGACTTTTCTTTTTCTTTTTATTATTTTTTTTAGGCCTGCAGCAGCAGCATATGGAGGAATAGCCACAGCAACACTGGGTCCGAGCCACATCTGTGATCCACACCACACCTCTCAGCAAGGCTGGATCCTTAACCCCCTGAGCTAGGCCAGGGATGGGATCTGCATCTTCATAGATTCTAGTCAAGTTCGTTAACTTCTAGTCAAGTTCGTTAACTACTGAGCCATGAGGGGAACTCTTAAGCTACTTTTAAATTTGTTTAGTATCTGGCTACTGAATAAGAAGCCTTTGCCTCTTTCCTAAGACTTGATGAGGGTACTTTATGACTGCATTATTTTGCTTGTCCTAAAAAGAGTTCAAACTTAAAGTATTGGAGTATTAATGCCTTTAGAAACAGTCCAAGAAAATTAGATTTGATATGGTGTTTAACCATCACAGGTTCCTGCCGCTCATTTCGAATAACTCTGAAGCATGTCTTACACCATCTACCAAAATTCCCGTGTGGATTTAGTTCCAGTTGTCCACAGTAGTAACTTTTAACTACACCTGTTTTTGACTTCCTTTCTTTGCTTTTCTCTCTACTCTTTTATAGGTGTTTATCGGGATCATTTCCCAAGTAAATTGCTTACGTTTTAGCTTTTTTTTTTCTGAATTTGCTTCAGGGGGATTTCAGACTCAGATTCCAACTCTCTTGTCTATACTGACTAGTCTTTTTTTCATTCCTGTTTGAAGTCACAGCAGATACCACATTTGGCTCTTTTCTTAATGTTGTAGTTCGTTTCTATGCTCATACCTGAGTTTTCTATGTGCTGTTTCCCTACTCCATAAGAGAAGTCCCCTTATTTTTGTAAAAGGTGCAAAGTTCTACCAGTGCCATTTATAAAAATTCTCCCTTGCCTGCATTAGGGTCTGACAGAGTCTCTTTTTAACCAGACTTCAGTCAGACTCCTCTGAATCCTGTCCAAAGAGGCCTTGATTTTTGGACTTTTGTGTTTTTCTTTTCATTGTTCAAATTTTAGCAAGAACCCTGCTAGGTTGTTTTAGCCAGAAACTCCTCTGATCAGGTCATTCCTTTTTCACTGTCTCCCAGGTATTATCTGATCATCCTGGCCTACCCTCATCAAGAATCCTGTTATATCAATTTACCTAGAATCCTCCCTTAGATAATCCTCAGTGTTTCCTCTTAGTAATTTTCCACTCATGCCGCCCTACCCCTTGCCCCCAGCTTCTTGGCCATAGATTCCATTTTTTCTTTGTTGTATTTGGAATTGAGACCAGTTTTATACTGAGGTCTCTTTCCCTGTATGCAATAGTCTTGAATAAAATCTGTTTTTACCTCTTGGACTACTCTCCAGCTCAGGTTTTCTTTGGCATGATTCTTCCTTTAGATCTTTTTTGTTTTTCTTTCAAAATATTATAAGCTGCTGGGAAAAAAGGGGTAGATTCACAATGTCGTTTTTAAAATGGGTGTTGCAGTTTGGAACAGACATAGGAAAAGCCTTTAACTTTCTCTTCCAAAAAGGATTCTATAAATTGGTTCATTTTCTACCAGCAAAGGAGTGATTGGGTAGTGTGTTTGGGGGATAGATGACTAAATCTGTTTGTTTGACTTAAAAGTTAAAAGAGGAGAGTAGTAGGTTTTATGGTCAAAAGCTTGATTTATAGGGATCATAGGAAGTTGTATCTTATGGCACTACTATTTTCTTTCTCCTCCTCCTCTATGGTATAGTGATACAGTAATTATTTAATGGGCCAAACGATAAATCTTTGTATATAGATACATAACTAATTTATAATATTACAAGTAGTAGGAGCTTTCTAGTTTCCTGTTTTTTTCTCCTTGTTCTTTCTGTTTTTTCCATCACAGTAGTCACATTGATTTAAGCTATAGAAAGATGGCTAAAAACTGTCACAAACTACTCTACAAGGCAATTTAATTTCAACAGTCACCTAGTTGAATATCACCATGTAAATTCAAGAGCATTTAAACTCAATTTATTTTTAATCTTTCTCCAGTTGACAATAGGCAGCTATTGATACTGGATACTAAAATCTGTAAAGCAAAGAGAATAATTTTCATGGCTTTTGAACAGAGCCACTGGAGTCACTTTGCCATTTGTTGTTTCTTGTATCTTTGAGTTGGCTTATTGTTTCAGGCATTGTCCCTCACTTAGAGGTTTTCATTTCTATATTTTGTTGAAGAATTTGAAGCATGTTTTCTTGGAAACTTGGATTGCTTGGAGCAGTTATTTACATAAACAATGTTTTCATCAAAGCTAATGTTTCCAAAGAAAGAGGAGTAGTTTGCCCTAGATAAAGCATGAGTTGAAACTATAATATTTGTATGCTCTTTTACTATAATTGGTAAAACTTGGTTATTTTCATCAACATGAAGTAATTACAAAAAAAATCTTTTCAAAGTATGTATTAGGTCACATGTTCTATATATTTTACAACAATATCCCTCCCACTCAATTCAGGACTACTAGGTGGAAAGCTAGCTGAAATACCTTTTTAAGTTGAATATCAGAAAAAAATGTAGATACATATTTCAACATTCCTCTTTAATTTTAAAAAGGGAATTTGTATTCATTTGCCAATCTGCTGATGGAGATCCAAGGCCTTTACTTTGATGCATCTGCTGAGAGAAGTTCTACTTTTCCTTCTTATATAAACATATCCATCATGCACTCTGCAACTTCTGATGTTTGTTTCCTCAAACTTAGAATGAGAGTCCATGCCCTGACCGCCCCTGCAAAAAAAAGCTAAGTACAAATCCCTTCTAGATTTGTCTCCTATCAACTTTTAAGTTTTCTTGTCTATATTCATACAACAGAGAATATATGTTGGTGTCTCACAATTATGGAAACTTTCATAGTGTTTAACTTAGTTTATGCAGCAAACCCATCATCAATCACATTTCATCAATTTGCATAATATTTAATTTAATCACATAATTGTATGAAGAAGTACAACTGTCATAAACAGTTTTGGAAATTCAGCTGAATATTGGTAACCATACAACTCTACTAGCAGAAGCATATCCACTAAAAAATTTCAATGACTGCTCTAGGAGAGAAAAACTTCTTTCTGTCCTCTTAGGTTCTATGGTTATGCCTAAGAATCAAATAGATAGATTAACAGGAGAAAAACATACAGATTTTATTTAGTATTTTTATGTGTACATGAGTGTTTTTAAAAGAAAAACAAAACTCAAGCCATTAAGTCAAAAAACTTATGTATGTTTTAAAATAAAAAATAATTGTGGAATGTGACAAGATGAAGTTTTGGGCAATGGGCAAGTGGTATAATGACTAAGAAATATGTGGGGGAAACTAATGGAAGAAAAGGGATATTTTAGCAGATTCTTTTGTATAGATCCATTTTGTTGTTGACTCCTTTTCGCTGGTGATAAGAATGTTATGACCTGCTTGGTAGAAAGGTAGATGTTAGAGATCCCTTACTGCATCTGCTATTTTTCAGTGCCTTCAGCTCAAAGTAATCAACATGCTAAAGTAGCATATTTTGTGGTGGCATGTTCTGAATTCCTTCAGTACTTTAGTGTAACAGGCTGTGTGCTTTGTACTGGTAATATGAGAGTAAATAAACAGATGAGAATCCCTGCCAGCTTGGAAAGGTAGATTAAGAAAAAAGTAAATAAATACTTATTAGTAAATGACTATAACCTCTCCTATGACAAATCAGGGATATTATCTACCTGAACACTTGTCCATGTTCACAACATGTATGTGGTCCTTTTTCTGCCTGAGGTCCCTGAAGGTTAAACTCTGAACCTTCCCACGTTCAGTGCATTCAGAGGATTTTTCTCTGGTGTTAATTCTCTGAGGTTTAGAAAGATATGTAGCCAGTATTTTCATTCACCTTTTCTACCTGCCACAACTTTTGTTTTTTGACTTTGAGCAATTTAGGTATGTATCCTGGCTGAACATTTTCTCCAGTATGAGCTCTTTAAGCAGAAATGTAAGACCACTTGAATAATAATTGGTAACATTCAGGATGCAGTCAGTATCTTTATAGTAGGACTAACTTACTCTGAGTCAGTCAAGTGATTGGATCTTCATATATATGTTTGTTATTACATTATGATTTGGGGTCATAAGAATGCAATTAAGCATGTTAAAATTTTTTTTCTGATTGGAATTCTGTAAGTGTTTTCTTCTAGAAAATATAAATGTTGCTGTTTTTATCCTATTTTGGTATATCAATATTATTATTTTATCTAAAAGTAATAATTTAATGGTAAGGAATATGCTTACTTATAACTATTTTTGGCAGTTCCACAAACTAACTTTCTGAATCTTTTTCTTTTCAATAACTAGTTTATTAAATCTATTCGGTACTTTTATACCATATTATGTCATATTAGTACTTTAGGAATGTCATAAGGAAGTTTAGAAAAGAATCAGAGGACTATGGTTCTTTTAAAATAAACCTAATGTGGTAGTGTGTCCGTTAGGACACTCCCATTGTGTCAGTAAACAAAACACTATTTTTCAACTTTGCCTCCTTCCTATTTATTTACCAAAACAAACTCAACTTAATTGTAGTTTTCTTTTTTTTTGCTATTGTGATTTCTTAAGGAGCAATTTTAGGCAAAGCAGAATCACCTGTATGTACGGGAGTTAAGTGGTGCAATGAGCTTGGAATCCACAAGAAACAGTTATAACATACTGTATGATGACCCTTGATATTTTGGGGGATAATACCAGACAGTTTTTAATTTTATTCTTTTTCAGAAAACAGTTTTGATAATGTTTTCAAGTTGAAGCTGAACTTTTTATGCTTTCATTAATGAAGTGTTTACTAAACACTAAGTGGCAGGCATGATTCTAAGCATTTGGTATGTATCAGTGAATAAAATGGCCAAGATTACTGACCACTTTCTAGCAAGAAAAAAATGCACAATGGAAAAGAAAGAAGAGGAGGGGTGGGCAGATTGGAAGTATTAAGAGCATGCTGGAGTCAGGGTGAGCCCCATTTGAAAGGTTATATTTGGGCAAAAACCTGAAAAGAGGAAGAGAGTGAGTTGTGCAGATATGATGGGGAGAGGGAACTACTAAAGTCTTTTTTTTTTTTTTTGTCTTTTTGCCTTTATGTGGAGCCGCACCCGCGGCATATGGAGGTTCCCAGGCTAGGGGTTTAACAGGAGCTGTAGCTGCCGGCGTTCGCCACAGCCACAGCAACGCGGAATCCGAGCCGCTTCTGCAACCTGCACCACAGCTCAGGGCAATGCTGGATCCTTAACCCACTGAGCAAGGCCAGGGATCAAACCCGCAACCTCATGGTTCTTAGTCGGATTCGTTAACTACTGAGCCACGAAGGGTACTCCCACTACTAGAGTCTTTGTGAAGAAGTGTGTCTGGGGTGATGGAGGATAGCAAGGGGGCTGGGAAGCAGGAGCTGAGTGACTGAAATGAATGTTAGAAGTGAGCAGTAGAGTCACATATCTCAAGGATCCCTATGGTTGCTGTGCTGAAAATAAGTATATGTGAACAAAGGAAAAAGAGGAAGAAATAGTTGGGAGGGTATTAAAATAAAATAGATAAGAAATGATGGTGATACAGACTAGGTTTTGCGTAGTAGAATTCTAGATATATTTTGAAGGCAGAGCTTTGAATTTTTATTATTGAGCTTTTTAAAATATTCCATTTATTTTCAGAGGCTAGAAATATGTATTAGAAAGATTCTATTATTGCTTTGTAACATTTCTAGATATAATTTTACCATGAAAAAGTTTGAAAGTCTATCTTATGCTTACACACAAAGACATCATTTCTTTAGTGGGAGTGATGGATGATTACAGATAGATTTCACAGATCATATATGGATTAGTTTTTAAGGTGAGCTGTCCTGTGTTGCATCATATTTCAGTGCCCTGAACATAAACATATCTAAGTATAAAAATAATTCATTCTAATTTTTTTTTTTTTTTTTTTTTAGGGCTGCACCCAGAGCATATGGAGGTTCCCAGGCTAGGGATCGAATGGGAGCTGTAGCCGCCAGCCTATGCCACAGCCACAGCAACGTGGGATCAGAGCCACGTCTGCAACCTACACCACAGCTCATGGCAATGCCGGATCCTTAACCCACTGAGCGAGGCCAGGGATCAAACCTGCAACCTCAGCATTCCTAGTTGGATTCGTTAACCACTGAGCCACAATGGGAACTCCCATTCTTAATTTTAATTTTAAAATTTATTTTCAAAATAGGCACCATAGTTAAGAAAAATGATATATGTGTATCACATATATTTTATCTTTTTAAATTTGCCTTCTTTAATAATAACTTTATTTCTTTTATTTTACTGTCAAGTTATTTGAAATGAGAAGGCTGACATGCTGAAATATTTTCAGATGTATCTTACATTTTCCTCCTTTTCTCTAAATGCCAGTTCTGGCCAGAAACTGAAAAACAAATCAAGTATCACCAACCTATTTAACATTGTTGTCAAAATCATTCAACTTCATATATAGTTGCTCTCTAGATCTTTGACTCTCAATTATAAGAAGGTACCTAGTATTTTCTTTTTCAGTCTCTTACTCTAATCTCTTTTATAGCAGCTTATTTTCTTTCCAAACAATTGAAAATTATGTCATAACTAGTTTATTGTGTTCTACTGACACGAAGATATATTGAAATTTTTTAGGCTGTAAGAAGTGATATGTAATGAAGAAGACAGATGAGAATGATTAAAGTGAATACAGAATAGAGAGTGAGTGTACTATGGTGGTACAGTCCAGTCGTCTTCCTAGATAGAAATTTGAATTTTTTTTTTTTCTTTTTAGGGCTGCACCTGTGGCTTATGGAGGTTCCCAGGCTAGGGGTCTAAGCGGAGCTGTAGCCACTGGTCTATGCCAGAGCCACAGCAGTGCGGGATCCGAGCTGCATCTGTGACCTACACCACAGCTCATGGCAACACCGGATCCTTAACTCACTAAGTCAGGCCAGGGATCAAACCTGCAACGTCATGGTTCCTAGTCAGATTTGTTTCTGCTGTGCCATGACGGGAACTCCCAGAACATCTTTTATATCAACTTGGGCCTGGGCGTGACAGTTGAAAAATGTGTGTTGAAAGTTTCAAACTTTCTTCCATTTGGGTACTGATAAGCTTGTTTCTTCTGGCAAAACTATCATTCTTTTTATTGGAATTTAAACAGTTATCTCAGCTCTTGTGGACAACGTGGCCTTAAAATGATCACAGAAATGGAGGGGAAAAACCCTCACCAAAAATATTTCAATTTTCAATTTGATTTCATGCATTTAAGGGTTCTTTGTTTTATTTATATCAATTTCAGTTGGTTGAATATGACATGAAAGTCTGTACATGACCTGGCCTACTGTTACTTCTCTTACGTACGAATAGTGTTCAAGATCCACCATGTGAAGAGGCCTAGAGAACGTACCTGGATCTCAGATGAAAACAGTGAAGGTCTCACCTTAGGAGTCAGTAAAAATCAGAGAGTCTTAGCAAAACTGTATTCAGACTCTACTTACCTCAGTCTCTCTTTAGATTAAGAAGGTAGCTACCACATTCAACTGTATTTGATGGGCAGAGAGAATTAAAAAAAAAAACCGTCTTCGGAGGAAGTTAATATTATCTGGAGTTATAATTTTTTACACAAAATTTGTGCTATTTCATTAACACTGGGCATGTTATGACATAGAAATATTGGATCAGAAATAAAGAGAAAAAATAGGCAATAGAAGCAAACTCACAGCTAGTAACCAGAGTCAGCAGGTACATTAGCATCACTATAATTAATATTTTCCAGCAAAAACAATGGGTAAAAAGATTAAAAATTAGAAAATGTTACTATAGGAGTTCCCATTGTGGTTCAGCAGGAATGAGCCCGACTAGTATCCATGAAGATGCAGGTTCGATCCCTGACCTCGCTCAATGGGTTAAGGATCTGACATTGCCGTGAACTGTGGGGTAGATTGCAGATGCTGCTCGGATCCTGTGTGGCTGTGGCTGTGGTGCACCCTCAGCTGTAGCTCCAATTCCACTCCTTGCTTGGGAACTTCCATATGCCATGGGTGCAGCCCTAAAGGCAAGAAAATTAAAAAAAAAAAAGAAAGAAAGAGAAAATGTTACTATAGAATTACAAATTGAAAAAAAAACTGACTTTTTGGGCTAAAATTAAGAATGCTCTAAAATTAGAAACAGCAGAAAACTGGATTCAGTGGAAAATATCCAGTTTGAATCCTTGAAAGAGAAAGAATATCAGAGACACATGGAACACATGGATATAATCTAGAGTTCTAGAAGGAGAGGGAAAATGTGGCAGAGGCAATATTTGAATAAATAATGATCAAGAATTATTAAAATCAATGAAAGACTCAGTAGAATGACTAGAAGACTGTGCTGTAAAATTTTTAGCATAATACATTCAAATAAATCATACCCTGGCATATCACAGCAATACTTTGAGAAAAAAAGAGAAAATCTTAAAAGCTACAGAATTGAAAAAGATACTTTATCTTCATAGCTTGACAGCTAGTTATTCAGTGGAAATTATAGAAGCCAAATATCAATAGAATGATATCTTTAAAATACTAGAAAAGACATGCCTACATTAATTTTATATCAAAGTAACCCTTCAAAAACGTAGACCAAATAATTAATGACATTTTCAGACAAACGAAAAGTAAGAAGTCATCACTAGCATATCTGTATGAAGAAAAACATATAAAGAATTCTTCAGGCAGAAGTAAAATAATTTCAGATAGAAAATGGAAATTCAGGAGGTTAGATAAATATATGGGTAAATCTAAAGCTAGACTGTTCATAAAAACAACACTAATAGTAATGAATTATGATGCTTAAAATATGTGAAGAATTAAAATATATGGCAATACAAAATAGGGGGGGATAATACCAATTTATACTGTTAACATTCTGACTTTTTCTAACGTCTTTCCCTAGAGCTACAGTTAGGTGACTTTCAATATATTAATGTTGATAATTTTACCAACTATTTGCCATTGTATAATAGTCATCCATCTTTTCCATTTCTTTTTGATTAAAAAAATATTGTTTATTAAAGTATAGTTTATTTCTTCTTTTCCATTTCTAATGTCAGTTTCCTCACTTTCTACTTCCCTAATCTCTAAGCCAATGCCACACTGCAAGGTATTACTTAAAGGAACTATTCTTCTTCAAATTACTAATATCTGTATTAATTAAGATAATGCTAGAGGCTGTAAAATTAACAAACAACACACAAAACAAAATTTTAGTTTATATGACTGAGGATTATATTTTTCTCAAGTAACATCCTATATAGATGCTCTTGGTTGATAATTCGCCTTGTATCAGTTGACTCAGGACCTCAGACTCCATCCATCTGTGTTTCTACCATCCTTTAGGACCTAGAAGTCCTCTGTATTTAGTTGGTAAACAGGAAGAGAGTGTAAATAAAGCAGGGCTGTTACTCAGCCTGAAGTGACCTCACTGACTCACTTTACATTGGTGTTGCTGCCTAAAAGTGGCAAATAATTGCAGACTGGATGGATAGGTTTTCCATAAGAACTCTTACATTAGTGAAGAGAGATTAGAATTTTTTTTTTTTTTTAGTTAACAAGTTCCATCACAGAAACCTTATGAATAATCTTAATGGTTTAAAATTTGTAAACAAAGCTTACCTCTCATAATAATAACTTTTTATCCTCATTCAAATTTAAATAGACTTGATGAGGTCTCTATAATGTGGAGATGAAAATGCCGTGTATTTTGTGCCATTGTTTAAAAACTTTCCATTAAATCACTTATCTAGGAGCATATATCACTAAAATGATAAGCAAAAGTTGAAGACTGTCACGTTATCACTCTATTATGTGATATATATGTTAAAATACATACATTTTACTTGAGAGGAATATTTGTAGATTTTAACCTGTGAACAATTAATTAAATTAATTAAATTAGTTAAAAAGATGGTGTTGGTGAGAATGTTTTATATATGAATCTTGTGTAAATCCTCCTTTGATTCTACCTACAATAGTATTAGAGTCCTGAAGTTATACAAATGCTCAAGATTTAGATTAGCATTTCAAAACTAGCTACTCTTAAATATCGGATAGTATAAAACAAAAACGTGTATAATTAAAGATATTATGCCAAAATGGTTAATTTCTCAAAATCACTCATTCTTTAACAGTGGAAGAAACAAACGATAATTATGGTCTTCTCATTTGTGACCTAAGCCTATACCTTAAGAGGACAGAGATGACTATTTTGATAGTATAATTCAAACTCACAGACTATGCACATATACTGGATACATTCTGCAGTATCAAGCCCAATGAATTGGAGAACATTTCGAGAGATATAATAACATCACACATAAAAATGTCTTATAATATTAAAACTAATAGAAAAATATCTATTTTTGATGTTTCCTAGGATCCATTTAATGTGGAAGCACTAGTTTTTATATTTAAATTTACAAATAGCAACATTTAAAACAATTGCATTCATCCCTGTATATTTATTTGCATCTCGAGAATCAAATGGGATGGCTGTTTAGAAACTGCTCAGTCTTATATACTGAGCTTATGCCTTCTATTAGCTTGTAGGACCGATTTAGATTTAATGAAACCCTCTCACCAGTTATCCATTTTCAATATCCTGATTAAATTAGTGCTGAAATATTGTGTCTATAAAGCCCTGAGTTCATTCACTCTAGTTGAGTTCATCTTCAAAAGGCACCTTCCAGTATGACACAATAAAGATACCATTAAAAAGTTTTAAACATCACATTAAATGGTAATTAGAGCTGATCAAATACATATTAAATTTTTACTGTAGTTCATTTTGCCCTTGATTTATTACTGAGTGTAGTTGTTCCATTTTTTTTAACTTGGTAGCAAATGAATGGATTTCAACTTTATAATAACCATTAAGCCTGCATTCAAACCTATTGATTTTTCTCTGCTTAAGGCAGAATTTTTTTTTTAATTTCTTGGAGTTTTTAATTTTTTAATTTTTAAAATTTAATTTAATTTGAAAATTGAAGTATAATTGATTTACAGTATTAATTTCTCATGTACAGCAAAGTGATTCAGATCTATCTATCTATATGTACTATACATATATATCCTTTTTCATATTATTTTCCATTATGGTAGATTACAGGAAATTGAATCTATACTAAAACTAAGATGAATGCCAGAGCCCCACCAGTAAACATTTTTCTGGTTTAGCATCATTGCACTATATTCTGTACCTAAGACCTTCTCTCTGAATCTCACTTGTTTCATGAGGACAGTTTTATCAGCATTCTTCTTCCTGTTTTTCAAGATGACAGTTAGCCAAGTGACAAAACTAAGCTGTGTTTAAGCATGTCAGTTCCCCAATTTTCAACTTATACAACACGTGCCCAAGATGGTAGTGGTCTTTTGATATTTGTCTCATAATCAAATATAAGTGATTCTATTAATGGAAATTTCAAACCGAGACAAAGGTATTTCCAAGAAGTAAGAAAGAAGTTTGTTGTCTTCAAATCAGCCCAGTAATTTGGCTGCTGCTTACACCTGTGTTAGAAGGAGCACTTCCAACATGTTGGGATCATCGGTGTATAGATTGCTACCTGGTCTTAACTATAATTGGAAAATTTTTTTTGGTGTCCGTTGCTTAAAAATATTTTCAAGAATTTTCTTGGAACTTAAAAAAATTCAAATGATCCCTTGTAGTCTTGGTTTCTAAGATTTTGGTGAAAATTCATAAAAAGTATTGAAATCAATTATTAAACCCACAGAATTACCCATACTACTAGTGTTTTTTTTCTCTCAGATCACATATACCTACTGAATATCACAACTTTCCATGATTAAATCAAGCAATAAATCAGGAAATAAAATAGAATATAATTGGAATTTTTTAAAAAGTCAATTGCTACCTAAAGTATTGATCTAACTAGATGAACTTTTACATTTAGAACTAGTAGTTTTATTTATAAATTTATATTTAAATGTATATATATATGTATGTATAACTGGGTCACTTTGCTGTATAGCAGAAACTGATAGAATATTGTAAGCCAACTGTAATAAAAATTTTTAACACTTTAGAATTAAGGTTGATTTTTCCAGAGAATATTATTATTAGAAGAGGATATAGAAAAAGGAATTGTGAAATGGTTTCAAGTAAAATAAAAATTTTATTATTATTTTTAACATGTATTTTCTTGTTATGGAATAACAGAGTTTTTAAAATTATAGCAGAAACAATGAATATATGTCATTATAGCAGAGACAATGAATATACTTACATTGAATATAAGGAAATACCTGTAACTGGAGGGTACAAACCAGGAATATAGCTAACAACTTTTGACAATTTTTAAAGGAACCCTTATAATCATCCCTTTGGGATAAAAATATTTTCTTGATTATTTTGTACATTCAAAAGACTTATCTGTAGTTTATTTCTCTACAACAAACTGGATTTTTAGAGCTGGAAGGGACTGTTTTCTTGTGGTTCTCAACCGTTTTTCTCTGCTTAACACACACCAACCAATGGGTAATAAACTGGTGTGGTTCCCAAAAGGGTGGAAGTTCAGCATCTTGGTGAAAGACTGGGAGACTAAGGGCATGCATAATTTGATAAAGTCTTCAAAATAATTCTGATATCCTCCCCCCTTAAAAAACTTATGTCTAATACAGCTTTTTCTTTTTTTTTTTTTAAACAAGGCGGGTGAGGATCAGTTGTGTGAAGCATTGTCCAGAAAATTAGGCAAGAAGTTAGAATTAGAAACCATGTCTCCCATTTCCAAATGCAGTGTTCATTTCAATGGCTTACATTTCACTGCACCTCTCTTAAATGTATCTCAGTGTCAGTAATGATTTAGCAACTTAATTCACAAATGCACATGGGTTCTTTGCCCCTCCTTTTTAAAACTGATTTCTCTTAACTGTTGTTAAACGGAGAGTCTCTGGCACAGACACACTATTAGCTTGATGATTCCTGACAAACTTGAAGATATCAACACAGTTTTACCAGTCTTTAAGCAGATTTTGTCTTCTTTTATTATTTTAGGTTTTGGAACATATTGTTAGAATCTTTAATCAAGGATGAAAAATGTCAGAGCTCTTGTCTTAAAGACTAATTTTGATTAACTCATTCAGCCAGTCTAATTTGCATTTCCATACTGTGGCTTCACTAATTTCATAAGTTCAGACAGCAGTATAACTAGGAGAATAATCTTAGGGAGCAGCAGAAAATGATGGGGCATATTCCTTTTCTGGTATAAGGAACAAGATAATGTACATAGTTAAAAAGAAGCCTGATTATATAGCTGGGATCTGTCAGCCCCTGCAAAAGTTAAGTGCTTCTTGGGTGAATCTTCAGGAGTATAAATTCAGAAACAAACTAGTCAGATCAAAATAATTCATCCTCTTTTATTCACATACTCACTATGTAAAATCATTCATGTCCTTCAATTTAATGTCTAAGCTTTGAAAGATATTATTTTCTGTTACGTCTTGGTCTTTCTTTTTCTCTTACGTTATGTATGTGTATAAGCTCTCATCCTGATTATATTCTTTCAGCAGAGATTAATTCATTTATTGAAAAAATTCATTAGATGCCTACTATGTGTCAGACCTTACCCTAGGTTGTAGGCACAGAGCAATCAATAAAATACTCTTTGCTCTCATGGAATTTATAATATGTTTACAATTTATAGTTTTAGAGTCTGGATGGTAAAGATTTTGTATATTTACACACATGTATATCTCTACATACATACATATATACATATGCACATGTCTACATACATATATTGTATATATGTGTATGTGTGTTTGGTGGTGATGCTGATATGAAAAATAAAGAGACATAGAAATTCATAGGGGTGCTATTTTAGCTAGTCAGAAAATTCCTCCCCGATTCAATAAACACTTCAGCACGAATATATATTGAAAGAGTGAGCCAAGGGCGATATCTGAGGAAAGAACAATTCAGGCCAAGGGAGAAACTTCCTCTGTATGCTGTGGAATTACAAAGAAGTGGTGTAGCTGGAGCACCTTGACAGGAGAGTGAGAGATGAACTCTGAGATGTTGTCAGGAACCAGGTCATGCAGGGTTTTGTGAACCTTTATAAGGACTTTGGAATTTTTCTCTATAAACTGGTCATATACCAGAGGGTTTTGAGTTAAGGAAGGGCATAATATAGCTTATTTATAAACAGATTCTATTTATGTGCTGTAAAGAATAGACTATAGTGGAGCTAAAGTAGAAGCAGGCAGAAACATTGGGAAGCTATTAGAATAATACAGGTAAATGGTGGTGCTTGGTCTGATGTAGGATCTATAGAGGAGTGAAAATCACAATCCATTTCATAGGTAGAACCAACAGGCTTTGCTGATGTTTGTATATGGGATGTGAGAATAAGAAAAGCTAAGCTGACTCCATGATGTTAGACTGAAAACCTGGAAAAATAGACATTACTGTCTTATTGAGAGGGAAATGTAATAGATATGCAGTGGTTTCCAAAGTCTTTCCTAGAAGTGTAACAGATCTCACTATATATGTATAAAACTCCTCAAAAGGGCTGAATTGGTTGGTCCAGTATCTCTTTTTATGTTGCTTTGTGAACATTTTTTTACACTTGCTAATGAAAGCTCATGTTGGCAGCAGAGATAAAAAAGATTGGTGGAGTTATTACGGAAATATTCAGAGGCTAACAACTATCTTGCTTGACAGGCAGAAACAATGACTACTTAAGCAGCTCTAGGGAGTGGGAGTGGCCTAAAAAAGCCACTGGCTTAAGGGAATGTCAGTTTTACCACAAAGTCCCTGATTTCATCATCCGTTTGCTGGTGTAAAGGAAATAGAGAAGTTCCCCTGCCATGGCTGGATTTTAGGTCAGTACTAAATGTTTAAATGCTAAAAATTAAATCGATTTAATTTTCCTTTATAATTAACAGGAAAAGATTTGTCGCTTTTTTTTTCTTTTTAGGGCTACACATGCAGCATATGACTAGGGGAATTTGTTGCTTTTTTGATCATAAGAGCAAAAAGAGAACTCTCGGACCACTTAGTATACCAACACTTGTCATACTGACATGAAAATGATAAAAAGCATGATAAAAAGATATTTAGTAGAAAAAAATTAAAAATATCTAAAAATAATTCTTCAAATTTGTATAATGGACTGATTTTTTCTCTATATATGCTTTTTGATATTTATATCTACATTTCATAAAATCCATGATAATTAATTGCTAGAGGAAATTATATTTTTAAATAGATTGTGGTAATTAAAAGTACAATAAAAAAGAGTGCACAAGAATGCAAATATTCTGGTAATGATATACATTTTGTGTACTCTTTTTAATATCTTACATGCAGGCCACCTATGTCATCTGTCTTTTTTAGTCTGAAAGACTAATGTTAGAATATCAGATATTTCAACCAAATCTACCACTTATCCTAAGAAAATAATTTAAAAAATTGCCCTTTTCCAAAAAGTAGGAATGTTTCCAAAATATTTTTGAATTTTTATTTTAAACTTTTCCTGAAATATACAGTTTTTCAGGTCTCAGGTGGGAGAATATGTTAGACTAAATCTGATTCAAACTTTTATATCCTGGTTTTAAGAGTGGGGAATAGGAAGCAATTTCATCTTCATTTATTTTTGTAGTGGAATGTGAAGCAGTAAATCCTACCAAACTATATAGAATGAGAACTTTCCCTCAAACAGGAAAAGTTTGGAAGCCAGTTGGCCAGTGCCTGACATACCAAGCCTATATTAATCCAGTTGGCCTCTTCATTGCACCTATACATAGGCAGATAAACATTATCAAAGAAAATTACAGTCATAAATTAACATCTTTAATTATAATTATACCCTATTTCCTAAAATTTCTTTATATAGATTCCTAATCGATTATTTCTTCTCTTCTCCATAGCAGTTATCACAAATTTTCTCCACTTTTCTTATTTTTCTAGTTTTTCATTTTTTTCTTTTTAGTAGTTGCCTTAACTGCTTCTATTAGAAAAATAGAAGTTCAAGAAAGAACTTGTTTCCAGCCATGATGCCAACAAATTCATCTTGCCGTGTTCATGTTTTCTTTCTTCTTTCATCTCAGTTATTAATCTTCCCATCTGTGCTCTAGATCTTCCACTTCTTTATCTCTTTGTCCTCTAGAGTCAACCTTTTTGCAGGTTTTCAGGTTCTTCATTTGATTGATTATACTCCTTATTCTCAACTTTATCTTTTTCACTTGTTTTTAAGCAAAATACTAACATTAAAAAAGGCTTTTTTGATCCATTATACTTAGGCTTCCACTCTATTAGTCTATCCAATGATGCTAGAATGCTTTTTATAATTGTCCTAAAAGAATGCTTTATTTCTAGTAGTTATTTCTGGGACAGTTTTGTTGGAACCAAATGCAAAATTGAACAGAGCAATTTGCGGAATTATAAAGTAACCTACATATTCAAGTAACCTGATATTAATTGGCCATTAGTGGGGGCAGGAACAGGATCTGAGACTTGGTTGCCTCAAATGGAGTTTCTCACATAGCATTCTTGGCCAACACAGAGTTCCTCTTCCTGGTTCTGAGAAGACTGGACTCCTCTTTTTTGAATCTCTTAAAATATTCTCATCTAAGGCAGTTGCCTGGCAAGGGACTACCTAATATCCCCACCTTGTATTAGTTTCCTGGTTCTACCATAACAAATAACCTCAGATTTACTGGCCAGAGACAACAGAACTATATCATCTTACAATTCTCTAGGTTAGAAGTTCAACATAGGTCTTCCTTGACTAAAATCAAAGTGTCACCAGGGCTGTATTCCCTCGTGGAGGCTCTAGCAGAGAATAGATTTCTTTGACATTTCCAAATGCCTGAATTTCTTGATTTATGATCTTATTTTTCCATCTTTGAAACCAGCAGTAGGGTTTGAGTCCTTCTCTTAGCCCATCATGCTGACCTCCCCTTCCCTCTCCGTCTTCCACTTTTAAGAAACCTTGTGGTTTCATTGGACTCACTGGACTAATTCATGATAGTCATCTTAACAACCTTAATTTAATCACATTTGAGAAATCTTTTGCTGTGTAAGGTATACACACAGGTTCTGGGGATTAAAATGTGGACAGCATTGGTGGGCCATTATTTGGATTACTGTGTCCCTCAAATACCCTTGGTGTCACTGGGCTCATGACTATAATTATTTATCAGCATGCTTCAGAGTGGTAGGTACAAAGTCTGAGTAGGGAGGAAATAGTTCATTTACCAAAAAATTGCAAAATTTTTATAGTAAATGTTTCAGATGCCCAAGGAATAGATGTGGGAGTGCCTTTTAAGAGAATAAAACCAAGGAGGACATAATGGAATAGTTCTCATGTATGGCCTGCACATTCCCTATTTGTTAATATATTCTAAGAAGACCTAAAAGGTCCTCACCTAACTAAGGCATTAAACACCATGTCCTTAAAAAGCCCAGCCCTGACTGTCTTCTATATGCTACTGATGTCCATAGGAGATGCTGCCAGTGAGATATATTCCCTGATTGTATTAGGGATGATGGGATCCAGAATGACAGAAGCTAAGTGTCAGTGCTTAAATAGGACAGAGGCAATGTAAGTACATTTACAGTAATGAGCAGCAGTGATGAGGTAGTAATCTGAATATTTTAACCCACAGGAATCTTTACTCATATATATTTTTTAAATGATATGTATCAAAGGTATATTTAACTCATTATTGATGGAATCAATAAGATGGTAAAGCTGATTAAAAAAACCTTATAGGGTAGATAGGATTATTTATAGCCATGGAAAGAAAGAATGCTAGATTAAGATTTCTAAATTGCATACAAAAATTTCAATGCCTTATAGGATATGTAAGGTTTTCTATGGCATAAAAGTCATTTGCATCTCTATAGGACAAAATTAATCTACATTGCTATAGAAACAGAATTATATGCATCACTGTCAGTTTTGTACTCCCCAACACCTACCCTTGCTGGGTTGCAAAATGTTATAATCAAATGTACACGCCCCTAGTGGTTAGCTAATCCTTGTTATATAAACCTGCTACAAAAGGATATAGCATGACATTGAAAGGACATGCAATCATACATTTGCCCATTTCCAAGTTTTGTTTTTTTTAAAATCAGTCCCTTACTTTTAAACACAAATTCTCTTTTCCCTGGCCACAGGCAACTACGAGATGCTTTCTGTCACTCTAAATAAGATTTGTCCTACATGAAGTCATACACAATGAACTCTTTCGTTTGAATCTTTTGCTAGTATAAAATTGTCTTTCTAAGTATTTTTTAGGGAGTTCCCATAGTGGCACAGTGGTTAACGAATCCGACTAGGAACTATGAGGTTGCGGGTTCAATCCCTGGCCTTGCTCAGTGGGTTAAGGATCCGGCATTGCCGTGAGCTGTGTTGTAGGTTGCAGACGTGGCTCAGATCTGGTGTTGCTGTAGCTCTGGCACAGGCCGTCAGCTGTAGCTCTGATTCGACCCCTAGCCTGGGAACCTCCACATGCCGCAAGAAAAAATAAATGTTTTTCAGTATCTATCAGTGGTTCATTATTTTGTTGTTGTTGAATGGTATTCCATTATATGACTATACCAAAACTTGTGTATGTGTTTATCTAACTGCTATACTTTTATGTGTTCTTCCAGTTTTCAGCTCTTTGAGTAAAACTGCTAAGAATCTTCACATACAAGTCTTCATGTGAAGACATATTTCCATCTCAACTGTGTAAATAGCTATGAGTGGGATTAGTATGGAATGTGTCCACCTTTATATAAAACTGCCAAAAAATTTCTCAGAGTGGTTAAATCATTTAAAATTCTTGCCAATAATGTATCAGAGTTCCAGGAGCTCCTCATTTTACAATATTAGCCTTCTTTACTTTAGCCATGATAATGAGTACATATTTTGTATTAATTCAAGCTGCTGTAACTAAAATACGTGTAGACTGAGTAAATAACAAATGTGTACTTCTCAGCTCTATAGGATAGATAGTCCAAGATCAAGGTGCCAGCAGATCATGCCTGTTTGCTTCCTGGCTCATAGATGACTGTGTTCTTGCCACACATAATACAGAGAGAATATATAAATAAATAAGAGAGCTCTCTTGAGTCTCTTTTTTTTCTTTTTAAAATTTTTTTTTATTACAGTTGATTTAGAATGTTCTGTCAATTTTGACTGTACAGCAAAACGATTGGGTTTCTTTCATAAGGGCATAAATTCCATTCATGAACCTTCTCTTTAGTAACCCAATCACATCCTAAAGGCCCCGCCCCCAAATACCATCTCATTAGAATTAGGTTTCAACATAAGGATATTGAAGGACACAAAAGTTCAGACTACAGCATAATGGTAAAATTGTGATTATAATTTTCATTTACCTGGTCACTAATCACATTGAGCTTTTTTTCATGTGTTTGTTCACCATTAATATGTCTTCTCTTGGAGTTCCCACTGTGGAACATTGGGTTAAGAATCTGCAGTAGTTCAGGTCACTGTAGAGGCATGGGTTCAATCCCCAGCCCAACCCAGTGGGTTAAAGGATCCAGTGTTGCTGCATCTGCGGCTTAGGTCACAGCTGTGGCTCAGATTCAGTCTCTGGTCTGGGAATTTTCAAATGCTGCAGATGTGGCCATAAAATTATTTTTAAAAAAGTCTTCTTTTGTGAGGTACTGAATTAGGTATTTTCTCGCTTTTTTTGTTTTTGATTGCTTTTTTTTTTTTTTTTTTTTTTTTTTTTTTTTTTTTTTTTTTTTTTTTTTTTTTTTGGCTTCTTAGGGCTTGCAGTATATGGAAGTTCCCAGGCTAGGGGTCGAATCAGAGCTACAATGCCAGCCTCCGCCACGGCACAGCAATGCCAGATCCGAACCGCATCTGCAACCTATGTTATAGCTCCCAGCAACTCTGGATCCCTGACCCACTGAGCGAAGATAGGGATCGAATCCACATCCTCATGGATACTAGCTGGATTTGTTTCCGCTGCACAAGACAGGAACTCTGGATTGCTTTTTCTGTTCTCTTAATAGTGTCTTTTAAAGAATGGAAGTTTTGAATTTTAATTAAATCCAGTCTACCATTTTTTTTTAAAAAAATGGATTATGCATTGTTCTCCTTATCTTTCCCTGCTCCAGAATGTAAAGATTTTTTCCACATTTTTAAAATAGAAATGTTATATTTTTAGGTCTTACGGTTATATCTATAATCCACTTTGAGCTAAAATTTTTGAAAACTGTAAGGTAAGGCTAAAGGTTTATGTTTTTCCATATTTATATCAGTTGTTCTAGAACCATTTATTGAGAAGACTAAATTTTTTCCATTAAATTACCTTTGTCAGAAATCAATTAACTACACATGTATCAGTCTTTTTGTTCCTTTTTTTATCTTTTTTGTCTGTTGTTGTTTTAGGGCCATGCCCATGGCTTGCGGAGGTTACCAGGCTAGGGGTCTAATCGGAGCTGTAGCTGCTGGCCTATGCCACAGCCACAGCAATGTGGGATCGAGTCACTTGTGCAACCTACACCACAGCTTACAGCAATGCCGGATCGTTAACCCACTGAGCGAGGCCAGGGATCGAACCCACAACCTCATGGTTCCTAGTTGGATTCGTTTCCGTTGAGCCACAATGGGAACTCCCTTTTTGTTCCTTTGATTGTATCTTGATCTTTACACCAAAGACAAATTGTCTTGATTTCTATAGCTTTATACTAACCCTTGAAGTCAAGTAATGCATGTTCTTCAACTTTGTTCTACTTAAAAACTATTCTTGATCTTCTGTATTTCTATATGATTTTAGAATAAATGTATCAATTATGACAAAAAGCCTGATTGTTTTGTTGGAATTGCATTAAAGCTCTATTTGATTTATGTAGAATTATCTTAACTTGAAGTATACGATTTCATGACCATAGTATATCTCTCCATTTCTTTAAATGCTTTAAAACTTTGTGCAATAATGTTTTAAAGTTTCTGATACACAAATGTCATATATTCAGAATTAATGATATCACTATACATATTTCTGGAGCTCTCTTTCTGTGTAGCTCCCTCATCTGCAGAATACTACCCTGCAATTTCCAGCTACCTAGACTTCCCTCAATCCAACTTTTTACTCTTTAATTCAATGAAATAATTTTGTTTTCTCTGGAATCTTCTCCATGAACTTAGATCTGGACTGTGCTTCCAGACAGAAATTCAAGGCAATATAGGTCTTACTGATTTGTTTCGTCTCAGTTAGTTGTTTCATATATTTTTGTTCAGTTTTCTCATTGTTCATCATGAAAGAGCTAGTTGGCTATTTGTTACTCTACCTTGGTCAGAAGCAGAACTCCTAAAAATTGCTTCATGCTACAGAATAAATAATTTAATTTATTTAATTTCTACTTAGAAAATGAGTTCTCAAAGTATTGTTAACATTTTATTAATTGATTTGAAATAGCAACTTTATCATAAAGTTATTTCTTAATTTTACTTATTTTTCCCTCTGGACTTGTTATTCTCTTCCATTTGTATGTTTGATTAAAATACTTAAGTATCTAATAATTTAATAATCGGAAGTTGAAAATACATTTTAGAGTCTTATGGAGAAATACGCTAATGATCTTTCTTTTTATATAATTATGTATGGTATGCTATGATGAAAATAGGAATATAAGATTTCGTGTGTTTATTTTTAATATGTCATTAATCCACAGAATTTTTCTTCTTTTATTAAAAATATAACTTAACCATATTTTGGTAAACTGTATATTCTTTTTTTTTTGTCTTTTTAGGGCCATACCTGCAGCATATGGAGGTTCCCACTCTAGGTGTCAAATCAGAGCTATAGCCACTGGCCTATGCCACAGCCACAGCAATGTGGGATCAGAGCCACATCTGAAACCTACACCACAGCTCACGGCAGTGCCGGATCCTTAACCCACTGAGCAAGGCCAGGGATCGACCCTGTGTCCTCATGGATGCTCGGCAGATTTGTTTCTGCTGAACCACCATGGGAACTCCCTATTCTGAATTTAGTTGTTTAGTAGTGTTTAAATTTGACGAGGGACAAGAAAAAAATTAGTCTGAAGAATTCATTCCTTGTTAAATAGTTTTGTTTTCTCTATGCTATGTTGTAGATGAATGGATGAATTGATATATCTGAGCTATTAGTATAAAAAACTTGTACAACTGCAAAGTTATGTTAATTTTAAATTTATAAATGTTAAATGTAGTCTAAGAGTTTAAGATGAACAACCTATATGTAAGGTTTAGAGGACTCGATTTGATCCACCCTTATAGCAATAAAAGTATATATTTTTTAAGATTGAGTAACTTATGCACAAAATTGAACTGAATAAATAACAGAATTCCAATAAAGGTATGAACTTTTGAGACAATGTAATATTATATAGAGATATGAGAAATTCATGTATGAAAGCTACAGTTAAAATTAAATTTGCAGAAATATTAAATATTAAATATTAAAACTATGTAAATGCAGGAGACATATGTGAAAGAAGAAAAATTCTTCTTTTGGGAGTTTTGGTTGTGGCTCTGTGGTAATGAACCTGACTAGCATCCATGAGGAAACGGGTTCCATCCTTAGCCTCGCTCAGTGGGTTATGGATCCGTAGTTGTCATGAGCTGTGGTGTAGGTTGCAGATGCAGATCGGATCTGGCATTGCTGGGCTGTGGCATAGGCCAGCAACTGTAGCTCCAGTTCAGCCCCAGCCTGAGAACTTCCATACGCCGCAGGTGTGGCCCTGAAAAGATAAAAGAAAAACAAATTGTTCATTTGACTCCAAAAGGATTTACCTTTGGTAGTTCATTAATTTATTCAATCTACGAATACTTATTGAGCTTAGTTAGCATTTGCAGTAAAACATTTTGCTATTTATTGAGGGAATAAGGTGGTGTTAGACTTCCTCTAACTTTAGTGAAGTCAATTATTGATAAAGATGAAATTAATTTTTATAATATATAGTACATATGAATGAATAGATATATGATCTATAAATTTTATAACATGAATGAAACCCATGCTAATATTATGAATTTCGTTAGTCAAATATCAATATTTTCCAGCTTTAAAAATGTTGCTTTATTGTACTTGCACATTTTATACCAAGCAAACAACCTAGCAATCCTAACAACTGAAAAAGTTGTCCCAAAGTTTCCACAATTTCAGTCAGTGAGAAAAAAGATCTATAGTTTGTCCCTCTGAATTTTCTCCTTTCCCTTGAGCTTCCCTTAAAACTGAGAAAACAAAAACTTTACCTAGTTAAGTAGTTGAGAGAAAGCAGTCTCAGGGGATCAAGAGAGTTCATGAAAAGGTGACTAAAGATAAACACACAGATCGTGTTCCAAAACCCTGCCTCCTGTGTGCCTCAGGAGTTCAAACTAGTTTGATTGCTTCACCTGACATGTTACTCACATGGTCTCTTTACTTTTATCTTGCCTTAATCATTCAGTTCTTTATTCTCGTATCATCGGTGCTTCCTCAATTGAAGTGGGACTCAGGAGTGCCATTCCAGAACGTTTGAGAACACAGAAACACCATGCCTCCTGGTTTTCTGCTGCACTCCTTAAAGGTAGCTGCAAGAAAGTCTGATTCATTGTGACAAATTCTAATTGAAGATTGCATGCAACAGAGATCAAATTTACAAATTTACACATCCACCCAAGTACTACTTCATTACAGTAAATTTGTATTGTTTTCATGAACTCATAGCATTGGCAGAAAAAACCAAGTAGGTATCCCATTGCCCTAGATTGGACAGTCACTGACAGTCTGGTACATTGGTAATTTATTTCTTGAAAATGTTTAATTTACTCTCATATTTGAATGTGTCACTCTGAAGGGACTTTCCTCTCTCCTCCCTCTCAGACCTCAGCATTATTATCTTTATCTTCTGGGATACAGACATTGTATCCCTTCCCTATGACCCTTCCCTATGTTCTTTTTGGTGCTGGTAAAACTCATTTCAGTCCCTGTGATCTTGGAAAACTGTGTATCAAACCACAGAATCTTTGTCTCTGAAACCAGACAAGTGAATAAACAAACCTCTAAGGTTAGCTTCCTGGAATTTTGCCTCTTACTGGTTTCTGTGTCAAGTCACTTACGTATTCTTTATGTGAAAGACATTATAAAGGCATAAAGCTGGTGTCATGCATAAAATTTCCCCACTTTAAATTTTTTTAGGAATTTAATAAATGGGAATTGACCATAAAGGAATAATGAGACTGATTTTTACAGAATGAATTTTCATATCCCGAGTAGCATGTCCTAAAGCAAGATCCCAGAATATCCTGTGGGGTGATTAATGAAAACACAAAGGGTTTTATGGTCTAATAAATGCAGTATAATAAGTATAAACTATATCTTATCTTGTAGATTCAATGCATTTAAACATAATAGTTTCTCTCATATGTCCAATGAAGAAATCTTCTTGGCATAATAATTCCCAAGTTTATTTGACAGGTGGTTTAATGCATTGGTTAAGAACTCAAGGTCTTTAGTCAGGCAACTCAAGAGCGTATTCTGACTCTGCCATTTGCCAGCTGTGTGACCTTGGGCCAATTATTTAATCTCTTTGATTCTCAGTTTCATTATCTGTTAAGGTGGGGATAATAATAATAAGTGCCTCATAAGTTTCTTGTGAGGATTGAATGAATTAATATAAGTCAAGTGCTTTGAAAAGTATTTGATATAAGTGCTCCCGAAAGATCTATGATTATGATTTAAACTTTGGTATCATTTAAAAAATATAGTACCTACTAGTACCTTGTTGTTAATAATGTATTTATTATTCACTGGTTAACTCTCAAATGCTGGTCATGTGTGAGCTGTTGTCTTAATTTGGGTTCCTCTAACAAAATACCCCAGACTGAGTGGCTTAAACAAAATTTATTTTTCATGAATGCTAGGAGTCCAAGATCAAGGAGATAACAGATCCCATGTCAGTCAGGGCCCACTTCCTGGCTTATAGATGACTGTCTTCTTCTTGAATCTTTACTTGGTGGAGAGAAGAGCGTGAGAAAGCAAACTTCCATTTGTTTTTTTTTTTATAAGGGGAACTAATCACATTCATAAGGGCTCCACCCTCATGAACTAGTTACTCCCCAAAAGTCTACCTCCCAGCATTACCACATTAGAGATTAGGATTTCAATTTAAAGATAAAAAAATTGAGACACAAATTAAATTGTTTCATTTAATAAGCAAATATTCACATGGTAAGACATAAGTGTTATCCTTTATGTGTAGGTAAGAGGCACTCACAGTGTGGAACCTTGGTCTTTTTGACTCTGAAGCTTATGTCAGCAATGGATAGGCTTAACAGCCTTAACATAGTCATTTAAGGCACTTGAGACATTGAATATCACCATATGCTAGCAAAATTTCAGTTGAAGAAGAAGAATCTATTATGTTCTGGGAATTTGGCACATCTGAGAATGCTCTCTAAAAAGTTTTCCCATGACTGATTGAATCAGGGGTAAATACCTGATTCAAGGATGGATGATAAGTTGCCTGATGAGTGCAGCCAAACAGGGATAATAGGTGATTAAATCAACAATTCCAGACTTTCTCTTATGGCATTTGAATATCAGACATACTGAAAGGGAGTCTTTAATTTCATGAATACTGGATGGAGAGACAGAATGTTGCTAACTCACCATAATGGTTAAGTCTTAGGTTCAAAACACTCACTTCTGATAAACGATAAAAAGCCATGGCAACAGGAACATTAACAGATGCTCAGCATTGCTTATCAAATGCAAAAAGCTATAGTGAGGCACCACCTCATTCTGGTCAGAATGGCCATCTTTAAAAAGTCTACAAATAACAAATGCTGGAGAGGGCATGGAGAAAAAGGAACCCTCTTACACTGTTGGTGCGAATGAATGTAAATTGGTGCAGCAGCGATGGAAAACAGTATGAAGTTTGCTAAAAAAAGTAAATGTAGAACTACCATATGATCTATCAATCCCACTCCTGGACATATATCTGGACAAAACTTTCATTGAAAAATATACATGCACCCCTATGTTCATAGCAGCACTATTCACAAGAGGCAAGACATGGAAACAACCTAAATGTCCATCAACAGATATAAAGAAAAATTCAGGCATATGTACAAGGGAATATGAATCAGCCATAAAATGAATGAAATAATGCCATTTGCAGCAATATGGATGGACCTAGAGATATCATAATAAGTGAGGTAGGTCAGAAAGACAAATACCATATGATATCACTTATATGTGGAATCTAAAATATGAAGTTTTTTTTTCTTTGTCTTTTTGCCTTTATGTAGAGCCTCTCACCCACAGCATATGGAGGTTCCCAGGCTAGGGGTCTAACAGGACCTGTAGCCGCCGGCCTTCGCCACAGCAACAGCCACGCGGGATCCGAGCCGCGTCTGCGACCTACACCACAGCTCACGGCAATGCCGGATCCTTAACCCACTGAGCAAGGCCAGGGATCGAACCCGCAACCTCACAGTTCTTAGTCGGATTCGTAAACCACTGAGCCCCGAAGGGAACTCCGTGGAATCTAAAATATAAAACAAACTTATCTACAGAACATATACAGACTCACAGACATGGAGAACAGACTTGTGGTTGCCAAGCGGGACAGGGCATAAGGGAAGGGATGTAGTGGGAGTTTAGAGTTAGCAGATGCATACTATTATATATAGAATGGTCCTACTGTATAGCACAAGGATTCAATATCCTATGATAAACTATAATGGAAAAGAATACAAATAAGACTATATATATACACATATACATGTGTGTATAATTGAATCACTTTGATGTACAGCAGAAATGACACAACATTGTAAATCAACTATATTTCAATAAAAATAATTAAACAGTAGAGGCAAATTTGTCTGATTTTCTATTAGACATACTACTACATTTCAGTGTCCAAGAGGCCTGGCTTGTCACTGTTCACGTTTCCTTTCTTCTTGTGTATCCTTTTGAACAGGAAATTTTTGATTAGCTAAGATGATACAAAAGATGCTGCCTACAGTTTCCCGTAGTTCTTCATGTTATGAATATTAGTATCCATATATGTGAAATATCTTTGTTTCCTAATTGGAAAAAGAGGAAATAATTTTACTTAGGATATGTTTTTTAGAGAGCATGAGGATAGAGAAACTGATTTTTTTTTTAATTTTGAGCCCATTACCCTTTAATAGGGAATTAAACTCAACAGCAGGGGTTGTGTAGACATCTCATTTTTTCCATCCCTTTGAAAGAACATTGTGGTATTTGGGCAACAGATTGTGACCAAACTTAATGGAACTGTCTGTGTAAATGCTGTGCATCCAGGGGCCCTGAAGAGCAAGGTTTATGCTCACAGGCAAAGTATAGCCCAAAGATAGTGAAAGGTTGTTCTTCCCACATCTGCATTGCCTAGAGCATCCTTTAGAGTCTGACAGCATGGGGCATTGGAGTTTTCTGGACTAGAAGCAGCTACTCTTTTTCAAGGGATTCTGCAGCTGGAGAGTGTGAGCTTATGTGAACCTTAAAGGAGAGCTAAATAAGTAGAAATGTGATGTGATGACTGCAGCCAACATACTGATTTTTAAGCATAATTGAAACATTCTTGATGACTTCAATAAAAAAAAAAGAGAAAAACCTGGAGAACAAGTTGAAGGAAGCTTATTTCCTGCTTAGGCAGGTAGAGAAGAAGTTGATGACTCATGATTAAGTATTTCTCCATTTTAAAAAATTCAAGTCTGTTAAGACTTGGGAATACTGATTATAATCAAAATAAATCCCTATCAAATGAAATAATATCAGCATAGCCTGAAATATTTCTTTCAATCTGAAAGAGCTTACTTATCACAATTACATGGTATACTGTCTACAAGAAGTGAGTACAGACAACAGTTTTGAGAGATTTTTTTCTCCTAAATTAATTTAAGGATATAAAAGACTGAGTGCTATTTTGTTATTTTTATTTTTTGCCGTTTCAAACCAGAAATTTTGCAATTGAAGAAATAAAAACAAAGAATCACATAGAATTTCTTTCAATAATAGTTGAATTAATTTGTACAATTTAATAAATTAATAGTTATTAAAATATATACTTCCTTTTATTCAACTTTTCACTTTTTATTTTTTAAATTATATACTCGCCAGAAGTTGCAAAAATAGTACAGAGAGAGTCCATGTACCCATCTTCCAGCTTCTGTCAGTGGTGTCATCTTAAGAGTACATTATCCAAACCAGGCTTTAGATATTGGAAAATTACAATTAGCTAGACCAATTCCTCAAATACTGTAAACCACAAAACTCCCTCAAGGTGAAATAGATAAAACACTCTTTGACATAAACCACAGCAATATCTTCTCAGATCCACCTCCTAGAGTAATGACAATAAAAACAGAGATAAACAAATGGGACCCGATCAAACTTAAAAGTTTTTGCACAGCAAAGGAAACCCTGAACAAAATGAAAAGACAACCCAGAGACTGGGAGAAAATATTTGCAAATGAAGCAACTGACGGGAAAATCTCCAAAACATATAAACACTTCCTGCAGCTCAATACCAAAAAAAACCCAAACAACCCCATCAAAAAATGGGCAGAAGATCTAAACAGATATTTCTCCAGAGAAGACATACAGATGACCAAAAAACACATGAAAAGATGTTCAACATCACTAATTATTAGTGAAATGGAAATCAAAGCTACTATGAGGTAACACCTTGCACCAGCCAGAATGGCCATTGTCAAAAAGTCTACAAACAATAAGTTCTAGAGAGGGTATGGAGAAAAGGGAACCCTCTTACACTGTTGGTGGGAATGTAAATTGGTGCAACCACTATGGAAAACAGTATGGAGATTCCCTCAGAAAACTACAGAATTACCATTTCATACAGTAATCCCACTCCTGGGCATCTACCCAGAGAAAACCATGAAAAGATACATGTACCTCAGTGTTCATTGCAGCACTATATACAATAGCCAAGACATGGAAGCAACCTAAATGTCTATCAACAGAGGAGTGGATAAAGAAGATGTGATATGAATATACAATGGAATATTACTCAGCCATAAAAAGAAATGAAATAATGGCATTTACAGCAACATGGATGGACCTAGAAATTATGCTAAGTGAAGTTCGTCAGACAGTGAGACACAAACGTCATATGCTATCACTTATATGTGGAATCTAAAAAAAAAGAATACAGCGGACTTCTTTGCAGAACAGAAACTCACTCACAGGCTTTGAAAAACTTACGGTTACCAAAAGAGACAGGTTGAGGGGGGAGGGATGGACTGGGGGTTTGGGATTGAAATTCTGTAAAATTGGGTTATGATGATCATTGTACAACTATAAATACAGTATAATTTATCAACTTTAAAAAAAGAAAAGAAAAAATCTAAATACCCCTGTAAATATTAGAGAAATTGGTTTGTGATTTAAAAGCTTCTGGAAAACAAATTCCCAGATCGTTTCACTGGAAAAGTCTACCAGGTACTTAAAGAATAATAATATCTGTTTTACATAATTTCTTCCAGAAAATAGAAGAGGAGGAAACACTTCCCAAATCTTTTTTTTGAGGTAGTATGACCTTGCTACCAAAATCAGATGAAGATTGTAGAAAAAATGCGAACTACTTCCTCATGAATATAGATACAAAAATCCTCAACAAAATATTAGCAAATTGAATCCAGCACAGTATTTAAAAAGTTTTACATAAAGATCAAGTGGATCTTATTCTAGCTGGGCAAGGCTATTTCAACACTTGAAAACCTATTAATGTGTCTGCATGCTAAAAACTATTGAACCGTGGTAAAAGAAATATAGAGGTTTAAATAAATAGAGAGGGAAACAATGTTTGTAGATTGGAAACTCAACATAAAGATGTCAATTCTCCACAAACTGATCTAGTAATTTCCTCTCAAATCCTTAAAAAATGTTTTTTGTGGACTTCAACAAATATATCCTAAAATAAGTATGGAAAGGTAAAAGAACTAGAATAGCCAAAGCAATTTTGAAAAGAATGCTAAAACTAGAGAAATCACACTACCTAATTTTAATACACTGTTTATATCCGTCTGTCTGTCTGTCTGTCTGTCTATCTATCTGTCTATCTATCCTCTATCATCTATTTCTATCTGTAATATGTATTTTTCTGTCTCTACTTTTAATTTTATATCATTTTTATTGATATAATTGACATACACACTGTAGGAGTTTAAGGTGGCCAGCATAATGATTTAACTTTCATATGTCACGAAATGACTATCACAATAACTATATCTAGTCACTTGTGATGGAACATGATGGAGGATAATGTGAGAAAAAGAATGTATATATATATGTGTGACTGTCACTTTGCTATACAGTGGAAAATTGACAGAACATTGTAAACCAACTATAATGGAAAAAATAAAAGCATTATAAAATAAGCAAACAAAAAGTATAGTAAATATTCATCATCTCATATACAAACAAAATTAAAGAAACAGGAAAAAATGTGTGATAAGAATTCGAGTTACTCTCTTATATGTAACATACAGCAATATTAACTGAATTTATCATGTTGTATGTTATATCCCTAGTACTTACTTATAACTAGAAGTTTGTAGTACCTTTTGACTCCCTTCATTCAATTCTTCCTACCCCACCCTGGCCTCTGGTAACCACAAATCTGATCTCTTTTTCTATGAGTTTGATTTTAAAGTATAACTGACCTACAACACTGAGTTAGTTCCTTTTACACAACACAGTGTTTTTTTTCCCATACATTTCAAAATGATCACCACAATAAGTCTAGTTATGATATGTCACCAAAGATATTACTTAGTTATTGACTATATTCTCCACATGTACATTTCATCTAATGACCCATTTATTTTGTGACCGGAAGTTTGTACTTCTTCATCTCTGTCTCTGTTTCTGTTTTATTGGGTTCATTTTTTTAAATGTTTCCACATATAAGTGAAATTGTACAATATTTGTCTTTCCGTGTCTGACTTATTTTTCTTAGCATAATACCCTCTAGGTCAGCCATGTTGTTGCAAATGGAAAGATTTTATTCTTTTTTTATTACTGAATTTTATGGCTGATATAAATATATAACATGTACATATAAAACCACATAACCATATATATCTATTGATATCTGTATATCTATGTGTCTATGTATCTATCTATCTATATCACCACATCTTTATTCATCTATTGAGATACTTGGATTACTTCAGTTATTATGAATATGCTGCAATGAATATAAGGGTGCATATATATTTCTAATTAGTGTTTTATTATCTTTGGATAAATATGCAGGGGTGTAATTGCTGAATCCTATGGTAGTTTGATCTTTAATTTTTTGAGGAATATCTACACTATTTATCATAGTGGCTGTACCAACTTAAATTCCCACTGACAGTGCATGAGAATTCTTTTTTCTTTGCTTCCTGGCTAACATTTATTATTTGAAGTCTTACGGGTGATAGCCATTCTGATAGGAGTGAGGTGATACCTCATTGTGGTTTTGATTTTCATTTCCCTGATGATTATTTTGAGCATTTTTTTTTTCATGTGCCTGTTGAACATCTGTATGTCTTCTTTGGAAAAATTTCTATTCAGATCCTCTGCTCATTTTTAAATCAGTTGTTTGCTTTTCTGATTTTGAGTTGTAGGAGTTCCTTGTATACTTTGGATATTAACCCCTTATCATATATATTATTTGCAAGTATCTTCTCCCATTCAGTAGGTGGTATTTTGTTTTGGTGTTAGTTCCCTTCACTATGCAAAATCTTCTTGGTTTGGTGTTGTCTGGTTTTTTTTGATTGTGTTTGTTTGTTTTCTTTTTTAGCTGCCCCTACAGCATATGGAAATTACCAGGCCAGGGACTGAAGCCAAGGTGGAGCTGCGACCTATGTGACCTATGCCGCAGCTGCAGCCACAAAATCTTTAACCCACTGCACCAGGCTGGGGATCCGACTGCACCTCCACAGAGACAAGCTGGATCAGTAACTCACTGCACCGTAGCTGGAACTCCTGCTTTTGTTTCTCTGCCTGAGAAAATAAACCCCCCCCCACAAAAAAATTACTAAGAACAATGTCAGAGAAAGTACTGCCTATATTTTCCTCTAGAAATTTTAGGATTTCAAGTCATTTGTTTTTAATCTGTTTTGTGCTTGGTGTAAGAGTATGAGAGATTAGTCTAGTTTAATTCTTTTGCATGTGACTGTTCAGTTTTCCCCACACCTTTTTCCAATGCTATATTCTTGCCTCCTTTGTCACAGATTAATTGCCCATATAAGCGTGCGTTCATTTCTGGGTTCTATTCTATTCCATTGATCTCTCTATCTGTCTTTGTGCCCATACCAATGCTGTTTTGATTACTGTAGCCTTGTGATATTTTTTGAAACCAAAGAGTGTGATACTTCCATCTTTATACTTTTTTCTCAAGATTGTGTTGACTATTAAGAGTCTTTTGTGTTTCCATACACAGAGTTAACATCCGTTTTAACATCTGTTTTAGTTTTGGCTCAATTACAATGATTTGTTTTTCTCCTAACATAATTTTCTGCTTCTTTGGGTGCTCATTGGCTTTTTTATGGAATGACAGAAAATATAAATTTTACTTCTTTGATTTTATGTAATTTTGTATTTCTAGAAATACTCTTGATCTTTCTTCTCAATGCAGTTAAGTTACTTGGAAATAGTTTGATACATTCTGGTCCTGTTTTTAAATTTGAACTTTTGGGACAAGTGTGCCATTTAATTTGAGCTTAATTTTACTTTATTACTGAATTGAGACCCTTGTGAGTACTCTATATAATGCCCCGTGAACTATGAGGTTTTTCCAGTCTGGCTGGTGGTTTGGAGTGAGCTCTAGGTACTGCTCCCTTTATTTATTTTAGGTATATTTTTCCTCAGCCTTGAGTGACCTCTCATATTAATGCACCAACAAGTATCGGTCTGTATAGTAGAGGGGAACCCTCCCCAGTTCTCTTGGGTTAAATCTCTGTGAAACTGTATTCTCACTGATACTCTTTCTTTGACTCTTGTCACCTTGGTATTTCTGGATTTTTCAGCTTTGTTTTTTCTACCCTAGGAGTCTGTCAAGTCTCCTTTCTACCCTAGCTGTAACTCCTCCCTGCAAAAAAGCCTGGAAATTTTTTAAGGCAGGAAGCTGGTATAGTAGTAGAACTTACCACTTTGAGACTCATGTATCAAGAATCACTCTCCTACACGTGATATATTAAAAATGTTGTTTCATGTATTTTCTTTCCTTTCTTCAATTGTTTCAAGTAGGAAGATAAATTCAATCCCTGCTACTCCTTCTTGGCCAGATGTGTAAGTTTCACTATTCTATTTTACCTGGACATCTTTAATGTTTTTTATATCACTCCCTCCCTTTATTTTCACTCTTAATAAATTTCTTTAGCTGAAACCAAATTAATTTGCCAATATATATAGTTGACCAAGAACTCTGCTAAAACACTTCATGACTTTTCATAGCATTTAGCATGAAGAATAAGATCTAATAAAAACTTAATATGGTTTAGAGGCCTTCTGTGTAAATCTGGCCTTAATCCTTTCAATTCAGTATCTACCAACTCTTTCTTTCATACCCTGTAGTCCAGCCACACTTAACTTGGAGTTCTTCAGAGGTATGAGAGAGTCTTGCATCTTTAGATGTTCACATATCCTTGCCCCCTTCTCCTAGCTATACCCTGCTCACCTTTCACTTCTTCATTTAAAGTATACTTTTTCTAGTTCAACTCAAGTACCCAGCACATAACAGGCATGTAATAATGTTTAGCATATTGTTATTTAAAGTTGGTATGGAGAGGATATGATGAAAGTAAAGACTAACCCTGTATGTTTGTGACATTTTGTTTTTAAAATTAAATTAATTCTAAATAAAATTAACTTACTAATGTTTATATTCCCCAGATCTTTCCTTTTCTGATGAATAGTTTTAAGTATGGCTGTTTTCAACATGAGTTTGCCATGGGGTTTATCCACCTGCTCCCTTTTCTCATCTTTCCTACTGAGTTGTCTGGCCTTTCTCCAGGGCTCTTTGTTTAGTGCCATATTTCACCCAGTTCTAGGTTGGCATAATCATTCAATTTTATTCCAGGAAAGGCCCTTCTACTTCTTCCCCAGGCCAGCTGGCATCTTCTGAAAATCCTTTGCAATGTTTGTGGCCTATCTCACATTCCAGATTCTTCTTGCCTTGGCTTTTTCTCGTAACACACCAGATTCTCTAATGAGGCAAAGGTTATTTGTCTTGACTGCTGGTGGGCAGAATTCCTAGTCTTATTACAAGTCACCAGCAGAAATTATTTAACTATGGCATTAAAAAATTAAATTAATAAAGGGCAGAATTTTATTGCCATACTTTAGATGAAGATTCTTAAGAGAATATTCTCATAAAAATATAATGTTAATAGTCATATACTTTGGAATGTGTTGCAAAGGTATTTTTTGTTTACATGACTTTAAAGTATATGCACAATGATGTTTTTGGAGAATAATTATTTTTCTCTGCTTTTCATTTGGGGGACCTTCTCAAATATAGACTAGGTTAATATTTGAGTCATATATCCATTTGTCATTAAATATTTATTAAGTATAGTTGTGTGCAAAGCACTGTGCTTGATTTTGAGGATACGTAAGGATCAGCAACAGACACGTAGTCTCTGCCCTGATGCACCTATGTGTGAATAGATCACTAGAAAGTGAATTATTGATTCAAAGATGAACCACACAATTTTATAACATTTATAATGCCAAACTATATTATATCCCTATTATGTTTTTTAAATTTTGTTGAAACTATGTTAATTAACACTTGTCTTTATATCTAACTGTTTCTATGTTTGTATCCCAGGGGCACAGATTTGGACTAATATTTATCTTCAATCACACACTCTCACCTGTGGCTCTTGAATATCTTATTATATTTTTAAATTATAGTTGATTTACAATGTTGTGCCAATTTTTGCTGCATAGCAAAATGACACAGTCTCATATATATGTACAAATACATATACACACACATTCTTTTCCTTATATTATCTTCCATTATATTCTTTTTTTTTTCATATTAACAATTTTATTTCAGTTATAGGTGTACAAAGATCATAAGTCAATACGGTAGATTTTGTGTCCCAAACCCACAGTGCATCCCCCCACCCCCCAGATTGTCTTATTTGAAAAACCAAGGTTTTCCAAAATCTGTGAGTCATTGTCTGTTCTTCAAAGAAGTTCATTGTGTCTCTTTAGTTTCCACATGTAAGCGGTAGCATTG
>PVHT020000077.1:26425018-26465897 GCA_004024745.2 Catagonus wagneri | reverse complement strand
TGTATGTCATTTGTTTCTTTCCCCTAGCTGCTTTCAATATTTTCTCTTTGTCTTTAATTTTGGTCATTTTGATTAATATGTGTCTCGGGGTGTTCCTCCTTGGGTTTATTTTATATGGTACTCGTTGCGCTTCCTGAATTTGACTGAGTGGTTCCTTTCCCATATTAGGGAAGTTTTCGGCTATTATCTCCTCGAATATATTTTCTGTCCCCTTCTCTCTCTCTTCTCCCTCTGGCACCCCTATAATACGGATATTGGTGCGTTTAACAGTATCCCAGAGTTCTCTGAGACTCAGCTCATTTCCTTTCAATCTTTTATCTCTTTTCTCTTCCGCATTAGTGATTTCCACTAATCTGTCCTCCATCTCGCTGATTCGTTCTTCTGCCTCCTGTATTCTATTGTTGGCTGCTTCTAATGAATTTTTTATTTCAGAGATTGTATTTTGCATCTCTTCTTGTTTAATTTTTACAGCTTGTATTTCTCTGCTCATCGTTTCCTGTAAATTATCAGTCTTTGCCTCCAGTCTATTTCCAATGCCTTGCATCATCTTCAGCATCAACAATCTAAAGTCTCTTTCTGAGAGGCTGATAATCTCATCACTGAGCTGTTTTTCTGGGCTTTTCTCTTTCTCCCTTATCTGGGTTAGAGTTTTCTGTCTTTTCATTTTTATAGGTTTTTGGTGTGGTGACCTTTTTGCCAACAATAGAGTGGTAGCCTCTCTTAGCTCTGGCGTTTGCCTCCCCTGTGACTAAAGTTGGTATGGGCGGGGCTTGCTGTAGGTTTCCTGATGGGAGGGAGTGATGCCTGCCCACTGGTAGGTGGGGTTGATTCCTCTTGCTCTGATGGGTGGGATTTTGTCTCTGGATGAGATTAGAGGCTGGTTGTGTGCCTGAGGGGTCTTTAGGCAGCCTGTTTAGTGGTGGGTGGGGCTGTGATCCCACCTAGATTATTGTTTGGCCTGGGGCTTCTCAGTGCTGATGGGAGGGACCAGGTTTTCCCAGAAATGGCCCCACCAGAGAAATGCAGGCTAATGAATGTTCCTGAGAGCTTCACCTCCAATGTCCTTCCCCCACAACAAACCACAGTCACCCCTATTTTCCCAGGAGATCCTCCAAGAATTGCAGTCAGGTTCCACCTGGATTCCTATGGAGACTGCTTTGCCCTGGGACCCAGTGCACATGTAAGTCTGTGTATGCCTTTCAAGGATGGGGTCTCTGTTTCCCCCAGTCCTGTGGAGCTCCTGCACACAAGCCCCGCTGGCCTTCAATGCCAGATGCTCCAGGGGCTCTTTCTCCCTGTGCCCGATCCCCAGGCGTGGGGTTTTGATGTGGGGCTCAGAACTCTCAGTCCTGTAGCTGAGTCTCTGTGATGCAGTTACTTTCCAGTCTGTGGGGCTTCCCACCCAGGAGGTATGGGGTTGCTTCTATCACGTAATCGCCCCTCCTACCTCTTGATGTGGTCTCCTCTTTGTCTTCTGGAGTAGAATATCTTTTTTGGAAGTTTACAGTCCAGTTGGTTAAAGGCTGCTCGGCATTTAGTTGTAGTTTTGCTATTTTTCGGGAGAGAAGTTGAACTCCAGTCCTTCTATTCTGCCATCTTCTCCTATCCTGTCAGCTGGATATCTTTGGCCAAGCCTGGAACTGAGAGGGACAGAGTAGAATAATTTACACACGTAGCTGTAGCAGTCTCAGTAGAAGACCATTGCCAGAGAGTGAAACTGGAAAGGACGGATTGGGGGGTCCTATTCCTTGATTCTCTTTCTTCCTTTTGTCATTTTAGGGCCGCACCAGGGGCATATGGAAGTTCCCAGGCCAGGGGTTGAATTGGAGCTGTAGCGGGCAGCCTACGCCACAGCCACAGCAACTCGAGATCCAAGGCCCCAGCTTGGGGAAATGCCTAATCCTTAATCCATTGAAGTGGGCCAGACATTGAACCTGTACGCTCGCAGAGACGATGTCGTGTTCTCAGTGTGCTGGGCCACCTCTTCCATTATATTCTATCCCAAGAGATTGCACATAGTTCCTATGCTATCCAGTAGAATCTTATTGCTTATCCAGTCTATATGTAATACTTTGTTTTCCATATTAGTTTAGTTTGCAAGCAATAGTATAACCAATACCAGTTAACCTAACACCCAGTTCAGAAAATAGGAAATCTGAGGATCTGGTTTTTGCCATTTCTGCCTCCAATCTGAGTCTCACCACCTTCTAGTAAATATTTTCATAGCTCATGTACGGATATCATGTTTCTTTAAAAAATATGCCTTAGTCATTGCTAAATCCTTAACAAGTAGATTGTTTTGTTTTAATTTTTTAATTTTATAAAAATGGTATGCAGTATTTTAACTTTTTGTACTTATTTTTCCCACTTAAATTTAAATTTCTTACATTCATTAATATTGTTCTATGTAACATTTATTAATTCATTATTGGACATTTTTGTACTTTGTAATATACAATAATTTAATCATCTATTTGCCTGACAGTATACTTTTGAATGTTTACAAATTTTCGCTATCACAAACATTGTTGATATAGATATTCTGTATATATATCTGGTTTACCTTTGCATGAGATTCTCTTTAACATAAAATTATCTGAGTTAACCGCAAGTTTCCTAAAAGTTGTCGGGAGAAATAGAAATGTTTTAGATTGTATTTTGCTGTCATATAAACTTGTATATCCCAAATTCTATTTACTATGATATATGCATGCATAGAAAAGTATTATTAACACCTTTTTGAAAATTTTCTCAGAAATCTCAAATTTCCTATCCAACCTGAAAATATTTTTCTGTTATTGTATTTTCAAAAGTATACACAGTGCTTTTTACCTAATTTTTTAAAAAAGGTAAATACCCTATGTGTCTCAGTTGGTATCGGTTGATGTGAACAAAACATCCATTTCTGCCCAGAACAAATTATTTCTTGTTTTCAGCTAAAAAAAACAAGTAGGCAAGACTTGTGACTAGATTTGACTAATTCAAAGAAACTAGGAGGTCCAAATACCATTTTATTATATGACAGACAGAAGTTTAAGAAGCAGATTGCAGTAAATGAATGCACTGATATTTTTTCAGTGTTGACATCATTTTCAGAAGTCTCTCTTAGAAATTTAATTTGAGATTATCTTTTTGGCCTAAGCCTTCTTATTCAAATCATTTTATCTTGTCCCTACTTTTCAAAAAATAAAACTCGCACTGAACCTTCCCTCCCCCAACCAAGTAGGACACTGGCTGGTGCTTTCTGAAAGTACCAAACAGATACTCAGAGTTTCTTCTTTTATGTTTGGCTTTTATGCTCTGAAATTTTTAATATTGCATTTGTAACTTATTACTTGACCACAAGGGTGCACTAAGACGCCCTCATAGACACAAGAATCAGCTATTTAATTTGCTGTAACTCATTTCTCCAGAGCAGTAAAATTTTTCTGTTGGATTCACATGGAGGTGTTCATATCCAAAGACCTTTCCTACATTATTAGAGATTCTGTGCACAGGGGTAAAAAATGAATCCCCCTAACAAATAAAATATAACTGATAAGAATTTCTTTATAATAATTAATATTACATTTAAAAATCATTTTAGAGATTGTTTCAGGAATGAAAATGAATTTAGTCAGGTTTTTAAAAATTTATTTGATACTTAAAATATTTTTTCTCTCTAAAAGGAATTTTTAGTAATTTGGGAGAAATAGTGATGGGATTTTAGCATGTATTCTAATTATGACCTATAAAACTTTAATATATTCTTAGATTATATCAATTTTTCTTTCTTACTTAAGTAAAATTGTATATTGGGTTTTTATGAGCCTTACATAAATCAAGAAACACTTCACATACTGCTTATACCAACTTGGACTATTGGAAGTGAGTTTTGTTTCATTTCACAAAACAAACAAAGAAAAAATCCATACCAATAATAGTGCCTTAAACCTATTTACACCTCTGTTTTAGAAATATATCACATCACCTCCATCATCTCTTGACAAAAAGTGGCAATCATTTGCTATCAGATGAAGCTTTGCGATCGTTGACATATAGATCTGACCCATCCTTTTTTCTCTAGTAAGCATTTATTAACTGCCTGCTATATGTCCAGTACCATGTTAGATCTTGAAGAATGATGATTAACTGATTCCCAAGATTAATCAAGGTTAACAATAGCAGATTACAAAGACTCCTTTAAGGCAGTCATTTTTCTATGGGCATAGCAGAAGAGATGGAGTTATTAGAAAGGTGTGTACAAGAGCTTTCTTCAGTATTCATTGGAAAGTTTGCATTATTAGCAATCAGAATGGAGTTTTTTGAAAGGGACATTACATATATGTAAACATATCATGTTTTTAGGTTCAGTTGTTGAAAAAGCATTAGGTTGGGGGCTGAAGTTCTGGGATTTAGTCTCAGCTCAGGTTAATAATATTTCAGTAACTTCAAAAGATCCTGTTTCTTCATTCGTAAAATACAAGTGTTAGAATAAATGATCTTTCAACTTTCTTGAGTTTTCAATGCTGTGATTCTACTTATATGACTGCATAATTAAGAGACTTTCTCTACTAAAATGCAGAAGAAACTGGATTGCAAACAATATTTTGTAGTAACAAACAATAAATATATTGTGGGCTTTTGATTTTGAAGATAAAGACATTATTCATTTTACAGTTTAGTTCAGCATTTGGCATCTTGCCAGTTTGATAGGCACAAAACGACCCCTTACATAGAAAATAATCCTTTGAATGCCACAACATTCCAATCCACTACTATTCATCACTGTAAATTTTTTGGTAGGCTAATTGGCTTGGTGACAGAAAAATGTGGGATATCATTCTAAGAAATTGTGTTTCATGTTGAAGATTTAATATTGTGTAATTTTATCAAGGACTTCCTTATTTTCCTGTCACACCTATAATAAAAATTTTTTGTAGTGAAAATATAGTTGATTTACAATGTTCTGTCAATTTCTGCTGTACAGCAAAGTGACCCAGTCATATATATAAATACATTCTGTATAATCATCTTTAATTTACTTCTACTTCAAATATGTTTATTATGGAAAATGTCAAATACATAAAAAATGAGAGGGAATGATATAATAAATTTCCATGTATTCATCATATAGTTTTAACAATTATTAATCTGTGACAAATCTTCGTTACTCCATGTGATCCACTCCTGATTATTTTCAAGGAAATTCCAGTATTGCATCACGTCATCTATAAATACAGTGACAAAGCATCTCAATCATTTTTAAACCAAGCTCAGGCCTTTTCTTACTTCTTCATTTGTTTGTATTGGTCTTCCCTTCTCTCTTATGTCCATAGGTGTGAGCTGAGGGAGTGGCACTGGTGGAAGCATGGTAGGTGATACAGAATTTTGGGATGCCTGCTTAAGTGTTTTATTCATCAGTGTGCTTTAGTTTTATTTGAGCTTCATCCTAAATGTACCACTTCCATCTTTTATGGATGGCTGCTGGGTCTGCCTGTCTTAGGGAACTAATAGAACATAACACATGGTAGGCAGATTCATATATGTGACCACTCAGTGTTCCACCGTCAAGTGTTTCATCTTTACCAGGGCCCAGTAGCCCACCAGGGGCTGTTTTTCTAAAAGTTCTACCTTGCTGATGGCATGACCTTGCTTCATCACCCCAGCGGTCTGCACTGTGATTCATCTAGTGGGCTTTCCATAAATCCCTCATTATTGTTATCTACCTCACTATCTGTCTGTAGATAGATACTTTAATATAGAATCTACTAACTTTAATATAGTCGAAATAGCAGTCTTCTTATACCATGTGTAAACACATTTTATATCTGTTCCAGCTCTAGTCAAAGATAGCAGTATATTGTGGTACACAGTATACGGACTAGATCAGTATTATTCAGTGGAAAATGTGTTGCCTTCAGAACCTCAATAGATCAAACAAGTGATGTATTTCCTGTTGGGGGAGAAGAAATTTTCCTCTACCCTTTTAGTTTCTTTTGGTTGGTCTAAGAAATTAGTATAACACAGATTAACAGGAGAAAATCAAACGAAATTTAATAACACGTATACATAGGAGAGACCTAGGAAAAGTGAATAACTCACCCAAAAGGCCAAAATCCTCACTTTTAAATACCATTCTTAGCTAAAGACAAAAGAAGATATTGGGGTTAGTGGTTGGGACTTCAGAAAGGAGAAGGCAATTCACATGGAGATGGAAAGGCAAAATGATTGCTGGGCCATGCAGAGACAGTGAGACATAGACTAAATTCCCATCTTTGGGCCCTGCTGAGTTTCCCCCACTATACTATGTGTACTAAGGAATTTGGTGTATTTGTTTCATAGGGCTAGCATAACAAATTACCACAAATCTAGTGGTTTCAAACAGCAAAAAGTTCTGGAGGCCAGAAGTCCAAACTAAAACTGTCAGCAGGGCCAGACTCCCTCCAGAGACCCTAGGGAAGATTTTACTCCTTGACTTTTCCAGTTTCTGGTGGCAGTTGGCATTCTTGGCAGATTTTGGCTTCATCACACCAATGTCTGTATCCATGGGCACATTACCTCCTTGTTCTTTTGTCTGTTTTCCCCTCTGTGTCTCTTATATGGTTCTTGTCAATAGATTTAGGGCATACTCAGATAATTCAGGATGATCTCATCTCAAGGTGTGTATTTACAACTGCAAATACATTTTTTTTTTCCCCAAGGGAGGTAATTATATACAGGTTCCAGGGATTTGATGTGGATATCTTTTGGGTGACATTTTTCTTTTTTGTTTTAAATTTTTATCATGAAAAAGTAATCATCACACAACCATCAATATTTTTTTACAAACTTACCCCATCTATCCTCCAATTATTTTTACTAAAGTATTTCAAAGTGAATCCCAGAATTCATGTCATTTCAACCTCTAAATTATCAATATGCATCTCAAAAAAGGGGAGGCATTTTCTTACATAGCCACAGTGCCACTATCAGATCTTATATAATTATATTTTTTATTATGATCTAATATCCATTTCATATTCAAATGTCACCAATTATCTAAAAATAACTTTCTGCAATTGGTTTGAGTTAGGATCCAAGCAAGTGCTTTTGCTGTTTGGTTATTATGTTTTTTGGTAGTTATTTCTTTTTCTTTTCTCTTCCTTTCCCTCCCTCCCTCCCTCTCTCTTTCTGTCTTTCTTTCTTTCTTTCTTTCTTTCTTTCTTTCTTTCTTTCTCTCTCTCTCTCTCTCTCTCTCTCTCTTTCTTTCTTTCGGCTTTTTAGAGCTACAGCCACTGCATATGGTAGTTCCCAGGCTTGGGGTTGAATTGGAACTACAGCTGCCAGCCTACACCACAGCCACAGTAACATCACATCTGAGTTGTGTCTGTCACCTATACCACAGCTCACGGCAACACCCGATCCTTAACCCACTGATCAAGGTCAGGAATCAAACCTGTATCCTCATGGATACTAGTCGGATTCATTACCTCTGAGCCATGACTGAAACTCCTGTTTTTTGGTTATTTCTAGTGTTGGATGGCTCTCTCTTCTTTAGTTTTTCATGCCATTGACTTGTTGAAGAATCTGGGTCAAGTGTTCTGAGGAATTCTGGCTTTGGCACATTTCTTCCTGTGGTATCATTTAACTTGTTTCTCTAGCTGCAGTACTGCCTTTAGATTGGAATTTATATGTAGAAGTTTTGAATTAGGTTCAGATTATTTGGGAATGCCATCTGTTGGACTACCTCAGTTAGTATCGGTTCTTCTTCCTTATACTCGTGTAAAATAATTGTAGTTTATCTATACTCTTAGAGAGTATAGTTATTGTGACTGTACTATTTTCTTTATAACCATCATTTAGTTTTGGTTCTTCAGATAAATATATACTTAAAGCTTCTTCCTGACATCATGCTGATAGCTCCCAATTTATTTAGGTTGCCTATAACTTGTTCTCTGAGAAGTGCTCATGGAAGCAATATTCTCTGGGTTCTTGATTTTCCTCATAGTTGGATGCTTTTCAGCTTGTAGATGTAGTATGCTTAAATGTATACATGGCAGTTTGCCTGAATATAAAAATTATTGGCTTACATTTTTCTTCATTGTGTTTCTTAAATCTGTTTCTTCAGTTGTCTTCTGGCATAAGTGCTGATGTCAAAGTGTCTAACAACAATCTAATTTTCTTTCCCTCTTACATATCTTGCTGTTTTTTGCCTATATACTCAAACATCCCCCTACTCCTTTCTCCTTTTTCTTAAAATTCTATTGTTTGCCTCAATGTGACTGTTTCCTTTTCTGGATCATTTATCCACATACACAATGTGCCTTAAAATATAGGCTTTCAACCTTTCTACTTTTTTGAGAATGTGTCTTTGAATTGTATTTTTAGTATTTGTTTTGTTTTATGGTCATGGTTTTCATATGTTGGATCTTGCCTATCTTTCAATAATTTTTATCATTTTTTCTTTTGGATGTTACTGTTATCTGCACAAAACAAGGAAGAGAAACAAGAGATGCTGACAATAATGAAAACGTATAGCGAGGATTTTGAATTATGCTTTTATGATGTTAAGAATTAAGAAATTATGTTCTGTTATAGTATTATGTTAAAATTTGTTAAATTATGTTAAAATTATGGTGCTATGTTGAAAAATAAGGAATGCATATCTGGGCTTGACTAATAGTATTGAATATAGTTTTAGAAATTCTTTTTGCTTATATTTTAAATTTAAAACTTCATAAAATCAAATGTAAAGTTAAATATAAATAATACATGTGTTAAATTTATTATTATATTAAATAAATTAATATCCAGGAATCATGAAGGGGATTGCATTTTTAAAACGATTTTTAATCGACAGAACACTGACAGAGTTCTCATTTCAGTAATAAGTGAGTAGCTTTTATCAAACATTTCCTCCTGTTGATAACTATTTAACCTTTGGGTTAAAATTATTTAATGACATTAAAGGCAATCAAAAGACTCAGGAAGTACATGGCATACAATCTTTTAAAGAGAACAAGTAAACAAGATGATATTCTTATTTAGCTGGCGTTTTACCCTTGAGGACACTTTCCACCTTCCTGAGAAAAACAGAATAATGGAGTTCAAATAAAATTTGCAGCCTTTTTTGACTGAAAAGACAGAAACTGAAAAAGATAGCAGATGGAAATTGAGGGAAAAAATCTCAGAAAGGAGGAAGCCAAGGAAAAGAGATGTCTACCCCCAGAATCTGCACAAATATTTCCTTCAACTATGTAGATACATCCTCATCTGTGCACATGATAAGCAACACTTCAGAGATCCAAAAGGAAAGCAGAAGCTGAAAGGTCAAAGAAATGAGAAATGATTGCCTCTTGGAAAAAAAAGAGGTTTACCACTTAAGCGTTACCAAGTTCTCTCTTCCAGAACTGCGAGACAATAAATTTCTATTGTTTAAACCACTTAGTCATGTACTTTGTTTCAGTATCCCTAGCAATGCAACAATATATTATATATCACATCATATCATATAACAATCATGTATAACAGTATAACATATATATAGCATTTATATATAAGCATATAACTGTCATATACAACAATATATTATGTATAAAAAGGTAATATATATATTGACCAAGTGCAGTTGATTTCTTGAATGCAAGGTTGGTTTAACATTTGAAGTCAATCAATGTAATTTCAACGTATTAACAGAAAAAAGGGAGCAAAAACTGTGATCACCTCAATAGGTGAAAAAAAAAATCATTTGACACCGATTCATGATTTTAAACAAACTCTCTCAAAACAAGAATAAAAGGAAATTTTCCCAACCCGCTGGAGGATATCTAGGAAACCACCGTAATTAACAGCACATGTAATATGAAAGACCAGACAGTTTGTAAACTCTTGCTCTATTTTATTTTCCATACTGATCTTGGGGTATTACTGGCCCCATCTCTGTCACTTCCCATTCTTGCACTCTACTCATATTGAACTTCTTACAGATCATCTAATATGCCATGCTGTCTTTTATCTGTGGCTTTGTATATGTTATACCTACAATATTCTTCAACCACTCTACCTCTTATTTGAATAGGTCATCTATTTTTTTCACCCTTCAAGCCTCATTTTAAGATACTGCCTCCTGGAATTCACACTGTGGTGCAGCAGGTTAAGGATCTGGCGTTATCTCTACAGAGGCCCAGGTTTGATCCCCAACCCAGCACAGTGAGTTTAGGATCCAGCATTGCTGCAGCTGTGGCATAGGTCACAAGTGTAGCTTGAATTCAATCCCTAGCATGGGAACTTCCATATGCTATGAGTGTAGCCATAAAAGAAAAGAAAGAAAGAAAGAAAGAAAGAAAGAAACTGCTTCCTTTACAAAGCCTCACTGAACCCTGAAGTCTTAGGGAGTTGCCCTGACCATGTGTTCTTATTGACCTTTGTATGTTTTCTACTCTAAGAGTTAAGAAACTGTAAACAATCTTTCAAAGCTTGTGAGCTGTATGAGGAAAGATTTGTGTCTAGTTTTTTTTTTTTTAATTGGGCATAGGCATGTAATATCACTAAATAATTGTTGAATGAATTAATAAATAAATGACAGGTTAAGACCAAGATAGCTTTGGACCTACAGAACACACTCAAAGAAAGTATTTATGAATGTCACAATGATGTTGACTATTGTTCTCTTCCAAAAAAAAAAAAACAAAAACTCCATGCCATTTCTCTTGGTTAGTCTGGCTTCTAATTTGAGACACGACATTATAGGTATCTGACTCTTAACATTTCCCAAAAAATCGTGGAATCATATTACTAAGAATTTTCCTATTGATATTTGTGACATTCACCTTTCTTCTGGCATAGTTTTGATAGAATTATGCCTAGGCTATAACTGAAACTAGTCTCTTCTAGTCCTTGGGTTTATCTTAAATGAAAATAAAAATTAGTCTATTTACTGATATCCTAACATAGGAAGCAAATTCCCTGGGCTCAGACCAATGACTGATTTACTTGTATAAAAGAGTGCACACCTTTATTTGCAGCTCAGCTTCTCCCTGTGTAAAGTGGCAAGACAACGGCTTTCCCTATGCTTCCTTAATATGGTTGTTGAGAGAATTGGCATCCCTGTAATATTTTAAAATAAAAAAGTTAAGAAAGTCTCTGATCATTCAGTTTACCTAGAGGGGAAAAAGCACAGAAATACTTAACTGGGTAAAGGAAAGGACAAGAAATTATATTTATGTATGTAAAGAAATACAGTATTGTTGTGCAAGCTAAATAAGTGAAGTGAAGCTGCTTTAAAAGTCAAAACGAAATTTGAAACTAGCATGCAATGGAGACAACCACATATTTGATAGTGACATATGTGACTGATTTGCCAAAACTCTGTCAGTGAAAATTACAAATGGAATCCTGAATGCAAATTATTCGTTCAAATAGTTACCTAGCCTAATAATTGGAGAATTTAACCCATTTTGACTGCATTTTGAGTAGTGCAAGATAACTCTACTGATGGATGTTCAGTATTTGGATTAAATACAATAGAAGCAACTCTGGGAAGCTAGAAGTTACAGTGAGACATCTAAACAATGAGAGGAGGATATCTGAGAAGGAGATACAGACTCATTACTCATGCAGATGTATCTGAGAAGGAGATACAGTGGCTTTAGAGAGTTAAAAGAGGTGTTAGAAAGTGCTTGTTTTTAGTTGAGAAATAATGTCAAAACCATATATTAGAATATAAAAATAACAAACATATAAGTTGATGAGAAAGAATACAAAGTGACATCAGCCATGTTGTCCCCCCAAAATAATGTCCTGAATCTCCCTCTATATTTTACACAATACATTTGACCCCCACCTGAGGGAGAGAAAAGGTGAGGAGCAGAAGCTGCTATCATCCCTGCAGAACATTTTTGACTCAGCAGCTGAAAGTGACAGCTTAAGATATAGAAAATTGGTAGAGATACAACTGGATAAATAAAAGTCATTTTTTCTTTCAGAAGTTAGAGTGTTTAAACTAAGAAACAGAAGTTTGCAAAGCCTAAAGATCCAAACCCTAGAGGAGAGATAAACAGAAACTGCTGACTTAGGGTGAAAAATAAAAAAAGATAAAAGAATGAATATGTTTTAGGATTACTGATGTTCTTTGTTCTTTCTCAGTTATTTTGTAGTTTCCAGAGATGGAGGACAGATATGTTAGACAGTAAGCAAAGCAATAGCAAAAGTGAAAAAACACCACCAACATCCTGCCCTCCAACCAACAACAATAACTCAATGTATTTATGAAGAAAAATACTTGAGAAGGAGGGAAGAATTGAAATTAATCAATAAGTAACACTTAAGAAATCCTTTAGCAAAAAGTTTATGATATTTATACCATTTTGGAGTATTTTTAGAGGGAATGTATCCTTAAAAGAAAACTAATAAACTTTTTTAGAGTTTTAGAGTTGGGTTTAGCAGATACTTGTCATCCAAATTTGGAAAATATTGAGCTATTTTTTTGAAAAGATGCTATCATAATTAATTATAATAAAAAACTTTAAAGAGTCTTTTGATATGTGAAAATGTCAGTGTATTAAACATGATTTGACCAATGTTGACTGATGACAATGCTGCCCTTGGGTGCTGAATAACGAAACTATGTTCCAGGAGGTAGGCACTCTCAGGCAATAGTCATGGTACTTGCTGTTAAGTTGCTTATAATATAATGAAAAAGACACATGGAAACAAAAAAACCTGCCACGTCTCTGGAGAGCTGTGCTTGGTACATACATGAAATATTATTGAAAGAACTCTAATGCCTTAAATTCTTAGAATGGATGTTTAGTTATTAAAGCAGAGGCCTTACTTGTTTTGTTCAACACTGTATCTCCAGTTCCTAGAACAGTGATTGGCATAGAATACTCAAAAATCTGCCTTAAGGTGTTAGGCTAAATTTCGCAATGGAGATGATTATTCTTTAGAAAAGACAGGAATACTACATACCAGTATGCCCAGTGGCACAGAAGCACTTGATTGTCTGGTCAACAACCAGTAGTGGCTACTAAACTTGTAGGAAGAGATGAAGTCTCTAAAGTCTGAAGAGCCTGGGGAGGTGGGCAGCAGGTGGAACAGAAATGTGGAAGATATTGAGGATATGATACGTACGTCTGTTGAGATAGTGGAAGCAAAATGAACATGGAGAAAAATGGAAGATGGAAAAAAACTGAGATAATGGAAGAAAAAGAAATTTTCTTCCTGAAGGAAATGTATAGCAATGGTTTTAAAAATCTGATTATACAGGGTATGCATGGGTACCTCAATCATGGCGGAGAAATTTCTGAGACTTGGAGGTTCCAGGAGAGTTTTTTTGGGGTGAGATCTGAATTGCCAGTGGACATGGGGAGGCAGGCCAGGGCAAATAGCTCCTAGCACTTGGCCTAATCTGTATTATAAGTTATTTACTTTAAGAATTCTCTTCTATTATCATCCAGTCATTAATGAGAGTCATGTCCAAAGTTATAACCCAATTTTGGTTGATTGTGGAATGTTAAGATAATACTTTGGGATACCATCAGGAATATCTGGAGGACACTGCAGTAAAGCCATTGATATTTAATTTGGTTGTAGTTTAAATAAGACACTTAGCACATTGCTTGGACATAGAAATCGTGTGTAAATATTAGTTGCCTTTGTCTCTCCTGTTCTATATCACTGAGTACTCCCACCATAATCAGTATTTATTTGTCTCTCACTGCTCTGTATCAGTGAACCTTTCATTTAGGGTTTGATCTTTTCATTTTCCTTTGTATAGAGAATTTTTATTTCTCTTTTCCCTGTACCCAAAAATCCTTACCCACATTCTCTCCAATGGCCATGTTAATCAACTCCATTAGAAATCTGAGGATTATCTCAATCAGGATACCCAACATTAACTCAATGCCGTGTGTTTATTTCCTATGCTTAAAATTGTTTTTCCTTTAGTTTCACAAAATCTTGGTCAACCCTTAAGCTCCATCACAGGCTCTACCTAGTCCATGAAGACACCCCCAGCCCTACTGAGTTTGTTTGGCTTCAATCTACTATTGTTTTATTTATTTTTTGGGGGGGCATACGTGTGACATGTGGATGTTCCCAGGCTATGGGTTGAATCAGAGTTGTAGCTGCCAGCCTATGCCACAGCCCTGGCAACATCAGATCTGAGCCGCTTCTGTGACCTACACCACAGCTTACTGCAACACCAGATCCTTAAACCAGTGAGGGAAGCCAGGGATCGAACTTACGTCCTCATGGATACTAGTCGGATTCGTTACTGCTGAGCCATGAAGGAAACTCCTAATCTACTGTTGTTTTAAATGAGTAATACTCATTAGACCTTAATGATTTGGTGTGTTAGCTATGACATCACAAATAAATTGGAAGATCTTTGCCTGTCAGACCTTTACATGTATATAAATCCCACATAGTGCAAAATTCCAAGCTAAGAACATGGCAGATGTTCATTAAATGCTTGTGCTTGCTGACATGTGGGTGGAGGAAGGATTCCTGAATCTCTGGACAATACAAACACTTGGATTTTTCCTAACAGGGAGTAATTAGTGAAATACTCAGTGTTGGGAGGTGCCTTTTGCACTGCCTTTTCCAGCCAGACATCTTTATGTCCTTCTTTTTGTCATTCTGCTGTTTTTCTTCTGCTATCAAAGATTTGCTTGTCTCTGCATCTATGGGATCTTTATGATTATAAAATGATATGAGATAAGCATGGAAAGAATTTGTTGCATATCACTGAATAAGAGATGTTGCTCATTATGAGGTAATGTGATATGGCAGTCCACTAATCGCTGGAATGTTCTAGGTATATTATTGAACACAACAAAAATGGAACAGTTACGCCATGCACACATGACTTTACAAATTTATTCTCAGAATTGGTGAAGCAGTAACCATAAATAGCTGCTGTATTTAGCTCTGTTAAATATAAATGTAACGACTAAGTATAGACTTATCTCCGGTATCTCAAGGGTAGTCAACTGGTTATCAGATGCCTAAGGACTTTGTTTTTATATAATACAAAATGGAATAAAGCTTGGTTGAGCTTTTCTTTTTATGCTCTATAAAGGTTACAAAATAAGCAAGAACATTGGCACATTTATGAACAATATCAATAGTGCACCAAAAAAAATCAGTAAATTAGACTGTTGATGTAAAATTGTTATCCCTCTCAATATCCTTATTACAGAGCTTGATGAATGCATAATTTTCTAAGTTATTCTAAATAGTAAATGGGAACCATATAGACAATTAACTGGCAATTTAATTAATTACTGTAGTATTCTTCTAATGAGTAACTGAGAGTATTAGAAAAGTCAAGGCAATATATTTTCTGCATTTGTTCTTCAGACAGAGCTGTGTTTTTAATTCACCTGACCATAACAGAAGTTTTCTCCGAGTTGTGACAGGGAAGGAGAGACAGTCATTTTTCTCTAAGAATATCTGTGATTGTTTGTCCCAAGAGAAATGGCCTAAGGATCCTCTTCTCCAGCTATAAGTTTTCTCAAAGCCAAAAAAAGAAAAACAGTCTCTCAGAAGCCATGGAGAGCTGTGAGCAAATGAAGCCTTTCCCATGGGCATTGCCACAGTGCTTCAGGTCTAATGCCCCAGCTATGCTCCCTTCAGTACCTTTCAACTGATTCTTGAAACTGAAGAGGGTTAGAAATTGTTAATACCAGAAAGACTATTTGGAAATACAGGTGAGATCAATTTAAGAGTGACCGATATGCAGTTGTATGTTTTCTAAGTGCAACTTAAAGTTGATAAAATATAATAAAGTGAGTCAGAACTCTTTAAGGAAAAAGATTGGGTGTGACAAACATATAGAGTGCTGGTTTGGATTGTTGATTTTTTTGCAATGGCAAAGGTGATGAGGTGAGGTTTAAGTCTAGACTTTTTTTGTGGTACACTTACACATGCTTTGTAACTGTAAACTCTTCAAAAGTTATGGATCGATCCTTTTTTTAAAATGTGCAATCACCTTTCTAATGACTTTCTCATTTATGGATTGAAAGAGGCCAGAAAAGAGACTTTTTGAAATGAGGATGACAGTCTGTGAGAACACATGGGTGCTGATAATTAATTGTTACTTTCTTTGCATTTCTTAGTCTGTTTTCAGGAATTGGACACCAGGCTTAAGAACAAGCTAAGTCTAGAGCAAGAGTAACAGAGGCATTAGTCTCTAAGTCCTCACTTACTATTGCTGCAGGAGTCCCCTCATTCTGCTGGCTCACATACTTGTGTTTTCAAATTCCTAATTCTCTTCGAATCCTTGTAATCTTTTTCTATGGTGACTTTTTCTACTACCATTGAGAAGCTCCTGTAGGACTATGAGTACATGTCCATCATGTCTACTTTGAGAACATTAATTCAAACTTAATTTTTCTCACCAGTACTCACTGTTTCGCTCTTCTCTGACCACTAGCACAGACTGTTCTACAAGATCACAGAATTGGTGAGATTTTCTTCACTGATTTCAGCACTAACAATGTGTGTAGATGGGGAGAGAAAAAGTCCAATAATAGCAGGTCAGCACAGAGTCTGTAGAGAGCCTAAGATTATAGTTAGCCATTCTGACATTATTTACAGACAAAAATACTTGTATGTCAAACACTGTTGTTATGAAGTACATTTTATATTTTACAATTAAAATCAATTATGGAGAAGACTAAGTGACGTAAACAAAAAATCATAAGCCATACTTATAGCCATTTCTACTATAAGAATGGTAAAAAATTGTGAGCTATGTAATTTACCAAAAGTGGATGCCTAGGTAAGGAGAAAGATCACTGGGGGTTACAAACTTATATTTTATTAAAGATCAATCCTGATCAATTGACTAATTTATTTAATGGTAGCCTTATTTTTTTTTTTTTTCTGAGCTTGTATTCAGTATCATGGAAATTCCATCACTGATGTAAGGTATTTTTTTCAATCTGTGCAGTGGATATGCCGTATTGGAATCTATTTCTTTGAGAAGGCTTTGGCAATAAGGTTTTGGCAATATTCCCAGGATGACAAAATCTTTATCTTTGGAAAGAGTTGTACAATTTCAGAAACTGCTAAGGTAGCTGGGTGGTACTTGGACTTAACATAATTAGATAGTATTTTTAGGACATTTTGTGAGCACAAATGTATTATGTGATAAAGCTGATGAATCCTAGTAGAATGATAGAAAATACCAAATATTTATTAATAAAAAACAGCTAAAACTATAAATAGTTTAAAAATATTTTTACATCATTTATTAAAATAATTGAAACACTATAAATAGTAAATCTACTGTCTGAACAATTTACTGCCATCTCGACATAGATTAACAGGAAAATCCACATTTTAAATAGTTTCTAAATCTTCATCCTCTTGGGTAAATATTTGTAAGTTTAATTGTTGTGAATGTACACAACTTTGTAACTCACTATTTCCTTGATGTATCATTTGCACAAAATATATCTCACTACTGGAAATGATTATCTTTTTAAATTGCTATATATAATTCTATTCTTTAATTGCCCGTTTATCTTCTGTTTCTAATGTATTTGTAGTAATATTAAAAATACTGTTTTGCGTAGTTCCTGTCCTGGCTCAGTGGTTAACGAATCCGACTAGGAACCATGAGGGTGAGGATTCGATCCCTTGCCTTGCTCAGTGGGTTAAGGATCCGGCGTTGCCCTGAGCTGTGGTATAGGTTGCAGACGCCGCTCGGATCCCGCGTTGCTGTGGCTGTGGCGAAGGCCGGCGGCTACAGCTCCTGTTAGACCCCTAGTCTGGGAACCTCCATATGCTGAGGGTGCGGTCTTAGGGCAAAAAGACAAACAAATAAAAATAAAAATACTATTTTGTGAAATTTTAAGTTGGAAAAGTTCTCATACCCTGGAAAGAATCATACAGTGATGAATCCCATCGGCTTGAAGTTAGATGTCATGGATTCGAGCCTTGGCTCTCTATTTGCTAGCTGTTCACCTTGACCAAGTTGTTGAATGTCTATAAATCTTAGTTTCTTTATATGTAAGTAAAGAAGAATAAGTTCCAAGAATTATTATAAGGAATACATGAGAATACATTCCGGGTTACTCAACAGTTTAAAAATTAAAATTATTATTGTTACTAGTCCAAGCAGCTTGAATTCTAAACACTAAAAATGTCTAAATAATTATAAGATTTAGGTGGTTATAAGTATCAAACCTCTTGATATTTACATAATTTAATATTGTCAATCATGATACGATATATAACACTTATACTTTAAAATATGACGTTTACATAATTTAATGTATGATATTCCTAATAATAATAGTAAATTAATAATTTAAAGACTTGGTATATTTCTTTTGTAACTAATTTATTATTGATGACTTTTTGAGAAATAAGATTTTAATATTAAGAAGCTCATCTCTTTATGAAACAACACAATAATTTAATAAATTTAGTGAGATTTTTGAGAAGAAAATCCTAAATGTTACAAGTTGCCTCCAGTCAAATTCTAAGGTATTTTAACTTATAAACATCTCCATCTGCTCTTTCCTTCATTACGGAAGCAGGTGGTATATTTAATCTCCAAGGTAAAGCAAAAATCATGTGGGCTTTCAACAAATTTAATATAAATTTAAAAGAAATTATTAATTTCCATTTGCAGAAATATTTAAAAAGTGGAAGGTAAGTAATTAGAGTGATATTTTATTTTTTATCACATAAAAATGGCAGAGGACTAGAGCTGTTTGTGCCTAATGACATATTTTAAAAGTAGTGCCTCCAAGGAAAGAAATTTCTGGAGATCAGAAGTTTATTTCCATTACCAATATACCTTGTCTTGTCTATACTACACTATGCTATGCTGTACTCTACTGTATCTTTGAATTTTTTTGTTTCACATAACCAAAAATTTCCCAGTGAATGTGGCTTAAATATTAAAAAGGATTTATTGGCTTTAAAAAATATATAAATCTGGAAGTACGCCAAGTTGAATTTGATTCAGCAACTTAAAGTTATCTTTAAAGACTCCAGTTTTGTTTTCCATTCTCCCTTCCATTGTCATCTTAGAAGTTTCCTCATATTAACAGCATAGCCCTAGCAGTTTCAGTCTTTGTAAACACACATACTCCAGAAATAGGAGTGTTTCTTTCTCATGGTTCTAAGCCAGAGTCCTAAAATTTACTTTTAAAAATTCATTTTCTGGTTGGATTGGTTAAGGTCTGAACCAATTACTATGCAAGAAAATGGAAACATGTTGATTGGCTTAGGTCTATCAAATGTTACTCTATCAAGTTAAACTTTCCCCAGAACACATGAGCTGTATGGTGAAATGGTAGATACTCAAACTGAAATTAATAATGCCTTTGCGAAGGAGGAAGAAGCTAATAGATGTTAACTAGGTGACCAGAAAATCCACTACAGGAAGTTTTATAAAAGTCAGCAAAAAGAATCACAAAAAATCATGAAAACTAATCTTGGGAATTTATAAATATAACTATATGTCTTAAATTACATAAATAAATACACATGTGAAGAAAATATCTACAGATATTACAGTAATCCCTTAAATTTTTTTTCCTTTAAATAGAAACTGTGTTCCCAGAGGTTTTATTTATTTTTCTATGTAGCTTATATTGAAGTTTATGGATTTGGAGATCCAAGAGTCTTAAATGATTGTGCTTGTGTGTATTGGGTAATATGTCCCAACCAAGAGTATTGTCAGATATGGGAATTGAACACTTGTTTTGAAAATACATCTCCTGGTAACTTGCTCTTGATGGACTCTGGAATATACTTGTCGTGTCATTCCGTGATGCATGCCTCAGACACTTTTTCATCTGGTTGCATGAATAATATTGCATTTATATATCTGGCTAATAATGAGTGATTTAAAAGTGCTAGAATGTAGTATACATCAAAGTTGTAGATGGTTTTCGCTCTCCTGTTTCTCTGATGCCAGCAATAACCACGCTACCTCATTTCAGATTGACTTTCCGAACTGTTGGTTGTGTCTGAAGAGTTAACATTCTTTTTCTGTCTTTTTGGTTTTAGTAAATAACTCCAGATGAGTTGAGGCAAAACTCTTTCTCAATGAGCTTGAGACACTAGAGGAATATAACAGTAGAAGCTCAGGATGGTTTGCATTAAAAGTTGACAGATACTTTAAGGTCTCTAGAGACTGAAAAAGGCAATTTTGTTTACAGTTCAAATGAATAAGATATGAGTATTTGCTCCAGACCTTTTAAGGTTTTAGAGCCAAAATTCTTCAGGTTTTTAAAAATAATGGTTTAAATCACTTGTAATGACTACATAGAACAAATAAACATGGGTTTGTACAAATCAGGATTGGGAATACAGGAAACATTATTTAGCATAGAAAAGAGTTCTAGAAAAGAATACCTCAATAGTGTACATATCTTCAATCCAATCATGCTTAAATTTTTCGAGAAAGGTATGACTCTAATGTTTCTTAAAATCCTCCAGAAAATCAAGCTCAGCCAACTACCCAGTAGTCAAGGTACTGTGTACTATATGTTAAAGGAGTTACTGCTCAGTCAGACCATTCATGAGTTTATTTACATGCAGGAGAAAAGACTCGGAGGTGGTTTGTGCTTGGCTGGGATGGGATTGTGAAGACATGCAGAGACAGACCTATGGACTCTATGAAATACTCCATGAACCAAGAGAGGCTCTGGAAGAGCAGTTCAGTGCTTTGGTTTAAAATGTGTCAAGAGAGAGGCATATTCCACTGGCTCATTTTTTTTTTTTTTCAGAGCAGCACAGCATGATGCAGACACAGTGAAGACTGAAGGAAATTCAGTATCATTTTATCCTCTAGTGGCTTTGTAGCTTTACAAGCAGTAAGAGAAGCTACCCTTATGCTGAAATAATATTTTCTTGAAGGGCACAGACAGCCCCAGCAGTGTGAAGGAGTCTGCTCAGTGTGCCTTGATTGATAGCAAGTTGCAGGGAAATGTTGGACTAACACCAGAAAATTATTTGAGAGCATATATAAGGTAAACAACAAGGGGCAGGCAACTGGGTGGGGATATCGAATATTTTTCATAGGCAGAAGGAATCATAATCCAGCGATATTTGAAATATTGTTAATGAGTTTTTTAGTAGTGTAAAATTTAAGTATATGAAAGGCTATAGAATAGCCTTTCAGTATATTCCTCGTTCTGCTTATAATAGAAATGTTAGTTTCATAGACTCACAGACATAGAGAGCAGACTTGTGGTTGCCAAGCGGGAGAGGGTGGGAGTGAGATGGACTGGGAGTTTGGGATTAATAGATGTAGACTATTACATTTAGAATGGATTAACAACAAGGTCCTACTGTACAGCATAGGGAACTATATCCAGTATCCTGAGACAGACCGTGATGGAAAATTATATATATATATATATATACACATATATATATATATATATGTATATATATCTACACATATATATATCTGGACACTTTACTGTGTAGCAGAAGTTGGCACAGCATTGTAAATCAATTGTTCTTTAATAAAAAAAGTAAAAATAAAAAGCAGACATAATCCTAAGTGATCAGAACAACAAAAAGATATGTTAGTTTAAGGTATTCAGCCAAGAACTTGTGTGGAACAACAGAAGTTGAAATAAAATAGATCTTGTTTGCTGTGGAATTGATAAAAGACATACACATCTTTAATGATATTTTCTGGAGTATTAAGTTGGGTGTCAGCATTGCACTGCTTCTGTAGGCTCCGCAATTTTTCTTCTCTCACATTCAGTGCTTCCATTAATTTTGTTCTAAGAGTGGTTTAAACATAAGGGAAGAAAGAGTAAAGATCACTTTCAGTAGACTGAGGCTCAGCATCATCATCATGACCACCAATCTACCTCTCACCTTTCCATTTCTGAAAACTGGGATCCTGCTTGCTCCTGTTGGTAGGATGCATGGGTTAATTAAATGACCTCATTGTCTTTTTATGGATGCAAACATTCTTCCAAATTCCTTATCTCAGTAGCACCACTAACATGAATGTCCAGTTAAGAAGATTGGAATTGTCCTTAACTCTACCCTCTGCCTCGTATCTTTCATTTAGTTGTTCATCAAGTTCTACATTTTTTTTAACCTCAAAAGTTTGTCTCAACTTTTCATCCCAAATTGTATTTTCCTAGTCAGAAAAATTCATCATCTTTTGTCTAGTCATTTGGTATTGCTTCTTAGAGGGTTCCATTGCTGGTGGGTTTCTGTCTATAATTTCTCTTTCAATCCATTCCCAGAAAAGTTGGAGTTAATATGTTGAAGTTGCAAAAAGTCTTGGCCCAGCTGTCAGAGCACTTGCGTTTAAATTCTAGCTCTACCTTGGCAGCCTGATAAGTTGCTTATCTGATCTGTGCCTCAGTTTCCTATTCTATAAAATGAAATGGGGAAGGAAGAAGAGAAGGAGGAGGAAGGGAAGGGGAGAGGGAAGAAGAACAAGAAAAAGGGAAAACATGGAAATGGAGCAGAATGTTGAGAGTTCATATTAGATGTTCGTTCTCATTTTAATAAACCGTAAGGGGAAATTAACGGTTAAGATAAGGGGCGAGAAAACTTTAGGCTCAAATGGAGAGGAAAAGAGTCTTGGAAAACCTGATAAAAATAGTATAGATAGATAATTAATGCTGAGTCAAAGTGTTGATATTCTTCAGTCAATAAACAATTATAGAGCACCTATTATGTTTCATGTCCTATATTGAGCAGAATTGAGACCATTATTTCTGACAGATAATACAAATCTGTAACTTTGTCTGTCTTTTTGCTCTAATATTTTTACCAAACTACCTCAAAATGCATATAAACAGCACCATCAACCTAAAACATAATAATACTTATAAACACAGAGAAAATTATGTTAAAAATAAGTTGTGAAAGTAAGAATTCCTCCAAAACATATAACTGCTATCAGTGTCAGGATCTACTATTTTGCTATTTTGTTGTCCAGTAAAGAGAAAAGTACCTCTGGTGATATCACTTTCTTTATTATCTCTGCTGATATTATCGAAAAAGCAGAATATTGAGTCACTGTCCCAAAGCAGAAAAAATGTCTGCTGAGGTCTCTTCAGAGGTTTACAATATATTCTAAAGAAAAGTGTAATTTTTAACTAGAGTGTTCTGACCCAGTTTCACAATCTTAAGAAATTTTAGGCCTATGCCGAGTCTTAATCTAATGAGTCAGGTTTAAATTCAATCACAGTCTTATATTCTTCTTTCATATGACATTTCTTTAGCACTTTATTGGTTTTCTCCAAAAAATAAGCAATATTATATGTCAAAATTACTATATATTTTGGACCTTGTGAGAAGGTTTATAATCATGCAATTATAAACAATGTCCATAACAGGTAAGAGGGTGAACTTAGCATCTGGCAAGCCTGAAATAGAATTTTTTTTGTTACTTACTTATTAGTTGTGACTTCAGAGAAACTATCTAAACTCAATGTATTTTAGTTTACTCTCCAACAAAGGGGAAAATGGAGTAATGTAAGAACTAATAAATTAAAAGAAAGGTCAAAACAGTGCCAAACAATCATAAGAACGTGGTATATGTTAAAAATTTATATTGAATATTTGCCTTTCTGCTTTTCTATCGTATTGACCATCTTCCTGTACACAGGTAATTTTTCACCTAAAAACCCTTGAAAGAGAGAGAGGCAACTGTATTATATAGAAGCTTAAAGGGCAAGTATTGATGATGCTTGCATGGCTAGCCTCATTTCCAGCTAGGCTTGGAAACCAAATGCATGTAGCCAGTTTTTTAAAATATGAGATAATGATGCAAAGGAATATACACGGAAGACTGAGACAACTGTAGCAGCAACAGCCACCTTCCAGGGCAGTGGCAGGGGTCCTGACAGTGACTTCCAGAATCATCAGTAGTGTTTCCTGTGGCTTTAAACATTCGTCAGTGACCACAGTGGCATAAGAAGGGGCCAGTTTCTAGGGTATGATTTGGATGCTTCTCTGCCTGTGTGGCCTGTATCTGGTTCTCCAGTCCCCTTGACATTTCTTTCAAAAAATTATTTTATCTTGAATCATCCTATGTCAGTCTGTTTCTTTCAGTGAAGATCCCTAACTAAAATAACATTAGAACTAGAAATATTTACAATCAACAAGCTTAAGGGAAAAGGTGGTGGAGTGGAAAAAGGGCACATGACCTTATGCGTGTTGAGAAGTCTGAGATTTGTTAACTGGCCTAAAGGCAGAAAAATTCTAGCAAATATTAAAGGGTAGAATTTTGGTTGCCGGTGGCATATGGTACCTGAGCCACTAATTATATTATCCCCTGGGGTCTTCCACTATAATATAACAATTCAAAGCAAGGCTGTGAGGGACCAGTGGCTGCAACAGTGAAGTATGGAGACGATTCAGTGAGTATGAGATAACTTTTTTTTTCTAAATGCATGGATATCTTAAAACAAGAGAATGGTCTACTCAGATTTCAAAATTCTTGGCTTAAGGCACGGACTGTAAATAAGAGAATCTTTATGTTTGTGTTATAAGAAAAAAGAAACACATCCTCTTTGGCTGCACAGAGCTAATATACTGAAAACTAAACATAGGTTTAAGCCTATGTTTTACTGAATTATATTAAGTTCATTCCCTCACTTACTTTCTTGAATGAACGTTTTAGAGTATTTTTTGAAGAAAAAAAGTGTCCAGGAAATTGGAATCTAGATGTCTGGAAAATTCAGAGAAGCTTGGGGCCCCAGTGCTTTCTGAGCCACCTTTGCCTCCAGAAAGCCACCACTCCTCTGTTTTGATGAGGCTGGCATCTCTTGCTCTTTTCATTTAAGAGAGGAAGGAGGGATTGGCAGGAGGGAAGCCATTTCTACTCATGCCCTATCCCAATAGTTTCCTCATCTCTAAATCAGTCAGAAAAGTTAGATCTCAGTATGCTTTATGGGTACAATTACAGTCTTACAAAAATACGTGCATACATGTACACATACACAATCACATAAAAAGTTGTAAGAAATTGCAAATTTATATGAGTAAAAATCTGAACATATGTAAAATATTTTAAAATTTAATTTTATTAGAATATAGTTAACATACAATATTGTATTAGTTTCAGGTGTACAGCAAAGTGAATCAGTCACACATATATCAATTTTTTCCCCATATAGGTTATTATAACTATTTTTTAATAATTTTTATTTTTTTTCATTATAGATGGTTTACACTGTTCTGTCAATTTTCTACTGTATAGCAAGGTGACCCAGTCATACAAACATACGTACATACTTTTTTCTCACATTTTCATGCTCCATCATAAGTGGACAGATATAGTTCCAGTACTATACAGCAGTATCTCATTGCTTATCCATTCCAAAGGCAATAGTCTGCATCCATTAACCCCAAATTCTAAGTCCCTCTCAATCCCTCCCCCTCCCCCTTGGCAACCACAAGTCTGTTCTCCATGTCCATGATTTTCTTTTCTGTGGAAATGTTCATTTGTGCCATATATTAGATTCCAGATATAAGTGGTATTTGTCTTTCTCTTTCTGACTTATTTCACTCATATTAAATGAGAGTCTCTAGTTCCATCCATGTTGCTGCAAATGACAATATTTTGTTCTTTCTTATGGCTGAGTAGTACTCCATTGTGTATATATACCACATCTTCTTAATCCATTCGTTTGTCAGTGGACATTTATGTTGTTTCCATGTCTTGGCTATTGTGTATAGTGCTGCAATGAACATGTGGGTGCATGTATCTTTTTCAAGGAAAGTTTTGTTTGTCCAGATAAATGCCCAAGAGTAGGATTGCTGGGTCATACGGTCAGTGCTGGGTCATACTATATATAGTTTTCTAAGGTACCTCCATACTATTTTCCATAGTGGTTGTATCAGTTTACATTCCCACCAACAGTGAAGGAGGGTTCTCTTTTATCCACACCCTCTCCAGCATTTGTTTTTCATGGACTTATTAATGATGGCCGTTCTGACTGGTGTGAGGTGGCACCTCATAGTAGTTTTGATTTGTACTTCTCTAATAACCAGTGATGTTGAGCATTTTTTCATGTTCTTATTGGCCATCTGTAAATCTTTGGAGAAATGTCTATTGAGGTCTTTTGCCCATTTTTCAGTGTGGTTGTTGACTTTTTTGCTGTTGAGCTGTATAAGCTGTCTGTATATTTCAGAGATTAAGCCCTTGTCAGTTGCATCATTTGAAACTATTTTCTCCCATTCTGTAAGCTGTCTTTTTGTTTTTTTTGTGGGGTTTCCTTTGCTGCTCAAAAGCTTGTCAGTTCAGTTAGGTCCCATTAGTTTATTTTTGTTTTTATTTCTGTTGCCTTGGGAGACTGACCTGAGAAAACATTTGTAAGATTGATGTCAGAGAATATTTTGCCTATGTTCTCTTCCAGGAGTTTGATGGTGTCTTATGCTTAAGTCTTTAAGCCATTGTGAGTAATTTTTGTGCATGGTGTGAGGGTGTGTTCCACTTTAATTGATTTACATGCGGCTGTCCAGTTTTCCCAGCACACCACTTGCTGGAGAGACTATCATTTTCCCATTTTATGTTCTTGCCTCTTTTGTTGAAAATTAATTGACTGTAGGTGTCTGGGTTATTTCTGTGTTCTCTATTCTTTTCCATTTGTCTGTATATCTGTTTTGGTACCAGTACCACACTGTCTTGATTACTGTGGCTCTGTAATATTGCCTGAAGTCTGGGAGAGTTATGCCTTCTGCTTGGTTTTTGTTCCTTAGGATTGCTTTGGCAATTCAGGGTCTTTTGTGGTTCCATATAAACTTTTGGATTGTTTGTTCTACTTCTGTGGAAAATGGAAAATGTTATGGGTAATTTGATAGGGATTGGGTAGTGTGACCATTATTACAATGATTGAATACGTTTTCCTGTACTGTACAGTAGGTATTATTAATCATCTATTTTAAACAGTAATATGTATATATTATTCCCACCCTCCCAATTTTTGCTTCACCTGTGGTAACCATAAGATTGGTTTTGAAATCTCTGAGTTTATTTCTGTTCTTTAGTTTCATTTTAAATTGGATTTTACATATAACTGATATCATTTGTTATTTGTCTGTGTCTGCCTTAATTTACTCGGTATTGTAATCTCTGTCTCCCTCCACGTTGCTGCAAATGGCATTATTTCATTCTTTTTTATGGCTGAGTAGTACTTCATTGTATTTATGTGCAACATGTTCTTTATCCATTCCTCTGTCGATGGACTTTTTTTTTTTTTTATGCTTTTTAGGGCCGCACCTGCAGCATATGGAAGTTCCCAGGCTAGAGGTCCAATTGGAGCTGTAGCTGCCACCCTACGCCACAGCCACAGCAATGTGGGATCCCAGCTCAGTCCGACACCATAGCTCACAGCAATGTTGGATCCTTAACTCACTGAGCAAAGCCAGGGATTTAACCTGCCTCCTCATGGATACTAGTCAAATTCATTTCCACTGCTCCACAATGGTAACTCCCTGTCCATGGACATTTAAGTTGCTTCCATATCTTGGTTATTGTAAATAGGGCTGCAGTGAACATTGGGGTGCATGTATCCTTTTGAATTATGGTTTTCTCCAGATAGATGCCCAGGAGTGGGATTGCTATGTCATATGGTAGTTCTATATTTAGTTTTCTAAGGTTCCTCCATACTGTTTTCCATAGTGGTTGCACTACTTTACATTCCCACCAAGTGTATGAGGGTTCATTTTCTCCACACCCTCTCCAACATGTATTGTTTGTAGACTCTTTGATGATGGCCACTTTGACTGGTGTAAAATGATATACCCCATTATAGTTTTAACTTGCGTTTCTCTAATAATTAGTGATGTTGAGCATCTTCTCATGTATTTTTTTGCAATCTATTTGCCTTTTTTGGAGAAATGTCTGTTTAGATCTTCTGCCCATTTTTTAAATTCTTTTTTAAATTTTTTGATATAAAAATCCATGAGATGTTTGTATATTTTGGAGATTAATCCCTTGTTGGTTGCTTCATTTGCAAAGACCTTCTCCCATTTTGTGAGTTGTCTTTTCATTTTGTTTATTGTTTCCTTTGTTGTGGAAAAGCTTTTGAGTTTAATTAGATCCCATTTGTTTATTATTTAAAAATTTTCCGTATTCTAGGAGGTGGATCAAACAACCCATTGCAGCTGTTTCTGTCAAAGAGTCTTCTGCTGCAGCAACCCCAGATCCTCTAACCCACTTTGCTGGGCTAGAGATCAAACCTGCACATCTGCAGTGACCTGAGCTGCTGTAGTCAGATTCTTAACCCTCTGCACCACAGCAGGAACTCAGAGAATGTTCTAATTTCTTTATCTTACATGTAGCTGTCCAGTTTTCTCAGCACCACTTATTGAAGAGTCTGTCTTTCTTCCACTCTAGGTTTTTGTCTCCTTTATCATAGATTAGTTGACTATAAGTGCTTGGGTTTATTTCTGGGCTTTCTATCCTGTTCCAGTGGTCTGTATTTCTGTTTTTGTGCCAGTACCATACTGTTTTGATTATTGCAGCTTTGTAATATAGTCTAAATCCAGGAACCCTTAATCCTCCAGTTCCGTTTTTATTTTATTAACATTGCTTTGACTATTCAGGGTCTTTTGTGTTTCCACACAAATTTTCAAAACCCATTTCTGATAAAAATTCTCCAGAAAATGGGCATGGAAGGAAACTACCTTAATGTAATAAAATCTGTATATGACAAACCCACAGCTAATATCATTCTCAACAGTGAAAAGCTGAAAGCATTTCTTCTAAGATCAGGAACAAGACAAAGATGTCCATCCTCACCCCTGTTATTCAACATAATTTTGAAAGTCCTAGTCATGGCAATCTGAGAAGAAAACTTAATAAAAGAAATCCCAATTGGGAAAGAATAAGTAAAACTGTCACTGTTTGAAGATGACATGATACTAAAAATCCTAAAGATAATACCAGGAAATTGTTAGTGCTCATCAATGAATTTGCTAAAGTTGCAGGATAAATACACAGAAATCTATTGCATTTTTATATACTAACACTGAAAGATCAGAAAGAGAAATTATGAAAACAATCCCATTTATCATCACATCCAAAAGAATAAAATACCTCAGAATAAATCTACCCAAAGAGACAAAAGACCTGTACTATGAAAACTATAAGGTGCTGATGAAAAAAAAAAAGCAAAGATGACACAAACAGATGGAGAGGTATATACCGTGTTCTTGGATTGGAAGAATCAATATTGTCAAATTGACTATACTAGCCAAGGCAATCTACAGATTTGATGCAATCCCTATCAAATTACCAATGACATTTTTCACAGAACTAGAACAAAATATTTAAAAAATTTTAGGGGTTTTAAGAGGGTCTAGATTAGAAGTGGCTTAGGGACAGAATCTGCTCAACTAACTGTGTTTATGAATGCAATTTTATTGGAATATAACTTTGCTTTTTCAATTACATATTGTTTATGTCAGCTTTACCACTATAGAAAAGCATATACAACTACCATTAGGTTCAGATAAATGAATCTATATTCATTATGTATACCTGCAAATAATAGATAATTTAAGTAGTGTGGTTTAAATAAGAAAGAATTCATGTTGCACCTATCCCAAAGGGTGTAGAGGTCGCAGTTGTCAATAAGTTGAACAGTTCTGTGGTGTGAGTGGATATGGCTCTATTTCGCTTTGCCATTCCCTCATGTCTAAGGACAGCTCCTGCTATTCCTTCCTCTATATTCACATTCAAGGCAATGTAAAGGTAAGGAAAAAAAAATACCGAATCAGCTGCCTATTTCCTCTTTTATAAAGCAAGTGATTTTCTAGGAAATAGCATCAATCTGATACATTCTGCTAAAAGATCATTTCTAGGATTGTGTATGTGCCTATCCTGACAATAAGTAAGTATAGGAAAGACAGGGAAGGTTTGTCATGATGCATTCACTTGGACTGGAAACATTACTCCCCTGAATGTGAGGATGTTAGCAAGGATGAGATGGGAAATAGATGTTAACTTATCAACCAATAAACTGTACCACATCATCACATATTTATTTAACCAGATCTTGAGTGTGTGATTGGAAGACATACATTTAGTACTAGCAACACCTCTTAATTACCCATTTGAACTATGGATTATAGTTAACTATGGAATATAGGTTACTATGGTAGGGAGGGCCAAAGGAAATACCCTGGATCTTTCATTCCTAGTGATAATAACTTGAAACCAATACCTTCTCCCAAGGGAAATCAACACCATCATCAAAGACTTGAAGAACTTTAGGAAGCCCACCAAGCACCACACTTCCTTTTTAGTCATGGAGGAGGTGTGAGATACAATGATTTGCCCTGCCCTTTCATGGGCGTGTACTCCAAATTCTGCTAAGGTAATAGACCACGGAATTTTTGTAGTTCATTTCTCCCCTTTGGGAGCTCATTTGTGTTATCAGGGCTTCTGATGTAGTAATCTCTTATTGTTTATGTGGCCTCTTTAGGATGATGTCATTGATATATAGGAAAACATTATGCTCTTTTGTGGAATGTTCAGATTTTCCAGGTGCCTTCAGGCTGTACTGTGATAGAACATGTGTGAGAGAATGATTATAGATGAGGGACAAGACTGCAAATGTACATGCCAAGAATTATTTCATTGTCTTTAACTGTTCTTTAGATTTGAGAGTCTGATTAATCACAGTCACTGTGTGTGTGTGTGTGTGTGTGCGCGCGTGCAGGTGCATACACATAGAAATAACTCCAGTGTAAGAACACAGATTTATTTCTAACAATTCCTTTATAAGTTGGTTTTTGTGCTTTGGATTTTTTCAAAATAAAAATGTATTATATTCTTAATCAGGTTGGTTACTAGACCAGCCCACAAAGTCTACTTTATTCTCCCAACATATTTATGTATGTTGAGTTCACCAATAGAGTAGACACAGTATGAGAGTACAATATAGATTTTAGGTCCTGTGAAAAGACAGCCATGAAATGAAGTAGAAGAAAGAAGAGTTTTCTCTTGTTTTTAGTTCTTAAAAACAAAACAAAACAAAACAAAACAAATTTTCTCGTTCTGCTTATTGATCCTTTTGTACTTCTACCTTTTTTTTACCTTATCTTATTTTACTAACATATTTACCAAAGGGTAGTATTAACCCAGCCTTACTACGTGATCTAAAGTGATCCATGTCCCAAACTTACCTACATTTAAAAAATTAATTTGGGAGTTTCTTTTGTGGCTCAGCAGGTTAAGGACCTGACATCTCTGTGAGGATGCAGGTTTGATCCCTGGACTCACTCAGTGGGTAAGTATCTGGCGTTTTTGCAAACTGCTGAGTAGGTTGTAAATGCTGTCCGGATCAGGTGTTGGTATAGCTGTGGCATAGGCTTCAGATGCAGCTCTGATTCGAGCCCTAACCTGGGAACTTCCATATACTGCAGGTGCAGCTGTAAAAAAAAAAAGAAAAAAAAGAGGGAGTTCCTGTTGTGGCTCAGCAGATTAAGAATCTGACTAGTATCCATGAGGATGTGGGTTTGATCCCTGGCCTTGCCAGTGGGTTAAAGGATCTGGCATTACCGTGAGCTGTGGTGTAGGTTGCAGACATGGCTTGGATCCCATGTTGCTGTGGCTGTGGTTGTAGGCCTGCAGCTGCAGCTCCAATTGGACCCCTTGCCTGGGAAGCTTCATACGCTGCAGGTTTGGGCCTAAAAAATAATAAGGCAAAAAAGTTTACACTAATATTTATAATATTGTATTTTCATGCAAATGTGGGAAGACTTTCATTTCAGGTTGATAAAACACTGTGTTGATAGGCTGCCCTGCTTATAAGTCTGCTTCCAAGACTGGTTCAGCAAAGCTCTTCTGCTTTCTACAGGTTCTTCTTTTCTGCATTTCTAAATATGCAGATCACTTGAAGAAATTTAAGATTTTTCTGGAGATCCCTTGGTGGCACAGACTGGCTTCTGAGGACAGAGACAGTGGGTTAAAGTAGATGGTTACATTTTGAGATTATTTGTAAATTGAGTTCTAGTTAAACCGAGGCCTGCAAAGTAAACATTATCTTCTCATTAGGCAGATATCGTGATTAGAGAGTTTCATTAGTTTTATTCAGGAACACATGATGCACTAGAGGTCCAAAAAGGAGTACTAAGGACAACTGCAAGGAGAAAAGAGGGACAAGGATAGAGAATTGCTGGGAGGGCAGGGCTCTAAGTCTCCCCCCGCCCCCTCCCCCCCACAACTCCTTCACCTCCACCCCTAATTGTGTTTAGGCACTCTGATCTGGTTCTATGTACTAGATTAACTTTACTGGTTCTCCATGTTCAATTTTCATCTCAGATTTTATTTTAAAAACTGAGTTCTGTTGCACAAAGACTTTTTGAGAAGCACTAGGTAAGATGATGTTTTGTGACCATTCCAAATCTGAAGTTCAATGGCTTGGTACTTAAAATCTTGCCACTTAACAGCATCCTACCAATTTTTTTGAAATACATGAAAATTTTTTCTTATTTGATGAATTTGAGAAATTAATTACAATGTATTTTCAGTTTGATTATACATACACTGTTTCAATGTTAATAATAGACAGTATATTAAATTTTAGAGGAAAACATTTTTTTCTTCTAAGGCTTGATATTTTAAATCAGCATTGGGCCCCTTTTCTACCATTTCCTAGCAATGTGAACTGGCTAATTGTCTTAACTCCTTCTTCAACTTCCTTGTCTGTAAAATGGAGAAAATAAATATATCTATTCAGTGGCTATGAAAAATGATAAGGATTTAAAAGCTTTAGGAGAGTGACTAGAATCTACTAAGATATAATATAAATTAGTAATTACTAGTATTGATTATGTTGAAATAGTCAACTCTGTTACCTGCTTGGTCACTGATAATTTGAGTAACTAATTTATGAAAACATTAAAAAAGAGAGAAAAAAAGAAAGAAAAAGAATAGTTTGAGGTAGAAATGCAAAAAAGGAAAACAGATGGGCAATATCCAGAAAGAAAATTTTGTTCAGTGCTGCCCATCTGCTACTCTTTGCCTACATGCTTTGCAGTAATATAAATTTTCAGACAGCCAAGCAATATAATCCTCAATCTAGTTTAATTTGTGTTTGCACCTCATTGGCTGCTGGCAAGGGAATGGTTAGAATCAGATTTGATGATAAAGCCACATAGTCCTCATGTTTATCCCATGAGAGGCAAAGCTGTAAAAAGATTAAAATTAGTAGGAAGCAATTATTCTCCTTATTAATCAATTCTAGACACATTTGGCAGCTTTTCTCTTGCAACAGAGGTACTATTCAAATAAAGGTGGTAGATATTTTTCAACAGTGTTATTTTAATTGAAAACATCAAGCTCTCTTTAGTAGGCTATAACCTTCTTTTCCAAGAAAGTGTTAAGATTAGTGTTTTTCATTTGAAAATTACATAGTTTCCTAAAAGCACCATTATTATTATTCATTCTCTTAAATTTAAAGTATGCTTATTCACAGTAAAAATATATAGAAGTTTGTTTGATTTAGGAATTAAGAGAATAATGCATTTTTCTCCTAATGGGGAAAATTGATATTATTTTTTTTCTTTTAATATATGGCCATTCATTCCAGATCAGTTATCAGATGACAAGTTTTTTTTAACAGCAGGACTAAAATAAACTTTTATATTTAGGAAGTTACCAATTTTTACAAAAATAAAGATGGTAAGGGATTACGTCGATAAATTATTAGACCAAATAATCATTTTTTCTGATTTAATCAGTCAATTCAAGCACTTAAAGATGAATTTTAAAAAGAGTGATTTTTATTTACTTTTAATCCAGAAGAAGAAAGTATACTGAAAGATTTTTTTTCTCTTTTCTCCTGGATAATTCTTGGTGTTTGTAGGGATAGGTATGCTCTAATTCCAAACTCTCAGGGTCTTATAACAGCAAATGTTTTTATTTCACTTATGCTGCATTTTACTCTAAGATGCAGGCCAGTGGTACTGGCTTATCTGAAGCATTGCTAGTCCTCGTGACAGAGTGGGGGAGAAGTATAATGCAGCACCCAGAATGACAAATATCATATATCCCATTTTCTGGTCAAAGCAAGTCACATAGCAAGCCTAAAATGTACACAATGTGTATAATCCCTGCATTGGTAGAGTCAGTGAATATCTTTTGCAGCACTTACCGCAAATACAACCAAGAGGTCTTGACACATTGCTGTAGACCTGCATCAAAAATGTGCAAGGAGAAAAGAATTTTAGTTGTAAGTTGGTCATTTATCTAGTGTGGAAGAGGTAAAAAAGATCAAATAAGAAGAAAGTTAGGAGTTCCTGTTGTGGCTCAGTGGTAATGAAACTGACTAGTATCCATGAGAACACGGGTTCAATCCCTGGCCTTGCTCAGTGGATTAAGTATCCCACGTTGCCATGAATTGCAGTGTAGGTTGCAGATACGGCTCAGAGCCAGCATTGCCGTGGCTGTGATATAGGCCAGCAGCTCCAGCTCTGATTTGACCCCTAGCCCAGGAACTAATAAAAGCCACGGGTAGAGCCCTAAAAAGACAGAAAAAAAAGTAAAACAAGTTAAAATTGACCCTTTTTCCTGAGTATAACTTGTAGCCATTTCAGGTAAGTCTGCTTAAAAACTAGGTGTCTGGACACGAACAAGGGTGTTTGAATTTTGTAAGGACATTTTGTTCACTAACTTAAAATTAAGTCTGTCAAATTGTTTTCTTTCTGAATACCTCTTTTGATGTAAGTGTTCTTTTGGTTGAAAATTTCTGTAGTACTACATTAGTTATAATGAACCTACAAGTACTTTGTGATTCTTTATATATTCCTTTTTTTAATTTTTGCCTTCATGTAGATCGTGGAAGTATTTTGCTCTCAGTTAAACTATGATATTATGTGAAGCAAAATAGATTGGTGGGACATTTGATCCTAAGAAACATTCTTTAACATTAAGATATAAATTTCAATCCTGTTTTTCTCCTCGGAGGAGTGCTGATTCAGGGATCATTCTATATTCTTAAAACTCTAAGTCAAGGTTAATGATGCATTTTATCTTTTGTACAAGGGCTTTAAGTTTATCTGCTGTAGAAGTTACATTAAAAAATCTGAAAGGAACAACTATCATCTAAAATAGTAGAAACTACTTTATAGTATGTTTAAAATATTATAAATTGCTTTATAGTATAGTTTAAAATATTATATTTAAAATTTATAAGTATAAATTTTATAAATTTGTATTTATATAAATAATATATTTATATTTAAATTTATATTTAAAATACTATATTTAAAGTTTATAAATATACATTTATATTATTTAAAATAGAAACTGCTTTATAGTATAGTTTAAAAATTATAAAGTGCTTTATAATTCATCTCTTCTGGGGTAGAGCTCCCCTAATTATACACTTAAATCCCCACTTTCACTTCTAGTCTTTGTAAGAAGGATTGGGCCTTCCTTTCACTTGTCTTCCTGTTCTTCTCTGAGGGATGTGGATTGACAGCCCTGCTTCTCTATCTCCTCACTCTCTTTTCTCCATGGGAGGAGGACTGAATTATCTGGTTGATAAATTGGGGAGTGGGAATTGGGCACGTGATGTTTAGGCCTTCTTTTTTTGGTGTTCACCTGCCTGCCCAAGTTCTCAGCCCCGTAACAAACTTTAATTTGAGTGGGCTCTGTGGGGGTGCTTGAAGCTTCCCAGAGTTAACTGTAAGTAGGGGGATAAGTATCTAACTCTGGGCTGGGACTTGAGAACTTGTGACTCCATAGTTAAGCTATGTTCTCCAAGAGTACTATCATGTTATACTGATTTTCCATTACTCTTCTTCCTGACTTCTTTGTCTATCTTTTAATTGGTTCTGAATCAGGTGATGAAAACATTGCTCTCCTTCAAACCCTAACCATCAATTCCCTCTGCTATGGATTAATGGCTCTACAACACCATGTTATTCTAGCCAACTTTCCTATTCCTCTTTGCCAGACTGAACTGGAATTTCTGGGGGTAGAGCTGGGCATCTTTCTTTTCAGAAAATTACACATAATTTTTTGATGTACTGAGTTAATGAAGATATTGACTTAGATCGGTTATATCTGTTGAATATATTTTTCAAATTTATGCTTATATTTTTATTTTATTTATAATTTTGAGATAAACATTTGAAATTTAATAATAAATGCTATTTGTCTTTATATTTTTTTCTATTTCTATTCTTCTTTCTCTTAAGAGTTGAAAATTTTCTGGTAGATTTTTAATGTTTTAATTTAAAGTAGTCTATTAAAATCCCTATAATAATGATCCATGAATTTATGCATGTTGTTTTTAAAAGCTTTAAATTTTATAGGAACATATTTACTAAAATTTGAAAATTCTCCATTAATAACATTTGCATCCTTATATGTAACCATTGAGAACAATTTGGTACCTATAGATACAATTTTATATTCCTGATTTTAATGTAAAAATACATATTGCTTAGTCACTTTTTAACAGTGTATTGGTGAAATTTCCCTGCCTCCTTTTGATAATGGCATGGGAGCCTATAGAAAAGACAGATCATAATATATCTAACCATTCTCTAGTAAATAGACTTTAGGTTTCTGATTATATACCATTGCAATCACTCCTGCAGGGATCATTCTTGTACCCATATTTTCTTTGCTCACTTGTGCAAGTATAAGCTTTCTTCCTAATGCTACCTATGAGGTCCCCCAAACCTCATATTCTTCAAAATAGTGCAATTAAAATATTGGGACATAAATAGAGTTGTGGCAGATTACTCAATATCTGTGCACATAAAACTAGAGTACCACAAAACCAATGGAAATAAAAAAAAATGATAGTTGGAGATTTGGGCAAGAGAGCTTTGTGTGATTGGGGGTTGTCATAGTGGAGATTAAAAATGTACAGAATTACTAAATAAAAAGACTGATAAAAGAAGGGCTGGTGGTGCTGAAAGAGGACAGTTGGAGTGGAGCTGTAATTTGGGTGGATACAATGAAGGTGGCAGCACAAACCGCCCAAGGTGAAAGTGAGCCATTACATAGAGGCCTAGGCTCAGATACAGATTTTTTTTCTTCTTCCATTTTTAAAAGTTTTATTGAAGTATAGTTGATTTATAATGGTGTGAAAATTTCTGCTGTACAGCAAAGTGATTCAGTTATACATTAACACATGTCCATTCTTTTTCAGATTCTTCTCCCATATAAGTTATCACAGAATATTGATAGAGTTCCCTGTGCTATATAGCAGATCCCTGTTGACCATCCATTCCATATATACAATAGTGTGCACATGCCAATCACTGATTTTTAATTTTCTAAAATAAAGCTGAATGGAGTCCTGATACCACTGCAGCAGCCCAGCTGTGGGCCTTTTCCTTTTCTGTTTGAGGTTGTATTTCCACTGTTGCTTTCTCTGCATCTTTTGCCTGGGGAAAAATAACATAAATATGTACACAGCTTCTGTGTTTTTGCATGTACTGTTTTGCTTATGAATTAAGTATGAGTAATTCACATTAGAGAAACATGTGCTGAGGTAAAACAGACTCTGTTTATGAAACATATGTTTTCACAAGTGGAATAACTGGGTCATAGGCAATGTATGTTTCAAATATGTGGATTCTGTCAAAATGTTCCTCAAAAGCATAGTAAAAATTTATGACCACAGAGTATGAGAAAGTCTGTTTTTCTATTATTTTCACCAACAGTAGGTGGAATAACTTTTAATTTTTTTGATCAACTTATTTCACCTATCAGAATGGAAATAAATTTTATTATTGTTTTCATTTCTGAGACAACTAGTTGAACAGTTTTTATATCTTTCTAAAATGATTCTGTCTTTGTTCTTATGAATTATTTGTTGATATTCTTTGTCTACTTTTATATCAGGTAGTTTGCTTTCTTGTTAGTAGTTCATAGAAACTTTAAAATCAATGTATATAAACCAGGTGCCCATAAATACTTTGAAAAAGTTTTCTCACAGTCTTTCACCTATAATTTTAACTTTTCATGTGGTTTCTTTTCACATGAAAATCTTAACATTTTTATAAGGTCAGTTCAATTAATTTTCCTCTTGTGGTTCTGAGCATTGTGATGTGTTTAAGAACTTTCAAATCCTCTTATATTTTCATTTACACTTTTGAAGTGCCTTTGTATTATTAGAACTTGAATCCATATGGTATTTATTTTTATGTAAGCTATGCAGTCATAACCTAACCTAATTTCATTGTTTCTCAACTGATAATCAGTGGTCATGGTGGCATCCTTTCCTCACTAATTCACATTTATAAATATTTATAAATCTAAATATAAACTCTTAAATTGATCTATTTCTCTGTTGCTGAAGTGTTAATGTCTTCCCTGATTCTTCCTTTTTTATTTTTTTTCTCTAATTTCCAAAGTTTTTATTGGTAAACATGGTTTAGAAAAGAATGATCAGTCCTACTACATCCAAGTCAGAAGAGGTATATCCAGGTCCACAGCCAGTGGTGCCCAAGGAGACTGCTGCTTTGTCAGCCTCTTTTTCATGAATACAGTCATAAGCACAAGACATGTAGCCAACCAGTTCTTCCAGCTTAAACCAAAGGCTGGTTTCTTTTTCATGACTTTTTACTGAATCACTACCACAAATGATATTCCTGCCAACTTGAATGAAGTCCTGAGAACAGTGCCCAGCTTAGAATCTGCTGGATTGTCTCCCCAAGCATCAGTCTCTCTGACTCTAGCACATTCAGGCCCTCATAGACTATGACCACAATTGGCCTTGAGTTCCTGTACTTCTCCAGCCCTGGGAAGAATGAGCAATCTTTCAGGTCATTATATTGCTGCTCCAGGTATTATTCAGCGAGCCAAAGGAATGTTATGACTGCAACACAGAATCCCTCTTGCTTGAAGACCTTGATGTTCTTGCCTACCAGGCCTCAGTGCACCCTATCTGATGGCAATGAAGGGGCGTCGGATGTTGGCTAAAGTCTGAGATGCTGGTGGGGTGTAGATGACTCTAGCACTTCAGTGCCAGAACTGAGACTTGGAATCCTTTTTTTTTTTTTTAATCAAAATTTTGTTTTGGCTAACTGTAGCCATTTTTTTCCCCTAAAAGAACTTTAGGGTAACAAGGACACTCTCCTTGACCAAACTGTAGTTGGGTTCTTCTAAGCCATTTTATGGACTAGGCCTGAACCTTGGACTTCAGTCACCATTCTTGTAGAGTCTGGTTTTAGCAAGAATTCTGCTAAGTCCCTTTAGCGACATTCCTCCTACTCTTTATATCTGATCAAAGTACTCATCCCCCGTCACTCTCCGCCCTCCCTATCTCATTGCTCTTACCTGTTGTCTGCAAGAATCCTGTTAAGTCTGGTTAGCAAGAATCTCCCAAACCTTGCTCTTGGAAATTTTTTTTTACCACTGAATCCCGGCCCTCCCAACTCAACATCTTCCTTGCCTATAAATCCACTTATTTTTCTTGTATTCAGAGCTGAGCCTGATCTCTTTCCCCTGTTGCAAAACCCCCACTGAAATATTTCCTCTCGAAAAAAGTCTTACTTACCATCTCTAACATGTGTCAGAATATTTTTTTCTTTAACAAGAGTCACCTTGTTAGATGTTATAAATAATTCTAGAATTTTAATTGGTACTGATTGATTTTTTTGTTTTTTTTAGGGCCAAATCTGTGGCATATGGAGGTTCCCAGGCCAGGGGTCAAATCGGAGCTGCAGCTGCTGGCCTATACCACAGCCACAGCAACACCAGATCCAAGCCACAATTGTGACATGTACCACAGCTCACGGCAACGCCAGATTCTTAACCTGCTGAGCAAGGCCGGGGATTGAACCTGTGTCCTCATAGATACTGCTCAGATTCATTTCTGCTGAGCAACAACAGGAACTCTGCTATTGGTTAATTTTAAGAGGAACTGATATACTTAATATTTGATTTTTTTTTAAGAATCATGGTCTATATCTCTATATCTGATGTCTTTCTTTTTTCTTTTTTTAATGCCTATTAGAAGAATTTGATTTTATCTTTTATGTCTAGGATATATGAATAAAAACACATATATATACACACACATAGTTTTAAGCCTTAGCAACGTCAAATATTACAAACTTACAAAATGCATCATTTAAAAGTTTATTTAGAGTTCTTTATATTTAGTTTTGAGAAGTTGTTTTTTAATTTTTTTCTTTTTTTAATTACTTAATGAATTTTATTACATTTGTAGGTGTACAAAAATCATCACAACTAAATTTTATAGTATTTCCATCCCAATCCCTCAGTACACTCCCCCCACCCCCCAATTTCTCTCATTTGGAAACCATAAGTTTTCCAAAGTCTGTGAGTCAGTATCTGTTCTGCAAAGAAGTTCATTGTGTCCTGTTTTTAGATTCCATATGTAAGTGGTAGTATTTGATGTTGGTGTCTCATTGTCTGACTGACTTCACTTCGCATTGATAATTTCTAGGTCTGTCCATGTTGCTATAAATGCTGTTATTTTGTTCCCTTTAATGGCTGAGTAATATTCCATTGTGTATATATACCACATCTTCCCTATCCAGTCCTCTGTCAATAGACATTTAGGTTGTTTCCATGTCTTGGCTATTGTATAGAGTGCTGCAATGAACACTGGAGTACATATGTCCTTTCCAGTCATGGTTTTCTCTGGATAGATGCCCAGAAGTGGGATTGCTGGATCAAATGGTAATTCTGTTTTTAGTTTTCTTTTTTTTTTCATTTTTGAAATTTCCTTTATCTCTTTATACATAAAATGTAATGTATTTTATTTTATTTTATTTTTTTTATTTTTGCATTATAGCTGGTTTACAGATTTCTGTCAGATTTTCCAACTGCACCATGTGGTGACCCGATTACATGTACATATATGGATTTGTCACATGTGATTAGATATAGTTCCCCATGCAATACAGTTGGAGCTCCTTGCTATTCCATCATTAAAGCACTAGTTATCCC
>PVHT020000077.1:26350985-26420811 GCA_004024745.2 Catagonus wagneri | reverse complement strand
AGTCTACAAACAATAAGTGCTGGAGAGGGTGTGGAGAAAAAGGAACCCTATTACACTGTTGGTGGGAATGCAAATTGGTGCAGCCACTGTGGAAAACAGTATGGAGATTCCTCAGAAAACTCAAAATAGAATTACCATTTGATCCAGCAATCCCACTCCTGGGCATCTATCCAGCAGAAACCATGACTTGAAAAGACACATGTACTCCAGTGTTCACTGCAGCACTCTAAGCAATAGCCAGGTCATGGAAACAACCTAAATGCCCATCGACAGAGGAGTGGATAGGAAAGTATGGTACATGGATGGACTTAGAAATTAGGAACTAATTTTAAAATCTAGCTGTTAAAATAGGCTATTCTAATGTTTTAAATACTTAGTAATAATTTCATTTTTCTCTTTCCAACCTTGCAACTGTGGGGAGTCAGAAAACTTCTGTTCAGATAGTCATCATATCCTCTGTCACATGTCTTATGTGTTTTCAGACAACTTCTTTTTCTGGTAAATTTTATTCTGGGTATCTTTTCATGTCAGGACTTGGGGATATACCTCATTTTTTCACCTGGTATGTGTACTTCAGTGGTTTATCTAATCCTCTGTTGGTGGAAATTTGAGAAACTTCTGATTTTTCAATAATACAATGAAAGTCTTGCATACCCTTTTTATAGTGACATGAGGATATTTCTCTAGGATAGATATCAAGCAGACTTGTTGGGCTGGGAGGATAAATAGTTTACATTTTAATATATTTTATCAATTTATGCTTTTCAGTGTATTGGCCAATTATATACATCCATGGACATAAAATGAGTTTTTTCCAATCTTTTGAATGTTTCAGTTTATTTCTTTTGCCATTTGGATAAATGAAAATTGGCATTTCATTGTTGTTTTAATTTGTTTTCCTACTAATTTAGAAGGTTGAACGTTGTTTTGTGTATATGTTACCATTCACATTTCCTTTTCATGAATATCCTCCATATATTCTCTGCCCACTTTTCTGTTGAATTGTTTGCCTTCTTTGTTGAATTTATAAAAGTATTTTATATCTGCTACTTACTAAACTTAAATCTCTTATATGTTACACTTATTTTCTACTTCTCTGATATCTGTTCACTGTAGTTATATTAATGTAGATACTGTTTATGGATTTTGAATTTTGGAATGTTAGATCCAGGCTATTTTCAACACAGCAGCTGGAGACATCTTTTAAAAATGCAATATAGGAATAGCTGCCCTTTTCACTCAGGGTGAAACAAATGTCTGTAAAAAGGCTTAAATGATCTGACCCTGTCACCTTGCACTTTTACCACTTTTTCTACTCCTTCCTCTGACCCTCATCATTTTCTATTGTGTATTGGCTTCAGTTTATACACCACCCCAGATCTGTGCTCATGTTGTGCTTTCTGCCTACAGTAGTGGCTGTGTCTCATAGCCTGGAGCCAGGCTGCTGCTATGACAGCTGCTTCTGCTTTAGATTGACATCCCCAACTATGGCTGCTGCTGATCCCCCTTTAGTGTCTGGGTACAACTTCTCTCGCCTCTCATTTCTATGTTCCATGTTGCCACTGATTTTTAAGACATACGCAGCAGCTTTCCATTTTTCTAAGCACCACATTTGTGAAGCTCAGAGTGTGAGGGGCTGATTCCTAAAAGATGAACTTTGATCAAAGGGGGATGGGAGTGAATAGATAATTTTTTCTCTCTTCTCCCTTCTTTTAAAGGCAGAGTAGCTCTACTTCATTTTCCCAGTGTTCATGCTTCACTGGGATTATACTTCCCAATAAAACGTTAGCAGCAATATGTTTCCTTCAGAGTCTGTTTTCTAGTGGAGCATTTGGTGCAAATGAGTGTATTCTAAATTATTTTGTACTCTCACATTTGTTTCTAGACTAGCTATGTCTTCTAATTATTCCCTTTACATCCATTCCTCAATTTAACAAAGAAATCTCGTCCCTTGCCTGTGTAATCTGTTCATGGGATGACTATGAAATGTGATCAGAAGAACTAAAAATAACCAACTAGACATCTCCAATGGTAATTACCTCAACATTTCTAACTCACACCTGGCCATCTTCCTGTATTTCCTATCTCAGTTATTAACACTGCCAGACAGCCAGTTGCTCCAACCTGAAACTTTAGAATAATCCTTAAATCCCTATATCCGGTTGGTTAGCAAGTCTTGTTAACTCACTCGCTCAAACATCTCCAAAATGGTTTCTCCTCGCCAATGACCCTGCATTCATTGGAGTCCTGTGCTCTGTTAGATCTCAGCTTAAGTGTCATCTCCTCAGAGAGGCTTTCCTGACACCCTATTTGAGGAAACTTCACCTTACATTTATAGTTCTAGCACCCTGTTTATTTCCTTCATGGTGTTATAACAATTTGTAATGATTCATTTAAAACTTTGTACTCATTTACTATGTGTTTCTTCATTGGATGCAAGGCTATGACAGTAGGGCCTTTGCCTGTCTTGTTTTCAAGTTTATAGCAGGCACTCTCATAAAGATTTGTTGCAAGAATGAATAAATGAATGAATGAAGAATACATTGCTCTGTTAGGGTCGTTTGCTTCCACTTTCTTTACTCATCTGTTCTAAGCAAACTTCTACACTGAAAGAATTGTTTATCACAAACAGAGATTTGATCATGTTAACTTCATAGTTTAAAAACTTTCATTATCTTCATAAGCATGAGGTAGACATGAGTTTCCTCATCTAAAAAATGGGAAGAACTACACAGACATATTTTCCAAAGAGGAAATGCAGATAACCAATAGGCTAAGGTGCTCAACATAGCTAATTCTCAGGGAAATGAAAATAAAAACCACCATGAGATTATCACCTCACACCTATCAGAATGACTGTCATCAAAACGACCACAAATAACAAATGGTAAGGATATGGAGAAAGAGAACCCTTGTACACTATTGGTGGGAATGTAAGTTCGTGCAGCCAGTGTGGAAAATAGTATAGAGGTTTCTCAAAAAACTAAAACTAGAACTACTTTTAATCTACTTTAAATGAGGTCCTAAGTAGAATTCAATGTACAACACTAAAATCTTAAAATTCATACTTAGTTTTAAATTATGCATTTAAAATAACTGATTCTTATAGAGTTTTAGAGTAAAAAATATGAATTTGTCTAGATTGTATTTATTCTTTCCTCATAGATTTTTTTATTTAATTTTCTTCATAAAGTTCTATTTTTTATTTTCCATATATTTCTTTTATTTTTTCCTATTTTTTCTTTTCAATTGTTAACCTTTTTTCTATATTTTAGAATCTTAACAGTTAAACAATATTTTTTTCTAGGTAGAGCTATAGAAATTACATATAAAATAATTGTATTTTGTGATTAGCCTGTGGGGTTGATTTCTGTTATTCTCTCTTCTATAAATTATGTGTGTGAAACAATTACTGAAAACTTAAAATTTAATATCTCTTTCTCTTTAAATAGAAATAATTTTAAAACCATTCATAATTGACAATAAAATCATGTACTGACCGTGTAATTCATTTTTAATAGTTTTCCATATTATATTGGGGATTTATTTTATTAAATTTAATCCCATATAGTTTAATGGTATGATTTAATCAGTTGCACCTAAGTAAACTATAAAATAGCATTTCTAAGTTTTTACTCTTTTTAGTGCTTTAACAATTTTATATTGAATTATATTTTCTTCATTTCAGATCTATGTTGTTTTCACTTGTACATTTTTCATTTTAAGCTAGTCTTTTAAATTACAATTGATTCCTGAACAGCATGGAGACTAGGGGTGTCAACATCTACCCAATTGAAAATCCATGTAGAATTTATAATTGGCCCTCTATATTCATGGTTCTGCCACATCTGCCATTTTGCTTCCTCAGATTCAACAACCGTGGATCATGTAGTACTATAGTATTTACTATTAAGAAACAATCCATGTATAATTGAACCCAGAGTATAAACTTGTATTGTTCAAGGGACAACTGTATATAGATAAAACACTCTTTAAAAAAAAAATCAGCTCTTTAATTTTCTGACCTTAAATGATACTTTGCAGGATGAAATGTTCCCACATTTATTGTCAATCCAGTATTTTGTGATTAATTACTTAGAGAATGTATTTTGAAAAATGTCTGTAGCTTATTAATAAGTAGTGCTATGAGTTCCCCATTATTTATAGTATAGGTAAATTCAATAAATAATCTGACATAATTTTGTAGGTTTGTAAGAAATAGTAATTGGGTTAACCATAATTATTTTTCCTATTCTTGATCTTCTCATATTTTTTTTATAGTTCAGCTTATGAGGAACTATTAAATATAGTTTTTTTTTTTCTTTTTGGCCATATGCATGATCTGGTGTTTCTGTGGCTGTGGTGTAGGCCAGAAGCTGGCTACAGCTCTGAGTTGACCCCTAACCCAGGAACCTCCCTATGTGGTGGGTGCGGCCCTAAAAAAAACAAAACAAAAAAATTTACTAGATGGACTTAAAGAAGATTAGATGTTACAGAAGTAAAGATAAATACCCATAGTGATATAGACTGAGTGTTTATGTCCTTCCAAAATGAACATGCTAAAATCTAATCCCTAATGTGATGGTATTTGGAGGTGACGCCTTTGGGAGGTGATTAGGTCATGAGGGTAGGGACCTCGTGAGTGGGATTAGTGCTCTTAAGAGAGACCATAAGAGAGAGCTCCTTTTCCCATCTGCCATGTAGTATATGAAACAGGAAGTAAACTCTTACCAGACGGTGAATCTGCCAGCCTCTTGATCTTGGACTCTGTTTTTAAAATTTTGTAAATTATTTTTGTTTTTACGGCTGTACCTGTGGCATATGGAAATTCCCAGGCTATGGGTCTGCAGCTGCTGGCCTACGCCACAGCCACAGCAATGCCAGATCTAAGCTGTGTATGTAACCTACACATCAGCTCTCAGCAACAGCAGATCCTTAACCCACTGAGCGAGGTCTGGGATCGAACTGCATCCTTATGGGTACTGGTTGGGTTTGTTATCACTGAGCCACAAAGGGAACTCTGTGATCTTGGACTTTCTAGCCTGTAGAACTCTTAGAAATAAGTTTCTGTTGTTTATAAGCCACTAAGTCTATAATTTGTTCTAGCAGACCACAGACAGATAAATAAAACAACAGAAAGTAACCAAAGTGAAGCACAAGGAGAAAAAAATAATTAAAAAAATGAATAGAATAAAAACTGACTTCAGAAATGAGGAGAGGGGAACAGAAGAGATTATAGAAAAAAATAACTTAAATTTTCCTAAGTTTTAAGAGAACTCTAAGCTTACAGTTCCAAGAAGCTCAGTGATCCCTAATATAAACATCAAAGAAATCCATATCAAGGCACATTAAAATAAAATTTACCAGACCAAAAATTACATAATAACATTAAAATAAGCTTGAATAAAGTGAAATAAAGATAATAATTGTAGACTTGTCATCAGAAATTATGCAATCTAGAAGATAATGAAACATCTAAAAGCTGTATAATGTATGTCATATATATGTGTACATATATATGTACAATATATATATACAGTTTTTTAAAACAATGTATGTACAAGACCTATGTTTGTATGTATTACACATAATATATGTACAATAATGCAGATGAATAATAAAATATTGAATAATAAAATATAATTTGAATAATAAAATATAATTATTCAAAAAAAAGAAGAAGAAAGAAAAATAAAAACAGATAGAAAACACATAAAAAGCTGCTATAGGGATTTCCTGTCGTGGCTCAGGAGAAACGAATCTGACTAGCACCAGTGAGGATGTAGGTTCGATCCCTGGCCTCAATCAGTTGTTTAAGCATCCAGCATTGCCGTGAGCTGTGGTGTAGGTTCTGGACCTGGCATTGCTATGGCTGTGGTGTAGACTGGCAGCTACAGCTCTGATTCAACCCCTAGCCTGGGAAACCCCATATGCTGTGAATGTGGCCCTAAAAAGATGACAAAAAAAAAGCTTGTATATTTAACTTTTAGCACAATCACATCAATAATTATATTAAGTATAAACTGTCTAAACAAGAACTGTATGATAACACTTTCAGTTATAAAAGAATTGTTCTTTATCCACATATAGCCTATATTGTCCACACATGGCTTTTGAACTATGTCTAGGATGACTGAAGATCTGAATTTTTCATTTGATTTGATTTTAATTTATTTAAGCTTAAACAGCTCTATGTGGCTAACGGTTACTGCATTAGATAGTATAGATCTAAACACGCCAGTAAGAAGACAACAGTTATCTGTCTAGATGAAAAAAATCAATTACATATTGGCTATAAAAGATAAACTCTATGCCTTGAAAATCCAGGAGATATATGAATAATAAGAAAATGGATTTTAGCAGAAAAATATTAATAGAGATGAGACATTTCATAGTGATAAAGGATTAGATTTTAAAGAAGAAATACCAATATTAATGTGTATATACTAATAATAGAGCTTTGCTTTACACAAAGCAAAATCTTACATGATTGTAGTCATTTTAAAATATACCCACAAAAATTTTAATACTCTTCCTTCAAAAGTTGGGAGCTAATTCCCCATTCTTTGAGTGTGATCTGTATTTATAACCCTGCTTCTAATGAATAAAATTGACAGAAGAGATAGTATGAGACTACATCATAAATGGCATTGTAGATTCCTCCTTCCTTTCTCTCAGACCACACGCTCAAGCCAATTACATCATACATGGCAAAAAAGCTGAAGCCTCCTGTCAACAACCATTTTAGAAGTGGATCCTCCAGCCCCATTATAACCCACTGGTGACTATAGCTCTGGCTAATGTCTTGACTGCAATCCCATGAGAAACTCACTTAAGTGAAGAAAACCACCCAAATAAACAGTTCTGAATTCCTGATCCACAATAGCTTTGAGATAATGTGTTTCTTATTTAAAGCTTCTAAATGTGGGAAAATTTGTTACAAAGCAATAGATAACTAATATAAGGCTGGAAAGGTAAAACAGAAATATCAATAATCACAATGGGAGATTTCAATATTTATCTCTTATTTTTGGCCATACGCACAGCACATGGAAGTTCTTGGGCCAGAGGTTGAACCCACACCATAGCAGTGATAACATCCTTAACCCACTGTGCCACCAAGGATCTCCTCAATATTTATCTCTTAGTAATTGATAGAACAGAGAAATAGCAAATGAGAGAGTATGAAAAGCAGCAGTATCAGCTAATTTAATCTAATTTACCTCTAAGGAATTTTCCACCTCAGAACAGGAGAACATCATTGTTTTTAACTGCATATGGAACATTCACTTAGACAGACCATGTGCTAGAATAAAGAACAAATCTCAATACACTTAAAAGTATTTAAATATATTCTCTGGCCATAAAAGATTGAAAGTTAAAATTAATGACAATAAAGTAGAAAGACCTCAAAAATTAAATATTAACAAATATTTTAATCCATTTCAGCTGCTATAACAAAAATATCAAAGACTGGCTATCTTATAAAGAACAGACATTTATTTCTCACAGTTTTGGAGACTGAGAAATGTAAGATCAAGGGGTCAGCATACTTGGTGTCTGGTGAGGACCTGCTTCCTGATCTTTTGTTGTGTTCTCATATGGTAGAAGGGGGCAAGGGAGACTTCAGGTCTTTTTTTTTTTTTTTTTTTAATAAAAATACTAATCCTTTTCGTAAGGCTTTATCTTCATGACCTAATCATTTCCCAAAGACCTCACCTCCTAATACCATCATAATATTAGGCATTAGAATCTCAATTTATGAATCTTAAGGAGATACAGACTTTGAGATCACAGCAACAACACGCTTTAAAATAACGTGTCAAAGAAGAAATCGCAAAAGAAATTTTTAAAAAGATTTTGAATTGAACTAAATTTTTTTGAAACTTCAGACTTGTTAGTTGCAGCTAAGGCTCTGCTTAGAGAAAAATTCCGAGCTTTAAATAACTATTTAAATAAAGTTATAATATAATAGTAATATAAGTCATATAAGAAGGTCTGTATTCAATAATCTAAGCTTCCACCATAAGAAGCTAAAAATAAGAGTGGGAGTTCCTGTAGTGGCTCAGTGGAAATGAATCCAACCAGTAACCATGAGGTTGCGGGTTTGATCCCTGGCCTCATTCAGTGGGTTAAGGATCTGTTGTGGCTGTGAGCTGTGGTGTATGTCACAGACGTGGCTCAGGATCCTGCATTGCTGTGGCTGTAGCATAGGCCAGTAGCTGTAGCTCTGATTCGACTCCTAGCCTGTGAACTTCCATAGGCTGTGGGTGCAGCCCTAAGGACGAAAAAAATGAGTCAAGTAAACCTAATATAAGTAGAAGGAAGGAAATTTTGGAGACACAAGGGGAAACCAGTGAAACAGCAAATAGACAACCATTAGATAATAAACTCAATGAAACAGAAAAAGATTGATTTTTTGAAAGAATGAACCGACCAACCTTTATAAAGAAGGCTGATATAAAAAATAGAGGAGACACAAATTATCAATATAGGGGGAAAACTGTCACTACAGATGCTAAAGACATTAAAAGGATATAAAGAAATATTAAGAACCACTTTATGCCACCAGTAAGTTTTATAAAACACTCAGGGAAGAAATTGTACAAACTATACAAACTCTTTCATTAAGGACCATAATCCCATTAACTATACAAGGCCAGCATTACTCTGATACCAAAACCATATAAAATATTGCAAGAAAAATTACTACAGGCTAATATCCCTCATGAACGTAGACATAAAAATAATCAAATATTACTAAATTGAAACCAGCAACATATAATAATCTATCATGACAAATTGGGGTTTATGCCAAGACTGTGAGTTTGATTAACAGTAAAAAGCGGGGAGTTCCCGTCGTGGCTCAGTGGTTAACGAATCCGACTAGGAACCATGAGGTTGCGGGTTCGAACCCTGGCCTTGCTTAGTGGGGTAAGGATCTGGCTTTGCCGTGAGCTGTGGTGTAGGCTGCAGACACGGCTTGGATCCCACATTCTGATTAGACTCCTAGCCTGGGAATCTCCATATGCCGCGGTTGCGGCCCTAGAAAAGGCAAAAAGACACACACACACACAAAAATTGAAAAACGAGTTACTATATTTTAACAAATAGAGAATAGTTATTTTTATTTAAATAGATGCAGAAAAAGCATTGCCCAAAATTAATACTCTTGTCACAATAAGCTTTCAGCAGAAGAAGGGAACTTCCTTAACTTCATCACAAGCACCTATCGAAAACCTGTAACTATCACCATAATGGTGAGTGAATGGCTACTTTCTGCACTGATCAGAAATAAGGCAAAAATATCCAGTGTTACTACTCTGTTCAACTTTTTATTGGAGGTCACAGCAGATAAACTTAAGAAATTCTGTTGAGTTAAAGCGAAGAAATGGGGATTGGAAGAGATGAAATTTTGAGTCTGAAGGGAACAAATGAAAAGTCGTTTTATCCTCATTAAACTTCTGACTGAAGGGAAACCTTAATTTTAACTTTCATATTGGTCATAAACATTGCAGTGAATGAAGGGCAATTGTTTTATTTTGTCCTCCCTTTGCTGCCTGGCCAGCCACCTACCAAGTAGTAAGTCCCCTGGCCTGATTGAAGCATCCCAGCGACCACCTTCTGCCTCCTGGTAACTTCACAGATGACTCTGGGCCTTTGGGATAGTCTCATCACCAACGTGGATCACCTGGAGATGGTGCTTTCACGCAGCTTTGCCAGGCTTTTCTCAGAAGGTCCATCTTCCCAGCTTCCGTAAAGATCCTAGCTGTGCAGATTTCCCACAAATAATGGTTTCCATGTGGAGGGATTTTACAGATCACAAGTGCTTCCAATCAATTACTTCTTTTAATTTAAAAGAAGTTCAGCTAACAGATCAAGCCAACCTCTTCTCTGAGGTAGGCTGCTATAGGACAGGCCTTTTTCACCGTGGACCCTTTAAGGGCCTGGGCCGGGACGTCCGTGGGGCGAGGGCCCGAGAAGGGGGAGTGTCCTCTTTCTCCCCCCACCCTCCAGCGGCGGCCCAGCCAAAGCTGGTGGGGGTTGTCTCCTCCTTCTACTCAGCTGCTGCTGCTCACTCAGCTCACAAGCCTGGGCCAGGGGGCAGGGCGGGCGCGACTCCCCTGGTTCCTGAGACGTGGATCCGCTGGGGCCACCGCGATGCCAGGAGCCGCCAGGGTCCTCCTGGTCCTGCTGCTCAGCGGGGGCTTCGGAGGCGGCCGGACCCAGCGCCCGCAGCAGCAGCAAGAGCTGCGGCGGCAGCTACCGGCTCATCAGCAAAGAGGTACAGTCGAGGCACGGGCTGCGGATTACACTCTTTGCCAGGGTCGCGGTCCCTCACTAGTCTCTCCACAGTTGCTGGCCCAGGACCGCTTTCTCGCTTTGCGTTTAGGGAGCGCTCTTTGGGGTGAGGGAGGCTAGGCTCGAGGCAAGTTCACTTTCAACTCCGAGGTCACCGTGTAGGGGGAACCTGCCTACCTCTCCCCAAAGAACACCGAGCATTTTTCATCTTTCATTCGTTTCTAAGAGGACTTGGTAGCGCTATATATTCTGCAAACTGATTTTCAAAACCTCTCCAACAGGCAAACTTTTAACCAGTTAATTTTTTTTTTTTTTTAAATACTCTCCACGTTAGATTCCATCCCTGCAGAGAAAGGTTCCCAAGCTGTGGTTCATCTAGGAACTTTATGGAGGGCAGCTGATAATGGGTTTGTTTGTTTTTAAGGGACTTTGTTTCTAACTTTTGAACAGGGTTTGTAAAGGCGTTAGTTATGTGGCTTTTTTCTTTCTTAGCCATGCTGCCTCCAAACTTTTCTTTATCCGTATCCTTTCTTAGGTATTCTATCATATTGTAGTGAAATGTCTCTCCTTGCTTAATTACAGATGAAACCTCTATATCATCTGTGTTTTAATTAAGGCCACAGAGACACCTTATGGGACTTTGGAAAACAGTTGTACTTAATGTAACTCAAATTACTCTCATCAGAGCTCCGAAACGTTTATATGCATATCATTTCCAAAACTCTTGGGAGACTTTTAAGAGTTACTTATGATCATGAATTTTAAAAGAAGCACATGTGCAACGTTTAACAATAAATTTATAATATTTCTGCGAACTTTTCTGTCAGAAAAAATGTATCAAAGTAAAAATAATAAATATTTAAGGTTCGGTTTCAGATATCGAAATATTTACCCAAAGAGTATAAAACTGGAGGTTAGTGGCTTTTCAAGTTTTGATGAGGCTGCAACTTCCAAAATTTTGTAGTAATCCCTGCTTTAGCTGAAATAAAGCTGTGTCTAACAGTTCTGATAGTTTTTCCGCTTATCATCTAGCATTTCTGTCATTACTATTTTATTTTAAAAGAAATAGGAAAAATATTCTAGACTCCTTGCTGTAATAATAACCCCGATTAAAGTTTTTAGAATAAAAGTGACCTGAAGTTCACTATGTTGCTTTTTATTTTCTATTTTTCCTTTTCCTTCTTTGAGAAGTAAAGTGGGGTCAATGTGGCTTAATTAATAGAATTTATGAGATAGTGATTTTGAGAATATCTTTGACCGCTGATTTTAAAAAGTACTACTTTTAAATATTTGCTCAGTTTTATGTTTTAACAATCACATTACTTTAATACTGTGAGGCAGCTGGTAATCAAGAGAAAGGATTACCAACTCTTTTCACTTGGAGCAGGCAAAGCATTGGAAAAGCTCAAAGCATGCAGCGTAGGAATCAAGAGGATTTCTGAATTTTCCCTAGCGTGCTCTCCCCCCGCCTTTTCTCTTAGTCTCTCTCCCATCCCCTCTAACCTCCCCAGTTTTATTTGAAGTGAAATTAAGTCTGATGTCTGTGGTCCAGACAGGCACAAGATGATGTGAATTCAGAAGAGAGAATTTATACAGCCATTCTGTTCAGATATCCTGTGAACATTATATACAACAAGGAATTCTATGCAAAATAACGATAACATTTTAGAGTCTACTCTACACCCTAGATCCCTTGAACATTATACACAGCAAAGAATTCTATGCAAAGTAATGATAACATTGAATCTATCTACATTGAGTCTATACCCTGTAGTCTGCATTCTAGAATTTATTGTGTATTTTATAGATTATTTGCAATATATTTAGAGACTGGCTCAAGGATAAATGGTTAAACCTGTTGATATTAAAAGTCTATATAAAATATATTACAGGAGTCACCTTCGTGGCTCAGTGGTTAACGAACCTGACTAGGATCCATGAGGATGAGGGATTGGTCCCTGGCCTTGCTCAGTGGGTTAAGGATCCAGTGTTGCCGTGAGCTGTGGTGTAGATCGCAGCGTGGCTCTCACGTTGCTGTGGCTGTGGTGCAGGCCGGCAGCTGTAGCTCTGATTTGACCCCTAGCCTGGGAACTTCCATGTAATGTGGATGCGGCCCTAGAAAGAAAAAAAAAAAAAAAAAATATATATATATATATATATATTTATATTTCAAAATACCTTAAATTTGTATGGTGCTTTATCATTTCAAAATGCCTTATATACATGAGCTTACTTCACCTTCAGCCATTGTTTATTATTGTTGGACAAATTTAAAGTCTGACACTTCAAGTGGCTGTGACTTAAGTTCATGCTACTGATAATAACAGTTTTTAGCAAGAGCACTTCTAATATTGCTTTGTGCTAAATGGAACTTTATAAAGGAACTTTATGCTAAAGTTTCCTTTTTATAGTACCAAAGTTTCTTTTAATTTTTTGAGATGATATGTTCAGTACTGTTCTGTTAAAGCTCTTAGTGAAGATAATCGGATATGTGCTTGATTGGAGAGGTGTTTTCTTGGCTGTCATCAGTTTTCTCTTTTCAGTTGTACTGACACTGACCTTCCTGGCCAAGGATTAATTGATTAGAATGAGCTCTGTTTTCCCTTATACTATGGGGCCAATTTGTTAAAAATGTTGACATGAAGCAAACATTTTTAGATATAACTAAGTTAGAAACTTAATCAGATTTAAAAAAAATTCTTCTATGAAATCATGTGTAATTTCTAGAACATACTAAATTGTAGTATGAATAGCATTGACTCAGCAAGAATGATATTCCAAGGAAATTCCTTAACTAAATGTAAGATTAACAAAACGGGAAAATGATGTAGTCAAAGTGGTTCTGCATTTGAGCAAGGCAGTAGATAATATCTTTTCCCTATTTTATATATTGATATTTGTGTAAGTATAATAGTAGGTATATTGCAACTGATAGAGAATAGTTTCCAAAGATCGTTGCATAGTGGATCAAGGTCAATCCAGAAGGAAGTCTCCAGGTCTCTGACAGAGGTTTCCTTATGTTCTTTTGTCTTGGTAATGGCTTGATGGAAAACATAAAAATCTAAGCTTATCACAACTGCAGGTGGTCTGAAATGGATTCAGGTAGCTAAGCTGGTGAATGACAGGCTTAGGAATTTTAAAGGTCTTTATATCTTGGTCCATGAAAAGAAACTACATGGAGATGGTTTTATTATTTGTATCCAGATGTTAACTTCATTTTGGCCTCTTCTGGAAATTTGTTGTGTCCTTTATATCTACAGGAATGAGTACAAAGAGAGATGAGAAAGGCAGTCTGAATTGTAGTTAAGTTCAACATTAACATATAGTGTGTTACGGTGACAGAAAAGTTAACTCACTTTTATAAAACACACCCACACACCCACCCACACACACACACACACACACACACACACACAACCTTAGAAGCAGATAGACTTGTTTGTTTAGTACACATTATTTGAGTGCTTCACTGACAAATGGATGTAAATTCAGAGGAAGGAGAACAAAATAGGAGTCTGAAAAGATTTTTCAGAGGAGGATTATTCCAAGTAAAGACTTAATTTGGAGAAAGAACGACTTAGGAAATCACGAGATATCCTCCAAGTTTTTGGAAGGGTTGCTATTTGGAAGAGAAACTAAAATATTCTTTCTAAAGTCTGAACTTGGAACTGTAGAAGAGTGACGAAGAGGAAGGTTTGAGTTAAATAAAATGGGGTGAAACCTCCCACTTCTCCCCACCCTTCCCTATTCTGAGCTGTTGAGAAATTACTGGGTTGTGTTGGAGCACTTAGCTTCTGGAAATGTCCATGCAGTGATCAGATGTGTTGCTTGTCAGAGATGATTTAGGATGGAATGCCTCTACAGAGAGGAAGTTAAGACTCATCAGGTCTCCAGTCCTTTTCCAAGTTCAAGATTCTAGTATTACATTCTGTTGTTTTCAGAAGGCATAGTTGTATTTGACATAGTTGTATTTGCAAATTCTCTAAAGAAAGTTAAGAAAACCTTAAATGAATGTAAATGTGTTTTTTGATGTCTTCTGGGATTTAAAATAAATACATGTTTGAGAAAATTCTCACTCATGTTTGGCAAGAATACTTAAAAATTTAATATGGTATTTCCACAATCAATTGCACAGTTCTAAAACATCCTGTGCTATAAAATGTGAGAACACTTTATAAATTACCTGAGAACTTTTCAGAGAATTTATTGTGGCTGTAAACTTGGAATTGATTTTTTTTTTTTTTGGTATTTTCTTTTGCTATATATGTAGCTTGGCTTGCTCATTACATATTAGCCTAGTAGATTAGTAAAAATGATTCATAACAGATAAAATGTATGTCTTAGAATAAGAACATATTCAACATTGACTGTTATATTGTAGATGTGTTAGAATTTTAAAAAAGACATACATTTATATTTTTAAAATATCACATATTAGTATATAGAAATTGCTGCTATATCTTATTCCCCCAAATTTTCTGTTCTACGGTTTCATGCAAAGTGATGAGCTGAAATGTTATCAAGTGTTGCTAGGTATTATAAAAGTATTGCACATACTATGCGACTTCTTAATTCACTTTAGTTACTCTAGCTCCTGAAAGATGGGATAACTGTTACCTTACTGTAATAAGTATACTTTTTACCTTCTTTAGATATAATTACCTAAAAACTCAAATAGATATCCTAAGAGTTCTATTCAGATATGATTTCTGTAAGAAAAACATGAGTGTGTATTTTATTTGAGGGATCTAGTTAAAATAAAAAGGCTGTCTGAAGAAGCAGAATGTGGACTTTTTATACCTTTCAACTGTATTACAAGAGCTGCAACTCAAAAAAGTTGACTTTTTGGTAGATTCACAACCCTGTATTTATCCATCCCCTTCTTATCTAAAGCAGATCTTATTTTCCCATTTATACATTTAATAAACACTGCTTATTCATTGATAGTGACTAATGTGCTAGACTTTTCGACATGGAGCTCTGAGACTGAATCATTGTTCTCTCTTTTAATCCAAATAGATTTAGCAGGGAGCTATAAAAAATTCACTTAAACTTTATATGGGGTCTCACATCTTCTTTCACAATCTGCCTTATAATTATGGGACCACAGTTCGGGGACCCAATGATGAATTGAGGCCTACTGGGTCCAGAATGGGGACCCAATGATGAATTGAGGCCTACTGGGTCCAGAACAGGGAAAACTACATTCAGCCTAGCTTATATGTAACAAGAAGTAGTGGGGTGGCCAGGTGTCAAAATCATGGAGTCCAAAGGATGTACTGAATGCATAACTTGAGTCCAGTCAGCATTAGCTATCCAGTAGGATTCTATCATGTGGGTGGTCCATGCCTGGAAGAGTTTCCAAGAGGGTAATTGGAAAAAAAAATTAATGGTGACTGGTGACTCCAGGTATATGTCCAGTTTGTGATAAGTCCTTATTTAGCACCTGGAGACCCTGTGGACAAGATCAGGAAGAAAATATTGTCTGTGGTTAGATTGTTTAGGCTCTAATCTGGAAGATTGGGGTTTAGGATTTGTGTAGAGTCCCAACTTTGAAATGGGTAGCTAAGCAGGAAGAAGGCAAAAGCCTAGTTGCAGTGAATGAGAAAATAAGGTAGAAGTTAGAGCAAAATAGCATTAGATTGGCACACATTTCTTGACTCATGCCAGGCTCAGTGTATACCAGGCACACAGAAAGAAGGGGAATTCTGGGCTGTACCCATCAGTAAGACTGTTCAAGGACAGAATTTGAGCAGGAAATTGGTGGGGTAGGGCTTACATGTATTAGAATGTGGTTAATAAATGAATGTGTTCAGTGAGTAAAAGAGACTCCCTTCCTTCCCCGCAAAAAAATCCTTGCTCTTATGGAGTTTATATTCCAGGTGAGGAGACAGAAATATGATGAATGAATGAATAAGTAATATAATGAACACCTAATGTGTAGAGAATAGTAGCAATGGATTCCTGGACAAACACAGCAGGGTAAGAGGAGTCAGTTGTTTTAGGAGTGAAGGTCGATTGCTATTTTTAAATATGGATGAATGTCGACCTCCCTGAGAAGGTCACACTTGAGTGAACACTTGAAGGTGATATGGGAGCGACTCATACAGACCTTAGATGGAAGGGTATTCTTGGCACAGTGAACAGGCCTAAGGCACAATTAGAAGGGTCAGAGAAGTAGTGGGGGACTAGATCATTAGAAAACTCTACTTGCCTTGATAAACGATTATTGGTCACAGAATGAACTGTAAATGGGATCATTATATTTTTTAGTCTAATAGTTATACTTGAGTACAACTAAGTTGTAATCCTTTTTAAGTTGCTTGTGACATGTAAGGTCTTATTGTAAATGGGAAACAAGATCAGGAGAGTTTTCCACATAAAATATATTTTTACCAAAGTCTGTATTGTTACCCCAGTTTTCTGGCTTATTGCCTGCTAGGTGTTTTTTCAGTTACTGAATGAGACCGAAAGCATGAAGGAGAATTCTAAGTAGTACAATTGTCATTTCAGGTAGCTACTTCATCTCTTTGGTTTGTCATGAGGAGTATATAAAATAATGAATATAAAACATGAAATATCTGTTAGGGCTTCAATAAGTGTAAATTTTCAGAATGCCTCAAAAACTTAATTAAGTCTAAAAACCATTTTGGTGTCTCTGGCTTAAATAGTATTTTTTTTCTCCAACACAGTGATATACACAGTGATAAACTCAGCCGAGGTTATTATGAAGGTATTTGCTCATATACATGAAAACGCAAATGAATGGATTCAGTTTTAATTGGAATTTGTGTTGTAGTATTTAGCTATTCTGAACTGCATAGCTTAGTTTACAAAAACACTCTTAGGAGTTCCCCTTGTGGCTCAGTGGTAATGAACCCAACTAGTATCCACGAAGATGCAAGTTCCATCCCTGGCCTCATTCAGTGGCTAAGGATCCAGCATTGCCAGTGAGCTGTGGTGTAGGGCACAGATGTGGCTTGGATTTGGCGTTGCTGTGACTGTGGTGTAGGCTGGCAGCTACAGCTCAGATTCAGTTCCTGGCCTGGGAACTTCCATATGCCTCATGTATGGCCCTAGAAAGCAAATACACACACACACGCACACACACACTTATTAACATATACTTCTTTTTTGATGTTTTTATTTCTTCTATTTTTTAAATTTTTTTATCAAAGTATGGTTAATTTACAATGTCATGTTAGTTTCACTTGTAAAGCATAGTAATTCAGTTATACATATATATTTTCTTTTTCAGATTATTTTCTATTTTATGCATATATATTTTCTTTTTCAGATTATTTCTATTATTTTCACTTGTAAAGCAAAGTAATTCAGTTATACATATATATTTTCTTTTTCAGATTATTTTCTATTGTAGGTTATTATAAGATATTGATTATAATTCCCTGTACTATACAGTAGGTCCTTGTTGTTCTCCTATTTTATATGTAGTAATGTGTATATGTTAATCCCAAACTCCTAATTTATCTCCACCCCTCACCCTACTCTCCCCTTTGATAACCATAAATTTGTTTTCTGTGTCTGGGAGTCTATTTCTGTTTTGCAAGAAGTTCATTTATATCATTTTTTTTTTAGATTCCACATATGTGATATCATACAGTACTTGTCTTCGAGTCGCATTACTTCACTTAGTATGATAATCTCTAGGTTCTTCCATGTTGTTGCATATGGTATTACTTCATTCTTTTTTATGGCTGAGTAATATTCCATTGTTTATATGTACCACATCTTTATCCATTCATCTGTCGATGGACACTTAGGTTGCTTCCATGTTCTGGCTATTGTGGATGGTGATTTTATGAATATTGGGATGCATGTATCCTTTTGAATTATGGTTTCTCTGAATAAATGCTAAGGAGTTGGATAGCAGGATCATATGGGAGCTCTATTTTTAGTGTCTTAAAGAACCTCCATACCGTTCTCCACAGTGGCTGCACCAATTTGCATTCCCACCAACAGTGTAGGAGGGTTCCCTTTTCTCTACACTCTCTCCAGCATTTATTATTTGTGGATTTTTTAGTGATGGACATTTTGACCAGTGTGAGGTGGTACCTCACTGTAGTTTTGATTTGCATTTCTTTCATAATTAGCAATATTGAGCATATTTTCATGTGCCTCTTGGCCATCTGTCTTCTTTGGGAAATGTCTATATAGATCTTCTGCTCATTTTTGATTGGGTTGTTTGTTTGATAAAAGCTATATGAGCTGCTTGTTTAATTTGGAAATTAATCTCTTATCAGTCATCACTTGCAGATATTTTCTCCCATTCTGTAGATTGCGTTTTATTTCCTTTGCTGTGCAAAAACTTTTAAGTTTGGAGTTCCCGTTGTGGCTCAGCAGTAGTAAACCCAACTAGTATCCATGAGGATGCAGGTTTGATTCTTGGCTCCACTCAGTGGATTAAGAATCTGGTGTTGCCATGAGCCGTGGTGTAGGTCACAGATGTGGCTTGGATCTGGTGTTGCTGTGGTGTGTAGGCCAGCAGCTGTAGCTTCAAGTTGACCTCTGGCCTGGAAACTTCCATATGCTGCAGGTGCAGCCCTTAAAAGGTTTTTTTCCCTTTTTTTTAAGTTAAGTATAATTAGGTCCCATGTGTTTATTTTTGTTTTTATTTCCATTACTCTAGGAGATAGATCCAAAAAAATATTGCTGTCATTTATGTCAAAGAGGTCAGCTTATGTTTTCCTCTAGGAATTTTATAGCATCTGGTTCTTACATTTAGGTATTTAATCTATTTTGAGTTTATTTTTGTATATGGTGTTAGAGAATGTTCTAACTTAATTCTTTTACATGTAGCTGTCCTGTTTTCCCAGCATCACTTGTTGAAGAGACTGTCTTTTCTCCACTGCATATTCTTGTGTCCTTTGTCATAGATTAATTCACCATAGGTGCATGGGTTTATTTCTAGGCTTCCTACCCTGTTCTACTGATCTGTATATCTGTTTTTCTGCCATTACCATACGATTTTGATCACTGTTGCTTTGTAGCATAAATATACTTTTTTAGGTGTTCAATTTCCTTATACATTTCTCTGCTTTGGAGATAGTTTGAATGGCGGAAAAAGTATAGACTCGAGAAATGGCAAGAATTGGATTTATAACCGTGTTACCATTTTTCTTAGAGCAAAAACCTGAAGCATCAGAGTTTAAATTTCTTATTAATAAAATGGAATTAAAGTCGATAATATATGTGAAAATACTTGATAGCTAATTAGTAAATATTAGCTTGTTTCTTCTTTTTTTTATTATTTGATCACAGAGTTCAAAAATGATACAGTACATATGACATCTCTTTTGCTTAAGAGCAAAACACTTTGCTGAGTGGACCCTAAGAGATTATATATGGTGAACTATTTATGTCACTGCTGAGCAAGTGAAGAATTCTATCAAGGTCACACAAGTCAGCAACAGAGATAGGAAGAAACATAAGGTCTATAATTAGCTAATACTTATGTTAGTAGCTTAATGTGAGAAGTGATTTATTTGTGTTTTTTTTTTTTTTTGCTGCACCTATGGCATGTAGAAGTTCTTGGGCCAGGGATCAAACCTGTGCCACAGCAATCTGCTGCAGTGACAACACCAGATCCTTAGGCAGCTGTACCACAAGAGAACTCTGAGAAGTGATTTAAACAGACAACAGAATAGAAATTTTAGCAGTACTTTGTGATTATTTATATTTCAAATATGTAATAAACTTTTTAAAGGAATTTTTTTATTTTTGGGCATGAATTTATTAGGGATTGATAAATACTTTAAAAAGAACTCTTTTAATATATGTAATGTATTAGAAAAATATATGGCACATAGTAAGTGCTTCGTAAAAATTAGTTATTTTCAGCCTATGAAGCACCTGTCCTCATTAACATGTTCTTGGGTAGAGATGTCAATTCAGCATGTTTGACACACAATGGGAATTACTTTCAGTTTGGTCTTCAGTGGAAATTCTGATTGGATTGTAGAACAGCTCTCAATATAGACCCCCTTAATTTGGATTCCATTCACTAAAGTGAAATAATAGTCTTGGAATATATTATTTAATACCAGATTGAATAGAGAGAATTTTTAGTGTGTTTACCTATATATTGAATCTAGTGATAAATTTCTAAAATCTTCCCCAAATTGTTAACCTCAGCAGATTTCTAGGAAGGTTAAGCTTTTCTAAACTTAGGAATATCAAATTTTGAAAAAATAATCTGACAAAACACTTCCTATAGGCTCTTTTCATATTCAAAAAGTTTTAATCATGCTTAACATGTAAGGTACAACTGTTCGACTTTTCTCTCTGGTACACTAGAAAAAAAAATTACTAGATTTTTAATTAGAACTCTAGGATATAAGTTTTGTCTCCAGTTCTAAGGTTGTGACCTTAAACAACAGATTAGTCATTTAAGTATTCTGAAACTCAGTTTCCATCTAAAAAATGAGAACAATATTCAAATCCATCTCATGGGATTGTTATAAGGGTTAAGTAAAATATGCCATACAAATAGTATTATTAATGATACTACTCAGTATTATACTAAGTGATAGTTTTGGCCAAAGGTGTTGTTGGTTTATGAAGTTTTTCTTCACTGCATTTCTTTTTTTTTTTTTTAACTCAGTGGCTCTTAGTATATTTAGTCATTCTGAATTGAAAACCAAGGCACATCCTCATTCTTTTCTTTTTTGCCACATACCTGTCCTTTTTCAGTAACACAGAAAAAGTTAATTGGAATGTAAAGGAAATACTTAAAATGTATATTTTATATTTGTTGGTTTCACAAATATCTATAGATACACTTTACATGTAGACAATGATAAGTTTAAAAATTCCTCAAAATACTTTTTAATTTCTCTTTATTGGTTTCCTCAGATGTATAAAATATTTTTTCATTCAACTTCCAAAGGACTGATTTTATCCACTGGCTTCTTGAAATGTGCTACCTAAGGTGTGCTGAGAAAGCAACACTATCCTAAAGTTTCTTATCCATCTAGAATCTGAATTTTTCTTTTGGCTGTACCCAGGACATCTTTAAGTTCCCAGGCCAGGGATCAGAACTCTTGACACAACAGTGACCCAGCCACTGCAGTGACAATGTTGGATCCCTAACCTGCCGCACCACAAGAGAACTCCCTAGAATCTGAATTTTTTTTTATTTTATTTTTTTTATTTTTGCATTATAGCTGGTTTACAGATTTCTGTCAGATTTTCCAACTGCACCATGTGGTGACCCGATTACATGTACATATATGGATTTGTCACATGTAATTAGATATAGTTCCCCGTGCATTACAGTTGGAGCTCCTTGCTATTCCATCATTCTGAAATTTTAACTCTAGACATTGATCCCTTTGACAGAACATTGCCTTCTCAGGCCATTTTTCAATTCTAGTAGAGCTATACTGTTTTTTTTTTTTAATTTTTGTTATTAACAGATGACTGTGTTCAGGCTCTTCTGAACATAATTCCAAAAATTAAGTAAAAAATGGTTCATATATGTAATGAGTCTTCCTGTTATGATTTTCAGTAATGTAATAAGTTGAAAGACCAATCCAATCTTACACAAACTTCAGGAGCTGTTGCTACTTCAGAAAGCTAGAAGGGCATGCGATTAACTAGTTCCTCCTTGAAGATCTTCGACTTTGTAGTGGTTAGAGATTAATAAGGTAGGTTTCACAATGATAGGACATTTTGTCTTTTATTTTTATTTACTGCTTTCTTGTCTCTAGTCTGGCATATGGCAAGCATGTAATAAATTGTAAAATGAATGAAGCCATTTTTTTAAACAAGACATCTATTTCCATTTTCACTTTGTTTCTTTTTAGATACCACTGAAGTCCTTTTTTTTTTTTTTTCAGGAAAAAAAGCTTTTAGAAAATATTCATCAGGATTTCACAAAATGTCAAATAATGCACGTACTGTGTCCTTAAATGTGATTTCTTTCATGGAGTTATTAACAATCAGAGTGGTGCCATACTTAGAATTAATAAAAGAAATTTGCAGTTGAAGAGACATGGTATCTGTATTTGCCTTATTTAAAAGTCGAACTCCAGTGTAAGGCCAGAAAGAGCTGATTTTGTTTTGTTACTGCTTTACTTATGCATAGCACAGGGCCTGGCACATAGAGCAGTGATGATAAATACTGAATGATGGCTTAATAGAAAAAGGGAGTTAACTTTTAGGAAACAGCACAGACCTATAGGAGATTGCTAAGAATATGATACAATCAGGTGTAGGAAGTTAAAACTTTTATTTGAGTACTGAAAAGGGAACCAAGGATAGAATTTACCAAGACATAAAAGATGTAAGATTGTCGAATGCTAAAACATGATGTTCCAATTAAATATTTAAATGTGAATGATGCTTCTAAGAGTTTACCTGTTATCATTTTAAGTGTATCATAGACACTAATATTCAAGGCTCTCTACCAGTTTCCTTCCTAACTCTTCCGCGTTTTCTAGGCTTATCACTTAGAAAAGATCCCTCTATACTTTTTCCAAATTAATTTGTTTTTACCACCCTTTTTCTTTTTTTGCAAAAAATGTCACCCTCTATGCCTTTACAAAGCTCTTTGAACCATCAAGAAACCTTCATTTTCCTCAGCACACCTTGCTTTTGAACACCCTACATTCTCTTCTACTTTTAAAATGGAGTTAAGAGCTCATTTCCTCCAGGTCCTCAGGGATGAATCCACCTATGTCTGATTACTTTTGTATTTCAGCTCCATGTATCGTTATAGTGTAAAGGAACTCATCATAATACGTATTTGAATTTTTCTTTACTTCCTAGCTTGATTTGCAGGTTTATGAGCTGAGAGTGTTGGAGAGTAGGGATTTATGTTGAAATTAGATGTGTTTCTTCTTTTTAATGCCAGTTGAAGTACTAGTGATTGAATTTTACATGAACTCACCAGACCGTGGCAATATTTTCAACAGAGAATTTACTTAAAAGAAATAGGAAAGTGGCATACCACTCTAATTTTTATTGTTTTGGTGTGTATCATTCATAGGTAAAGAAACAGTAAAGTGATTGAAAAGGCAGTATAAATCAAATGATGAAATCTGCAGTCACCAATAGAATTATTAGCATACTAGCAAATTTCTTTCAATATTTTAGTACACTGGGAATTAATATTAAACACTTTTAAAATTTCTCTTCAATGATTAGCTATAACTTTCAGACAGAACAGATCTATAAACTAAATTTCTAAATTTAAGTAACCACAAAACATACTTATGATTTCCATGGACAGATAAAATCAAATCCTTTCTGATGGTCTTAATTACAGCCTCCCTTTCCATTCTGCTGCTATCATATGCTTTACATTTGTGTAGCATCTGGTGTTTAGGATTTTTTTATTGTTTCCCCACCACTTCTACACCTCTACACAAAGCTATTGAGTGTTATGTTGTATATAGCAGTGTATTCCTACAGTTGGAGTGAGGTGTGTGTTAATACTTGAAATGAATGACTTAGCCTGATGAAAATAAGAATGGATAGAAATAGAACCCCGGGTTTTCTAAATCCCAGCATGCATATCGGTTCTACATAAATTCTTCTAAAATGGAAAGTAGCAATTTTTTAAAGGATAAAGCTAATGTGAAAATTGCAGCATAGTAATAATATTAATGGAGGGTACAGCTGAGATTTTTGAAAATTGACTCTATATTGTATAACAGCCTTTTTTGATTCAGTCAAAAAACGATGGCTTCTCATGTTCTCCAGAGATAAGCTCCATTCATTTTATCTGTGTGTTTAAGATAATTCTTACTCCTTCCTTTACTTAATTGAAGTGTTTAATTCATTTTTTAATATTCTATTCATCAATATGACCAGATACAATTTAGAACATATGTACTGTATTAGTTTGTATTAATACACATGTATTTTCTGTCTGTCTTGGTGGATTTGTGTATGGTTGCGTACATTAGGGAATTATAAATGGAATTTATTATAATGCATTTGAGTAAAGTATTGATGTTAAAGTCTAATGTTATTTTGAATATCTTCTTTGAGAGATGTTGGAGACATAGTGAAATCATCATTTCACTAAGATTTCTAATAAGACATTCACCATTACTGGAATTACATATTCTGTGAATTTCAGTCCACTGATGTAATTTTAAACTTCCATTTTACATCACTATAAATGGAATTTCATTATATCTGACTCTACAATGAGTGGGTTACAGTATCGTTGACATTTAGTAGAATCACAGATCTTTGTGTCTTTGTACATTCTGCATTAAAATGTATTATGTGTGCTCTTAATTCTGTTTCAAAGAAACCACTATTGGTTTACATAGTTGTTGTGTAGAAGAATTCTGTTTTACTCTATTGCTTGATTTCAATGGTAGCTTTTTTCTTTCTGAAATAATTTGAAAATATTTCTCAGTGTATTTTAAGTTGGGTTAAAAAGGAGTTAAAATCTATGGATTAGAAATATATTTGTGTGAGTTTTCTCTAATGATAAACCTTTATGAGGCCTTTTGTGGATCTTAAGCTGCAATTGTAGCTTTCTCATAACTTTCTTTTATTCTATACTTTATAATTATGAAAGCTATCATAGAAAATTAAATATTTTACATAGTGCTGAGAATGCCTTTCTTTTAAAGAGTGGAATTAAAATATTTCTTTTGTTTCAAGCCCAGGGAGGAAAGCCTGGTGAGAATAGGGTCTTTTATTTGTATACGTGTTTCTGGGATTTGATGGCAGAGCTGTTGCTATGGAGGCCAGGGAGAAAGGGGGCTGGGCTGAAGAATGGCAAAGACAGTGGACTTTGGTTTTTAAGAAGGCTGGTGTTGAGATATCACCTTTCACCCTAGAAAATCTCAGATGTAGGCATGCAGCTGCAGGTAACTGCCTTTTTTTTTGACTCAGAGGTGCACTTAGAGTGCCAGACCCAAAGGGGAAATTGCCCTAGAGTAGTCGCAACGCCGTTAATTCTAGAAGTGTTTTCTCAAGGACTTAAGACTCAGGGATGACCAATGACTTGGACACATGTACTCAGCCTAGTTTGATGGGAAGAACATTTCAAATTCATCCAGGTCAAGATCACCTGCTATGTCTGTGCTTACCACACCTCCTCTTCTTTTTGTACTTTCTGTTCTTTTTGTGGGGCAAGAAGGGTCATAGAGTTAGTAACTGCCTCAGGAGAAAGCTTTATATTTCATCATTATGCCAGTCACAGTCTTAATTTTTTATATTTCATCATTATGCCAGTCTTAGTTTTTCAGCTTAGTTCGAGGGTATCCTCTTTGTGACTTAAAATAATAGATTTGGAATAGAGATGCCCTTGACAACAGTTTTAATGAGCATTTTTAATTCCTCAATAGAGTAATTCAGAGAATGGTGTTTTTTTGTCTCCATCTCCCAAGATAAGAGTATCTGGAGGCCAGATTTCCTGCTGAATTCCTTAGCTTTATTGCCAGGTCGAAAACCAGGGATATTAACATGAAATATGTTGTTCTGCATCTGAAAGCCAGAATATAATAAGCATTGTTAATTTAGTTAAAGAAAAAGACAGCTGTTTAAGATTAGCCTTCTTGTGTATGTGTGGGAGTTAATGGAATAATGTCTCTTTCCCAAGATGTCTTTTTCTCTTGCTTATATGCAAACTTTAATTGATGAAGGAATTAATGAACTAAGTGAAATAATAAACTATTTTATACTTTTTGTTGGAAATTGGTTGTCAGGTACCCCTCTGAATGGTATATAAAGGTCTAGAAATCAGATAATTTCCAAAACCTCTCTATACTATGCACTATATTCTGGGTTATGGTTTCCTGTAGTGTAACTATTAAGCCAAATAAAGCAACTCTTATTCATGGTAATGATTATTTAGAACCCTGGTCTAGATGACATCTTGCACTTAAAACAATGTTGTTTTCTGATATGTGTTTTGATACTCGTCTACGTTACATGCATTTATGTTGTGTGTAATGAGATTTCTTTGGAAAATATAGCTTGTATGTTGCGTTTAAAACTCTTATATTTTAGCTTTCACAAGCTTTAACTATTTTTCTGTTTTATTGAAGGGGTAGTATCAATTATGTGTGAAGTATTTCATTCACTTGTTTCTACAATTCTTGAGATCGCTGAGGACTTGTATTATGTTTTCCATTCTGGAAGTATGAGGCTGAGAAAATGAGGCTCATATGGACTGTAAAATACTGTATGTCGTAAAGACACCACCTCTTTTTTAAATAACTTTTTTGAAGTATAATTTGCATACAAAATAAAATTCTCAAACAAGTTTACCTTCAGATGATGATTGGCAAATGTATACACCTATGTAACTATCACCCCAGTCAAGAAACAGAACAGTCTACTTTCCAAGAACGACCCTGCTTGCCTTCGCAGTCTCCTCCCATTTCCCCAACTTCTTATCTGTATATGTATCACCGGTTATGTACTTCTTTTTGTGTCTGCCTTCTTTGGTTCAGCCTAATGTCGATGAAAGCCATATATATTTTTGTGTTCATCAGTATTTTGTTCCTATTAACTGCTAAGAATTTCCAATATACGAATATCTCAATTTTAAATACAACATCTGTTAGAGTTGTCTTGTGGCACATTGTCACTGCAGCAGTTTGGGTTGCTGCTGTGGCATGGGTTTGATCCCTGCCCAAGGAGCTTTCTTAGCTTCTGGTGCAGCCAAAAAAAATAATAAAAAAAGAACAATAAAACCACCTGTTGATGACTTTCAGTTTCCAGTTTTTAGCTATTATGAACGAATTTGCTATATACTAGTCATGTACAAGTTTTTCTATGGACATAATGTTTTCATGTATCATAATGGAATTCCTAGGTTGCATGGTAAATATACACTTCATTTTATAAGAAATGGGAAAATTGTTTTCCAAAGTAGTTGTATCGTTTTATTTTTCCAAAACAAAGACATGATCTTAATCTAATCATGTTCACTTCTAGCAAATAAATGTTTGGTAAGCTAACTTTTGGGATAAGGACTGATATCATAATCGATCATTTTTTTCTCTATTCCTTTCTCTTTTTTAGAAAATTAAAAAAAGTGAGGATAAAAAGCTTATTCTGTATGGGAAGACTTTATTATTTAAGAGGCTTTCTGATAAATATAAGGGTTCTTCAAATTCTACATAAGCATACAAAGCAGAATAAATATGCTTTGTTCAACTTTTTTTGTCTTTTTTTTTTTTTTTTTAAGGACCACACCTGCAGCATATGGAAGTTCCCAGGCTAGGGGTCAAATCTAAGCTTCTGCTGCCAACCTACTCCACAACCACAGCAACGTGGGATCCAAGCCACGTCTGCGACCTACACCATAGCTCACGGCAACACCGGATCCTTAACCCACTGAGCAGGGCCAGGGGTGGAACCCACATCCTCATGGATATTAGTCAGGTTCGTTAACCACTGAGCCACGATGTGAATTCCTGCTTTGTTCAACCTTTAAAGTAAGTTATTGGTGGAGTTCCCTGGTGGCTTAAGAGATTAAGGATCCAGTGTTATCACTGCAGGGGCTTGGGTCTCTGAAGTGGTGTGGGTTTGATCCCTGCCCTGGGAACTTCCACGTGCTGCAGGTGTGGCCAATGGTAATAATAATAATAAATAGTGTAGCTTATTGGTCATCTTATGTAGTTTTATATATACTACAATGTTGGGTAAAGCAATATTAATAATATTAATTGGAAAAGAAAAATCTCAATTATTCATTAAACAAGAGTGTCTTGAACATGTATATAAGAAGAGGTTTTCTATACTATACATACAAAGATGAGCAAGACACACTTTTTTTCCTGAAAGACTTTTCTAAGTAGAGAAAAAGTAAATGTATATATACAATGAAGTTAATGTGGGTATGGAAAGGGTTTAATGAAGTTATTTTAAATGTTTTAAAATTCTTAGGGAAGCAGACAGATTTCTATCTCATAGGAGTAGAGATCATTGCACAGAGAAGATGAAATTTGCCTGAGCCTAAAAGAAGAGAAGAATTTTAATGGTCAGATCAAGAAAAGAGAGGTTCAAGAGAGGGAAGGATAGGTTTTGGTAGGCAAGTCAGAGAGAATTGATGGACTGAGAGAACAAAGGATGAAATTTAGGTTTATTATTAGTAAGGAAAGAGGTTAGTTTGTGATGAGAGAAAGGGAAGCTCAAAGTTAAATTTGGAAAATGTACCCACTCAAAGAGGTTATGGAAACTAAAGATGAGGGCTCCTCGTGCATTATTGAAATGAAGTGCAGAGACCAGTCAATAGCTCAGATGAAGTCTAGAAGGTGTGAGAAGGGTCATCACTACATTAGCATGTTAGCATTTCTAAGTGACTGGAGACTTCTTTTTTTTACCTTTCAAATTTTACATTTTTAGTAACTTTTCAAATTTGACTAGCCAAAGAAAAAAGACACATTGTTTATTTAATCAGTTATTATAATGGCTTATCTGACTGCTGTACTTTTTCTTTAAATGGCACTTTCGTATGAAAAAAAGATCAGGTTTCTTTTCACATTGAATAAACATCCACAGGAACTTAAGCTATCTCTTTTTATCCTAGCTGTTTTGATGACTTTAATAATTTGATTTTTCACTTATTATTAGCTAGAGTTATTTTAATATAAGATTTCTTTTAAATGATGTTAAAGTTCTTGCTGTGGTGCAGTGGATTACGAATGTGACTGCAGTAGCTTGGGTTGCTATGGAGGTGCAGGTTTGATTTCCAGTCCACTGCAGTGAGTTAAGGATCCAGCATTGGTGCAGCTGTAGGATAGGTCAGAGCTATGGCTCAGATTCAGTCCCTGTCCCAAGAACTTCCATATGCTGTGGGCGTGGTCATAAAATAAAATAAAATGTCTTGGCTATTGTGAAACAACCTAAGTGTCTATCGACAGATAAATGGATTAAGATGCGGTACATGTATACAATGAATACTGCTCAGCCATAAAACAAAACGAAATAATGGCATTTGCAGCAACATGGATGCAACTAGAAATTATCATACTAAGTAAAGTAAGTCAGAAAGAGAAAGAGAAATACCATATGATATCACTTATATGTGGAATCTAAACCATGGCATAAATGAACATATACATAAAACAGAAACAGACTCACAGACGTAAAGAAAAGACTTGTTGCCACGGGGGAGTGGGAAGGGTGTATTATGGGCTGGGAGTTTGGGGGTTGGTAGATGAAAACTATTACAATTAGAATGGATGGTCAATGAGGTCCTATTGTATCGCACAGGGAACTATATCCAATCACTTTTGATAGAACATGAAGGAAGATAGTCTGAGAAAAAGAAATATATATCTATTATATATATATGATTGGGGTATATGTTGTACTAAGAAATTGGCACAACACTGTATGTCAAATATACTTCAATAAAATTATAAAGTAAAATAAAAATTGTGTACTTGTAGCTTATTGCAACTTAGTAACTAAAGTTACTATATTTCTGCCTCTAGAATCTGATTTGTTGGTCATTGTCTACAGTGTATTTTAAAGCTGCAGTAATAAAGCAATCAGGATGAAGCTCTTAGAGCAGATTAGACATGCTTATTAACATTAAAATGCAGTCAGAATATGCTAGGCATAAATGTATTTTTATGTAGTGGAATTACCTCAGTGCATAGTTAATCTAAATTAAATGAGTTTATAATTGAATCTTGTGTGCAAGAAAAGGGAAAATTTATCTGTTATGTAGACTATATATGTTTTTAATATCACAGCCAAAGTTTAGGGTAGGTATCCTCTGAGAGTATGGTCGTCATTAAATGCATCTGTCCTCTTCTGCTATGGGTATGAAAATATGGCAAACCTAGACCAAAATTAGAAAAATGTTAAAAGGGGATTATGGAAAAATGGAAGAGAAGCAAAATTAGAAGAGGAAAGCTAACTTCCTAATTTTTTCTCTTCTCAAGGTCATTAGCCAAAATAATTTCCAATCTTAATAGTTACAGAAAAATAGAGATTTTGTTTTTATTTTAAAAAAAAACAGTTCCATGTATCTCAAGGTTTGTTTCAGTTGTTTAACTGTTATATCTCCCAAAAGTCACATATTTGGAGGATGTTATATGAAATGCTTTAAACCAGTGGTTTGTGCTTATTGGCTTCTTGTAAAGAGGGAGATAAATGTTGTTTAAATCACCTTTAGGTGCATTTGATTTTACACTTTAGAAAATATATGTATGTTTATTAGAAAAGTGAATGTTGAAATTAGCAAACAGATATGAAGAGAGTCACAAAGAAATACTTCTCATAAGATGTGACCTTTATAGCTGAGCTGTATAATCCTCCATGTGTATGTAATACTTGCTTCAATTCATCATAGCTTCTGTGCCCTGTACCTCCCAGCCCAGTCTCAGGCATGTCTGATTTTGAAATAGCTGTCCTCACTTCAAAAGAAGAATTTGCTTTATTTTTATTTTCCTGTGTTTTAGTTTTAAAGATGTTCCACCCAGCTGGATAACAAAGTTGGCTTTTGTGGACACCTCCATTTAGAAGAGATAATTCTTTACTGGAGCCTTAAGGAGAAGATAGCAATATTCTCTAAAACAGACTGATACTTGAACATGGATTGGTCATTGTTGACTTCATTACTATTGAAGCTACATATGCTTTAATTTGTAATATCTAAAATGTGTTCTGAAATTTGTTAGGATATTCCTGAATTTCTAAATTCAGTAGGATATTCATAATACATGTTACTTTTGAATTTTTAAAATTTTATTAGAAATGATAACATTTCACCCCTAGTATTTCTATACTCAATGTGCATTACTGAATTGGGTAATAATAACACTTGACAGAAAGTGACTAGATCCATTTGGGAATAGCTGTACTTGGAACAGTTTGTTGCTAGATGCTATTAGGTCATAGAGATAAGAATGAGATGAGAGATAGTTGTGCTAATTTGAAATACTTTGCTTCACAAGGAACTTTGCCTGAGTGCCATTGCTATATATTTAATATTTGTCCAAGGGCTAAAAATCAACATATGTTTGCCTCTGTCAAAATATTTTGTAAACATTCCGCTTAGATAGTAACGTGAACAAGAGAGAAAGATAATGGGAAAACAGCAATTTTCTTTTAAAAAAATCTGACATATACATATATACATACACACATAAATATTTCCCCTTTTTAATTGCTATTTTTTTTCAGATTATTCTGTGGTTGACTTTGAAGAGTTATGGAAGCACAGGGTGAGAGCTAAGGAAGGCATTTTACCCAGAGCATTTCTGATTCCCTTAGTAGTTTGTGGAACAGCGTGAGAGATCTCTTCCAATTGTATAGGATAAGTACAGCCCACTGAAGACTGCTTAACAGCAGTTTACCACAAGCCAGTTATAAAGTCAGAAACATTGGAGCCTTTTCTTTTCTTCTGTATTTAAATAATGATAAATGCCTTCATGCTGTGTGAGAACTATTGAAGTATGTTTCTCTGCAGGTAAACTTAGCAGTGTCTTATTTAACTCTACTCGATGGGAGAATTACTTAAACAGTGTGAAATGCATTGTCTGACAAGAATTGTATCACAATTTGGAATGATGTTTATGCAAGTGGATAGTCTGCCAGTTATTTGTAGTTTAAAAAATGGACTTCTGAGGCCACAATATAAAACACAAGTCTTTATTTGGGTATTTGTAGTGAAAAGTATAATTGATCCTTGTGGGAGAATATTGTCAGCTCAATCATTTGGCCATAGTCCATCAAGAATGTGTGATGAGAGATAACTTCCCTGTTCTTTATTTCTAAAATAAGAGGTATAATATAATTAATAAGTCACTGTTGTTTTCAAGTATCTAAATATAATTTTGTTGAAACTGAAATATTTAATTTCATATGTACCTAATACTTGATTATCTACCTTTTCACTGCTGTTTTTTATTATTATCTAACTACTGTGCCCTTTTTTTTTTCTGTTGATTTGTCACCATACAGCTCCCTTGGTGATGATAATCCTGCTTCTTATAGCAAATTAAGAAGTAGTGGCTTTATGGTCCTAACTGGGTAAAATAATGGCCAGGTAACCAAAAATTTTGCTTGACTAATGGATATGGGTATGGAAACCAAAAATTTCAAAGGCCTTGACAAATTTTTGAAAGACTTCTAATCTGTTAGTTCATATTCCATTCATTGAGTCTGTAGGCATTCCGGAATAAATGCAGTGATCAGAGAGAACACCAAGTGTAGATATCAGTTTTAGCAACTGAATGAGTTATTTGAATCACTGAGTTCTGATATGTGAATACCTCACTAGTGATATGACTGCTTGTGAAATGGAGTGTGCATTGCTCTTATAATTGGGCATGGCAATTGGGTACTGTAATCTGAAAAAAAAACTCACCACTCTGATCAGGTTTCAGTAAAATAACTGGCATTTCTTATCTTCCTCCCCTTGTGATTTCTTTGTCTTTATTCAGTGACTGCTTTTTAAATTAGAATTCGGTGGCGTACAACTCCAAGATCCATTCCAAATAGGATGGAGTTTCCCTAATGGTGTGGACATTGAAAAGTCTAGGAGGCATCACACAGCTCAGAGAAGCTGTTGTGTCCTCTCAGCAGTGGCTGGAAGGTCAGCCCATGACTCAGGGGTAGAGGTGACACAAACTCATCCTACCCAATTTCTTTACTATCTGAATGGTCAAGTAAAATTGGAAGCCCATTGGTCTTCAAGCTGGATCTTTTCTCTTTTTTAATAGGAACGATTTTGGTAAGTTACTGTGTAGATGGTAAGAGTGGATCTTAAGGAGTAGAGATTTTGGAAGTAGAACCTTAAACGTTAGTTTTAAGATAGGTGAGAAGTGTTGATTGTCCCTCCCCTGGCAGTTATCTTGACATTTGTTTACTATTTTCCCTTCTCTAACTCAACTCTCCTAATTCATGTTCTCATGTTGAATTTCTTTCCATTCCCTTTATTGTCTGGTATCTCATTGCCTCTTCTTGCTCTTCCCTTCTGCAATCAGTAGTATATAAGCAAAAGGGAAAATTTTCCATTTTTTCAAACTAGAAATTAATCAAAAACTTTGAAGAATTGTAATTATATAGAGAAGTATAATTTATTTTTCTTAGCTATTTAAGATTTTATTCCATATTATTAATTTAAAATTTTAATTTCTTATTTTACTTTCACCTTTACTCCTTTTCCATGCCATAAAACCTAAATTAAATTTTATTAGCTTTATGGAAGGCCTGTTAACTTCATTGGAGAGTCTCCCCTTGCTTGCTTCAGGATTTATGTATTCTTGTATTGAGTGCTGGAGGTGAGGAAGATGAGAAGAACTTGATGTGCATACTTGTTCTTACCCATGGAATTTAAATTCCACTAGAACCCCTTTACTGAATGTGTAAAATGGGGAATGTCATTTCATTTCCTTGCATTTATTTTTCTCTTTGTTCTATTCTGTATCCCAATATCTGTTTTCCGTTCTTTTCTATCTTAAGATCCCTTGTTTGTCCTCTTTATTCCCTTTCATTTAACCTCATTTTTATAAAGTAGTATGAGTCAACTTAGCATGACAGAAAAGTTAGTTTTTGTTATTTTCCTGTGAATAAAAGGTTGGGAACAAAAGTAATTTTCCACAACTTCATGATGTTTACCAAAAAAAAGTACATTACTATAACTTTTCTAAACTTAAAATTCATTTTAGTGAAGTAGGAATCTGTACTTGATTTTAGAAATATTGGAAACATATGCTTCAGGATCTAAATAAACTTGCTAGACTGAATGTGCATATATTTGCATTCCAATAGTCATTGTGTTTGAAAATTTAGTATGTTTTTATCATAAAAATCTACATAATACTGAATTACCTAAAGAGAGATTGGAGTTAATAAAAGCACTGTCACCCAAACTATTGTCCAACTGGAAACCTTGTAGTTTTCCTGTCTTCACTTTCTTCATTCCCTCCACTACACCCAACATTTCCATATAGCAGGAATAATATTCACAGTGTTGTGCAAAACATGTAAATTTTATATATTTCTATTATAGAACTTGAATTGTGACTCTGAGCCTCCAAAGTGTTCAGGGTAAGCAATCTACATGTTTCAGGTATTTCAATTCAATCCAGTACTTTTAGGGTCACATTTAAATTTAAAATTAAGTCATTGCAAGGATCAGCCTCCTGATTTTTCTTTTGAAAGATCTAGATATGGGCTCGGGAGAGCATATATAGCGTCATGTGTCAGGACACAGAGGTGGGCATTCTTGATCCTGATTAAATGTATCAACATAGATAGTATATTGTAATTACTTCAATTATTGGAGATCAGGAATCCCTCCTAATACAGAATCAGTTTTCTCAGAGTAACTTCAGTCTTTGCTTCAACCAGTAATACTGTCTGGCCCATGGTTTCCTCCTAAGCTGGTCACTTTGCACTGTACTCTTGTGACTCTCTAGCAAATGAACTATCTCACTCTGTTTCTTCAGTCAGTAATGAGTCCACAAGAGTGTTGGGGTTTTCTTCTCCCAACATCTCTGAGAACTTTAGACCAGTCATGGGGATTGTTGAGATTTGTTCCTTGCTCGTGCCTATTTATGCATAGCCATATACAATCAGCTGTAATTCCAATATCTAGAGGTTGCAATTTCGAGTGTTCTGTGTTTGAAATATTAATGTACAATTGATATTAGTCACTCTTGATAATATTCATACTACTACTATTACTGCTATAATATTCATACTACTACTATTACTGCTATAATATTCATACTACTACTATTACTGCTATAATCATGTAACAATTATATAGTGATTAAAATTTGCCGTGTACTATTATAAGTGCTGGAAATATATTAGCTCATTTAATTCTCAAAAAATATAATGTACACAATACTGTTATCATTTTGTAGATGAGACACTTAGGGCATAAGCTTAAATAGCTCACCCAAGGTTGTATTTCTTAAGCGGCAGAACAAGGTAATATAACATTGGGGTCTGTCCTCTTGATTCCTAAAGTTGGTGGGGGACATCCATATATTTTACTTTTCTCTTCTCACTTCTGCCAACTCTTCTGTCCTCAGTGGTCCAGGAATTGGTCTAATTTGGGGGATGGTGCTGGTATGTTGTGGGGGAACTTGTTCAGTGGAGAGAAAATTTAATTTGCTTTCACATACCCCATTTACTCTCACCTGAATGATAACCTTTTAGATTCAGAAACTGCAGATTTGAGGTCTTTATTTGTTGCCCTTTTCCTCCTCTTGCCCCCAATATCTGACTCATCCCAGTAAAAGGATGCCCTTATGGTCTAAGGTCCAGCCACTATTGGTCACATGAGAGGAAAAACAGAGCACAATAGTGTTTCAAATTGTTAATTTGTCTAAAATACACTCACCAAAGAAATACAGTTTATTGTATTTCCTGTGAATCTATTAGTCGACCCTTATGAAAACGCCACTTTTGTACATTAAAAATGGTGAATGGCAACGATTTCATGTGGTTAACCTACTTTGACTTGATCAATTTCCTTATAGGCTCCCAATCATTGCAATGATTCAGGCCACCATCATCTCACAGCTAAAAGTCATCACAGTAGTCTTTTAATATATCCTCTTGCTTCTCATTTTGCCCTCTCCTATTTGTTTATTATGCTTCAGCTAGGGTAAGCTTTATAAAATACAATAGTATTGAGCCACTCCTCTGTGTAAAATTCTGTAATGACATCTGATTGACCTTAGTATAAAATCCAAGCTCCATTAATGTGACTTCTAAGTCATGTAGTCATACGTCCTAGCTAGTCTCTGACAGCCCTGGTTTTTCCTCCTGCCCCAGCCTAATTATTAATGGTGCCCCTTTTTAGTCTCACAAATGGCCTAGTTTGGATGATGAATTATATTATCACCATTTTTATAAGGTACTTCAAGATTTGGCCTCTGCTTTTTTCTCTAGCCTCATTTCTCACCACTTTTGAAATTATAATCTGAGCTGTAGCCACCCTGAACTCCTTTGGATTTATAGACCATGTCGCATGCTCTCTCATTTCTGAACTTGGGGCCATGATGGTGTCACGGCCTGCAATACCCCGTTGTTAGCTTAATCCATGCCAATTTGTCAGGATCGCATTTATTTACTTCCTGCCAGAAGTATCTCCTGATCTCTAGACCAGCTTGAATTCCCCGGTTTTCTGACTTACATTTGCTCTGTACAACCCCAGTCAAATCCTCTTTCCATTTCACCAGGTTTGAATCTAATATCTGTGCTTCCTTTCAGAGTGTTAGTTCTGGCAAAACAGTGCCCTCAGTTTATTCACTACTCTATTCCTTGGGCTTAAGGAGTGGTTATTGTTTCATAGATTTTACTAAAATGTACGTGTTCACTGCATTTATGAGACCAAAACAATTTTAGGGCGACTTTGCAGTTTGACATTTGCTCCTGACTTATGAGAGAGATGTTGAGAGAATATACACTGTAATAAGGGAAAAGAAGAGAAAGGGAGACCAGAAGAGGACCAAGTCTTGAGTATAAAATAAAGAGAAATAGAAAAAAATAGAAACTGAGAGACTTAGAACTGACAATTTGGATGGACACCTACATTCCACTTGTGATCATCTGATCCGTCTTTGCTCCACTGCTCCCACTTAGCAGGGGCACTTAAAAAGGCTGAAACCCATTAAATTTTACCTGTAGTGTGCAAACTTATTACAACTTCATATATAGTAACATAATTTTCAGTAGGTGCAGAAAGTAATTATGTTTAAGTTTGAGGAAATATTGGACTATGATAATCTCTCCTTTTCAAAGTTGGTAAGAGTTATGTTAAAACAAAAGCAATTTCTGAAATGGCGACTGAAAGGAAGGGCTGTTTACATCCAATTTATAGCATTCACTTCCAGAAGATGAAAGTGGGAAGCTGTTTGTAAGCGCTTGTTGTAAGCTGTTGTTTGCAAGCTATTATTGTGGGTTGAATTGTGTCCTCCGAAAAGATATGTTGAAGTTTTAACCTCTGGCACCTATGAATGTGTGACTTTATTTGGCAGTAGGAGATTTACAGATGTAATAAGTTCAAATGAGATCATACTGGGTTAAGATGGGCCCTAATCCTATGTGACTGGTGTCTTTATAAGAGGATGAGAGACAGAGATACAGGGAGAAGGCCATGTGAGGATAGAGGTAGAGACTGGAATGACTCATCAACAAGCCAAGCAGCAACAAGGTCTGCTGCCACCACCGGTACCTAGGAAGGAGCCATGGAATAGATTCTTCCACATTGATTTCAGGTTTCTAGCCTCCAGAGCTACAAAAGACCAAATTTCTATTCTTGTTAAGTCACCCAGTTTGTGGTAATTTGTTATGACAGCGCTAGGAAACTAATACAGTAATTTTAAAAGGAAAAAAACTATATCCAATATATTTGATACAGAAAAGATGGAGATAGAAATGGTAGAATGAACAGGGGAATACTTATTTCAGATTTAAATTATGTGTTGTGATTTCTAATCACTCTCAGTCCCACTGCTAGTTCTTTTAATAACACAGTTCCGCAATGATCCATCTACAGTAGTAGTCTGATTAGTGCTCAGCCATGCTGTAGAAGTGCATTAACTCTGAAGTCTCAATAGCTGAACATTACAGAGGTTTAGTTCTCCATCATGCAAGGTCAGAGACAGGTCCAAACAGTGACTCAGGGTCCCTATGCTCCTCCTCTTGTACTATCTCGAACTCAGCAAACGGCTTCTGCGGTTGCAAGACCAGAGGATGAGACGAGTGCTTCAGGTAGGAAGTCACACACATTTCTCTGATCTACGTTTTATTATCAAGAAACAGTCATATGCCCTTCCTGACTGCAAGGGTGCTGAAAAGTATAGCGGTCACAGGAGTATTAGGTGAGAACCACTGTCTCTGTTAAATTATAATGGCAAAAGAAAATAGACTTCAAAATCTATGAAAATCACACTCTCTTTTCAAAGATTCCAGCTACTCCCCAATTTTAGTTTCAATTTTTATCCTAGTAGTAGTCTTTTAAAAGCTTCTTTTCACATATATACAGCTATCACACACATTCCATTTCTCAGTGTTATATTTGTCCATGCCAGGACTAGCAATTGTAAAAAAATTTCTTCTGCATTCAAAACCATTCCTTATTTAAACATTCATTAATGCTCAGTTTAGCATGTTTGAAATGATTATGATGGAGGAGGAGAGATGGGAAGAAAAGTAAAAATAAGGAAGAGAAAGGGACAAGAGAATGAGAAGGGGGAGGGGGAGGAAGAGGCATCCACTAAAGATTTTAGAGTAAAAGAAACGTCCTGACCTTTTATATGAATTGTCTGTCAATAGTGTTATCAGTAATCATGTCCCCTATGTAACACACTAAAGCTTTACTCAACATTTTTCTTAGACTTATATAAAAAAATTAACACTCCTGTGTTAGATATTTGTAGAATTTCAGTGCACAGGTGGCTAGGCTAACCTTGAGTTCCCCCTAGATTTGTAGGTGCAGCTCATGTAGATGGGTTATAACCCAGCACATAGATGCTTTATCTGCTTCCACTACAAACCAAACAACCTCTTTGCATCAAGCATCTTCTTTAGGGAAGAAAATTATTTAATGAAAAATAACATTGAAAGCTTTTTAAAGAGTACACATGTTTAAGTCTCTCAGCAAAATAAGATACATGCTTGAGAAAGTAATCTAGGAATATATTTTGGTCTTAAAAAGCTCAAGTGTAAACCTCACACGCAGTAGAATGGCTACCTTCAGAGAAACCGAAAAGTAAGTGTTGGTGAGGATGTTTAGAAATTAAGACCCTTATACATAGTTGATGGGAATATAAAATGGCACAGTCGCTGTGGAAAACAGTATGGCAGTTTCTCAAAAAATTGAAAATAGAACTACCATATGATCCAGTAATTACACTTGTATGTATATATCCAAAAGAATTAAAAGTAGGATCTCAAAGAGAATACTTCTATGCCTATATATTTGTAGTAATGTTTGTAATAGATAAAAGGTAGAAGCAACCCAATTGTCTGAGTACAGATGAAAGGGTAAACAAAATGTATTATTCCACTTATAGGAGGTACCTTAAAGTAGTCAAATTCATAGAGACAGAAAATAGAATTGTGGTGGCCAGGGAGAAGGGAGGAATTATTGTTTCACGTGTACAGTGTTAGTTTTTCAAGCTAAAAAGGGTTTGGAGATGGATGCTAGTGATGGTTGTACAGCAGTGTAAATTCACTCAATGATACTGAACTGTGCACTTCAGAATGGTCAAGAAGGCAAGTTTTATGTGTATTTTACCAGAATTAAAAAAATTCAGACATAACATCCTCACTCCTAATACTTTACCTAGAGAAAACCTCTGTCTTTATTCTTCATTTCTGAGGTTTTTTTTCTTGTGCCTTTACGTAATCACATCTTCTCATGTAGCAATGTATGGCTTATTCTATTAGTTTTGTTTTTCACATGAATACTATCTTATTGCACATCTTGTTCTGCATGGCCAGCAATGTTTAGGTCCCGTTATGGGAGATGAGGGAGGGTAATTCCTGGACAGAAACTGAAGTGGCCTCTTACTCCTTTCTCTGCCACATTCTTTGCGTTCTTAATTTCTTTCGACTGAGATTCCCTATTAGTCCTTTACTAATGAGCCACTCTAGTGGACTTTTTCATGGTCCACCAGACCCAGGATTTCTACCACTGTTTTTACCATTTCCATATTTCTTCTCCAAAATTCCCTTTTCCACTAAAGATTATGTCTGTCTGTCTAATCCTTCTTTCTGTCTGTCTGTCTATCTAAGGGTATGACCGAAATGTTGGGCTTCAAAGTGAAACGACATCTTTTCACAACTCTTCTTCACATTGCCTTAGCTTTGAGTCTGTTCTGAATTTCTTTAAGAGACCTTTATGGTGGTGGTAGCATTATTGTTTGAAATACAAATATTTGTTCTCCTTTAGGTCTCTAATCTTTAGATATGAGCAGTTCACAGTTTCAAGGATGAGAACTAGAAATATCATGCCTCAAATTTATAATTCTCAGAGACTGGAGCTATTTTATTTTTCAAATAGTAATCTTATTTGTTCTGAATATTTAGGGTGAATCCGAGATGAAGAATTGGAAAGCAAAGTTTCAAAGCTCAAATGCTTTAATAGGCTCCCCAGATAGTATTAGTCTCGTTTCTTTTTTCAACACAGGGAAACCCTGAATAACAGTGAGATACTCCGTATCTAATCCTTAATACTAATAGTGTGTCTTAATAAAATATAGATCAGATTTCGAATATATATGCCCCTTTTAAAAATTGGTGATCCTTTTCTTTTTGGGGGGGCGTGCTGCACCCGCAGCATATGGAGATTCCCAGGCTAGGGGTCCAATTGGAGCTGTAGCCACCGACCTACGCCACAGTGGGATCCAAGCCGCCTCTGTGACCTACACCACAGCTCATGGCAACGCTGGATCCTAAACCCACTGAGCAAAGCCAGGGATCAAACCTGCAACCTCATGGTTCCCAGTCAGATTTGTTTCCGCTGTGCCACGAAGGGGACTCTGGTGATCCTTTTCTTAGATAAATTGGGGAAATCTGACCTTCTTCTTAGTCCCTCCCTCCTTTTGAAGTAGATAAAGACCACTTTTGCCAATTAGAAATATTTAATATAGTAGTGACATTGAGTTGATAAGGTGTTTTAGTATTCATCAGATTCAGTGCTGTAGTATTATTGGTAAGGTTGTGAAACAAATCCCAGTACACTTAAGCTCTGCTAACAAAGATGAAATGGAGAATTAAGTACATATATGCTGAATCTGATTAAGGCTGACATCCATTTTGAATACGTTCTTTCTCTAAGGTGTAGTTTTGGGTATAAATCATCAACCAAGCAGAAAATGGTGAAGTTAAAAGCAGCAGAACACAAAGACCTGGTGGGTTTTAAGGGACTGAGAATAGTCTGTGGCTTTTAAAGTGGGATCCATAGCTAGTATTTGCCTGTAACTAATAAAATGGCTAAAGCATTTCCTGGCTAACACACCAGTCTTCCTCCTCTCTCCACAATCCTCCAGAGCGGTGGTCTTCAAACACTTTTCTTGCTAAGAAATATATTTAAATTCTGATCAATTTTCTCTAACACATGCACACTGACACACAAAGACACATGCACACAATGAAAAAGTTGCAAAAATTCTTCAGGCAATATTTAAACTTATTAAATTTAGTGCATTCCAATATTTTAACTCTATGTCTTTAAATTTTGTGTGTATGTGTGTCTTTTTAGGGCTGTCCCTGCAGTATATGGAAGTTCCCAGCCTAGGGGCTAATTGGAGCTGCAGCTGCCTGCCTACACCACAGCCACATGGGATCTGAACTGCATCTGTGACCTACAGCGCAGCTCATGGCAAGTCCCGATTCTTAGTCCACTGAGTTAGGCTGGGGATTGAACCCGTGTCCTCATGGGTACCAGTTCAGTTCATTACCACTGAACCATGACGGGAATTCCCTATATCTTTATTTTTAATACTAGTTTTGACCTACTAAATTGATTTAAATATCAACTCAAGGATTGTAAAGATCAATTTGAAAAAATCCTCCCCAGAGTGTTTCATTTTATATATTTGACCTCACTGTGAGAATAATTGAATGTGTGTTGACTAGTAATGGGCCACTGCATATTTACCTGCTAGACAAGTAAAATGTTTCTGTGAGCCAAAGTTCAATAAATTTGCATGAAATTCTTTATAAAGGATTTGCCTGATTACTTCTTTACAAAAGACTCATATCTGTACATGCTAAGGCAAAGGTAAAGGAAAGCTCTCTTTCTAAAAATTGCAGAACTGTTACAATGCCATGTGGAGGATCATCTTTAAATATGTGCTTATTAGTTATCCCAGTGGAGATTAGCAGTCTTCACTTTTATTTACAGAGTGACCTTCTAGGAATGAGATATAAAAGCTGTGAGATTTCATTAACAGAAGACTCCTGAAGGGTATGAAATTCATAACCCATCACTAATTTGAATACCTAAGATAGTAGTGTATCTTCTTCCAGAACAAATGCAAATTCTCAACTGCATTATTTTTATCACTGATAGTTTATTTTCTTCACAAATTCAAAGCAGGGAAAGTCAGCAGTCTCTCTTTTGGCTCAAGAATGTGGTAAGGTCAAGCTAATGATACATAATTGGTAGTCTCATCTGAGCCTATAGATTTAAACATTACTTCTGTGTCAGTGACTCTAAAATCCTATTTCCATAGCTCTGGAAGGACTTAAAAACTTAACAGAGTCTAAACTTAACAACTATGCATTCTCTCTTTGAAGTTCCACATCCTCTATACCACTCCTCACCTCCAAATTCAACTCTTGTCTTCTTATTTCCTAATTTCTGCTAAGGACACCATCAGTCTTCTAGGTATAAGCCCTTAAAGTCACACTAGATTTTTTTCTTTCCTACTATATTATTTTAATTAGCAAGGTCTTGATTCTATTTCTAGAGTAATGCTTTTACTCTCCTACTTCATTCCATTTCCACTGCTTACATCTTTTTTACCTTTTATCTGAACTATTGCAGTCACCTCTTGAGGTAGTCACTAGTGATATTCATGGATATTTCCCATTCTTCTCCTTGGTTCAGAGTAGGATTGTATTTGCCAAGTCCCTGAAGTTAGGCTTAGCCATAATCAATGAAATGTGAACACAAGTGGCATGTTACTCATAGACTGAATCCTTTAAAATCCAGTGCTCAGTTGACCATGCTGTAGAGACAAACGGTCTTCCAGATGACTGCTTGAAGATAGGGCACAATGCCCCTCATGGGTCCCCAAATCACGTGGAGTAGGAGCAAGAAATAAGTCTTTGTTTAGTTTAATCCACTGAGGTTTTGGAATTTTTGGTTATACAACATCCAGCTGTCCTAAGTGGTAGGATTCCTTAACTGATTTCTCAACTCAAAATCTCTTCCTCCTCCAATTATTCTGTATCATTTTCAAATTTTTCCAAAACATGTCTAGGTATTTTAAATTCCTTACTAAAATCTTTCAGTTTTTCCTGTTGTCTTCACCCTGGTCTTCACATTATTATATATATATATATCTCACCTTCCTGATGTGTTCCTATGTGCATATACACTGAACATTTTCTGCCTCATTTGTGTTTCTCTTCCTCTGATTTCGGATGCCATCCCCTTCTAGTGCTGTCCAATTGCTGCCTATTCTTAAGTAACAATTCAGATGCCATCATTTCTATGAGGGCTTTTCTGGACTCTTGCTTAAAAGCGACAAGAGAATTTCCCTCATCTTCCAAAGGACTTTGAATCTCCATTATAGCTATCACACTTTGTACTTAGCATTGTGAGTAGATTTCTAGTTATTTTCAGGCAGGGAATGATCTTTTTTCACTTCCATATTATTTCAAATTCTTTCATGATGCCTACTAAATGTCTTAAAGCTGAATAAATGAATGAATGCAATTAAGGTTACATTTTATTTTAAAACTGCCACTTTGCTCTTTAGAAACCATGTGGTATTGAAAACAATAATGAGACAAGTGCTGCAATGAATATTTCTTAAGTAAAAAAATGTAATTTCCATAGTAGTCATTTTCTTTCAAATGATCTTTGTAAAAATTATATATATTTCTAAAATCCACTTTGACTTTTACTCTTTTATCTGACTTATTTTATTTGACTTGCAAGCATTTCTTTGTGACTCCAGCTTTTAAACAATTTAAACAAATAAAAGTTAGAAAACTGTTATCTTTAAGCTCTTACTTGCTAAATAGTACACTTGTACCATTATTGTAAAATCTGTTCTTATTCATTTCAGATTTATTACTTGGTTTTAAAAAATAGCAACTGCTCATTATATTTTTTTTCTCAAACTGCTTTAAATGCACCAACTATTCTTTTCTGTGTAATGTGAGGACCAAAGCCAATGAAAATTTTTCTACATTGCCCTAAGTGTGGTTATTAAAAGGAAAAAATATTAAATAATTTTCCTCTACAGAATCATACTTAAACATGCCTCTATATTTTACTGTAAAAGTAATCTTCACAGTAGAAGACAAAAGAATAAGATTTAGTCATTATTCATCACAAATTATAAGAGCTTTCCCTCTTTCCTGTGGACCCTTTAGCAATATTCTCATAGGAGAAGTTCTGTGTCATTGACTATTCTTTTGCTAATGTGAAATCTTTAGTAAGTGTGACCTGGCCTTATGCAAATTTTTCAAGTTGTTTTTTTCTTCTGTTAGTGATGCCTTGGAGCCTGAGAATCAATCATTCAACAAGTATTTACTGAGAGCTTACTAATACTTGGACCTTATGCTGTTACTAGAAAGAATACCTAGTGTGGGATATAATCCCTGCCTCAGGGGCTTTTGTTCAAGAGAAGACTCACATACATTACAGAGAAATATACAAGTAAATAATTAAGTTCTAAATGTACTGTGCAGCCTATATGTGGAAAAAACTGAGAAAAGGGAGAAATCAATGTGGGGCATAGATGGTATAGGAGAGAACTCCTTTGTGGTAGCCAGATGTCAGGAAGGTGAGTTCTTAGGGAAAGCTTGTAGGATCAGGCAAGGATCTCCTAGAACCTATGGGAACCTCAGGATTTCCTGGAATTAAAATTTCTGTCTTCAAAGCCAAGCTGCCTGTGTTCCAATTACAGCTTCATACTGTATGACTTTAGGTCACTCACTGGAACTCTGTGCCTCAATTCCCTTATCTGTAAAAATGGGATGACTGTCATCATCATCACAATAATTTGAATGCCTATTTCATTGAATTGTAAGAATTAAGTGAAATTAGTAGGAAGAAGGTAGTTAGAACAGTGCATCGTATATAGTATTTATTATTTTTCATAACTAATATTTTATGAAGCCCTCACAGTGCAAGGCAGCTTTACATAGATTATTTCATTTGCTCTTCATCACAATCTTACGAAGAAATATTGTCCCATGTTTTCCTTGAAGAAACACTTGGAGAGGTTAAGCCAGTTAGCATTGGAGGAGATGGTATGCAAACATAGATTTTTTTTCATCTAGCACAGGAAGCTGAGCACTTCATCGCCACATCTGATTCCCTGATGAATATGTGTTTAGTGCCTGGATTTCCTGGAAATAAGAAAGGATTAAGGCACTGGATGTTTAAAGTTTACCGCTCAAACTCAGCAGGATGTGTCCTTTTCAGAAATATTCCTTCTCCTACATATTTGCGTTTTGCTTGTTTTTATTTATATATTTGTAAACACCTGTTGGTGCTTTTTTATGTACCACAAGGAAAGAAAATGGAAGTTCCTGGGAATGCCACCTGTACAGGCGAGCAAAAAAATAAGAGCTAGCCAAAAAGGATAGAATTCTATCGTCTTGACTCCCAAATGCACTCCATGTCAGGTGGTCTTGCAATCACAGTTAATGACCCCTGGTGCCTGATCCAGAAACTTGAGAATGACCCCACTCTGTTCTCTCCATCTGCACAGCTTGTTAAATCTTTACAGTCCAGACCTCAGTCTTTGCTCCTGGTACTTTCACTATAGACTTTCAACTCATCTTCCTGCTGCTCACTTTTTCTTATTTTGAGCTGTCCTCCACACAACCCTAAGACCAGAATTATTTTTCAAAAAAACCCCCAAAAGTTCTGCAACTTTTAATTTCTCCTCAGTTCCCACTCAGGTTTGTCACATGCTCAGCACCCCGTCTCAGAAGGCCTTCCTTCACAATTATGCTTGGGAAACTGTTTCATCTTTTAAGACTCAACAAAGATGTTCTGTCATCTGATATTTAGTTTTCTTTTTTGTTCCTTTCTCTTTGTAATAGCCCTTATCATAATCTGTTATAATTTATCTTCCTCATGGGATGAAAGCACTGCAAAATTGGAATTGGGCATTTCCTTGTTTAACCTCTGAATCTTTACACTTGGTACAGGGTAGCTGTTCAATAAATAGATGTTGAATGTTAAGCACGAATCTTCAGTTGACTTGGAGTTTTATAAGAGTTACAACTGTTTGTAATTCATCTCATTAGAACAGTATCTGATAAACAGTACACAAATTAAACATATAAATAAGCAAAGATTAAATGCATAATTATTTTAGAGGGAGACAGAAAAGAAGCTTTCAGATCCAGGAAGTCCACCCAGAGATGAAAGAGCAGATAGGTATCACAGTTATAGGTAGGTAAGCAGGGTCCAAAGTGGAGGGTCAAAAGCAAAAGCAGAGAGAAGCAGGAGGGTCAACAAGGAAGAGGTGATCAGTCCGCTTGAGAATAGACTGAAACACCCATCTCTCCACTATCTTATTGACCAACTCCTACTTCTCATAAAATAATTAACTCAAGCACACCTTTTCTGAGAAACAAGTGTCTCTATGCAGGTTGCATTGTCTTTCCTGGTTCTCTCTGAGCAAGCCCCCATTATTACCTTCTAAGAAGATTTTTCCCCAATTCTTGCCCACTCCAATCTGTTCTCTTTATGGTAGCTTGAAATATTTGTCACTCCCCTATTTTATAGTTATAGTGATCTGCCACTGTTCCTATAAAAGACATCAAAAAAGACTCCACCATTCTTGCCCCTTGTGGCTTTTGCCATTATTTTTGAAGTTATGTTGATTCATATTGGACTCTTTTGATTTCTTAAATATGTTCTGTTCCCTCCACTGTTTCAAAAAGTTATCTCTTAGTCTTCCTACTACTTTAGAAGATCACCCCACCTAGCTTACTCATTTTTCAAACTTCAGTTCAAATATCACCTCCTTGGAGAAGTCTCATTAGATTGCACCCTACCGCCCAAGTAGATCACATTTACTTACTAGGGACACTGTTGTTTCCTTACGCTTTTCACTTTTAGCCTTCCTCATGAATTGTAATTGTTGACTTCATGAATGAGTTGATAAGGGTACCTTCTTCCTCTGTGGTAAACTTTAAAAGGGAAAAGACTCTTGTCCTGACCATCTCTCTCTCTAATGCTTATTATCACATTGCTTGACACTGATGAACAGCCAATAAATATTTGTTGGAATGCATCAATATTGAATGAGCAAATAAACAGATAATGCACTCATGCTTGAATAAAGAATATGTAACACTTTTGTAGTGAATACTTTGTTTAAATCCATGGCTACCCCTAGGCATGCTATATTCTGAAATATGATCTGTAAGCCAAGGAAACACAGGGAGCAAATTAGATATGCGGAATATTATATTAAGTCTTAATGAGAGATGTGTTGTGTTTACAGGGGTACAAAACTATATATTCCATAAGGAAAGAAGTCAAGGGCAATGACATGGAATAAACGTGGGGCTTTTAAGATAGGTTGCCTGAACAGAAGTTTTCTTTGGGCGATGGTGGAAAATAAGGCTTGGAGTGAAACAAGTAAATGGAAAAACTTCAGACTCAGGAAGTGCCATTTAGATGGAATGAATTTCTCTCAGACCTTCCGTAAATATGACAATGTCTACTGGTTACCAGCCATATAATATTAGGTGCTAGGGAAATTAAGGAAAGAGAAATGATGTGGGAGGGATTTATTGTGAGCTCTTGAAAATTAAAGTACACAGAGTTTACGTCAGGAGATTAACTCTGAAAGCCTTCAGAAGGTGGGTCTGAGCTAAGGAGAAAATTGGTTAAATGAGTGAATCAATACATCAAATAAACTAGTCATGCTTTTTTTGTGAATATTCTGTGCATTCTCATTTAGTTTGGGTCTCAACTGTAAAATTTGCCTTTATATTTTACTAATTCTTTGAGTCTCTTGTGTTCATTTAAAGAGAATTTTAAAATACAGTTTTCTAGATTTGGAAACAAAGTAAATGAGATATTGAGCAAACAGATGTGCTCAGAACGAAAATAAAATCAGATGACAAATATATAAGTGAGAAACATGATAATGAGTTTCATTAACAAGATACACCATTAAACACAAACATATTCTAATGTGGCGGATGATAATTTTATGCTCCGTTCACAGAGTGCTGTAATCTACTGACAGTGATTTTTCAAACACCCCATACAACTGGGGTCATCACATAACCTATATATACTTCTGTCACTGAGAAGTTCAGAGGTAGAAAATAAAGAGGGACATTGCTGGCCTCTGTTAATCTTAGCTTGAAAAGAGCATCCCTAGAGAACACTGACCAAATTTAGCTGTGTTTAAAGTTCTCTATCACAAAAGAGCAGCAAGAAAACAATTTCATTAAAACAAGCTCAGAAAACAATTCCAAGACATGTTATTAAGAGCAAGTCAAGTAGCTGAAGCACAAATAGTGTGACCTTCCCTTGACTTTTATTTTCACAGCTCTACTTATTCAAGTTCTGTTTTGGACATTAAGCTTTGTTCACAGCCGTAACTTTTGTGGCTATTCACCCATCCCATCTATTAATTTTCTCCTTCAATTTTTATTGAGTTCTTTTAGGAGAAACTTGAAAAAAAACTTTATCAACAAAAGTTTTTCACTGAAGTACTTTAAAAATAACACGTCTATAATATCATTTAAAAGTGTTCTGATGTCATTGAAGTTACTGTTTAATGAAACTTCTATGAAGACTAAAGAAATCCTTTTCTTCCTGCTCAGTTTAAGAGAAAAAGTAATAAAAGATGGACAGCAGCCAGAAACATTGAATAAATTATTATCCTTTTTATTTCAATTTTTAAACTAGGAATTGACTCATTTAAATGGACTCTAAAAGTTTTTGTGTGTGTCTGAACACGGTTGTCATGGAGACTGAAACTTTTCTTTCAGTTATATATACCAAGAATGGCAGATTTCTTCTAGTTGATACTTATGTGGAATAAAAAATTTGGTTTCTGTAGAATAAGTCTCCTAGTTGCTCTTTTATGAAATTAAAAAAAGAGCCTAGTTAATGAAGGTATGCCCTAATGGTATTGTTAATACATAGTCTTAGTTGGATAACATTGTTTTGTTTTGTTTTAATTTTTATTTTGGCTGCACCTGCAGCATGTGCAATTTCCCCAGGCCAGGAATTGAGCCTGAGCCACAGCAGTGACAATGCTGGATTCTTAGCTAGCTTCACTACCAGAGAACTCCTGGATAACATTTAAAAAAATCACTTAGGAGTTCCTGTCATGGATCAGCAGAAATAAACCTGACTAGTATCCTTGAGGACAGGGTTTGATCCTTGGCCTAGCTCAGTGGGCCAGGGATCCGGCATTGCCCTGAGCTATGGTGTGGGCTGCAGACAGCTTATATCTGGCCTTGCTGTGGCTATGGCATAGGTCGGCAACTATAGCTCTAATTTAACCCCTAGCCTGGGAACTTCCATATGCCCTGAGTGTGACCCTAAAAAGCAAAAAAAAAAAAAAAAATCATTTATGCTTTTTAACTGTGTGTTATGGAGCACATTGAACAATTATCAGTTCCACTGGTAACTGCTTTGGTTGCAGTTAGGCCCAAGTACTTCCCAGAGGTAATCCACTTGGGGTGGCAGGGCTAACTGCAAGGTTAGCTGTAGGACTTTTCTAGAGACCTGTGGGCAGTATGCTTACTGGATTGTACACTTGATGAAGAAGAGTGCCATTTGTGCATGCTGCCCTCATATTTGCTCTGTAGCACGCTCTGTCATGCATTTCTGCACACTCTGACATATGTATTTTAAAACAAACTTTATTTTTTTAAGGCATATCGTTTTTATTTTGTTGTGATCAAAGAATGTCTTGAGCATTTTCTACTTTTTGGAAATAACTATGGTTTTTGTTGTGGCTTTGTATGTATTATATTTTTCATAGGATCAGGAAACGAGAGTTTGATAAATTTTTTTATTTCTTTTTCCTTTTCTGCCCTCCCCAGGGCATATGGAGTGCCCGAACCGGGGATCAGATCCCAGCCACAGTTGTGACCTATGTTGCAGCTGCAGCAATGCCAGATCCTCTAACTCACAGTGCTGGGTTGGGCATTGAACCTGTGTCCTCGCACTGCAGAGACACAGCTGATCCTGTTGCACCACAGCAGAAACTCTCATAAATTTTTTTCTGCTTCCTCATTTATCAGAGAAAATAAGTGGGAATAATATTAAAAATAAATCACCAAAAACTCCTCAAGAATAATGTAGAAGAAAACAAAGAGTGCAGTTACATGGTATAGAAAAGAAGAGGAGTAGAAACGTTCTACCTTGTGAGAGTTCCACTGTATGTCAAATGAGAGGCTCTTTGTTTAGGAGGCACCTTGTAAAGAAAGAGCTACTGACTTTATTCACGACTTTTCTTTTTGTCCTGTCTTCTTAGGGCCTCACCCAAGGCATATGGATTTTCCCAGGCTAGGGGTCAAATCGGAACTGTAGCCGCTGGCCTACTCTACAGCCACAGCAACTTCAGATCCAAGCCATGTCTGCAACCTACACCACAGCTCACAGCAATGCAGGATCCTTAACCCACTAAGTGAGGCCAGGGATCAAACCTGCTCACCCTATCAGGTGAGCCCTTAAAAGTACATCTGGGAGTTCCCATCATGGCTCAGCGGTTAACAAATCTGACTAGTATCCACGAGGACGCAGGTTCGATTCCTGGCCTTGCTCAGTGGGTTAAGGGTCTAGCGTTGCCATGAGCTATGCTGTAGGTCATGTGGTGTAGGCTTGGATCCCACGTTGCTGTAGCCTGCAGCTACAGCTCCAATTTGGCCCCTAGCCTGGGAACCTGTCATGAGTGTGGCCCTAAAAAGCAAAAAAAAAAAAAAAAAAAGGGTGCTTCTGGAGGTCAGGGAGATTCCCATGCAGGCCTTGAAGAAGCAAATAGCCAAGTTTCAGGAGGCTCACATGGCAACTTGGGGGGCCTCCAAGAGCTGAGAGCAGCCCCTAGTTGATCATCAGTGAGAAACCACAGTTGGGCCAACACCTGGAATTCAGCCTTGTGAGACCCTGAGCAAGGCCCAAACTGAACAATGTCAGCTCCTGTTCCACAGAAATCATGTGGTAATAAATGCATGTTATTTTAAGTCACAAAGTTTATGGTGATTTATTATACAACAATAAAAACCAAATACATCAAGATTAAAAAAAGATAATACCACAAATCAATAACCCAATTCTCAGTGAACATTTTATCTTCTATACATATAAGATAACTATTAATTTAAAAGAGGATTCGATGATAACAGAATGGAAAAGTTTGCATAATTGTTTTTCTTCCTTTTTTTACTTTATTTACAAGATATCCATGTTTCTTCTTCCCTCCCTCTCTCCCTCTCTCTCTCTCTCTCTCCCTCTCCCTCTCTCTCTCTCTCTCTCTCTCTCTCTCTTCGTCTTTTTAGGGCCACACCTGTGGCATAAGGAGATTCCCGGACTAGGGGTCAAATCGGAGCTACAGCTTCCAGCCTGCACCACAGCCACAGTAATGTGGGATCTGAGCCTCATTTGCAAACTATTCCACAGCTCATGGCAATGTTGGATCCTTAAACCACTGAGAGAGGCCAGGGATTGAACCTCCATCCTCGTGGATACTAGTCAGATTCATTTCCACTGAGCCACGATAGGAAGTCTAACATACCCAGTTTTGACATTGCCTAGTTTTAATTCTCAAGTTGTTGAAAGTTTAGATTTTCCTATTGATAATTCTGTTAACATTTGATAAATATGCCTCATTAGAACCCAAACTTAAGCTATGTAAGAAGGTTGAGAGGTATACTTTTTAACCAAGAAAAAAAGGACAATAGATTGATTATTCATATTTCCCTCTATTTCATGGACATTTAATGTTAGTTTAATGGTGTTCACCTTCTATGGCTTGTTAAATTGTTTGCTGTCTGGCTCGAAAATAAAATGTTATAGATAGCTTTTCCAAATGTAAGCCATTCATTTGCTCATCAAGCTTTGATTAGATATGTATCCTGTGTTTGGAAGATGTTTTACAATGCAGTTTTACAATGCAGAATCTGGGCACATCCTTTGTAAAAGAAAAAGGATCACCCTGTTATATTTTAAAATAGTAATAATAGTTATTAACTTTGTCAGATACCTTTTATGTACTGTCCTAGGTTCTTTACTGATAGATTTATATAAGATGTGTTGTTTTTCTTCTGTTAGTCTTTATTGATAGTTTTATGTAAGATGTGTTGTTTTTCTTCTGTTATCTTCTGCAGGTGATAGAAATAAAAATTTAGCCTCTCGACAGCTCTTGTTAATTGTCTAGAGAGTGGAGAAGAGGCCCTGTAATATTTTCTTCTCATGAAGAAACTAGCTTTTACGTAGAACATTTCATTAGTAGATCTAACCTTTAAATAAGAATGTTTTTTAAAAATACTAGAATATCCTCTAATATTTAATGCCTCTTGGATTCTAACATAATTGACAACATATGTGATCCATTTCTCAACTTCCAGCAGGACCCTTGTTAAAGAAAAAGCCCACAATAAACATATGTCTGTAGTATGTATGCTGTATATATGCATGTGTATGCACATGGATGTTCTGTGTATGTGTGTCACTGTATGTGTATGCACTGTGGTGTGTGTAACGGAAGGAGAAGAGAGAAAAAGAACATGATGGTAACTTACTGATGTGCTGTGATAATTTTGCTGAATGTTTTTTCTCTTCCAAAATGATAAAAGGATAATTTTAGATGTGCTGTTTAAAGGAGTGAACTTGATCCTGCCCTTTTCTGAGGACAGTTTTAAAAGAAGCTCATTTCTCAGAAGTTCCAGTCAAAATGACAAATTGTAAAGTACATTTTCATTATTCTAAGTATATTTTATTGGCAGTATCCTTTAAATGTTGAATTTCAGTTGATTTTTCTTGATCTTCAAAAAGCTCAGGGACCAAATTATATCCTGCAGGTTTTGTTATTGTTGTACTAAATTTCATGCTTCACTCCTTATGCTTAGTTTTATACTACTGTTAGATCAAGATTGTTTGAAGGTAGACTTGAATTCTGAGGTTTGTCTTCTAGACCAGTGAATTATTTTCTAATTTTTAAAAATGTAGTATGCATGTTGAATAAGCTGTTTATTTTGAGTGTCAGTGTGTTGTCATTTTTAGGAGCAGAACACATTTTTCAAAGAAAGAAATTACGAATCTCATAATGATGATTTATAGTACTATTCTTGAAGGTGGCTCTTATTTTAGCTGTTGTAAAACAGGAAGAAACATCATGGGGCATTAAAATATAATATCTGTAGTTACAGTAGCATACCGTTAAATAGAGTGGGGACATGAATATTTAAATTAGGGTGTGTTTTTTATACTATATTATTTCAGGAAGAAATTGCAAGCTCGGGAAATTCTTTGTGTCTTCGTGAAAGAAGATTCTAGTTTTTATAGCTCTTTTAAAGGAATATCTGCATCAGCAAAAGATTGCTAACAGTCATCACATTTGATTTTATTTAATATTTCTTAAACACATGCAGTTGTTTTTTATGAAGGGGGGGTTATGTTACTGATTCCCTGATTTAATTTTTACTCTCAGGGCTGACCTGTCATGCAGGATAAATCTTCAGCATGGCAAAGTTCTCTCGTTTTCAAGTACATAGCTAGATATCACATATTTGAATGAAAAAAATTACAGCATCATAGAAGGGAATCCATGTAAGAGGTTTTTAAAGCAATCCTTCGGTTTAAAGCAGAGAAGTATTCTACTATTAAACACTAGATTGTGTGAGATGAGTCTGTGAGTGTTCCAATTTAATATTCTTTATCTTTCTAAGTACTCTCCGCATGAATATAAATTTCAGCAGCATTAATATGCAGTCTTCAGAGTGTCTGAAGAAAATTATGATTTATGAGCCAGATAACCTATAAGACACGGATGTGAGCAGGGAAAGTAGTAAGAGTTAGAATCACAAGGAAATAATAAATAATGACATTATTTAGTAGAACAGTAAATGAAGCATAATCCTAGTGAGGGAGATGGGAAGAAGGGGAACAGACAATTGGAAGCATGATCCTGAGTGCTGCTAAGGCTAAGCACAGATCAGTGGGGAAGTGCAGGGGTGGGCTGGCCAGTGGGCCTGGGGTCAGAGGAAGGTCTCTGAAAGGACCTCCCATGAGGTCACAGAGCTCATAACTGGTGAGGTCCATATTCTAACTCAAGCTGTGCTAATTTCAGGGCATCCTCTCTCAACCACTGAAGTGTGGGCTTTAGATGGAAAAATCATCAGGTAACAGCTATTTGATCATTCATACTATAGGATCAGAGGAGGAAATTAATTTAGATGTGTTTATACTTCCAATAAGATGTGATTATTTCTTGAAAGACCTTAGAGAATCCCAGTGTCTACACGCATTATGTTTCTAATTTATAGCTCAATTCCCTTCCTGGTAGGAGAGCAGGATTGTAGTGAGAATATCTAAATATATATTTCTTTTTTTTTTAATTGAAAATTTTACTTGTAGATTCACATACAGTTGTAAGAAATAACAGAGAGAGACCTTAACCAGCTCTTCTCCAATGACCATTTCATAATGTACATGTATCAAAACACTGAGTTGTACTTTTTTTTTTTTGTCTTCTGTCATTTTTTTAGGGCTGCATCCGCGGCATGTGGAGGTTTCCTAGGCTAGGGGTCTAACCAGAGCTACAGCCGCCGGCCTACCCCACAGCCACAGCAACACGAGATCCAAGCCGTGTCTGCAGCCTACATAATAGCTCACGGCAACGCCGGAACCTTAACCCACTGAGTAGGCCAGGGATCGACCCCGCAACCTCATGGTTCCTCGTCGGTTTCGTTTCCACTGAGCCAAGATGGGAACTCATGAGTTGTACATTTTAAATATATGTCACTTTTATTTGTCAATTATGCCTCAATAGAACTAAAAAAAATTCCAAATTGATAAAATTGAATGTATTTTGATTTTGTTTTCTTTATTTCTTCCAAGGCTATATTAAAAATGCACTATACAAAAAATATTAAAGTCACACAAGTTTTATTGCCCCCTCAGTAATAGAAGCTACTGTCTTTAGAAAGAAAAAGTTCAATCTGATAGTCAGTGGGATTGTTATATTTAAGGTAGTGATAAATCTTGTGTTTACTGATCGTTTAGTAATTTTCTGACTGCTATAGGAACTGTTGTTATTTCTGTTTTACAGATAAAGTCATAGAGATAGATGTTAAATAACTTTAGTGAGGCCTCACAGCTAGTAAGTGGCAGAGCTAGGATTTGGGCACATATAAAAAGGTATTAGAATCTGGGTCCTTAACGATCAGCCTATATGACCACAGGGAGTAAGATGGAAAGATAACTTGTAGCTTCATCACAACTTGAAAACAAAAGGTCAGAATGTGGGAAGCACCCCAAAATGGGAATAATTTTTATTTACTATTTAAAAATTTCCCATTTTATTATTTACCATTTTAAAAATAAATAGAAAAATACCACATTTGATAGTTTCATCTTTATATTACTTTTTACCATGCCAACCATGAGCATTTGGATGAAGTTTGGGTTTCTCAATTCGGTTTATTATCAAAATAAGTAAAACTGTTATCTGCCTATTGTATTTATATCTCTTTGCAAGTTTTGTCAGATTTGAGGAGCAAAAATAGAGCTACCCATACAAAGGTTGAACATTAAGTAGAACCATTTATTAATCATTTCAGAAACATTTAAATGCTTCTCTTTCTCAAATGAGATTAGGTAGTGTGGTTGATCAGTATGTCAAAGTGTTTTCTAGTGTGTAAAAAATTCAAAAAAGATATTTGGGGGAAAAAGGAAAAAATAAAGGCTTTGTTGAACAAAATATATGAATTTGTATGCCAATAATTCTTATATTATCATACATATAATGTTGCCACTTTTATAGAAAAAAATTCACACTCTTTGCAATGAGGAGGGCAATAAAAGATATACATGGCACAGTGGTATGCCATGACGTTCATAAAGCCACAATGTGAACATGGCATGCCTTTTTGGGCCATCAATTTTATTAAAGGGCAATTTGAAACAATGTTTTTATTTAAAGAAAACAGAGAGTAGACCAAAATTTATTTGAATTTTTAAAAGATCCAGTCTGACTCTTCAAAAAAAAAAAATCTCAGAGTTGTGTCTGTTAAATTGGGGTTATACCACAAGACCCCAGGGTATATTCAATTTTTTATTCTTTAACGGAAATTGTTAAAAAAAATAAAAGGTTGAGAAGGACTGAGATAATGTGACTTTCCATAGTTATTCTCTTTCTGTATTGCTAGTAAATTTTTGATATTTATGAAGACAAGAATAAAGTTGGAACACTGTGCCAATAATTTTTATATACCTTATATGTACTGATCTGTGTTGCTCAAAGAGGATGGACAGGTGAAAAGTTTATTTGGTGAAAGAAAACAAAGAGCAGTTAATATATAATAAACAAACTACATGACATTTTAGATAGCATAGGATTGAAAAGTGTATGTATCCTTCCCCTGGCAATTATTCCTTCTTTAAGTAGATTTTTAACTGTTGTTCTCTGTCTGTAAAGATATCACAGCCTGTTCCAATATTATCATTTTCTTCTTCTATTTTTTTGTCATATGATAACAAAATCATGTTTACTTCTTAAGTAATACTGTTTCAGAAGGCCACAAAGACAGAACTTTGTTAAAATATAAGGAACACTGAAACTGAATGATGGCATGGATGGATTTTATTTGTGACTCTGTGGAGTGAAGAGAAATTCAAACTAAAATGCTTTGTAAGCCACGCTGTGTGGTAATATCAAAGCAGTGCAGTTCTTCTGTAAGTTAAAGGTTACACTTTCAATTCTATTTTTAGCGCATTCAGAACATGATACAATTTTGATGGAGCCACAATTCCTTAGGCCACTCTTCTCTTTTTGACTGTGACACCGAAAGACTTTTCCAGAAAGACAAATTATTTGTCTGCATGGTGTTAACCTCATAAAATTAGGAATGTTTTTTCAAATATTCATTCAAGTTTTTGAGTATTTATCATGAGTGTTTATCATGTGCAAAGCACCACGCTAATTGCTGGTTGGATATAAGAGTATTTGGAATCTAGTACTGTTCTCAAGGCTGTTTTTTCTATATTGGGCCATAATATTTTTACTGAGGTATAAGTGACAAGTAACATTGTTAGTTTCAGGTTTATGATGTAATGATACTTGTTTTTTGTTTTTTTATTTTTATTTATTTTGTTGAAAAAATTTTTTAATTTTTTGGCCATACCTGCAACATGTGGAAGTTCCCAGGCCAGGAATCAAACTCACAGCACAGCAGTGACAATGCTGGATCTTTTTTTAATTTTATTATTTTTTTAAATGATTTTTATTTTTTCCATTATAGATGGTTTACACTGTTCTGTCAGTTTTCTACAGCAAGGTGACCCAGTCACACATACATATATACATTCCTTTTTCTCACATCATCACCCTCCATCATAAGTGACTAGATATAGTTCTCAGTGCTATACAGCAGGATCTCATCACTTATCCCTTCGAAAGGCAATAGTTTGCATCTGTTAACTCCAAATTCCCAGTCCATCCCACTCCCTCCCCCTCTCCCTTGGCAACCACAGGTCTGTTCTCCATGTCCATGATTTTCTTTTCTGTGGAAAGTTTCATTTGTGCTATATATTAGATTCCAAATATAAGTGAAATCATCTGGTATTTGCCTTTCTCTTTATAACTTACTTCACTCAATATGAGAGTCTCTAATTCCATCCATGCTGTTGCAAATGGCATTATTTGTTCTTTTTTATGGCTGAGTAGTATTCCATTGTGTATATGTACAACATCTTAATCCATTCATCTGTGGTTGGACATTTGGTTTGTTTCCATGTCTTGGGTATTGTGAATAGAGCTGCAATGAACATGCGTGTGCAGGTGTCTTTTTCAAGGAAAGTTTTGTCTGCATATATGCCCAAGAGTGGGATTGTTGGGTCATATGGTAGTTCTATGTATAGTTTTCTAAGGTACCTCCATATTGTTTTCCATTGTGGTTGTACCAGTTTACATTCCCATCAACAGTGTAAGAGGGTTCCCTTTTCTCACACCCTCTCCAGGACAATGCTGGATCTTTAATCCACTGTGCCACAAGGGAACTCTTGATATTTGTATATATTGTGGAATGATTACCCACAGTAAATCTGGATATAACATCCATTACCATACATAGTTACAATTTTTTTTTCTTATGATGAGGACTTTAGATATAGTGTCTTAGCAACTTTCAAAAAGTTCAGTATATTGTTGTTAACTACAGTCACCATGCTGAGCATTACATTCCCAGGACTTATTTATTTTATAACTCGATGCTTGTATTTTTAGACTCCCTTCACCTATTTTGCACCCCTCACCTCACTCCCTATTGGCAACTATTTAAGGTTATTCTTATTTTTAGTCAGTGTCAGTTTATAAACCGTTATGTTCTATAGGTTTATACTTGGAATTCCTCTTTGCCCTAAATTTACCTACTCCACAATTTATGGGTTATTTCAAGTTACCAAGGAGATATTGTGCGTTCAGTCCTAGACCCCTGCAATAAAGTAAATATCACAGTAAAGTAAATCACACACATTTTTCTGTTTCTCAGTGCATGTGAAAGTTATGTACACACTATACTGTAGTCTACTTTGTGATAGCATTATATTTAAAAAAATGTTTACACCTTAATTAAAAATACTTTATTGCTAAAAATTTCTAACCGTCTCTTGAGCCTTAAGTGAGTTATTTTTTTGCCCTAGTAGCATCAAAAATCCCTGATGACAGATCACCATAACATGTAAAGCAATAATGAAAAATGTTGAAATATTACAAGAATTGCCAGTATGTGACACAAAACACAAAGTGAGTAAACACTGTTGGAAAAATGGTTCTGGTAGACTTGCTTGAAGTGGGGTTGCCACAAACCTTCAGTTTATAAAAAGAAACTCAGTACCTGCAAAGCAAAATAAAATGAATTAGCCTGTTCTCATTTGGGGTTTGATATACTGTGTGTGTATTTTGTCTTTATGCCATTCTGTAGATCTCTTTAATGCATATAATATCTTTTAAAATCTGTTCTATAGCAGCACCTGGATTGCAGGAATTGCTTTTGTCTTTTTCTGTACTTGCCATTAGGTCAGTGTCCTTTCAAAGTTGTGGTTACTTATGGATATGTGAGGGACACTGTTTTTGGTAACAAATGTAGACTAATATTTTTTCCTTTTGTTTGTAATATCCTTCTCAAGGATGCCCAGGGTTTAATGGATCTTATAGGCCACCTCAGTTCCTCAGATCTGTTATCTTTTATTTTTTATATTTAGTCTTTTTAGGGCTGCCCCTGCGGCATATGGAGGTTCCCAGGCTAGGGGTCAAATTGGAGCTGTAGCTGCTGGCCTACACCCTAGCCGCAGCAACGCTAATCCGAGCTATGTCTGCGACCCACACCACAGCTCACAGCAGTGCTGGATCCTTAAACAACTGGGCAAGGCCAAGGATTGAACCTGTGCCTGGATGTTTGCTAGTCAGATTTCGTTTCTGCTGAGCCACAACAGGAACTCCCAGGTCTGTTATCTTTGAGGAGTAGTTGACACAGTGTGGAGGAGGTCCCTGAGAGCTTAGTTTTCATTAAGTATAGTTTGGAGTATTTTTCCCAGAGTGTACTACTTCATGACGATTTTCTGCTATTTTACTGAGAGTTTTTTCCTGAAAAGTATTTATCTCAATTTGGCTGTCAAGAGCTGTGTCGTCTTCAGATTTGAGGTTTCACTTGAAAATCCTCTTAGCCCAGTTTGTCTTGAGTTGGTTCTTGTTATCCTTTCTCTGTTTCCTACTTCTAATCCATTTATTAGTTCTAAAAAACTTCCATCTGTTTCTTTTCCTGATTACAAAACATTACATACTCATATTAAAATTTGGGAAATTCATAAAGGCAGAAATAAGTAATCTCACCAATCAAAACCTGTGTCTGCAAGCATTTAGCATATGTTGTGGTAGTTCTATTTGCAGATATACCTTTTACATATTTGTGATGCCTTGTTCTACCATGCTTTGTATCCGTTTCTTACTTCATGGCTTTCAGTCTCTCATTTACCTTTTTTTATTATCTGAATGTTACTTTTCTTCAAAGATTACCAAATGATCTTTATAAAATCACTAAACAACTTAAATTGTTTAGGTATTACAAAGATATTTTTATCAGCAGACCTTCTTCCAAAGTTTACTGCCAGTTTTTCTCACTGTTACATAGTTGTCAATAAGCTTCAGACAGATCATGCTTTTGGTATTTTCATCTTTGTTAGATTATTTTCTTATATTTTTATATAAATAATTCAACCTACTCCAGACTTTCAGAATAGCTAATTGTTTTGAAAAAAAAAAAAAGTCTATGCTTATTGTCACTGCAGTTTTTCCTAATAATTATAGTTATTTATGTATTCTGGTTTTAATTTTTTAGTAGCTGGTCTTTTTTGATCTGTAGCACACATTTTTCTATGACTTACAAATACTTCTAATAAAGTCTCTGGACTTCTTGAAGTAAAATTCTTAAAATCACCATTTTTATGTTTAATACATTTTCATCTTTTTATACGTTATTATTTAAAGACAGAAGAATGATGTAGCAGATTCCTGGGTACCATGTGTTTATTATATTGTTGAGAAATGAGAAATAAAATATTACATATACAGTCAAAGCCCATCACATCCATCTTCCTCTCCCCAAGGGAATCAGTTCTAATTTGTAAGTTGTGATCATGAATGATTTGGACTAATTATTATGGTATTTATCTTTATTCTGTACCTTCACCCTTATCATCATTTTTTACAGTAGATTTTATAACCTGGAAATGGCAGATAATATTGATGCACTCTAAGTTTAGTCATGACCTGCCTCTTGCCTGAGCAGGATTAAGATGCAGTTTCAAAGAGGTTATATGTGTTTTCATTCAGTTTAATTTTATCCAAGCAATACTTAGTTACTTACTTTAACTAAGTAAAAAATAATACTGGAAAGCTCAACAAACAGTTGCAATTTCTCTATCCCTTCTCCACTCAAGGGGGCATGACTGATCTATCTTACATGTTTCGTCAAGCATTTACTTCCAGATTTTTAAATAATATATTTAAACAGCTGTATCTTGATTTTTAAATTTTTTAGAGATTATATTTTCCTTTACTATTGTAGAAGACAAAAAGTGAACTCTCTCCTGCAGCCTGTACACATACTTCTCCTTATATTCTCCAACGTTCATTTAAAAATCTTCATTAAAACAATTTGAATATTACACCTGAGCTCTGTGGTGCATTTGCCTGTGTTTCTTTTTTTGTATGATTTTTTCTAGCAGTAATTATTGCCTTGTTTTCTTTTTATATTTTTAGTTAACTATAGACACATCCCTAATCCTAAACCATACTCTTTGACAGAATTGTAAACCCCCTCTCAATATACTGAATCATCCTTGAAAATCTGCTAGTTGAATTTTATTTTCTGAAACAATCATCCTGGAGCCCTTAACTCTCACATTTTTGTGGATAACACTCTATGGTAGTTTTCTTAGAGTGAATGAAGGGTAAATGTTTGTGTAACTTTAGACATCTTTGTCTAAAGATGTCTTAATTTTCCCTTCTTTCAAATATCAACTGGTTATACAAATTCAGGGTTGGAAAACATTTCTTCTCAGAATTTTAAAGTTATTACCTCATTGCTCCCACCTCCTCATTCGTGTCATTCACATCCCACTGGCATCATTACTACATTGGAGCACACAAATGTATTTCCAGTTCAGCTCCTATCACTTACTGTTCCCTTGCCTGTAATATTTCTCCCCAAGATATCTGCATGGCTAACTCCCTTCTCTTTTTTTGAAAACTGCAAAAATTACCATTCTCAAAGAACCCCGTTCTTATCTTGTTAATTTTGCAGCTCTCTCCACCCTCTGGCATTCTTTTTATTTTATTATTATTTAAAAAAATTTTCCATTATGGCTGGTTTACAGTTTTCTGTCAATTTTTCAGCTGTACAGTGTGGTGACCCAGTTACGCACACATATATAGATTCGTCACAAGTGATTAGACATAGTTCCCAGTGCTATACAGCAGGATGTCCTTGCTTTTCCATCCCAAAGGCAATAGTCTACAACTATTAACCCCAGACTCCCATACCATCTCACTCCCTCCCCCACCCTCTTGGCAACCACAAGTCTGTTCTCCAAGTCTGTGATTTTCTTTTCTGTAGAAAAGTTCATTTATGCAGTATATTCCAGATATAAGTGATATCATATGGTATTTGTTTTTCTCTTTCTGACTTACTTCACTCAGTATGAGAGTCTCTAATCCATCCCCGTTGCTGCAAATGGCATTATTTTATTCTTTTTTATGGCTGAGTAGTATTCCATTGTGTATGTATACTAAATATTCTTAATCTAATCATCTGTTGATGGACATTTGGGTTGTTTCCATAGCTATTGTGAACATTGCTGCAATGAACATGCGTGTGCAGGTGTCATTTTCAAGGAAAGTTTTGTCTGGATGTATGCCCAAGAGTGGGATTGCTGGCTCATATGGTAGTTGTATGTATACTTTTCTAAGGTACCTCCAAACTGTTTTCCATAGTGGTTGTACCAGCTTACATTGCCACCAGCAGTGTAGGAGTGTTCCCTTTTCTCCACACCCCCTCCAGCGTTTGTTGTTTGTGGACTTATTAATGATGGTCATTCTGACTGGTGTGAGATGGTATCTCGTGGTAGTTTTTATTTGTATTTCTCTAATAATCAGTGATGTTGAGCATTTTCTCATGTGCTTGTTGGCCATCTGCATATCTTCTTTGGAGAAATGTCTATGCAAGTCTTTTGTCCATTTATCAGTTGGGTTGTTGGATTTTTTGCTGTTGAGTTGTATAAGTTGTTTGTGTATTTTAGAGATTAGGCCCTTGTCAGTTGCATCATTTGACACGATTTTCTCTCATTCTTTAAGTTGTCTTGTTTTCTTTTGATTTCCTTTGCTGTGCAAAAGCTTACATCTTGATTAGGTCCCATTGGTTTATCTTTGCTTTTATTTCTGTTGCTTTGGGAGCACCCTCTGCCATTCTTGATTTCCCTAAGTAAGTTTTAATATTTTTCTTTTTTCCTTATTATATGGAAAAATACTGTATAGTTTACTAATAAAATAGGTAAAATTTATTGCCTGCCTCTGTCAGTACCCTCATGCTGTACTTTACTCCCTGCCAAAATTTTGATTCCAAGAGAATATGAGTTTTTGTTTTATGTAAAATAAGTAACACACAGACACACAGACAGACAGACGGACACACACACACACACACACACATATACATATGCACACATATGTATAAGTCACCAGATGTATCCCTAAATGCCTGGAAACATGTCTGGCACATATAAGGAATTAAAAGAATATTTGTTGAATGGAACATTTTCTGGTTTTCCATGTTGAAGTTGAGAATTTGCCGATTTTCCTCATTCTGTATTTGTGATCTATTTCTGTCTCTAAGTTTTAAGATTATTTGTGGATCCCACTGTTCTGCAATTTGATGATGATATTATCTTGTGCTATGAGTTTTTGACACTGGAAACTCAAACTTATCATTCATGGAATTATTAATTTTATTTATCTTATGGGTTTCTTCTTAAATGAATATTGGATTGAACATTGTATTGAACCTCTAATTTTTTATCTTTTCTTTAATATTTTGATTTATTCTGTTTTTTATCACTTGATAGACTTCCTCACCTTTATCTTATTACAACATTATTTTTGTTCCTATAATTTTATTTTTAATAACACAGTTGTACTTTGCCCTTTTAAAAAGTAATATATTGTGCTGTTCTTGTTTCATTAGTGCCATATATTTTCCTCGTTCTTTGAGGGTATTGACGAGTTTTTATCTTAACTTTGTCTTTGCTCCCTCTGAGTTCCTTTACACTTCTGTTTTTTGTCTTTCATGGTAGATATAAATGTCTGGGGAACTGTGGCTGTCCAGGCACACTTGAGGCACTAAATTTTTAGATATATAGGTGTCAGAAAATCTTCCTAGCTGATTAGAGTATGATCAAGTCATCATTTAATTGGGAAACTCTAAAATTCCTTATCTGCAGCCTTTTTTTGAACTGTTATTTTTTAAATCTTTTTCCTGCTAGCATTCCTATTAAGAATATAGTAGGGGCTAAGGCTTAGAATGATAACAATCCCAATACTCAATATGTAAATTTTTACTTTTCTGTTTTCAATATGGAAGCCTGCCTTCTCTCTTATCCTCTACTGTGTGGAGAATGAAGACTTCTAAGATTGAATTTCTCTGGGGAGTAAACCTCCTATCACCTGCCAGTCAGCAGTGGGATAGTAGCTGGACTTCAGGGGCTTGCTGAGGGCACTTGGTAACCTAATTTGTTGTGTCTTTTGTTTTTTGATTTTTTTTTGGCTGAGCCCTTGGAATATGGAAATTCCCATGCCAGGGACCAGATCCTTAACCTGTTTTGCCACAGGACAACTCAGTTAACCCATTTGTAAAGAAAAATTTTGCAGCCTCATTTTTCACTCTTGGCTTATAAATTACTTGATGCCTTACATTTCAGAGACTTTCTGGGGATCAGCAGCTAAAACTGTCCTTCCTGCTGTGCTCCCTCCAGAACTCTCCTCACCACTCCCCAGACATATCTTCACTCCAGCCTTCTCTGCTCTGTGTTAGGACCACTCACTCTTTCCACTTAACTTCACTTAACTTCCTATCCTCTATGAATTTCTCTTCTGCTGTTATCATCTATCTAGTTATATAGTGTTATAGATCATTTTTTTAACTTTACCCTGACTTTAGAAGATTTTGTGGGTTAAGTAGGATTTAAATATTTATGCTTGTGGCCATCTTTAAGCAAATTCCCCAGTATGAGTATTTTAATGTGAAGCACAAACAGAATATGTTATTTCTGTCCCATTATTTTTGAGAGTCTATGATTCTGAGCCCTATATTTTGAATCAATTGCATATAAATAGTGCTAAGTTATTTTTAAATTCTATGTGCATTGCATTAATGCAGAGAAGTATATGGTGACTTAACAGATTTTTCAGTTGCATGACTATTGTGAGCAGGATGCTCACGAGTTATTCTTCATCTCCATAGAGACAAGGACAATGAAAATTTAGTATAACTGCATTAAAGGTCTTGTTAGAAGTTTGTTATTTTTAATTCTTAAACTATAAAGTAAAGTTTTTAGCCTCTGTTTGTAAAGACAAAGCACCCTGAGAAATTTAGTCCAAGGCTTCATCATCCACGTGATGTGGACCTCTGGGTCTTAGAGAGGTCTGTAAATTTAAAGTCTATCCACAATTAAAGTAAAAAAAAAATTATATCCATTTATTTGGTTTTCGGCAGAGGTAGAATCAATTAAAATTATGTCAAATTCAGTGGCTCTATTTTTCTTTTTTTATTTGGCAACAGAATCTTCTGGAATGGCAAAGAGAAAGTTCATCATCTACATCTCTTATTAATGAAAGGACAATTAACAAATACCCATATTTTTCCTTTTTCTGAATAAAACTAATGCTGAGAGATTTTTCTAATTATTTTAGTACCTTTGCTGTCTTACAATTGTTATTACTTTTGTTCAGAAAAAAAATACATGTTTCTGTTGAGGGAATAATATTGGCCTGAGAAATTGATGGCCTTTCTCTACTATAGTTTTTTCACCAACTGATGTATTTAGTCTCTGATGTGTGATCACAGATAACTGTGGGGCTAGATGATCTTAAACTCCCTTCTTTCTGGTCTCCCTCCCTTTCTGTGTTTTTGCTTTTCTTTTCTTTGATATTAAGATATGACTCTTGCTGTCACCTGGCTCATGTTCCAGGGGTAAAAATGTTTGTGCACATCATTGACAAACATACAAATAAATAATATCATATTACCATATGACTACTGTAAAAAAGTAGCAAATTATGGGGTGATTATGGACTATTTTTAAACAATCTTATTTCTTATCTAGTAGACAGTTATCACTTACAATTATGAAAATGTAATTAAAATAGTGTCTCATATGACTGAGATCTTTCACATATGGCTGTCTTTAGACCCCATGTTATGAAAAATTCACTGAGTATTTTCCACTGAGTGATTTGTTTACTGCTCAAAAATCTTAAAATATTACATCAAAGGAAAGCTTTCATCAAAAGAACCTCAGTGAAACCTCAAAACAAGCAAACACTCTATTCATCTGTTTAATGCATTAGCAAAGGCAGCGGTATTATCCCAGCTTATAAACTAACTAGACTCATAACTTTGGTCCTTTTATGTATGCTTTTCCCATGGTCAAAACCCTGCAAATTACTAAAAAACACTGGCAAGAAGAGAGGTTAAAAACAGGCATGCCATTTTATTTTAGCGGACCAAACATTTATTTGAAATGTTATCTGTATGAGACACTGGGAAACCCATTATCTGAATAGTCTGAATTGAGGTCCCTGAAGAATGTAACCCATTTAGGTTCAACATTCAACATTTGGGTTCTACATTCTTCTTCTAGGTTAATTTAAACCAATATGTCGATGTTTTATATGTTCCACATGTAGTATCCCAAAAGGTTGTGTTTTTTCTTTTGAGTTTTGAATATGCTGATCACCTTTCATAAACAGGACCATTCAATACACTTAGAAAAAAAATCTTTGTCTTTGGAGTAAGTAGTGGGAAAGAGCAATCATTAAAGACTGGAGTGTAGAATTGCTGTTGATAGAAAGAATACCAAGTGAGTTGAATGCCCTGTATTTTAAAAATGGGAGCTTCTAGAAGAATCTGCATTTATGCGATACCTGACATGGGAAAGGAATGCTTGATGAGTAGCCAATGATGTTGAACTTGCTGTATTTTCCAACTGACTTGTTTTTCTTATGAAGGCAGCATTTGAGTGAAATTGTGTTTGTTTTTCTTTCTGATAGGTTCTAATTGAAGTTTGAAGGTTCATTACACAATGCCTGGGAATATGTTGTCAAATACAATTCACCTCTCCCATAGTGAATGCTGGCATAATTTTATAGGACAGGGGATTGCAGAGTGCAAAACTCCCATCATATTTGGCTCCAATTTCATTCATCATAGACAGGATTTCTACGAAGTTTAGAACCTCTACTTTCAAATGTCAGTACACTGAAACAAATTAAAGAATGGGTTTGAATCTGAGTAGATGAACATTGGCATCCAAACAGTACTTTGTAGGTGAAATCTTATGTCTCTTTAAATTATGTTGAAAAATACAGTCTTCAGTGTTTCACAGATGTTTCACCTGAAATTGAAAAAACATGTTACCTCATCAAAGTCATCTTCATTTAAGTTTAATAAGAAAAATGAAACTCAAAGAACGTTTGCTCTTACTACACACACATTGCTCATGTAGCGGGACAAGTCTGATTTTATTTGAGAAATTGAATATATGTCGGTAGGCTTGGGTTGCTCAGTAAAGGAGTCTGCTTTACTGCGAGCACTCTTTTTATTAACATTTTATAAACTGGCTTGGTAGTTTCCAGTTCTGTGGGAAGAACAATATATCATAATAAACCTGTAATATAAATGTACAGGATACATTCTTGTTTCAAGAGTCTGTAAGAGGAGGCCCCTCATGAACAATTTATATGAGAGGGTCATAAAATGAAGTTCAGCAATAGCACAAGCAACTGCAGTGAATAGTATATTGTCAAGATCCTTTAAACCACGAAGAAAATATAGTTTCAAAAATTTATTACTGTTAATCCAAATATATATATTTTTTGTAAATAACAGTTGGAAGAAAGAGTTTATATTTTCTAGAAGTGCCAGGCCAAACATATATTAGACTAAATAAAGCAGGAAAATGATACCTGTTCTTGGTGAAATATTTTGTTCTGTTTGACAACTGGTTGTAATGATGGCTGTGCCAGTGTTATTTTTCTCTTGTGCCAGTTTGATAAAATTCTTTAAATATTAGTTTGTACTTTGAAACTGTTATATTTAGAGGAAAATTAGCTTGAGGATATGAATCAGATTTAATTATATGGTCATTAACCAAACTATTTAATTATTTGAAATAGATAATGTGAATGAAGATTGGGATTTTTCAATTTATTTTTGCTTCTATCTTGTTTCTTATTTATTTGAATCTTTCATTTATTCTTCTTTCAGCTCAGAGGGACTTAGTTCGCTAAAGGAAATGAGAAGTGATTTCAAGTATATAGGTTTCTGAGTGTTTACAAAACAAATAAACAATAGCAATGGTATTATCATTTATGGTATTTAAAATTGTGTTTAAACAGTTTAAAAATATCTCTTGAGTTACATTTGTTTTGTAATCTTAAAAAATGAATCTTTGAAATGTCTCCCAATATTATTCTCCCTCTGTATAGCAATATTTGAATATATTTAAAGTCACCTTTTATTCTAGTTTTCCCTTCTTAAGTGTACAAGCAATACATTAAAATAATGTACAAAGGCCTATACTTCTAGTCTCATAGTTCTTCATTTATTTTGAATTATAGTTTGCTCTTTGGATGATTAGATATATAAGCCAGCCTATCTTAAAAAATTTCTTAGGATACTATTCGTAGTATTAATTGTCAACAAGAACGATTGAAATCTATAGATAAACTTATAAGGAATAGAACATTTGTTTGAATAACTTGTATGATATTTAAATAGTAATATATCAGAACAAGTTTTTTTTTAATCAAAAAAATGTTTTTAATTATTATGACTTCACATTGGGTTCCAACCTGGTATCTACAATTTTTTTTTCCTTTTTGCTAAATAATGACCTGTGGTCTGAGAAATTGATCATGGATTTTAAAACATGGCTGTCTTTATATTAGTGTGGTTGACCCTTGAACAACATGGGCTTGAATTGCTTGGATCCACTATCATGTGGATTTTTTTTTTTTTTCAGTGAATACAGTGCCTGTATTTTTGTTTTCAGGGTCTTTAAGGGGAAAATTTTGTGTTTGATTAGAGATTACAATACATGAAATCAACAGAACTAGGGTTTGAATTCTAATTTGGTTCAAACTGTTTCAGCTTCCTGGCCTGGGAAGTCATTTATCATTTCCTTTTTTTTTTTTTTCTTAATGGATTTTATTTCAATTATAGGTGTACATAAGTCATCACAAGTCAGTTTTACAGATTTTGTATCCCAAACCCCCAGTGCATTCCCCCACCCCCCAGATTGTCTTATTTGAAAAACTAAGGTTTTCCAAAGTCTGTGAGTTATTGTCTGTTCTGTAAGAAGGTTCATTGTATCTTTTTAGTTTCCACATGTAAGCGGTAGCATTGGGTGTTGCTGTCTAATTGCCTGACTGGTTTCACTTCGCATGATAATTTCTAAGTCCATCCATGTTGCTATAAATGTTGGTAATTCGTTCCTTTTAATGGCTGAGTAACATTCCATTGTGTGTATGTACCATATCTTCCCTATCCACTCTTCTGTGGATGGGCATTTAGGTTGTTTCCATGACCTGGCTATTGCTTAGAGTGCTGCAATGAACACTGGAGTACATGTGTCTTTTCGAGTCATGGTTTCTGCTGGATAGATGCCCAGGAGTGGGATTGCTGGATCAAATGGTAATTCTATTTTGAGTTTTCTAAGGAATCTCCATACTGTTTTCCGCAGTGGCTGCACCAATTTGCATTCCCACCAACAGTGTAATAGGTCATTTCCTTTGTTTTTGAGGCAGAGACAGCAGTAGGTGGATTTTTGACTGTGCAGGGATCAGCACCTCTATGCCTCTAACCC
>PVHT020000077.1:26282145-26349985 GCA_004024745.2 Catagonus wagneri | reverse complement strand
CCAGGAGTGGGATTGCTGGATCAAATGGTAATTCTATTTTGAGTTTTCTAAGGAATCTCCATACTGTTTTCCGCAGTGGCTGCACCAATTTGCATTCCCACCAACAGTGTAATAGGTCATTTCCTTTGTTTTTGAGGCAGAGACAGCAGTAGGTGGATTTTTGACTGTGCAGGGATCAGCACCTCTATGCCTCTAACCCTCAGGTTATTCAAGGGTCAGTTGTGTAAGTTTAGATGTTAGACACTTGTTTAAGAGCAACTGAATATCTGAGTTAAATTCTTTTTAGTAAATACTAGGCTTCTCTGTAATGTTTGCCTTCTGTGGACAACATCTTGAAGTCTTTTCTGTTGTTCCTGATTATTTGAGTTGAAGTTGGGCCTTTCAACTCAAATAAATAAAATAAAACAATATATATAAGCACAGAAAATTAATTTGAACTCAAGGGATTTTCTTGGGCAAGGCCTCAGAGAATGTGCCAGCTCTTGTTAAGAAAGGCATTGTATTTAAAGGCCACATTTAGTTGAATAGATTGAAAAATCCTTATTATTTTGATTAATGATTCAATTGTTGTCTCAATGCTAAATATTCATAAAAAGTATCTATTCATTCACATTGCAAAATGAGGTCAATGTGCTGAGAAATGAGCTTTTCTTTATCAAATGGTTAATCCCGTACTTTCAAAAGAGCAAAGATCAGCTCAGCAAATAAGGTACCTGGGATAATGAAAGTACTGTACACAGGAAAACTGTCCTTTTGTTTTGAGTCTAGAATTGATTAATTAAATTTCCTTGTAGAAGTATTCCCTAAAACACATTGCAAGGGCAAAATCCTTCTTCTTTACACAACTGGTGAAGGTCTGTATTTCAATGACTAACAAGTGTAGGTAGGAAAATGTGCTCACAAATTTTATGCAGGTAGTTAAAAAAAAAAAAAAAAACTTACATTAGGGCACTGGGAATATAGACCCAGGAGGTGTCCAGGAGTGACCAGTCTCAATTCCTTCTTGCTGCTACAGGGTTTCTAGGCCAGGATCTTAGCACTGAGACAGAAACCATCATCAGAAGCTTTTGTTACCACCTGTGTGCCATGGGATTTATCTGACTGACTGCTAATGAACACATAGATTGATACTCTCTGCTGTTCCTCAAAACACACCAAATCAGACATTAATAAAAAGAGAAATATTAATGAAATCAATTTTAAAAGGAAAAGAAACAAATATTTTTAAAGGTACCAAAAATAATACAAAGAACAGTCAATATTGATTTTTATTAAATATTAATTGAGCAATATATCCATGTGGGCACTGTTAGATTGACCTCATGTGCTTTGCATGAATACTCACTTGTTATACGTCAAGCTTGGAGACACACTCCTGACCACTCTTCATTACATGTGATTCCAGTCTGATGTACTGAGGAGACCACCAGAATCTGTACTGAACAATACCTGATGAGTATATTTTCCAGACATTTAAAAACTATCCTTGCACAAGCGTGTAGGAGAACCCTCTGCCAATCAGGAGCTCAAGGTTTGCATGGGTTTCCAGGAAGAAGACCCCATTCTCTACATAGGAAAGCAAAGATTTTACAGCTCAGTGGATGATGAACATTTGAGTCTGAACTTTGTACCCTTGGTTTTTGTGATGTTTTCATTTTTGAATGGATAGGGACCAGCGAAAAAGCCAAAGAGAAACTACACAGATAAATCAACAAAATACTTTTATATAGTGAAAAAGAGTGGGAAGAAAATAAAATAGGTGTTGTGATAGTTCATGCGTTGGAGTCAATTTGGGTAGTGAGGAAAGGCTTTGCTAAAGGAGGCAGTGTGTTAGCTAAAGCTCAGTTGAAGGCGTTACAGCTATGAGAGATCTCAGATGCAGGTGGTTCTAGGTGGACAGAGAATTCAGAGATCCTAAGATGTGAATGAATCTCTCAATGTGGGATGAACTCCTTATGTTTAAAAACCATAAACAAATCTATAAGGGCCACAATACTGTGACTAAGGGTAAAGGTATGGGGTAAAATCAAAAGGCATGAGTGGCTAGATTGATCTTGGAGGGGCTTAGTTTGAATCTTATAAGAGTATGGGAAACCAATTGATGATTTTGAAACTGTACTTGTTTAATACTGTTTTACTCTGCCATTCTCTGGAAAACAGATTGTAAGGAGACAAGAGTTGGAAGCAAGCAATTCTTGTAGTCAAAGACTCCACAGGAGACTTTACCAAGTTCGGTTTCTATAATTCCCAGACTGAAGGAGACCACTAGGGCTTCTTCCTCAGTTGCTCTCATGTTACAGGCCAGGACGGCTGAGCAGATGAAATTTGGGACCAATTACAACTGTTAGTTTTGACTCACTCCTAGGCCACTGGCATAGGGTTAATGCAACTACAGGGAGGATGACACAGGGAAACTTTTTTTCTTAAACCTTTTCTTTGGTCTCCAAAGATGCAATAGCACTTAAATAATTACATTTGTGCAATTTAACTGAAGTTTTGAAATCTTAGCTTATCACCAATCTTCCAATTTCTAAAGGCTTGTTCACATGAATTCCCAGTTCTTTAAACATATATTTTAGTTATTATGTTGCAACTTCTTGTGTGGTTTTCAATATTTGGCTTAATATTTTTATTTTAAAGAAAATTCATATTCTGTATACAGAAGCCATAATAACAACGTTAACTTTTTATATAGAAAAGGAAAATAAAAAAAATGCTGTATTAGTGGAAGGCACAACATTGGTGTTCTCACACAGGTTCAGGTCTAAGGCTGGATAAAGATCAGCACCAAATAAAATTATAGCTGGTGTTTCAGTTATTCTGAAGTCCAGAAAATATAATAAACAACTAGAATCTAGGTAGAAATCAGTAGAAATAATTTTTATTTTAGAATAAAATAACTTGACTGAAATAAAGAATCTGGCTTTTAGGGGAAAATATATCATTTTCTTTAAAATGTGTAAGTTATAAGCTTCAAATTACTAGCATCATTATGATTGCTAATTTCCAAGTTTAATTCTTATGGAAATTCAAATACTCTAACCTCATGTCATATTTTAGCCACAAGTTGTTTGGTTTAATAATAAATTCTTGAAAGAATGCAAACTAGGTGTTCCTGTTGTTGCACAGTGGAAACGAATCCAACTAGGAACTGTGAGGCTGGGGGTTCAGTCCCTGGCCTTGCTCAGTGGGTTAAGGATCTGGAGTTGCTGTGAACTGTGTTGTAGGTCGCAGACGTGGCTCGGCTCTAATGTTGCTGTGCTGTAGGCCGGCAGCTGTAGCTCTGATTGGACTCCTGGCCTGAGTACCTCCATACCTCCGTGTACCGTGGGTGTGGCCCTAAAAAGGGTGGAAAAATGCAAACTAATGGCAACTTTTATTATGTTATAAGGTATTTAAAAAAAAATTACTCTTGGAGGGAGTTCTCTTGTGTAAAGGATCCAGCATTGTCACTGCTCTGGCGCCAAGGTTTGATCCCTGGCCCAGGAACTTCCACATGACATAAGCATGGCAAAATCAAACAAGCAAAAGTCTGCTTGGATAAAATATTACGGAGTCTGAATACAAAACATGATGGAAATTAAAGTGTGAAGCTCCTCCAAATATACTGTCACTTTAAATAGTTCTCCTCTAAGTTACATGACCTATCAATATTAAGAGTGAGTTTTTGCAGCTGCATTTGATTTTACCAAGCCCCTGTGGGTTTAGTAAAGAAGGTGGCTTATTTGGAGCTTATAACTGAAATTGGATAAGATTCGAGGGTTTAGTAGATATAAATATACTTTAATTAAAAAAATCAAAAATGGAGTTCCCTTCATGGCTCAGTGGTTAATGAATCCGACTAAGAACCATGAGGTTGCGGGTTCGATCCCTGGCCTTGCTCGGTGGGTTATGGATCCGGTGTTGCCCTGAGCTGTGGTGAAGGTTGCAGACGGCTCGGATCCTGCGTTGCTGTGGCTGTGGCGAAGGCCGGCAGCTACAGCTCCTGTTAGACCCCTAGCCTGAGAACCTGCATATGCCGCAGGTGCGGCTCTACATAAAGGCAAAAAGACAAAAAAAAAAAAAAATTAAAAATTGCTCAAACAGCTTTTCTCTAAAATTTATTCCTGAATATCAACAAACAAACTTGCATTTTTTTCATTTTTTTTCTTTTCAGGGATGCACCTAAATATGGAAATTCCCAGTCTAGGGGCTGAATCAGAGCTGTAGCTGCTGGCCTGCATCACAGCCTCAGCAACCCCAAATCGGATGACATGTTTGCAACCTATACCATAACTCACACCTGGATCCTTAACCCACTGAGTGAAGCCAGGGATTGAACCTGCATCCTCATGGATACTGGTGGGGTTCGTTTCTGCTGAGTCACAATGGGAACTTTTTAAATATATTTTATTAATATATTATATATTTTTTATTTAATATATATTAAATAAAAATATATTTTTTATTTTTATTTATATTATATTTTATATAATATATTATATATATTTTTATTACTATATGATATATATATTTTAATATATTTTAATATATTATATATATTTTAGTATATTTTATTAATATATTATATATATTATATAAATTTATAAATGTAATATATTTAATATATTTTATAATAGAAAATTCAGTTGCTGGAAATTTGTTTCTTATCAGAATACTTTTTCTTAAAATGTGTTTTATATTTAATTATAGAATTATCATCATTGAGTTGATCATTCCCCATTGGTTTGTCTACACTAGCTGTCTTTTGGTGAAATGAATTAAGTTGTAATTTGGAGTAACTGTAGCTTACAAAATAGTTAAACATGTCTCTGGTGGGAGGTGCTAACCTTTTGCATGTCTCTCGAAGCGGGATTCGCTTGCTAAAGGCTGGTTTTCTTAGTGACTCTGTAGGAAGGTAAGAATAGAAGCCCAAACTACTCCTCTCATTTCCGGGCAATTGTATCCCTTTTTCCTGCTCTGACCAATTTTTCCCCTGACTCAGGAGGGTTGGGTGCCCATGACTTTGGCATTTAGCAAGAGGCCATCTTCTTTGCCCTCCTTTGCCTGGCACTGGAAAGGCACCATGAAAAGCAAAAAATACTTAAATTTCTTACATGGAGAAAGCATTCTCAGCATTTTGTTACCTGTATTTATAATTTAACCTGATATCATTATTGATAACTTAAAATTCAACATATTATTATTTTTTTGATCACACCAGTGGCACAAGGAAGTTCCCAGGCGAGGGATCAAACCCCACACAACAGCAGTGACTGGAGCTACTGCAGTGACAATGCTTCATCCTTAACCTGCTGCAGTACAAGAGAGTTCCTCCAAACATTATTTTATCAGGCAATTATGAATACATTTTTATGTGCTTAGTGTTGTAGTTTAAATGAAGTAGTTACCTGCCTTCAAGAAATTGTACAGCTGGAGTTCCTGTTGTGACTCAGTGGTTAATGAACCCGATTAATATCCATGAGAATGCGGGTTCAATCCCTAGCCTTGATCAGTGGGTTACGGAACCCACTGTGGCGAAGGTTGGCAGCTACAGCTCCAGTTCGACCCCTAGCCTGGGAACCTCCATATGTTTCGGGTGCAGCCCTAAATAGACAAAAGACAAGAAAAAAAGTGTACAGTTGTCTTTTAACAATATGGGTTTGAACTGCATGGGTCCACTAATGCGTGTTTTTTTCAATAAATAAGTACTATAGTTGATTCTTGAACAATGGGTCAGCAGGGTTAGGGTCACTGACCTCTGAATAATCAAAAATCCACATTTAACATATAGTTGACCCCCCCCCACCTGAAGGTTCGCCACATCCTCGGTTTTAACTACTATGGATTGTGTAGTACTGTAGGATTTACAACTGAAAAAATCTTCCTATAAGTGGAGGATCAAACGTCTGTGCTCAGTGGTCAGTGGTGTCATACTTCATGGTCCACGACTGGTTGAGGCCACAGATGCAGGGCTACAGACACAAAGGAAGTGCACACATGGAGGGCCAACTGTGAAGTTATAAGTGAATTTTTGATTGCACAGAGGGTAAGCGCCCCTAACCCTGGTGTATTTGAGGGTCAATTATATGATCATATTATGGATAGGATGAGAAATGTGTATTCACAGAAAAAAAATAACATTTAAACACTAATAGAGAACTTAGGCAAGTAGGTGATGTGAGAATACAAAGGAGGATGAGAACCATTGCCAAGTAAGTAAACAAAGAGAGCCTTCTAGAAGAGGCAGACTTGTGCCAGAACTTGGAGGATGTGTTGGGATTAAATAAGACAGAGGTTAGAGGGAAGACAGGCAGTCTTCCAGGTAGAGGGTCTAGAAACAAATCCTGTAAAAGGAACTGTAGTGTGAGTAACTTACTGAGGTAGAGCTCTCTGGAGAAACCTGTGAGTGAGGGTAGCAGTAAAGAGGTGGGGAGAAACTGCATAGTCATTTCAGGGAAGCTGAACCTCAGCCTGCCGTCTGGAGAGAGAATTGCATTGCAGAATGGGTTTCTTATTAAGGAATGAGGTGCCAGGGTTTTGCACCCTGTATCAGTCAGCCATTGGCTGCAGGACAGTGGGTGGGGTAGCGCAAGTAGTGTACTTTATGGGGTGAACCAGGCCAGGTGACTCTGGAGTGCCCACAGATGGCAGGTCTCTGGAATGGTGTAGCTGCAAGCCATTAATAGCCAACCCTGGCTGCATCTGGGAGAGGGGTGCTCAGGCCTGGAGAAGCATTCTGGGCATGGAACCAATAGAATTTCCTATGCTGGGGAAATGAATATTGGGAGCATAGAGTGTTAGCTGTGAGAGGTAAGACCAGCCTGCTGGGCAGTATCCACTAGTGCAGATTTGTCAAGAGTCCTAATTGGTATTGCTGTATTAATTATCAGATATTGCTCCTTTATACATTTTTAAGATGACACTGTTTTAAAAAAGCTTACTTTGTGAAAGATCTATATCCTTACCTTCCTTACAAATAGGACAGTCCATTGATTAGGAGCACTTGATTTCCATCGAGTCAGGTACACCTGGACTTAGACCATGGCTTTGTCCCTTGCTTCCTAAATGGCTTTGTGTGAGTTACTGAACCATGCTGAACCTCAGATTCCAACTGTAATATGTGAATAATTGTATTTCCCTCATGCTTATTGTATTAAATTCAGTAATCCATGTGAAATATTAAGTAGTGTATGTTGCATAGTATATGTTCAATGAGTGGCATTTATTACTTCACTCCAAGTGAGTTAAACTTTATTCTTTCAACACAGGTATTTGGGGTCACTGTTGATTCTTTTTGGGGGAAGATATTGACAAAGCCTTGTGACCAGGATGAGACAAATGAAATGCCTTGGGCACATTTGCATTTGCCTTCTTAAATTTTATGTTGAAAGGCACCTCCCTCACCTCCTCATTGAAAAGTAAATATTTATACTGAATTAGAAAAAAAAGATATTAGAAGGTATGGTTTACTGATATGTTAGAACATCCATAAAAAATATTGCAAAGGAAAATATATTAATGATGAAATGCTTTTAGTAATGCCTTGAGACTAGCTCTGATCCAGATGATCTCTGTGTCTCTTGTAATGGCTTTCCAATATTCTGTGTAAAGTGTTGGCATTGTTTTAGTTATAATATTGGTATTTCAATTTAGTATTAATGTCCTTTTATTTTCATGATATAGAATTTCAGCTGGGTGCAAGAGTTGAAAATACATGGAAAATAATACTTGCAATGTGATCTACTTTCTTATCAATTTAAAAGTAATTACTAGTAAGTTACTATACTGCAGTGGGGAAAAAAATGAAGACTAGTAATTTGACAATTGCTGCCCTAATAGCTTAAGTCATTTTTATGTGGGGCAATCCTAAATCAAAGTCCTTGTAAGATGTTGCAGACCTCTTAATAGTTTGGCTCAGGTGCTAATGAGCCTGGGACATTACAGCTCATTTGAGAGCAGGAATCATGATTTCTTTACTGTGCATTACTCCTACCTCTGGCTTTGGCTCAAAGACACAGCCATACAGAGAAGGACATTGATAATAATAGAGTTTGACATTTTTATAATTTTTCTTCTGCCAGCATCACTTTATAATTCTTGAGTAAAAAATAATAAGGAAGCTATTTAAAAAATAGAAGAATCTTAATTTTAAATATATTATCGTGTACCTTTTTCTTTTCTTTAGAACACCTTTTAAAAACTATTGATAATGAAAAATATTGAAACTATAACAGCATTTATGGCACGATTTTTTTAAAGACTCCTTTTCATTATATGCTTATCTAACTAAATGACTCAAGATTTAGTTTGTCTTTAGAGAGTATTAATTTTATGGGTTTACTGGGTTTTCTCATGGGATTTTTTTTTTTTTTTTGTCTGCACTTGGGGCATGCAGAAGTTCCCAGGCCAGGGATTGAACCCAAGCCACAGAAATGACAGTGTGAGTCCATAACTGCTAGGCCACTAGGAAACTCCCTTCAAGGGAATTTGAAGTTGAAGGAGGGAGGGTAGAGGAGTGGGTGGAGGAAGAATGGAAACTGCTTTTTCTGACTCATGGAAGTAGGTTCAAATTGCAGGAAGAGATGAAAGAGTCAGTGAGACAAAGGACCATTTTGGTATAGAGTTAACCTATTGCTTTACCTGTCCCACGAATAATGACTTACTACAAATGGTCAGCCACCACGGGAATGGATGGAGTTCCTGTTTTGTAGTAATAGTGTTTATAGCTGGTGCTCCCTTCCATAAATAGCCCTGGGAACTGCCTTTGAGCATATATGCAGACTTGCATTTCAGGTAAATGCATTTTCCTTCTAAATTGCTCTTTAAGTTTGCACATTAAAACTGACCTAGTGAACCATTTAAAAGACCTAGATATATCACACAGTGACTGTCCCAGTCAGGGTAAATCATCATCCACCAGCATGCTGTGCACAGTATGTCTGCTGGCTGGCCTTTCCTGTAACTCAAGGTGATCCATTTATGCCCAGTTAACCTGGTAACCCTCTAGTTGCTTTATCAAGCATAGACTTCATTGTTGAAGAGGTCATAATGGGACAGAAGGTATCCTCACATTTTATGGAAATTGTTGCTTGAAATCACAGAATATCTGCTGTGATTTGCTAATACACAATTTTCCCCAAAAGACATACCTTCATGATTTGTGTAAAAATCAATTCTGTTGGTAGATAAGATCTTAAGCTCAAATAGTCATACCTCTTGCAGTATGTAGCAGTATGCCAGGAGATAACCAAAACTATAGAATGAACATGGTACTACTATATTGTGGAATATAAATTTTTCTTAAAGATTTTAATGTGGAGTTCCCTGGCGGCTCAGCCGGTTAAGGATCTGGCATTGTCACTGCTCCAGCTTGGGTTGCTGCTGTGGTGTTGGTTTAATCCCAGGCACTACAACTTCCACATGTTGTGGGTGTAGCCAAAATAAAAAGATTTTGATGAGTCATGGGGTAAGAAAAACAGTTTTGTATTAAAATACGTTCAGACATTTATGGAATGTAATTGAAAGTTCACGTGTAGTTTTCACACAACTCCCCCAAATTAATACATTTTCTGTGGTACTAATTCAGACTCTTCTGCCAATAGTATTAATGGTTTAGAAAGGTTTGAGAAATGTTGTCTTAGGCTGTCATTGATTTTCAAAGAAACATTTGCATCATTAAAAGCTATTGGGAATGAGCCTGTGGATTCACTGATTCATTTATTCATCTTTCTATCCATCCATCTATCTACTCATTTAGTCACACTATAAATATTTATCAAGTCACTCTTATGGACTAAGTACTTTTTATTAACTTTGAATATCGAAATTAATCAAATAGGAATTGTATCTGCTTTGTGACAATCTATTGAGAAATAATTTTTAAAGTAAATAGCATATGGTGAACAAAGTAAAGCAGTAAGTTAAACAAGATGCTGTAGGAACATACGACAGAAAATTAATAGATTTTTAGAAGAGCTAGAGAAGATTTCCCAGAGGAAGTAGCAGCTAATCTGAGATGAGCAGAGGTTCAGGTAAATAGAATTTGAAGTGCAGTTGGGGCTGGGAGGTTGGGAAAGATTGTTTCAGGCAAATCATTTAGCACTTTAGCTTGTAAGGATGGCCCTAGATGAGAAAGTGTAGGACCTTTCTGAGAACAGAGAAAAAAATGTATGTGTGTATGTTTGACTGGGTCATTTTGCTGTACAGTAGAAAATTGACAATACTGTAAACCAGCTATAATGGAAAAAATAAGAATCTTTGAAAAAGAAAAAAGAACCTAGAAGTTTGGAATGCTTGGAATTTTAAGTGTGGGGACAGTGATGGAGAAGAAAGAGGAAGCAGGAATCAGAGGGAAGGAGTGGAGGGAGGGAAGGTTGGTATGGAAGAATCTGATCATGAAACGTGTTGTGAGCCTTGATAAAGAGTTTCAGAAAATCCCTGGGATATCAGAGAGGAAAATGAATCAGAGGGGCAGGACAGGGCAATTCATTAAGAGGCAGTTAAGGTAATTGAAAGGATTGGTGATAATGACCTGAACTACGATGGTGGCAATGGAGATAGACGGACATGAATGGACGGGCATACTTTTTGCTCTTTCTCCCCTTCCTTCCTTCCTTCCTTTCTTTTTATTTTGGTAGTTTGACCCAGAAAGAACTGGTAACTGATTAGACGTAGAGTATGAGGAAGAAAAAGGGGTTAGGCACGATACTCAGATGTTTAAGTTGGTTAAAAGAAACAAAGATTTCAGGAGGAAATCAGAGTTTCTATTTGGATTTTTTTCCCTTTTTATTTCCAGTGCTTGATAGATACTCATATGCAAGTATCTAAGTGCCAGTTGAAAAGACTCAAAGCTTAAGGGAGAACTCAAGCTGGTGATAATGATTTGGGAAATTTCAGCATATAAATAGTCATGAGAACCCAAGGGAATGAAAGATGTCACCCAGTGTAGGTTTGTAGGATGAAAAGAAGGAGTAATAGGAACACTGGAAAATGTCAACATGAGAGAGGAAGATGCTTTGCTTGAGGGTGTACTCTACATTTTGATTTTTCTATTTAAGAGAAGCATCATTAACAAAATAAATGAATTTTTGCCGTATTTCAGACTATATTACAGTAGTATGTCACTAATGAATGGTATATGATGTGAATGCTGTTGACATTTGTGAGGAATGTTTCTTGGAAGCTTCAAAGCTGTAATGTCCTCCTAGTACATATGAATCCCAAGGAAGTCTGAAAAGTTAAGGTTCATGGTTGTGTTGCAAGATATTCTTCAGATATAGCACTTATGAAACTGATCTGTACAATAGCTTTGTGACTCAATGGCAATATATGGATATAGGTTATTATTATTATTACCCCAAATTGGGATTCCTAGTAAAATAAAGTAAAGCTGTTATGTGCAGCCAAACAGAAGACATAATTTGTATTTGGCTGTATTCTCCTCTTTGGATCTGTTCACAGATGTGTCTTATTCCAGTGATACCTGTGATAAATGTGTTTTCTGGCCTATAACCTCTTTCTCTGGATCACCTTTGGTTAGAAAGAACTTCATGTAGCTATGTGATTACCTTACAGCCTCTCCTCTTAATCTATCTATCTTTCTTTTCTTTCCTTTCTTTCTTTTCTTTCCCCTTCCTTCCTTCCTTCCTTCTGAAAGAGAAAGAAATTCTTAAACTACATGAACTAAATTTTACTTACTATAAATGCTGGTTCATTAGTTTCAGTGCTGCTTTCAGCCACTGTTGCTTCAGAGGAATGATTTTATATACTTTACATTTCACCTGAATTTGGTTTCTGTTGAGACAAGTATTTTCTGAATATGTTCTCACTTCACAAAATTAATTTATTTTCAGTCTCTCTCTAGTTTTACCACAGTTTTCATAAATAGCTTTATAGCAGAAGAAAATGTATTGAAACAACTTTAAGACTTTAAATTTTTTTCTTATTTGCCTCAGAGAATATGTTTGATTCATTCCCTTTCTAGATTGGAAATACTGCAAAATCAATGGTTTACTTTTCCATGAATTCCAAATGTACACATTCTAGTTAAGAAACTTCAGCACTGTCAGTTGACTTTGTTTTAAGGGGAACTTCTTTTTTGAAAAGAAACCATTAAAAAATATTTCCTGATATACTCAATGAGAGAAGATGAGTATGGAGTCGCAAGCCTGTGATAAAATAAGTATCTTGGGTGTCTCCCAGCTTCACCGACTAGCTAATGAACTCACACATTAACAGCACAATTTTGAGATTCAAAGCAGAGCCTGAGGGAAACTACCAATGAATGTCTGTAACGAATTATTGGAACTGCTTGTGGTGAATACTTGAAACTTCAAATATTAAGTCTGTGTATCCCAAGAATCCAATTATTCTTCAACTTTTTTTCTTTTTCTGAGCACCTGCTCCGTGTCTTAAGCACAGACACTGAACAAAAAAACAGATCTTTCCTTTCTTTAAAGACCTTTGCAGCTTAAGGTGGATGCAGACTATAATCAAAGAATTAGGCTAACAGAAGTATAATACAACATGGGATAGCATAAGGAACAGGGTTCTTGAGAGTGTGTCACTGAAGAATGTGATTTTTCAGGATAGGTAGCACTCATGAAGCAGCTCTCTGAGAAAGTGACCTTTGGAGTATGTGTAGGAGCCAGGTGGGCAAATTTGGGCAATGTTTTGGGGAAGGTGTTTAGAGAGTGAGAAATTCGCATAAACATAGTCTCTTCTGGTGTACTCTGGAGGGATCATCTAGCCCTCAAAGGTAAGGGGAAGAGAGTTTGAACTGAGAAAGGGGCCAGATTATGCAAAGCTTTTTTAAAGGTTATGTTAAAGATTTGGTACATTATCCTAATTAAATAATGCTGACCATTTAGGGCAGGGATAGGCAAACTTACTTTGTGTAGGACCAGGTAATAAACATATTGTCACTTTTCAACTCTGCCGTTGTAAGGGATAAGCAGCCACAGACAACATGTGTGTGAGTGGGCCTGGCCGGGTTTCAGTAAAACTTTATTTACAAAAACAATTGAATGGCAAGATCTTGCATACTCCCGAATTATGTAAAATCCTAAAGTTAGTGCCTTGTTTCTCCATTAGAACTGGCACAGGAATATTTTGGGGGACGTTAACAGTGCGTAGTCAGCAAACACCAATATACTTTATATGTTGAAAATTAGGTTAAGAAAAAAAATTGAACTCCTTTGATTTTTTCCTTTGTAATCATGCCATGGAAGAAAGCAGAAGCCCGGTTTATCTGCCAAGAGAAAGAGCATAAAGACAAAATAAAATGCCAGAAACTCGATTACAAGAGGGAATGAGTACTGAGAAAATGCTAAAAAGGTTTCTTGAAAAGCAAAAATCTCTTGGGATGTGAACTTGTTCAAAGCATGCATTAACTTGCCTCTTGCAAGAACAAACTGTGTTACAGGGCTCTGCTCCAGCTTGTCTGATATACAGCACCTGTGGTCTCCATAGACAGCAGACTCTACTTGAAAAGAATTGAGTTTAGTGCTCATGCTATAGAGAATGATGTCCTGTCATAAAAGTGTTCAGAGGAAATCTGGAAAAACTAAAAAGACTTTAAAAAGTGGATTTGACTTCCCCTTATAATCACGGCACTAACTTCTTAGAGTAACTTCATAAAACTTTCTTATGCTGTAGTGACCAGCTCATAAATTCTTGTCAAAATTACATAGTGTATTTAAAAGATTTTGGAATTATGGCACTGGGCACAATTTAGAGAAGACATTTCTTACTCAGGATGAGTTAGGATATGCTGCAAAAAAACAAACAAAAAAATCCAAAATTTCAGTGGCTGTAAGCAACCAGTTTTTTATTTTTTTATTCACAGTACGACTTCACAATAGTCAGCACAGAGCTCTACTGATTTTAGTCACTAATGGAGCAGTCATCATCTCAAATTTGCTGGTGGCCATGATGGAAGGAAAGAGAGCTCTGGAGCAGTTGAATGTTTGGCCCAGAAGTGATTCATACTTTTCTCATGACTCATTGGCTAGAATTAGTCAAGTGGCCCCCACTCACCCATAATGGGCCAGGATATACAGCTTTACCATCCATGTGCCCAGAAAGTGGAAAGTTGGAAATATTTGGCAAACAGCATTGAAGATTATCACACACACACAGTTTTATATTTGTTTGCATAATTATTTTACTAATGCTTGTCTCTTCAACTTGATAGGAAACAGCGTAAGAGCGGGGACTGTGATTGATTTTGCTCAGTTCCCTCCATTTAGTGTCTTAGAACAGAATCTGGCACACTGTGGGGCTCAAAAAATATCTGTTAAGTGGACGAAGCTATTGATGACTGACCATGCAAGATAATGTACCATTTCTTGTCAGAGTCTTCAGAAATTAGAGTTCTGCCTAATACTGTCCTTGAAGTTGCTATAAAATCACTATTGAAAATTATAGCCTGAAAGTCTCTCTTTAACCAGATACTATTTAGAAGGAGCTGCAGATATTTTTAAAAAATTTACCTTTTCCTCATGATTACAAGGGAGACAGTTGAGATGGTGCACATTTAATCTTGGCTGGGGTGGGGGTACTGTATTGGTTCGTGCTAGTCAAGATTATTCTGCTATAATAAACAGCCCCTGATTTTGGTGGCTTGATATAATAGGGGTTTATCTTTCTCTCTCATTACTTGTCCAACTTAGATTACTAGGGATGTCAAAAGAGGAGCTCTGCTCAATATAGCCGTGTTAGGACTGAAACTAATGGGAGCTCCACTGTATGGACAGTTGCTGGGCACTATGCCTGATGTAGGGACACCTAGATGGTCTGATGCCTCTACTCCTTTCTTGGCCAGAGTGACAAGTTCCACTTATACCTGTAGGTCACTGTCCAGAGTCCATCACATGGCCTCGCCTAATGCAAGGTATCTGAGTGATGTAGAAGAGCAGATGAGATCTTTGGAGGGCACTACCTTTTTTACTACACAGATAATCTTGACAGAGATAGTTGAAAGGTCTAAATGTTTATATGTAGATATGTACAGGACCCAGTTTGGAACTGTGGGGGTTTCTTCCTGGATATGGAACTCACTAGAAAGGAAACACATATTGAGACCATGGAGGATAGAGTAGATCAGTCATGGCTTGCAAAAGCTATCAATGTAACTGATACGATGATACAATGAGTATCAAGTAAGAGTCATATCTGGTCCCAATAAATGTAGGTTTTCACTGCTGCTATGGTACAAGACAAAGTCTATCTGCCATTAGGAGAAACATATTATGAATTGATGTCAACAGTCATTTCTGATATAATGTATTAGAATGGTGCAGGGGAAAAACTTAGTTTTCGAAAACTTAGTTTTCTAGATAGGTGTCACATACAGTAACATTTGTTGTATTTTTAAAGATAACTTTACTGGTTATCCTGTGAACACCTGGACTTCCTGTACTAAAGACCACTTGAAATGACAATACTTCACAAATATGAGTAACATGCCAGGTTCTAGATTTTCACACTGATTAAAGAGGTCTCTTTGGTAGTTAATTTTCTTTGTGACCAAAAAAAATTCCATTTTCTAGGACATTTCTCATGGAATAATGGGTCATACTAGGTTAAGTTTAGGAAACTGATATTTATCGAGCTGTCCACATATCACAAAGAATTCCACATCTATAAATAAATAAGCTTATTTTTCCATGGTGCCAGAGAGATAATGAAACTTTGATATAAAAATATTTTTACCAGCTGAAATATCATGATTGTTATTCTAATATTCTCTCCACAAATGCTTTGTTAATGGAATGTCTTTTTTAGAAAGTTGGGGTAGATATTGAAATTTTTCTTATTCCTTGAGAATTGCTTTCAACAACAACGCAAATAGATTTGATTTTAATGTGTGTATCTTAAGATTTCTTTGGGGGCAATACTAATAGTATGAAGATAAATCTGGGCTACTAATCATTGAACAAATGTAGAGTTGGACAAAAGGTAGTACTCAGAAGGTCTTAGTTCTTATCCTTCCAGTTACAAATGGAATTGTCTCTTTCCCCAAGCCAATCTATATATTCTTTCTCATATTTCCCTATTTGGTGAAGAGCAGCCTATTCATCCAGATGGCTAAGCCAGAAACCTGATTCATCTTCTCATTCTTTCTGCGCCCACCCCCACCACGTGACTTAAGTTAGTCCCATAGTTTTCAGTCCCTAAATCCTTCTCCATTCCACTCTCTCTGCCATGTTGTTTCTCTGCCAGTGCAGGTCATATTCAATCTCCCTGCAGTGATCTTTCCATAATCTATACCTGGTGGCTTCCCATCTATTAATATAGAGTTCAAACTCCTGAAAGCTGGATATACTTCCTTTCAGGATCTCACCCTTGTCTGCCTTTCTAGCCTCAGTTCTCATTGTCTGTCTATACACCACCTGAATCCAAGACACTACACATGACTTCCAGCTTTTCCAAAATATCCTGTTCTCTCTTGCCAACTTTCCTTTGTAAATGCTATTCTTATTGCCTTCAACACAGAAATAACCCTCCTCCCAGCTTCCAGCTCCCACTCCCTCAACATCTGCCCCTGTCTTCATGGGTAGTGACTCCTTCAGGAAGCCAACCTGTATTTCCTCGTCAATTAGGCAGCCACTCTCTGTGATTTCATATTACAGTCTAGCCCTCTAACATAGCATCAGAATTGTTGTTTTACTTACTTGTTGTACTCACTGCCTTGCTCCTTGAGGATATTAACTGTGTTTTCTTTATTCATTTTTTTGTATTGAGAAAATTAAAACATATAGAAAAAAATGATAAAATACCCATATTCCTATCTCTTAGAAATAACAACTTTTGACAGGTCATGTTTTCTTTTTCTTACCAAGGAAATAAACTACAACTAACCTCTATCTCTATTCTAAATCCTACTCTTCCCTGCCTCTTACCGGGAAAACACCATCATGAGTTTGTAGCCATTTTCCTTTCCGTTAAAAATATTTTTACACAGGAGTTTCCACCGTGGTGCAGTGGGTTAAAAATCCAGCTGCAGAGGCTCTGGTTGCTGGGGAGGTGCATGTTCCATCCCTAGCCCAGCACAGTGGGTTAAAGGACCCGGTGTTGCCTCAGCTGTGGTATAGATTGCAGCTGCAGTGTAGGTCACAGCTGCAGCTTGGATTCAGTCCTTGGAAAGATTCAGTCTCTAGCCCGGAAACTTCCATATGCTGCAGATGAGACCATAAAAAAAGAAAAAAGAAAACTTTTACACGCTTAATATATAGAGAGAGCCAATATTGTGCAATTATATTTTTCCAATTTTTTAGGATTATAGTTAGATATTTATATTACATTTAAAAATTCAAAATTCTGATATCAATTGTTAGCAAGGAAGTGAAGTGATAAAAAATATATATGGCTCCAGGGGCATATAATTGGAACATTTAGTTTGAAAATCAATTATTTTGTAAATCTGAAAATGAGCTTATATCCCAGGAATTTTACTCCTGCAATAAAATCTAGAGAAACTTTATATGAGTTTCAGAAGATGTTCAAAAATTATATAAATGACACAATAATTAAAATAATAATAGAAGAAATCAGATAACAAAATATTGGCCAAAAATAAATTGATTATGGCATAGTCACACAATAGAATATTATATAGCTGTGAAAATGAGTGATTTACAGCTACTGGAATATGTTAGATGAATCATAAAAACAATGTTGAGTGAAAAAAGCAAGTTGAAGAAAGTTACTATTATGAGATTATATAATATATAATAGTACCTACATAATTATATAATCACCTAAATTATATGCTATAAATTTTACAGACAGCTTTTTATTTTATTTAGGGATTGCTACATATGTGAAGATATTATTTAAGAAGGAAAGGGAATAATATATCAGTTATTTTTGGAATGGAAATAGATGGAATTTTGGAGTAATGCACACATAACTCAGTGATGTCAAAACTGTTCTAGTTCTTAATCTAAACAGTGAGCTTGTTAGTGTTGGTGTTATTATGTTTTAATATGTTGGTGTTATTATTATATGTATTGAATATTACACAACATTTTAATCAGAGTTTTGTGTATTGCTTAATGTACCCTATGATTTGGCTTGCTAAAAATGCTAAGAAGAGTACACTAAATAAATTATATTATACATGACTGAACATGAAAAGCATGAATTTGGAGCCAGATCTGGATGGGAATTTTTGCTTTGATGACTGCTACTTGAGTGTTATACTTAAGATCTCTGAATATCAGTCTCCCTCAACAATTTTTATCAAAGGCCCACTGTGTGCTAAGTACTCTTCAGGACACTAAGAATACACTTTCACACAAAGCAGACACCATGTCTGGATGCTGCAGATGTATATGTAGAAGAGGTTATTCGGGAGCCTGGAATGGCTTACTACCAATATGCTGAAGTGCTTCATGTGAACTCATGTCAGTGCCCTCTTAGGTAAATTTCTGTGGACGTTATTTCATAGACATTTTCTATTTTTTATTTAAAAAATTTTAATTAAGGTATAATTGACTTATATTTTTCCAATTTATAAAATGGTTTTGTACCTTCCATAAGATAACTGCTTGCAGTTTTATTTCATTTTTACGCATAGTTCTCAAAGAAGCATAATACTGAGTGAAAATGTAAGAGGTAGGAGTACTCATCGTGACTCAGCGGAAATGAATTCGACTAGGAACCATGAGGGTGCAGGTTCAATCCCTGGCCTTGTTCAGTGGGTTAAGGATCCAGTGTTGCCATGAGCTGTGGTGTAGTTTGCAGATGCGGCTTGGATCCTGCATTGCTGTGGCTGTGGCATAAGCTGGCAGCTGTAGCTCTGATTAGACCCCTAGCCTGGGAACCTCCACATGCTGTGGGGGCGGCCCTAAAATGACAAAAGGATAAAAAAAAAAAAAAAGAAAATGTAAGAGGTAAAATGTTACATAAATTTTAATTTTGTCAATTTTATGAGCAAAAATAGTTTATTACTGTTGTTTTCATTTACCTTTTTGATTAATAATGGACTGAGCTTTTTCCCATTGTCCAGCCAGATGTGGCTGATTCTGAATTTCCTATAAATTCATGTCTTTTCCCAGAGGATGAAGAAGTGAATATCCATAGACTTGAGGAAGTGGGAGTATTCTAGCATGCATAGGCAGGCAGTGTATTCAGTCACACTTTATTGTGAAGTAGCGGTTGAAGGAGAGAATGGAGAAGATGGTGGAAACACTGTGCTAAAAAACTTGGATTTTTATCATCTGGTGATGGAAAATTGACTAGAAGAGCGACAGTTTCAGAGCTGGTTTTTGCAAAAACAAACTTTTAAGGATGCTTTGGAGGTCAATGCAGTAGGAAGGAGATGATTTTGAGCAAAAAGGGAAACATATTAGAAAAATATTGCAGTCGACCAGACAAGAAATGTCAGTGGTCTGAAATGGGCAGAGGGTGTGAAGGGAAATGACTGTCCTTGCCATTTATTTAGGAAATTGAATTTCAGGGACTTGGTCTGGCTAATTACTTAGGTAAGTATTTTATGCACATAATCCAAATATTTATTGTGACAGTTATTGCTGACAGTTATTTTTCCTTCATTAAACTGAAAATGGAGATAATCAGACTCTATTTAAATATTGCCCTGTGTTTACCAATTTATATCCAGTGCTAATGTACAGTAAATGCATGTAATACACACATGTATTTTCTTGAGTATAGACATTCTTGCAATTTCCACCTTTTCCTTTCCTATATTTCAGTCCTTATCTCTTCATGCCCTAGATATGGTTCAACCTCCACATCTTTTGTTTCATTTTGTTTTCTGCTGTGATGCTGAGACAATTCAGAACTACTAGCAAATTCTCATGATCTTTTTCTGTTCATCGGCTGCTCATTTTCTTGTGTTGAAGTCAGTATGTATAACCAGTTTGACTAATGCCTCCTCATTCCTGGCAGATGTTTGAAACTTACCTCTCTCTTAAAGTATCCATCCATGTTTACTTAAAGGTCAAGATTATTAGAAACAAGAGTCTGGATGTGAACTCTCTCTGCTACTTTCCTTTTCTCTGAACTTCTCATTTTCTCTGTTCAAAATATGGCTACCTTTCAACTTTCTAGACAACTCTAAAGAAAAAGAGCTGTGTCTTACAGATTCTGAAGGATCAAATTATAAATTTCTCATAAATGAAAAACATTTTTCTATGAAAGAAGCAAAGTTTCTTTGTAGAGATGAAAATTTTAAGTTTCTGCAATGGGAAAAAGACGTTTCTCAAGAATCTTACTGGTTTCCATCTGAATTTCTCTAATTTTTTTTATAATTTTTATTTTTATTCGTAATTTAATCTTGATAGTCACTTTAGATGGCAACAGACAAGGCTTAGTTACATTTTACTCAGATCTTTAGTTTTCCTGGGAGAGAGCCTGACCTGTATTTATATTACATTACAAAACATCTTAAGTTGCCTATATGCACCTTGGGAATCACTTGAGTGCCTTGGATCAGGATGGAAAATAAAGATTCATGTATATTTCAAAGTTTACTAGAAGCTATCATTTTCTTATTCTTCTGTGCAGATCTTCTACAAATTAATTAGTCTGAAATACATGATTTTTTATTATGCATTCAGAGATTGTATCACTTTTTATTCATTTGATATAAATCATAATATAGTTTCTTATAAGTACAGCATTTAAAAAACTCTTGTTCATAGCCTGCCTCGTTCTTTTCAGATTTATGTCCACAGTGTGCATGGTGTTGAATGTAGAATGGTTCTCTCTGAAGAAAAGTGGGTCAGATGGTTGCTTGTGCAGATTGAGGAGAAACTGATAGCTTCCTAAGCTCTTTTGAAGGGCGCTGTTCTAAAATGTGGATTAGTCAGTGTTTACATTGCTGTTACCAGCCTTAACACTTCAAACCACCATGTAATTTTAAACTATTGAGTGCTTATGGCAAAATTCTTGTCTTTTGATGTTGGGGCAGGAGTAGATATTTTATTAGAAAGCGAGGTATAGACAAAGACCAAAACATTGGGGTGACTTTGGGAAGGGGACTGACTTTCGTTTAACAAGAAATTTTGACTCTCAAGATACAGAAATGTCAACAGGAGTTCCCGTTGTGGCTCAGTGGTTAACGAATCCGACTAGAACCATGAGGTTGCAGGTTCGATCCCTGGCCTCTTTTCAGTGGGTTAAGGATCTGGCATTGCTGTGAGCTGTGGTGTAGGTTGCAGACACGGCTTGGATCCCGTGTTGCTGTGGCTGTGGTGTAGGCCATCAGCTGTAGCTCTGATTAGACCCCTAGCCTGGGAACCTCCAGATGCCACAGGTGTGGCTCTAGAAAAAGGCAAAAAGACAAAAAAAGGAAAGAGAAATGTCAACAAAATGGCCAACAGAAACACAGTAAAACTTGAGTTTGGAGCCTTGATATTAATCCTTCAATATTTAATTTTTTTATTATGGAAAATATCAAAGTTGTTTGGTTTTTAATCTGAAACCCTACTGATTTACCCTCTTTTCTCACTGGATATTTTGAGGCAAATCCTGGGTATCATATCCTGTAATCTGTAATCTGCAAATATGCAAAAATGCATCTCTAAGAGACAAGGATTACTGTTAAAAACGTAATCCCAGACCATCATATACTAAAAAGTAAGCAGTAATTACTTCATGTCATCAAATAGTGATAATGTAACATTCCTTTTTAATGTATTTGGTGGAGTACTTATATAAAGAAACGCATTCCACCATCAATTTTTTTTACCCCCAGGTAGAGTTCACATAGGAAAACAGATAAAATGCTTGATATTTTCCCTTTATTTTCAAGGTTTTGGAAAAGTCATTTGGTTCACTAATATCCTTTAATGGTAGCCAGTTTGTTTTCTGTATCCTTTTGAACTTGTGAATTTTGAACACATTTGATGTGTTTCAATTCATTTCAGTTTTTATCATTGCTCCAATTGTCCCATCTTTGTCTGGTGGGAGTATCTTTAACTTGGCATTTTAATCTTTCAGCTCGATTCTCTTTACTTTTTTTTACACTTTCTGGTATATAAAGATGTTGCAGGATTGTCTTGTTTGTTTCCTGCCCTATTCTTAGAAATAGTCATTTTTTGGAGGAACTCTGGTCCTTGTGGGAAATGATATTTAGAGACCACATCAAGGCCTGTAGGGCAATTCATTGTTAATATGTTGGTAGCTTTTAGGTCTTGCAGTGGACCATCTGGAAAATATATAATTTTTGATGGTGAGATTATATCATGAGGTCATGACGGTATGTCCATTTGACATTATGCTATGTTTAACTTTTTTATATTTTATAATGTATCTCTTAACTACTGAAAATTTTTATTTCTAGTGCCTTATTTGCTCTGTCATTCTCTGTCTGTTTATATAGTTTCAGAATAATACCAATATTATCATATATAATATAGTTACTGAAATTATTTGAAAAGATTTCCTAGTCATTATTTTGAATTTCTGAAACATACTACTAAGTATGTGCAGAATTCTTGTCTTTTTTAAAATTACCTTTAAAAAAACATTCACTGGAAAGTTTTTTATGTATGGTTAAGCTACCAACTCTAATCCCAGCTTCATTTGTTTCATGTGATTTTTTTTGCATTAAAACATAATTTTTAAAATTTTAGTTCATCTTATAATAATATAAAACTTTTTCCTAGTTCCAAAGTTAAACCTATGAAATAAAAGTGTATTCAGGGAAAACTGACTCCCATCTTGGTCTATCCATCCTGTTTGTTCCCTACTGGATGTGTAGCCATTTTTTTTTTTTTTTTTTGGTCATTTTAGGGCCACACCTGTGGCATGTGGAAGTTCCCAGGCTAGGGGCTGAGTTCTAGCTGGAGCTACCCGCCTGTGCCACAGCCACAGCAGTGCCAGATCCAACCCATATCTGAGACCTTAACCCACTGAGAGAGGCCAGGGATTGAACCTGTGTCCTCATAGATTCTAGCTGGGTTCCTGGCCACAACGGAAATGTCCTGCCCCTTTTTATTTTTTAGTTTTGGATTATTTTTTCATTTTTTTGGAATATAGCAGTATAGTTTATACAAATAGTGCAAAGATATTTTTTCCAGTCTTTTGTTTCCGTGTAGACTGAAAACAATTGTGTGCATGTCTTTTATGTTTGTAAGTATATATTTGGGATAGATTCCTAAATGTGTGATTAAAGGGTAAATATGGCTATTACTTAATTAGATATTATTAAATCTCTCTTTATGTGGGCAGGGCCATTTTCTAATCTCAAGATTAGAATATGATAGTGTCTTTTCCCTGAAAATTCTATAAAAAATCATGTGTCTGAACTTTAAGTTCCAAATTTTCTGATGGTTGGGAAGAAGAAAAAGGGAAAATTCAGTTTGAAGGGATTAGTTCTGGACTTGAAATTAAAAGACTCAAATTTAGTTCCTGGCCTGTCAATGACTACATTTTTTTATCTTAGACAAGATAGTTAACTTTTTTCCTTTGTTCTGTCGATCTGTGGTGAAGACGAATGGGGTGATATTATGGACTACGGGACAGAATACCTTAGCATAGTATTTGCTCAGCATATAGTTTTAAAAACGTAAAGCAATAAAGATTTTTTAATGTTTAGAAACTTCCAAACTCTTTTGATAAAAACAAGTAAGGGGATATTTATTACTGAACAATGATTTTAGGATTACCACTACTCTAGATGTTACGATAATCTCTAGTGTAACCTCCACAAGCCAAAGTCCATGTTGAACGATAATTAAAATCATAATAAAAATATGTATTACATTCAAAACTTACATTCTAAGCACTTTTCCTGAGTTAAAAATAAGATAATTATAATTATCAGAACAATCTATGATATAGGCTGTTATTAATCCCATGTGACAGATAAGTTAACTGGGGTAAGAAAAGCTTACCAACTACCCAAGTTCATACAGATGGTATGGTTGAATCAGTTTTTGAAGTTGACAGTCTGCAGTTTTGCATGCATGAGTATGCAAAACTCATGTATGTGTGTGTGTTTGTGTGTGTATTTGAGTGTTTGAGTTTGGGGGAAGGAAAGGTTCAATTCAACAAATCATCCCTCCACTTCAGTGCCTTAGAGGTTGAATGACTCTACACCCTTGTTTGCCCAGGACCATGCCCTTTTACATTTGATATCCTGATACAACTGCTGCGTAGCACCAACTTTCATTCTCAGAAGTCACCCTGCTTATGGGTAAAAAGATTCTATAACCCTGTAGGCAATCTGTGAAGTGGTTTAGTGTTATAGTTGTTTCAAGTGTTTAATGGAAGAATCTTCTCTCCTAAATTGAAAAAAGACCATTGAAAATATTACCCTCCTGGTGGGTGGTCAGCTAACTTCTTTACAGTACCTGGGGGTTAAGTCAGACTGCAATTGTGATAAATATCCCCTTAGAGTTTAGTTCCCTGGTGGGGCTCAGTTTGAAGTTGTAGAGAAGAAAAAAAGCATGCTGCTCTCAATGCTGGCCACTGATTCCTCACATTTTAACAGTTTATATATTCCCAGGGCTTAGATTAGTGCTTGGCACAAACTAGTCACTTAATGTTTTCTGAATGAATGAATGACTCTTAAATGGTCTCTTGCCACTGTGATGGAAATAAAGTAAGTTAGCTTAACCAGAGTACTCGCTTAAGTTGAATACTGATCTAAATATGTACATTCATATTCATTTACCTTCTTCTTTCAGAAAAAAATGTCACCAACTTGAGCTGGAAATGCCATTTTCAAATTGTGTCAGTGTATTTATTTTTTTAAAGGAAAAACAGAGACCCAGGGTAATGCATTTGTCAGCTGAAGTCCTAACTTGTTTTTATTTTATTTACTTCGTTTTTAATTTGGGCCAGTACTGTTGAACATTTGATCTGATAATCAGCACTTGAAATCTTAGTCTATTTAGAGATACACCACTGAAGGACAAGTGAAGGAGTTTTAAAAGGGGGCATGACCAGTGCAATTTTAGTGGAAAAATTAAATGTCCTGTTGATTTAACAAAATAGGCTTGCTAATGCCAAACCAATGCACAGACTATGAATATGTAATTCTGGGCAAGTGACATTTTATTTTCTCCATCAAATGCACTTTTCAATTAAAAAATAAAGCAACATAAAATTAGATATTGAACAAATGTTTTACTACAGGAGTTTTAGTTATTAAACAAAACCTGCTAAGCCAGCCTGAGACTAAGGCCCTGGAATAACAGAGCATATATGCTGCCATGGGCACCAGAAGGGCTTAGGAGGCAGGGGGCCCAATACAGTGTAAGCATTGCCTGGACAATTAAATGATTATTAATATTCTTATAAGTTCTCAGAATTTAGACTAAATTAGAAATATTGTTTTCTTTTAAGTCTTTGAAATCATAGGACTGAGAGAAATTTGGTTCTCCACATTTATTTTCTACGTTAATGGCGATTAAGTTTCATCTGAGATGAGCCAAATAAATTAAAACTGAAGCATTCGATTTAGAAAACTCAAATTTCTTCAGGCTAAAATTGTTCATCTAACAAGTCTATTAGATTCAATTCAAATTAATAGGATACTGAATAAAAATGAGATTATCCTTTCCTAGACAATTAAATGAAAAAGAGGACAAAATTATTCTATAAAGTAATTTGTATTGAGTTTCTAGAACAGAAAGTATTGTCTTCACCAAAACATTTTATAAAGAATGGCAATGGGAGAGTTCCCATCGTGGCTCATTGGAGACAAATCTAATTAGTATCCATGAGGATGCAGGCTCATTCCCTCGCCTCGCTCAGTGGGTTGATGATCCGGTGTTGCCATGAGCTGTGGTGTAGGTCACAGATGCGGCTCAGTTCTGGCGTGGCTGTGGCTGTGGCATAGGCCAGCGGCCACAGCTCCGATTCCACCCCTAGCCTGGTAACTTCCATATGCCGTGGGTTTGGCCCTAAAAAGACCAAGGAAAAAAAAAAAGAAAGGCAGTGGATATAGGTTGCTTTAAAATAATGATTATCTATAAGATGTTATGACTGTCTTTGAGCCTGGCTTCTAGAAGTCTACAATATTTAGTTAAACGTGTTCATGGATACTTTGTATATTTTTTAAAAAATGACACCATCCTTTAAAGTTTAAACAATTGAATTGTAGTAAAGAATATGTGTATAACTGAATCACTTTGTTGTACAGCAGAAATTATCAGAGCATTGTAAATCAAATATGATTCAATAAAACTTAAAAAAAGAAAAAATGTTAAGTGCTTAGAATAGTGCATAGTATATTGTGAGCACTCAATTAAGAATAAGCATTTTGTTCCAAAAAAAAGAAACTGATGCAAACTTGTGACATCATCTTTTAACTGGTCTGTAATTTCTGTTATAAATCTTAATTTCTAAAGTTTTATCATGACCTCAATCCTATAGATGCATTTCATAAGGTCAACTAAAAAAAGAGTATACATGTGAAACATTTGTTCTTAAAATTTAAAAGTAGTGAAAATAAATACGAAATTGTGAGGATGGCGTGATGCAGAGAAGGATCATGTGAACTTAAGTTTCCTTTGAGTGAATGAAATCATACACAGTTTTCATATATGCTCAGCTTATAAAATATCAGTTCACAAAATAGCATTCAAATAGCCTGCACAAGCTTTCTAAGCACAGAATTTTGAGTGTGTGTTGAAATTCTTGATGTACCTTTTCTAGCTGGCTTAGTGGAAAGCAAGACACTTCCCTCTCATGCTTCAGGTTCTCTATCTATTAAATCTCTGCTTCCTGGAGCTTTCCCGAGGATTACTGCTAATCCATGCAGGAATCTGGCACATAGTAAGCACTTATAAACTTTAACTTACTGTTTTTCACTTCACATCAAGCTTTGCTGATACTTTTAAAAGTCAGTTTTCTAAATAATTTGCTGAATAGGACTAAGAGTGGTTAGAAATATTTATTATATAAAAATGGTTTCTGTTTATTATGGGCAGTGCTAAAACATTAACAAACTCAAAGTTCTAGATCTAGACAGGATATCTATGTAGCTTTGTTTCAGACTAGTGTTTATTAGGTTTCCACAGCATACAGTGCATAGCTAGTTTTTTTGTTTGTCTTTCAGCTCCTCCTGGGTCTTTGCTATTTCAGAAAACTTGTTATTCTCTTTTGTATTTCCTATTGGTTTCCTGAGGCAGTTATTTTAATTATTGATTATTTATAGTTTAGTGGGGACACCATATTAGTATAACTTATAGGAATAAAACAATAAATGGGATGCAAGTGAAACATCTCAGAAATGTGTATCTAACGAAGGAAGCATACATCTTCAACTATGAATATACATTTTAGAGCCTGGCTGGCTGCCTGAGCTCCTAGTAAGTTGTCTGTACTTCAATTTCCTATTATAATAGATTGCTAATGGAAGCTCTGGGTCTAAGCTAGAGGTAATAACACCCTATAGAGTTTTGAGTCTGGGAAGAAGTGGACTTCTTTGTGGTGAAGTGATTAAATATTTATCGGTTTGCCTTAAGCCTGGTACATGGTAAAAGATTAATTTGTATTTTTGTTGTTTTCAAGTAGGCCACTTTCGGTCTTGTTTATTTTGCCTTAGAGAGTTCATTGCTGAAAGCTTTAACCTGAAGTACTTTCATTGTATATATGTTTGTTACCTAAAAAAACGAGCTAAAATGTTTTTAATTGAGCTGTCAGTACATAAATCCCACAATATTACATACTTCTATATATGCATAAAGAGGATATTTTAATCAGCAGAGGTTCCTGTGTTTAAAGGCTGAAGGAACTACTCTATAGAGCTAAGAGTACAGGAATTCAAAAATGTTTTTTAATCACTATAGAGGGGACAGTTTCAGTATTACTTGATTAATGTTGGGTAGAAGATTGTGATTCAGTTGGTTTAAATGAGTATGAACATTGAGATGATCATTTAGGTTGAATTTGGGTTCACAGAGTAAATTCTTCGGATTTGGGATATTACACAATCTGTCCCATACAAGGAAGAGATCACCTTTGTGTGATTTTTATTTATTTTTTCCTGAGAACAGAATCCTGCTGGGAAGCTTATTTTATTCTCCTAGGTTTGCTTCCTTCTACTTTTTCTTTCCTAACATTGATGACTGGTTTACAAACAGAAATTTGTATCTATTGACACAGTCATTTTTTCCTTCTGCTGTCCTGAAATAGGAAACACTGTTGCTGTTTTCTGGTAAAATTAGTGCTTCCCAAAATGTAAATGGATGAAAATGCTACCCTCTATTAGGGAAGCAAGAGCATCTTCATATCTACTTTACAGGGTTTTCAAAGTAAAATACAGTCCTGTTTGTATCATTGTATAAAAATTGATTTTAGAATTCATAATAAATTGAAAAAAGATAAAGAAATATGCTTATGGTATTAAATACTGAAGGAAAAAGCATGATTAAAAAATAACTCTTCCTCTTTTGTTAGGATGCAAAGGTCTGTGATAGTTGCTAAACTTCTTTAAGAAACCCTTCAGGAAAAACTTATGGTTGGTTATGAAATCTATTTTAGGACATAATAAAATGATATTAGATATGGAATTACATATCTAATTAAATGGTGAAATATTTGAGCAAACTGACCATTTGAGCTTTAATTTTCCTAAGTGTTTCCTATGTACTCTTGACATCTGTACATGTGTTTAATATCCAGTGAATGCAGAGTCCTGGAATTAGACTCAATTTCAGTATTGAGAAGTGCATTTATAGTCTAGTAATTTTCTCTTATGTCCATGTTGAGACATTTAAAGCACAGCAGATTTGCCATTATGTTTTATGGCCAGAGTGCATTTATTTGTGAATTATTTAGCCCTTTTTATATTATAGCATATAGTATAGAACAATTGACATAGCCAGAGGTTTAAAATTTTAATGCAGTGATAGAGCCTTGGCATTTATAGATTTATCTCAACAGTTACAAGTCTTTGAATTTCAGATATTTGTGATAAATATCTAAGGTGTGTAACAGTTTGAAATTTTTAAGGACAGTAATTTGTGCTCTGACTTCAGTCATTGGCAGCCAGCAAATGAGCCCAGCTGACCACCTAGTACCCACATTGCAGTGTGGTTGTCAATTAATGGCCACCTTATATTAACTCTTAAAAAGTAATAAAATTTTTCTTTCATAGCAGAAAGTTGTACCTAAAAAGAAGTTCAGCTACTAGTCATTTACAGTTTTTATATATTTGGAGATTTGTAATTCCACGATCTATCCCTTAAGAATGTTACGGTTTTATTGAAGTTAAAGACATTTCTCATTGTTTGGTCATATTTCAGTAGCTGCAATGTAGCCCTCACTAAATGAGAAATTTTGTAAATTAGAAACAGTTTTCATTTTCAAGGCATTCAAATAGTTGTCATCTTTGTTAAAAATCTTTTTTATTTTTATATTTTGCAACTTAGGTTATCTGGATATAGGACCCAGGACTTCGCATTTTAAGAGAACCATAGACACATGTACACACACGTACACACACACACACACACACACACACACACACACACACACACACATCATGCTTTCTTTCACATTTGTATTTAAATAAAATGGCTATATTCTACAGTATCCAATTGCATTTATGTTTAGTGAAGAAAATGAGTATAGTTTCTGACTAGCTGGTTAGGGTAGGAAGATACCAACTATGTATTTATTTTATGCAGTGAATATTTTAGTGTTTCCACATGGCTTTGTCCTTTTTGCCTTCACTTCTTATGGATGATTTTTTGCACATACTTCCTATGGGTCATCTCCTCGAATCTACTGGTGTGGAGAGAAAACTATAACTAAAGTTGGGACAGTATCAAAGTAAGGTCCTACTCAGTTATGTACAGGCTATCCAAATGGAGGATGTAAATTTCCTTTAAGATAGCAGAATCTTTTGCTTTTAATAAAAGTATTTTGGGTTCCATATGCCAGATTCATCATTGATACTATTTATTTTCTCTTCCTGTCAATTGGAACCATACCTGAGATACACTGCAAAATCTTCTGTGAATGAAATAACTTAATCCCAGCAGTGAGTGCTACAGATTATTTATTTTAAATGAAAACAACCATATTTTTATGTACATATATCGATCATGCCAAAAACATCCTGACTGAAAAGCTGAGAAGTAAATGAAAAAGCACACTCCTTTCTGTATGAAAACATTACTGAGCAGCAGAAACTGTAAAGCTATCCACCAAGGATTTAGATCTAAATTTATATCTAAACTCTTGGTGTATGGGTCCTGACTTAACAATGAATGAACAATTACTGCTCACAAATTTCAGTAATGTTTTCTTGACGTTGGTTCTTGGGTGTCTTCATATTGCTAGGCAACTCAAAAGGGGATGGGGAAGCTTACACTTAAATTTACTTATAAATGAAAGATTTTATACATACTATATTGAGAGTGTATTAGGCACATCGTTACAACCTAGTTGTACATTTCTATTCTCTTTTGTATGACCTTTTCAGTATATGCATGACACCTTTTCTTGCATCCTCGCTCCCTTTTTTGGAAAATTAACGTAGCCCTATATACGCATTATATATAGGGCTACTGTTGACTGTTCTGGGTACGTGAATGAAAACATGTAACCTTTTTGATGCAGAAATAATATGTTTTTAAAAGTATAAACTTCAGGAGTTCCCATCATGGCTCAGTGGAACCGAATTCAACTAGGAACCATGAAGTTGCAGGTTCAATCCCTGGCCTCGCTCAGTGGGTTAAGTAGCCGGTGTTGCTGTGAGCTGTGGTGTGGATCGCATACGCGGCTCAGATCTGGCAGTGCTGCGATTTTGGCATAGGCCAGCTCTGTAGCTCTGATTAGACCCCTAGCCTGGGAATCTCCATATGCCACAAGTGTGGCCCTAAAAAGCAAAAACAAAAAGGTATGAACTTTACAGTACGTGTGTATGTGCATGTGGGGTGTGTGTGTGAGAGAGAAATGTTTCTAAAACAAGAAATCTCTGAAAGAAAAAGTATTCTTTTACTTCTACCTGTTCTTCTCATTTGATTACTATGATTAATACACAGAAAAGGAAAATTAATAGAATGTTTAAATCCATTCAGACTTTAAAGGTCCAAACTGTGGATATTTGAATTAAAGATTAATCAACTTGGGCTTTTTGAACAATAGTCTATGGCATTTAATATACTGTGACATCTTTTCATGTGGTAGCATTATAATTGAAGCCTGGAAGTGGTTTTGTGAATCTGATTTTAAGAGTTAATGCTATGTCAATGCTACAAACAAGAGAATTAGATATTTATGACAAAAGAGCTTTAAGTACTGGTGCTTAATTGTGATAGCTGAAACTGCTGGAAACAGAGGGTCCAAATCAAAAGGATAGATTAGGAATCTTTGTGGTGTGATTACAACCTGTAACTTAGAAGGACAGGTGAGAGGAGAAAGGAATAACAAGGATTTTTATTTGAAGGGAAGACTCCTATGATTTGGGGCATATGTTATGTTTTAGTTAGTTTCTGACTAGCTAAATGGGCCAAATTTATGGATGAAGTTGTTTTTAATGTATCACACTAAGGTTATGAAACTACTTCTGGACAGTAGGACAGACTTTATAATGTCCATACTAATAGAATATTAAAGGGATGGAATCTGGTGTGTTTACAGTCTGATTCACTTTGCGTTCGTTGTGGTAGTTCAAACCAATATTTAGCTGAGTGCTTTTTGTTTATTTATATTATTCCCATTTGTTTGAACCTGTGTAGTTTTATCTTTGTAACTGAAGAATAAATTTAATGTTACGTTCCACTGTTTTATTTTACCGAGATTTTTTAAAAATAACATTTATTATACAAATCCCAATCATATATCTAATAAAATCATACACACTATAGAAATTTAGATATAATTAGAAAGCCTCATGGGTATGTTCTTTGGCAGAGAAAATAGAGAACATGTATAAATTTATCACATCTAAATATAACAGACAATGGAAATTATTTTGTGAATAAAAATTCTCATAGATATTATATAACAGATGATATATTTATGAACATAATTCTTTTATACCTAGCCTAATAAAGTATTTACCTTGGTAGCTAAAGAAGATCTCTGTAGGATAAAGTTGAGGGGTGTTGATAAAAACCCGATATTTAGTTGAGAAATCCCATGATTCCTTAGATTTGTGACTCATCAATGACGTATTCAATTACTTAATGATATGTGAATCTAAGAACTTAGCATATTTTGTTATTTAATAATTTAAATCTGGTCCTCTTATAGATGAATTTTAGGGTTCTACCTATCTATATCTTTCATGTTAGTTTGATTTTAATTTTAAATACCATTTGTTTATAGTATGCTATCAAACAACCCATCTGATTGTTGTCTCTCTCTCTCTTTTTTTTTTTTTTTGTCTTTTTAGGGTTGCACCTGCAGCATGTGAAAGTTCCCAGGCTAGGGGTCCAGTTGGAGCTGTAGCTGCCAGCCTACACCACAGCTCATGGCAACATGGGATCCAAGCCATGTCTATGACTCACAGCACAGCTCTCGGCAATGCCGGGTCTTTAACTCACTGAGCATGTCCAGGGATCCAACCTACATCCTCAAGAATTCTAGTCAGGTTCATTAACTGCTGAGCCATGATGGGAACTCCTGTTTTATTCTCTTTTTAATTAGTGAATTTTTATATCAATTATGACCAGTTTTTACATAAAAACACTTTCATGGCCTAGTTTTTCTTAGTCATCTCAAACAAAATAAAAGCAAATGTTGTAGACTTGGTATACACAGATTTGTGCTTTTTTTTGGTATAGATGGTTGAATAAATGTCGAACTTTTTCCTTAGTATTTTTCTTTATTCTTTCTTTCTAAATCAGTTTTTTGTTCATTTATTTTTCTTCCAGTTTTATTGATAATTAATTGAAATGCACCATTAAGTTTGTGTTCTACTTCATAATTTGACTTACATACATCATGAAATGATAATAAGTGTAGTGAACATCCAGCATCTCATATAGATACAAAATTAAATAGGAAAAATGTGTGTGTGTGTGGAAAACTATTAGGATTTATTTTCTTAACAACTTTCGTATTTAGCATACAGCAGTCTTAATTATATTTATCCTGTTGTACAGTAAATTCCTACTAACTTGTAACTGGAAGTTTTTAGTACCTTTTGATAGCCTTCATCAAATTCCGCCTCCATTTTTTTTTTTTTAACTGTTTTTAGATTTTTAATAGGTGTATATTCAAACCTTATTTTTCTCTTACTTCCCTTTTATTTATTCTATTAATTTGTGTATGAATTTATTATTTGCTAATATGTAGTATAAAAGTGAACAAAACAGTAAGACTTTTGTCCTTATGGAGCTTATAAATCTAATATGGCGATAGCCAGTAATTTAACATTATAATTATATACATAATAAGTGCTAAGAGGGAAATAAGCAAGACAATGCAATGTAGTCATTGTGTCAGGTTCTTTCTTTATTTACTTTTTGGCCCCCCCTGAGGCATGTGGAGGTTCCTGGGCCAGGGATCAAATCTGTGCCACAGCAGTGACATAAGCTGCTGCAGCGACAACTCTAGATCCTTAACTCACTGTGCCGCAAAGGAATTCCTGTGTCAGGTTATTTTAGATGAAATGACCAGAGGAGACTATGTGTGGAAGTGACATTGCAACTGAGACAAGAAGGATGAGAAAGAGCTGTCAAGTCAAGAGTAGGGGAGCTAATAAGCTCATAAGGCAGAATGATGAAAAATAGGCATAATAGTAAGAAAGGATTTGGTGGATTCAAGAAATCACCAATGTGGCTAGGATAAAGTAAGGGAGGGAAAGAATAATATGAGTTAAATTTGAAACTATAAACACAAGCTGACTCCTGAAGAGAATCATACCTATTAAAGATTTCAGATTTTCTAATGCGTTTTAAGTAAATGAATGAAGCAGATTTCTTAGAAGAGAAGTGGGGTTGAAGATTTTAATGGTGGATCATGGAATCATTAAGCCAGGAAGGAGGGAATGATGGTAGGGAAGAGAAAGGATCATGATTCGTTGTAATGGGGTGTGAGAGTGAGTGAGCTGAAAGGATGAGGTGGTGTGGTGAATGCCTGACTGAACGGAGGAGCCGTGAGAGTGGGTACCTGTAATGGAGAGGAGTAAAAGAGGCACATGAGGAAGTCAAGGACCTGAAAACTAGGTAAGTCTCACATGTAGATTTTGCAGTTATACAAGGGGAGGTGGGAAGGAAGATGAACCAAAAACCATGTCTTTAGAGTACCTGGAAGGTGGTTTTATGAAAGCAGAGGGGCGTGTGTTCGCTGGTATGACTTGATGATAGAAGCTTCAAATAAACTGAGATTTTTGGAGGGAAAGTGAAAACTTATTTTGTAGTAGCAGCAAAAAGCAGCAAGGTGGACATATAACTTACTGCTAGATCTTGAAAGACCTTCTAGAAAAATAAATTTCCAAATCAGAGGTGTGATGATGGTGGTCATTTTCATTTAAATAAAATCATGTCTCAGTACTCACTGACTTATTCCTATATATATTTCTGAACAATTTATCAAAGATGTTTTTCTGGGATTCCCTAGTCTTGGCTCAGTGGTTAACGAACCCATGTGGGTTCGATTCCTGGCCTTGCTCAGTGGATTAAGGATCCAGCGTTGCTGTGAGCTGTAGTGTAGTTCGCAGATACGGCTTAGATCCTGCATTGCTGTGGCTGTGGCATAGGCCAGTAGCTATAGCTCCAATTAGACCCCAGCCTGGGAACCTCCATATGCCTGCATGCACAGTCCTAAAAAGATAAAATACAAAAAATAAAAAAACAAAGGATGTTTTTCTATGAGAGCAAGGACCATGTTTATTTTGTGGACTATTGGAATCATCGGGCCATAACATGTTTTCTCAGTAAATACAATTTGACTTAAATTAATTGGCTAAATTGTAAACTCAGTTTCTTATTTTTCTTACTTTGATTTTGATTTGCAAATTAAAAACAAAGTACTTTTCTTTTCTGGCTTTATTTCTGATTCTTTTTCTTATATGCTATTATATGTTCGTATTTTGACATATTCTAATTATAATCAAATTATAAATACTATTAATTTCTTTTTGATGCTTCATAATATTCTATTAGCTAGAATTTAACACCTTTCTCACTAGACACGTTTCCGGACGTATTTATAGTTAGAGCTTGTTGACACAATTTCATTCTCATTTCAATTTATTTGATCCAAATTTTCAAGTAAAACCTTATGGAATTATCAGATTCCTCAATAACATTCAAAACTTTTATAAAACATCTGCTGAGTTTTCAGAGATTTATTTTGGAAAGAAAAAATATACTGGAAAGAAAATTCTACTTTAATATGTATTTATTTTGGATAAAAACTCCTATAAGTTATTGTACTGTCCTTTGTGTAAAAACACTCAAGTTTCTTTCCTAAAATTTATTTACAGTGTTTACTTTGGCCATTGAGATTAGGTTTGTATAAGGCAGCATGTTTAAATTCTCCTGTTTTTCTCTCCTTTCCTACTTCCTTCTTTCTTTGTTTTCTTCTTTCTTCATTAATTTTTTCAAGATACACATGTAACAAACTTTATCTTGCAGGAGGAGAAACAGGTAATGATTGCTCCATTCTTAGCCTACTCAAATATCTCATCCTTGGCATTTAAAAAAATGATTTACTAAGATCATTTAAGAAAACTTGCTTTTTTAAAATATTTTTAATAGTATTTTACCAAGTTTTTGAATAATTGATAACTTGACTTCTCATGACTTTAAAATATTTCCAGTAATATAATAGTAACTGTACAATATTAATTAAATTCCAGCTACTATGCTAAATACATAGCATAGTATATAAATTGTTGTTGAAGGAATAGTTAGAATAGTTTCATTCTAGAATAGTTTTTCAGTTATTCTAAAGCTTATAGATTAACCCAGAGGTGCCTCAACTGGAGAGAAAGAAGGTATTATATGTAATTGCATATATAACAAGTTTGTACTTCTGCTTCTTTATATATTTATTTAACTAATTACTTCAGTATTTGTATTTTTTGTTGAGAGGAAGTATTTTCAAGTGTTCCCTCTTCTTATGCTTTTTCTTCAGAACTATCTGTTAGAGATTTTTTGTATTTTAAAGAAATATACCTAAGTATGATATAATTATCCTTAGTTTTTGGTAAAAAGAAATCTCTAAGAAGTGCCCATCAGTATTTCCTAGGGCAAAGTCTAATGTTAAGAATTTATCTTAAACTTGTATCAATATTAAATCAATCTATAATTAAATGTATAATATTGGCAGCAAATACAGGCTAAGTAAGAACCAAATTGTAAAGTATTTAAAATGTGGTCTACAATTATTGAGATCCAGACACATGTTGTTTGTGGTTATTACCGTGTATAGGAAATTGTGTTGTTCTCTGCATAACACTTTTTGTAGAATTTTAATGTGAAATTTTAAAGTGCTTTTTGATAACTGCTTAGTGTCTTTTTACTACTTGTGTTAACAGATTTCTTTTAGGAAGAAATAGGTGGTAATCTTATCTTGTTTTGCTGACTTAAACATGCTTGCCCTGATCTTAGAGACTGGGCACTAGGTAGAGCGACCTCTTATTTCTTCCTCTATATTCCTGATCTCAGTGCATAACCCCCTTCACCCATTATCCACACCACAGCCACACCGTGGAGCCCTCTTTTACAGTTTCCATCCATTCAGCCACCAAGCACTGTGGGTATGGTCTCTGACATCTTTCTAAAATCTATTTGCTGCTTCCAGTCCTACAGCCAGTACATTCACTCACAATCTAAATACTTCTTCCTTTGATTTCTGAACAGCCTCTTAAGTTAGTCATCCGATACCTTCTCTTCCTTTTCCCCTGTCTTTTTATTTACTTAATATTCTCCTAGAGATGCCATTGTCTCTAATGCAAAATTTATGTTGAAACTTTTAATAACGCAGACATCCCCTTGACCATCTGGTCCCTGTTCATCAGCCTAGCCTAATCTTTGACACTCCTCACATTGACATACTAGCATTTTGTCCTGCTGAGCTCTTTGCAGTTATTGTACTATGAACTTCATACACTTTCTTGAACGCTGCCCCTTCTGCTTCTCCTCTCCTAAATTTCCCATCATTTGCATAGGTAACATGTCCTTACCTCTTAAGAGTTTTCTAATGTTATCTCCTGATGTCCTAATCACTTAACAGTAACCAGTCTGTGCTAAAGAGGTCTTGTATTTATATCATTTATCACATGATATTGCTACTGAAGTATTGTTTGTTTCCCACCATAGGCTTAAGTAGCTCTGCGGAGGAGCTTAGGGGAAACAATGTGGTGGAAGGGGTCCAAGAAGAGTTGTTTCTAAGATGCATTGGCAGACAAAGCTTTATTTAGATGTATTTTTTCTATATGGTTACAGGGAAGCTCAGAGAGATTATTGGGGAAAGGCAAAGTATGAGGGATCCTAAGCAACTCTTGGCACCACTGTTGCTGTTTCCAACACTGTGGAGTGAGCTTCCGAAAAATAAGGACTATGTCATCTTGTGTGTCCCCTGAGCACCACATCGAGTGATTGGAGAGTATGCCTGGGACACAGTTGGCTCTTAATGTTATGTGCACTGGGGACTCTAGATGGTATTTATCCAACCAGATTAAATTGCTCTCAAAAAGAAATTTCGATGTGGTATTGGAGTCTATTTTAAATACATCTTTTTTTCCTCCAAGTGAATTGTCTGATCCATCTATCTGATTAAGATGTGTGGGTTCGAACAGGATTACTGAAGAGTAACTAGTCTAACATTCTGTTCACTAATGGAGATTTAGTAAAAGAAATCTCTTTGGCCAGTGCTTCTGTGGCGGAGAATAAGTCAGAAATATTAACAGCCAGCTTTCTCCATTTTTAGGTTGCCATTTTTCCCTAAGAGCTGCTACACATCAAGTATACCTAAATTGCCTTTCTGAAGTCTGAAGTATGGGAACACAAGTTTGTCAGTAAAAACGTCTGTGTTGATTAGTTTGTCTTTGGGGTGTAGTTGATTCATCAGATGATGGAGATGCTGCTGGCATTTCGTGCAACCTGTTATGGTGTGCTGGCTTTATTGGCTTCCCAGCAGTGACACTGACACGAATTGTCAGGTTTTATGGGCAGTTTTAAACCTAATGAAATACATCCTCAAGAAACTTCCCTCACCATTTTCGTAACTATACAATTTGAAAGAAAAAAAACCAATGTACACAACACAGGATGGTACAGAACAGAAATCGTGGAAGATGGTGACAACATGCTTATTTTGTGCTTGCACATGGTATCATTAACTGCACAATGGGACACTGATGCTGCCTCAGAGGGCTGGTATTAATCTTTTGCCAAAGCTTAGAGAAACCCTGCATGAATTCACTGACGTAAGTGTAGCTGTCTATCTTTTTGATCTTAAGATTACTCCTTTGGGATATAAGGTAATATAAGGCTGCTGAACTCTAAAAGAAAAAATCAAAGTTAGTGAAAGTAAGAGTCGTTCATTTTCTTCCAGTACTGAAAATAATACGAAGCCACATAAGAAATAGGAGTTCTATCACTGTTGCGTAATTTGCTTCCATTATCCAATTTCATCATAACCCTGGGAAAATAGAAATATCTTTAGTTATTATATCAGTGAGAACTGAAAGATTTGATGGTATGTGATCCTAGTTCTACAAGAATCCAAAGACGTATCCTTAATTAGTACTTTATAGAGTCTCCTACGAAAACACTTGTTCTGCTAACATCTTCCTTTTTATGAAACCAAGATGCAAAAAATGTACTATTTCCACAAGTTAAGGAATGTTGACAAAAGTCTACGTTCAAGGATATCTAATCTTTTCATTTTTTTCCACCTTTTAAAATATTCCCTAAATGGCAATAAAGTCAAGATCTGTATCTTTCCAGGAACTTTGGCAGGAAGAGATTACTTTTTGGATAGAATCACTTGTAGGAATTTTCCAAATGATTCACACAGTATCAGCTTAATCTTCTGCAAAACATTGTAGGGACCACAAATACATGTTGTACCCAGGTTATAATGTGCTTACTGCAGTGTGGTCTATGATTTTTCTTTTGGCATGAATAACCCAAACACCGAGATAGAAATGGCTGATTTTAGCACTTCAGCTCTAAAACAAATACTTTCCTACAGGAGACTATCTTCATTACTATCAAATATACTACTGTCTCTACCAAATACACTTGATTGAGAAAGACATCATGCCGTTAAAATCTCATCTAATGGTGATGAGGAAAGGATCCTCTCCTTTGGGTGTCTTTGGAGAGTATAGATGTTAGTTTTTTAATCAAATAGACTCATTTGATGCAAAAATTGCCTATAAAATGCTTGAGCCAATATAGCAATAAGTTAGCTATCTTCCCACCCAGATGACAATCTTTTAAATATTAGACACTTTCTTTCTTTTTGCTTCCAAGCACTTTGGAATTATGGGTGAGATTTTTTTAACACTAAAAGTGGAATTAATGTGTAAAAGAATTCTTCACTTGACAAAAGGATTCATCTTGAGGTTTCTCAAAATATATATTTTTCCACTAATATATTCAGAGCTTATAAATTGATTTTACAAACTTCAGTTCACTTAAGTTTTTAAGTGTACAGTTGCCGAAGATGAATAATGTTTGTGTTATTCCTGTGTCATAGATAGTAAAATTGAGTCACAAGTCTTACTCAGAATGACAAAAACTCTAAATAGAGTCAGTTAGGGCTCAGATTCTTTAAAAACTGTATCGTGATTAGTTTTTCAAAAACATTTTGACAAATAATTCTACAATTTCTACTAATTAAGACAGTTATTTAAAAAAATTACAGTGTCCTTAATCCAAAGATTTGGGCTGGAAATAGACATTAGAATGAGTCTTTAGAAAAATGAAGAAATAATTTTTTTTGAAAAGCGTGAAGTCGTTAATTAAATATTTGACCTTTTGTGGCTTCTCAAATGTCCATTTTCAAAAAGATGGAAGCAGTTAGAAGGAAAAGATATGAATGTAGATTCAAGGCCAGAGGACAAAATAGTTTAAATTGCCTTGGTATATGTTCACAGATTGCAAATGAGCACTTCTTAAAATTTAAACCCTCGAATATGATATCTCAGGCACTGAGTGAGTTTTTTATATATACAGTGTGATTCTTACTGCCTTCCAGCTGTGTTCCGATTTCAGAAGATGACCTTCCCTATAAGTTTCATATGTAAGTCATAAAATGCACGGCTCTGGAGAATAATTATCATGACAGGGAGTGTGCTTTCTTGATGATGTAGTGGGGTCCTGTTTCCCACCTCTGTTTTTGAAGGGTATTAAAGGTAAGATGAAAAGCGCTCCAGTTGTTCTGCTTGCTTGATTGTAACAGTGAAGAAGACGAAATTGATTCTAGCTTATGGCTAGGTGTTTGAGTGTTATGCCGCAGCACCTGTTGTCTGGCAGCTGTTGGGGATTATTGTAGGTTTCTTTGTCAGGAGCAGTGTGGCAACAATAATAAATCAGATTCAAACTGATCGCTGAATGGGGTTGTTTAAAAGATTTAAAAGTCTTTTTTTTTTTTTTTTGTAATCGAAGATATTAATTCTAAGTGGTGAACCCAAATGAAACTGTTATGTATCTTAGGACCAAGCTGTATCTTCTAAATCTGGGTAATGACCATGCATATGCTAAAACCAGGGCGATTTTCTCTCAGAAATAGAGCAACATTGAAAGCCTACCTACCAAACAAGCCTGAAAAGATGGGAAAGGTACACTATTCCTTTATTTTTTTCTTTCTCTTTGATTCAGGTGAAATGGAGGATACAGCTCTGATAATTAGAATTTCACATGGCAGATGCTCACATGCAGAGTGGATTTGAGGAAATCAATTTTCACTAATCTAGGAAATTCTCTCCTCAAGAGAAAAGGGATTTAAAAACTTTCATGATCTATTTAAATTTGGCATATCTTTCTCCTGTTTTGAATAGGGAAAAGTGAATCTAAGGTCATAATGCAGAATTGATTTCTCCCTTCCTGGTATATTATGCTATTTCACATTAAGGCAAAATAGGGAGAAACTTTCATGGGTGAACAGGAAGAAGAGAAATGTAGTTTTTTACTTTATTATTTTTCATAGTAATATATACTTTTTACAATCCATCATTTCTGATTGCCTGGCTTTTGGTTTTTGTTTTTTGTTTGGGGTCCTTTAGGCTTCACTCGTGGCATGCATATATTCCTGGGACAGGAATTGAACCCGTGCCACAGCAGTGACAATGCTGTACTCTTAACCTGCTAGGTCACCTGGGAACTCCCACTCCTGGCTGTCTAAATATGTGTTTTCCCTAAGGTAGAGTCTCAATTTCAGGAGATGTTTTAGGAATTCCGTCGGGGAGATGAATGGTCTAGAGCTAAAGCAAGTATTATAAGACTTTTTATTTGATATATTTGTTTCCTATATCTATGTCTTTATCTATGCATATATGTATATCCATATGCCAAAAATCCAAGTGTTCATTTTTTCATGTTCAAATTTTATTTGTGAGAAAAGCAGCTTTATTCATAATGCTGTTTATCTATGTGGAGAATAGCCCACTTTGCTCATTTTATTTTGCAAACCCACTCGCTGTTTATTAAACCGCCCCCCATCACCACCACTTTGTTTTCATCCTTCACTGATAAAGCCGTCAGCTACTGAGGTCAGGCATACAGCACCATTTTCTCAGTAGGAACTGAAATTAAGGATATACATCCTTCTGGTGGCAATCCTGGCAGTCACCAATCATTTATAAAATCAGGTCCTTGTTCTTTTGATTAAACGCTACACCAGCTTCTTGAGTGGAGAAAAGGTACTGCTGACTGTTCTATTTGGAAGCCTTGAGCGCCCTTATCCCATGAATATGCACATGTATAAAATTTCTGTGACTTGTCTTTTACGTCTTTTCAAGCATTTATATATTTAGGTTAGGCTCCACCTAATGGAGAGGACTTGCTCTTACTCTGTATCTAGGTGGCTCCTCCATCTCTCAGTCTTTCCAAGCATCAAAGTAGCAGTACTGTGTCGTCAATACAGCAAAGAGAAGGTCTTCACAGAAATGACTCTTGAAATCTGTTCTGAGAGCAACTGTTTCTCCTGGTGCTGTTTTCTTAAGGACTTTCAGGGTCAGGAGGAGAGCTTTCTCAACAAATCTGTTTCCTTTTCAGTACTAGGTAGTTTTTTTTAATGTGTGCCTGGCAATTCATTTTGAGTTGTAAAGAGTGGGACATAATGAGTGGATAGAATTCTAAATGCACTAAGGCTTTTTTATCATTCTTTTTTTCATACATTTTATCTGGCAACATACAAAAATTGTAAAAATGAGTAGGTTTAAAGTTGTTGAATATAAAAATTGATTAGGAGAGGGTAAATATGGCACTAGACTCCTGGGCTATTGCCTAAATTCTCTCTTTGCTTCCTCCTACCCAAGGCTCAACTGTAAACTTTCAAGATTAATTTTAGTCATTTCACACAATTCCATACTGTACCTTGTCTTTCTGCAAAGCAAAGATAATGTAATTGAGAACTCAGCCACCCACAACCCTTAGGAAATATGTTTTTATTATTTCTCAGCAGGGACATTTAAAATTTCTTTATCTATATTTTGCATTCTTAAACATAGAATATAAATAATAAATTCACCAATTTTTGTAACTTAACTATTACTATAGTTGTAACTCTGATTTAAATACAATGATAATATTATGCACTGTTAATTCATTGAAAACTATTTATCTCTATCTGCAAATAACCCCAGACTCTAGTACTATTATCACCCTTAATTTGTTTCTTTAAAACTGTTGTAATTATGAATTAAAATTATTAAAATTTTTATAATTTATGAAAAAAGGATTAATCCATTCTCCTATGGATAAAATGCACACTTACTTTAAGAAGACTGTTTTTGGAATACTTCCTTTTTGTTGACTCTTCACTGGAAATAGCAAGTTGTTTTTACATGTCTTTCAATGTTATTGCAGTTTCATTAGAGATAATAGGTTTTTGTCTAGGTGGAAAGATACTATGTGAATAATTTGTGCTTACTGAAGGACAAGAATAATACTGCATTGCTCTTTTGGTTCTTCAACGTGATGGTTCATAAAAAATAAATGTTCCACTGACAATGTTAATGTTAAGTATTTTAGCTTATTAAGTGAATTAAACTACAGTGAAAATGAAATCATTTTCAAACCTTCTATACCTGGCCACACTAATTATGTTTTTGTCTATTGGATATAGATTTTAAAAACTTTACTTAGAATCAGTGACACATGCACCATTTGTATATAAGATATAAATGTTTACCTTAAATAGGAAAGTGCTATAATGTCCCCTTCTCTTTCAACATAACCATATTACAGATTCCCATCTTCTTCTTATCTCTCACCATCAGACTATGGTTTGAAACTCACTTTTAAAGATAAAGCAAATATCACTAGTCTTTCAACTTTTTGTATGATTGATATTTTAATTAAAAAATTTTAAGTTAATAGAATAATAACAAATGATCAAATTAGTTACTAAAGTGGTCAGGGAAGACCTAATAAAATAACCCAGAGTTGTAGGAACTAAAAGAACATTGGTGTGACTGGAGCTTAGAAAGTATGGATTATAGAAGTAAAATGCCCCCATTCTAGAAAGAAATGTCAGAGAGGTGACAGGGCCAGAACATGTAGGGCTTTGTTAGCCAGGAAAGATATTTGCATCTTATTTTAAATAGATTGTAGAGATGCATATTGCCTCAAATACATTTTGGAAATATTTCTTTGGCTATCAAGTGGAGAATTTATTATTCAAATGCAAGAGCTGAAGCAGGGAGACAAGCTCAGGGGTTATAGGAACCCAGGTGTGGTGGTTGCTTTTATGGGGTGGATTTCATGGGAATAAGAAAAAGAAGATGCATATGGCATATTTTGGCAGATAGAATCAATAGCAATTACTACTGAATTGGATGTGGGTGATAAGGGGAAAAGGAGGAGAAAGTTTAGTTAGGAAAGGAGAATCAAGGTTAGATCCTAGATTTCGATCTAGAGCAATTGTGTAGATGTTGATATCATTAAAAGTGCTGGAATAGATTGGGAGGAGAGGAAGATTTTTAGGGTGGGAATGCCAGGGAATAAAGAATTCTGCTTTAGCCATACTGAATTTGAGATACTTTTTAGACATCGAAATAGAGCAAGGTCCTTGAGAAAGTGGGAGAAGTTGTAATACAAACTTTACAGACCACATGTGGAAAGCTTGGTCTTTAATAAGAGGAGTATTTGTAGAAACAGGAGGAAAAGTAGAGAGTATGGGCAAATGCCAGTATATTGATGTATTAGTGATGTGAACATGAGAGGGTCTCTGTCTCATTGCTTCTAGTTTCTTGAAGGGGTATGAAGCAAGACCAGCACTGGAAAATAAGGCAGAGGAGAGTTTTTAGTACACTTGAAAAGCAGGAAGATATGAGTACCTATGCCTCTTCCAGTTGCCTTACATCTTGGTCCTTGTGTACTTTTTACATTGGTCTGGACTACCTTGTAAAACCTAGAGCTGGGTTAGCCCCCTCTTGCACTTTCACCACCTTACTGGGCAAGTCTGGTTCTAGGCTCTACATCTTATGGTTCATTATTAATTCATGCACAACTATTTATTGTTTCACCTTATTGAGTACTAGATTCTGCATTTAATCATCCCAACTTTAAGTTTTTCATTGTTCCATCACCCGCATCTGTATCAGAAGAATCCATATAAAAGCTGCCTTCAGATGGCTCATTCTTGTTAGTCAGATTCTCTAAAGTCATGTTTTCTGAGTACAAAGCAGAGGAAAAATACCATTCCTCTTGTGCACATTTCCTAAATATTTGACTGTGGTGGAATTATTTAACCTCCCATCTTGAAAACAAGGAATATAAAAATCTAGCTAATAGAGCAGGGAACATAAGTGTGGAAAAGTAAGGACATAAGGATTATGAAATAATAAGCGTTCAATGTTGTCATTAGACTCTAACCAAACATGATTATATAAGGTATTATATTCTGTCAGGGAGAATTACCAAATCTTAATGCTTTGAAATATAACTCAAGAAGCTCTTCAAATGCAAAATTAAATAGAATATACCCCAAGGTAGCTAATTAACACTTTGCAAAATAGCTGAGAACACTCTTGCCTGAAATTGAATTCAATATAGATCATTTGTCATAAAAAATGTAAACATTCTAGATAAGGGATATCAATTTAGAGGCTAAAAATTGTATGTAAACTTATTTGGAGATACAGATCAAGAAAAGGTATTAAGGAGAATTATCTTAATTAAATTAATCGTATCAAATTGTCAGCATTTCCTCTCTTCCCTTAAAATTACATATAAAAGTTTAGGACGATTAGGATCATTGTTGTCTTTGCTATGAAATCATCATGTGCTTTATCTAAGAAGCACTGGTGATGAATGAGAACCAGAAAAGGGGGACCTCACTTATGAGTCCTGAGGAAAAGCAAATAAATATACAGCTTCTTAACCACTCTTGCATCTCCCTACAGACAATCTGTATTATGGATTATAAAGCTATTTTTAAAAGATAATATTCACAAGTATTTCACCATGAAAAGCACTGAACATTTTAAATATATAATATGAAAAATGAATCATCTTTGATAATTATTTTTATTGACCATATCCTTGCCAATTCTAACTTTATTGAGAACTTTAATACCCCAACACTCCAGAATTTTAAACTTGCTCGATTTTTATTTTTGGTATGACTGTCAAAGGAAGATTTTCTTTTAAATAGATATTGTATTCCTCATTGTTCCTAATTAAAAGATCTCTCTTTGTGTAGTCTACATAAGAATATGGAAACGATGAGCACAAATACAGCTTTTTAATTTGCAAGTTGTTTATTTATCTTGAGTTTGCTTACTTCTCAGTCTGTGCATTTTAAAATTGCCATTTGTATTTTTGCATTCTAGCTTTTGACTGTAGTGGAAATTTGCATTGAAGACAAAGGGAACTGTGATGTACAATCTATAAGCTTGCATCCAGCTGAGAAAAACCACCACTCTTGTTTGGGCTTCAGTCAGCAGGAGGTTTCCTTTCAGTTTGTTTAGAAGAACCATGTCCTGTCATCTACATAGAATACAATATTTGACAGAAGAATTTTCTTTTGTCCCCTGTGACTTTAATGCAGAATTCTGTAGAAACTTCTGTCTAGCTGAGGAACAGTTTAAGGAATCATCTGTGACAGGTAACAATAAAACCAAATAAAATTTTAAATTATTATGCATAATAGACCAAGAACCTTTATCTGAATACCGAACAGAGTCAAAAAATTCTCTGATTAAAATTAGACATAAAAATATTTTAGAAATAAATATATAGTATAAAGCACTTTGGAAAACTCTTTGGCATTATCTACTGAAGTTATTAAATGCATACTCATTGAACTGCGGTTCAGCTTCTAGGTGTGCACTCATGAGAAATGTATGCACCAAACACAGATCCAAAAATGCTTGTATCAGTACTATTAATACAATCTAAAGCTGGAAGTAAGTAATGGCATCACTGTTAGTATGGATAAGTATTTTTTGGTATAGACATGAGGAATACTTATATAAAGCAGTAAAAATGAACCTGTATCTGCCAGCATGGGTATAATCCTTGAACATAATCTTGAGTGAAAGAAATTAAACATAAAAGGGCATATACTGCATGTTCTCTTTACTCAGCATTCAAAAATAGATACAACTGAACTATTATGTTAGAAATCAGGATGGTAATTATCTTTAAGAAGGGTGAAGATAGGGATGGAGCACACAGATTCATGGGAAATATTCTGTCTTGACCTGGATAATGGTTACATAGGTTTTTACTTGTACATTGATAATATTATTATAAAACATTAAGATTTTATTTTTTGATAATATATTTAAATTACACAAAGATATATTTGTACATTTTTATACATATATATAAATATATAAAGTGCATAGCATTTATAATATTCGGGTATGTAGTATGTACTAATTTTAAACATGTGTTTTAAAGGGGTTCCCATTGTGGCTCAGTGGTTAAGAACCTGACATAATGTCTGTGAGGATGCAGATTTGATCCTTGGCCTCACTCAGCGAGTTAACGATCTGGCATTGCCAAAAGCTGCAGTGTAGGTTGCAGATATGGCCTAGATCCAGCATTTTTGTGGCTGTAGTGTAGGCCTGCAGCTGCAGCCCAATTTGACCCCTAGCCCAGGAACTTCCATATGCTGTAGGTGTGGCCGTAAAAAGAAAGAAAAAACAACTACAACAAAAAACTATAAAAATGCTTTTAAAAAAGTGTAAAAAAATCCCAGGATATTAAAAATTACTCCGTTTCCTCTTCGCTAGAGATAATTCAGTTATATACAGGTCATGTATGTAGTATGTTATATATGTTAAAATATGCTAAATAAGCAATTCAAAGCTCCCTTTAAACGCTCTGATGGATCACAAAATAGAACTAAGTTTCGTTACATTTTATCTAGCCACTTAAAAATTAAAATGAAAACTTTTTTTCTAGAACAGTCTTCAAGTATTTTAACTATAAGTGAAGTTGAAATGATATAACACTATTTTAAAGATTTTGTAACTCAGAGTCTGTTGCATTTATCTTGATTTTCATTGAGTTTAACAGTTCACTTCAGTTGTAATTTAAAACATTTTATTTTGCTCCTACTTCATGTGAGGCAGTATGGTTTTTATATAATAAATGTTTCTATTATGGCATTCCAGTTAGAAAATTTTGTACGTAAGGGTATTATTTTAGCAAGTGAGTACATATGTGAATCTATGGATTAATTACCTACTGCTCAAAAAGTGCACTCTGAAATGTAGAAGTTCTGGGTAAACATGTCTGACATCTGGGAGCCAAACTTTATAACAAAGTCTAGCAAAACTTTATTATTCAAATGTATAATATATTACTTTAAAAAACCTTCTTTTGGAGTTCTTGTCCTGGCGCAGTGGAAACTAATCCGACTAGGAACCATGATGCTGCGGGTTCGATCCCTGGCATTGCTCAGTGGGTTAATGATCCAGCATTGCCGTGAGCTGTGGTGTAGGTCGCAGACACAGTTCGGATCTGGCTTTGCTGTGGCTGTGGAGTAAGCTCGCAGCAACAGCTCCGATTAGTCTCCTAGCCTGGGAACCTCCACATGCCGCGGGTGTGGCCCTAAAATGCCAAAAAGCAAAACTAAAAAACCAAAAATACCTACTTTGGAATTCCCATCCTGGCTCCGTGGTTAACAAACCCGACTAGTATCCATGAGTACATGGGTTTGATTCCTGGCCTTGTTTAGTGGGTTGAGGATCCAGTGTTGCCATGAGCTGTGGTGTAGGTTGCAGAAATGGATCGGATCCTGTGTTGCTGTGGCTGTGGTGTAGGCCAGCAGCTACTGCTCCCGCTGGACCTCTAGCCTGGGAACCTCCATATGCTGTGGGTACGGCCCTAAAAAAAAGAGACAAAATCAAAACAAAAAACAAAAACAAACCTACTTTTCATAGGCCCTTGGAATGCAATATCTAAGAGGTTGATAAAGGTTATACTAAGCTGCCATTTGCTAGGCGTATGCCATGTGCTAGGCACTTAGTGCTATGGTTGATAAAACATATGCCAATATTTCTTGACCAAGTTAATTTAAACAAGGATTTTTTTTCAACATTAAAGTTGATGAAGGGCTTTCCTTAAAACCATTATTTCATTTATCCTTTTAAAGAGAAAAATCGACATTTTTAAAGAAAAATGCCATCCTTGGATGGCTATCACTCAAGATATTTGAAGATTCTCTTTAAAAGTTAACATCAAGGGAGGATAAAAGCAAATAGTTATTTTACCTTAGATCTTATAGATCTCAGTGTATGTACTGACACACCTAATATCCCGAGACTAGGAGTTTTGTTCCTGATGGCGTCTTTTTCCATTACATGATTCAAAAAATTTAAAGGGATTTTCCTGTCTACTTTGTATGGAGAAAAAATAGATTGAGAATATTTCTTTGTCAAATCTAGTTGCCTTGGGACAAGAATGAATGAGTGTGTTGTGGACATTATAAAACCTTTTGGCCGTTTCAGGTTAGAATTGATTGTGAAATACTAGTGTCACACTGAATAAGAGATTTTCTTTTAGGATATGAAAATTAAGTTATTTTAGAAAAGGACCTATTAAAAGAAAGAACATGATGATCTTTTACATTGCTTTAAGAAGCACATGCATGAATTCCAACAGGGTTAAAAGTGTCAGGAAATTAACCTGAAGGCAAACTTGCATACATGAGAAAAATCAGAAACAGTTACTAGGACCTTAAGTTAAAAGAAAATTGATAGGATATGTTAAAAGTGATATAAATTTAAAGGCAAATGTTGATGAGATTTATTGTTATAAGATTTCAGGAGTTCCCATTGTGGCTCAGTAGTTAAGGAACCCTGCTAGCATCCATGAGGATTCGGGTTCGATCCCTGGCCTCTCTCAGTGGGTTAAAGATCCAGAGTTGCCCTTAGCTGTGGTGTATGTAGCAGAGGCGGCTCTGATCCCTCATTGCTGTGGCTCTGAGGTAAGCTGGAGGCTACAACTGATTGGACCCCTAGCTTGGGAACCTCCATATGCTGCGGGTGCGGCACTAAAAAGACAAAAAAAAAAAAAAAGGTTTTGAGGAGTTCTGTCGTCGCTCAGCTGGTTAAGAACCCAACCAGTATCCATGATGCGGGTTCGACCCCTGGCCTTGCACAGTGGGTTAAGTATCCAGCATTGCTGTGATATGTGGTTTAGGTTGCAGATGCTGCTCGGGTCCTGCATTGCTGTGGCTGTGGCGTAGGCTGGCAGCTGCAGCTCTGATTCAACCCCTAGCCCAGGAACTTCTATGTATCACAGCTGCAGCCGTAAAAAGGAAAATAGATTTTTAATTTTTTAAAATAAAAAATACAAGTACAAAATGTTAAATAGTATTAATAAGGTTGGGATAAAACAAAAGACATTTGTCCACCTCTCCCTAGTCCCGAGTTATTTTCTTCCTAGGTGTCTAATGTTAACATTCTTTGGCTATTTCTTCTTATGTTTTTTAATAGATTTATTCATATATTTCAGTTTGTCAGTGTTATATACTGTCAATTGACCTTGTTTTTATAAATCACAATTTATCTTTCCTGTGCACCATCTTTCTTGTCTGTCTTTCTAATATAATTATATCACAGCTTTATTTAATTGTTATATATTTTATGATGTAATAATGGTCCAATATTAAAATAACTATAATTTCATATTTGCATGCCCTGTCTTGAGTTATTTTTATGTGTTTATGTTTCCTAGGTTTCTAATTTTTCTTGTACTACTTGTACTATTTGCTTTATATTGTTTCTCCCCTCAAAAATATTTCAGTGAGTTAGTTTTTTCTAAATAGTCCCACTTTTCTTGAAATCTCCTTGCCCCAAGTCACCTTTGCTTTGCCTGAATTTGGGTTCATTGTCCCTTGGGTTTACTGTAGTGTTTTCCACCTTGTCTACTAATTTACACCCTCCTCTTTCTTGGTTTATTTTCTCATTTTGCCAGAGCACATCCTCAAGTAGTTTATTAAGAAATGTTGCACAGGCAGTACATTTTCTGAGTCCTTTTAAGTTTTAATTATTATATATAATTTTTTTTAAGTTTGAGTATTTATGTTTTAAAAATATGTAAATATGTCTCTCTAGTTTCTCCATCCTCTTTTTGAAGCTCCTTTTCTTCAAATTTGGCCTTTTTGTATTGATGATTTATGTCATCTTTTGAAACCCTCCTATTTTAATCTTTTTTTTATTTTTGTTTCTCTTTAATAGGTGATATCTTCAACTCTGTCTTCAAAAGTTGTCTTGGAACTTTATTTTAGAAATATAATGTTCCTTTTTCATATCACTGTATTCTTTTTCTCTTCTTGAATCTAAGAATACCAGCTAGAGGTTTCTTTTTTTAAAAAAATGTTCTGTCATTTTATAATCTTTTGTATCCCAGTGGTTTTTTCCTATTTAATCTTAATTTATCTTTTCTGCTAGATACTCCTTACTGAAAAACTGCAAATCTTTATTTGTTAATAGTGTTTTCCTGTGAAGTCCTAAGATGACAGGCTTGAGGAGCTCATTGAGAGGATTGAGGGCCCTAGATGTGAGAGCAGAACAAAGTGTGATTCAGTGGGAAATCAACTGTTTGACTGGGACAGTGTCAAATGCAAGAACTTCACTTTTTCCTCTGGGACCATATTTCTCCAGAAAGATAAACTCCATTCTTTTCCCTGGGGGAGAAGTAGCTACAAGTATTTGGGGCCACAGCTGCTTTTGGTCACAAGTAGAAGTGTTCACTTGTAAAGAAAATTTTCCGTTACTTTTGTCAAATTATGTCTTAAAAAAATCACATATTATGAATAACTATTATTTTACATAACTGATTCCTCCAAGAAAACTTCATAACTTTAATTCCCCAGTAACTCTTTGAAGTTTCTCCTTTTTAGATTCACATTTCAGTGTAGAGTTGGCTTAAATCTTAGTGTTTGAGAAAAAAAATCCCAGCTTTTGAATTACAGTTCACTTAATTATGTGCATCCCTGATGGCTAAATTACAGTATCTCACACAGTGAGCAAAAGTATTGGGTCATTTAGCCCACTGTATCACTTACTTATTCCAAAATGTTTCATCTGTGAATCGACTGCTCTTCTGTGTTGACTTTTCTGTATACAAAAGTTAACATAATATTAGGCCAATTAGATGCTGAAATTAGATTTTCATTGATTTAAAATGCATTATAAACAGGTAGAATTAGATACATACTTTATGTAACATAGCTTATTTCTTAAAATTATATGGAAAATGCACATAATTCTGGAAATAAAAATGTTCAGGTGCTAAGATTCTCCTGTTATTTTGTTATTTTTCTTCCATTTACTACACACGCACACACAGACAAATACACATATATAGTGCAGTTCTGTAGACACAAGAATTAGCAGCAGTTTTAGAGAGAAAAGGTGGGAGAAAGAATGCCCTGAGCATCCCTTTGAATAGCTCAGGCAATAACAGGTGTTATTATCCCAGGAGGAAACTGTAAGTGACTTTTTTGTAGTTGGAAGTGTGTCCTGCCCTGATAAGAAGTTGTGGATAAGAAAACAAGAAACTCGTAAATAGCCAAAGGGAAGAAAGCCAGAAAAGCTTGCTGTGTTCCTCTACTTAAATATATGTCATTTCTTTAGGGACTGCACATTTTAGAAAAAGATGAGGACTGAATTGGGATGCTGCTTACCTCTGTTTCCAAAAGAAAAAGACTCCTCTAGAGTATGACTTTAAGTAGGCCATGGACCAAAAATAGGCCATAAGGCCTGTCAGGCAGCTTTATGAACTTCAAGGTTCTAGGGAATTTCATCCATTGGAGAGTTCCCTTATGCTTTAAACAGCAGTAAAAAAAAAAAAAAATTAGCCATGGTATAAAAATCTCTCCTGTAAGAAATTTCTGGGTGGTAGAACCTAAGCAGTTTTGATTTTGTTGTATTGTTGTTTTCTTGGTTGGTTTGTTCTGGATATTTGCTTACTTCTTGGCGTGATTTTCAGCATATAAATAAAATTTTGTAAGGCCAACAGAAGAAAATAAAATAATCTTTGAGAAGGTTTTAAAACATCATAGGTTTTTGAGGTTTTTACGGCTGAGATTCTATTTTGTTTTACCTAAAAGGAGTGTTATAATGCTGCACGTTTTTTGCTTATTCTACATTTTTGCTTATTTTTGCAACTCAGAAGAAAGTTTGCTCATTGACAAGCTCGCATTGTGTATTAATCATAACATAAAACTGTCATTTATTCTCAAATGAAGTGCTCAGTGCCACACATGTTATAAATTCATTCTCAGTGGCAAAATTTTCTTGGCGCTTAAGAAATTGTACTTTAATCACTTTGAGCAAAAAAGTTTGGCAAAAATAGTACTTTGACATAAAATTTCAGCATGTTTTAGATTCTGTTAAATGTGGACAAAATCGATAGATACATGAGGGGTTCCCCCATAAAATCATCATAATTCAAAAGCTTTCCTTAGCATAACTCACAGCTCTAGATTTTTCCTTTCAATAATTAAAAAAAGGTTTGGTAACTAGAAAGAACCTAGCCAACTTTTTATTCAAAGAGGACTTCTTTGAAGGAGGCAGAATAATAGCAAAACAAATGGAATTACTAACTTCCAGATGCTTTAAGTACTTCTTATATTTAAAAATAACATGACTTTTAAAATGATTTAGTGATTCTAGTTTAGTTATTTGGGAACACTTTTTGCATCTGCATGCTAGTATCAATTGACACCTTGAATTTGAATATTCCCCATAATCACATCATACCCTATCCATTTTTTTCGCCTTAGTTATACTTTTAATATACCACCTAGTGGCCTGGTGGTTAAGGACTTGGCCTTGTCACTACTGTTGCTCAGGTTCACTTCCTGGTCTGCAGTCTTCTGCATCTTGAAGATATGGTCCAAAAACAACAACCCAAAAAACTAAAAAAAAAAAAAAAAGTATGTATACATATACATATATATATATATATATATATACACACACACACACACATATATATATACCACTCCCCCCAAAACCAAAATATATATGTATATACCGCCCTATTTTTTCTTTCCCTTAAGCATTCACATGCTTAATTTTTTCCTCTCCTTTAAGATAAAAACATAAAAAATGTACACACTACCCTCTGCATCTGTATCCATATCTGCTGTCTCATATTCATTCACTCTTCGACTGGTGACAGTCAGCATTATTTCCATCTTTCTATATCTGTTCTCATTAAATTCACCAGTAAGCTCTTGATTTCTGGATCCAGTGAAGATTTTTCTTTACCTTCCCTGAATTCTTTGTGGCATTTAACATGTCTGAGCACTCCGTCTTTCTTTGAGAACTCTCTTCCATTGCCTACTTTCTTTAACTCTAGGTTCCTCTGTATAATCCTTCCATACAAATGTCCTTCTGAATTCCCTATTTTTTTTTTTTTTTTTTTAGTTCCACAGAGTTTCTCTGTGTATCTGCAGATATTTCCTTGGCATCTATTTCAAGTACATATTGGAGACTCCCATGTCTAGACCTTCAACATGTGTTCTTTCTGTATCCTGTACCAGGGTGTCAGCAAAGAAATTTGGGGATCATCTTTGAGTCCTCCTTATCTTTTACTCCCACATTTAAGAACATATCAATATCATTGATTTTATCTTCTTAATATTTCTTGAATTTTACTCTTTTCTCAGTACCCTATTGTCAGTACCTTTCAGATGTGGTTATATTCCACCTGCATTGCTAGAGCAGCACTACCATGAGCTATCTTCTCCCTAGTCCTGTCAACCCTATTAAGCCCCCCTGTCTCATCTCCCTCCCTTTTAACATTTATCATATAGCATATCAATTTTCATTATATATTTGATTTTGCTTAAGTCACTCTTTGTTAGCTCATTAGGTACAAATTTCACATCAATATTATTTTGTCTTTGTCATTCACACCATACCGTAGTACTTGCTATAAATGCCTAGCAAATTATTTTTTATTTTGGTGAATAGATAGATTGAATGAATGCAGTCTCACCACTTCAAAGCCAGATGATAATGACTAAATGAGTAGTGAGGTATGGGTAAGAGCTGGTCACTGAGACTGGAAGCACCATTCAGCAGCTCCTTTAACAGTCTGGGAGCTCTTTTTCTCTTCCTTACATTTGTGAACGTTAACTGCTTTACAAGGAGGCTTATACACAAATTTTATATAGAATTTAAATATAGTTCAATGTTGAATCTACTTAAGTATTTGTCATGCAGAGAGTATATGAGATAAATAAGTGAAATCATGTGAAAAATTTAGGAAGCAAAATAAAGTTATTTTCTAATTTCTAGGGGACATATAGTGCCCAAGGAACAGATTCAACCCAATAACTATATTATAGCTGGAGTCTTGTCTAACTAAATTCACGTTATGTCATGATCTTGACGGTATATCCAAATGTCTTTCCATTTTTTGATTAGGCAGAAGTGTGCTTAAAGTTAGTCAAAATAAAAGTCAAGCACCATAAGAAATACCATCTTTTAACTTAAAAAATAATGCTTAAAATTAATTTAGTGCTAAATGGTTTTGGGATTCATAGTGTTTAGAAAATGATTTTGCAGTGACAAAAATTACACATAGTAAATGTCCATATCTGAGTGAATCTGTTGAGGAGTGTAATTTAGTTTGAGTTATTGGGAAAAGAGAATTGAGGTTTTATAAAACGTGAAAAATTGAATGAAATGTACACTTCTGCTATTTTTGCATAAATTAGACCTTTTACTTTGTTACAAAAAAATGTCTTTTTTCCCCCTTATCCTCTCTCTGGGTAGCTTTTTATCTGTAACAAGCAAATTTCTGAGAAAAGTGCAAATATTAATATATACTGTCTTTACATTTAAAAGAAAAGAATATATTCATACAGTGCTAATATTTTAAAAAATGAAAAGCTTAAATTATAAATATTGTTTTATTAAAGATTTTTTTTAAAGACTAGCAATCTGACAACAGTTATTGCTCTTTTATAAGGGTGGACATATCACATTTTGCTTTAATATAGCTATGATTACTCTTTTCATCAGTAGCTTTGTTAGTAGGTCAAGGAGAAATCGTACCTAAGAAGAGGGGTCCATGGAGAAAAGAGATGAACCATATCAGAATTAAAATTAAATTGAAAAAATTTAAATCAAGGAAGCCATTTTTGCTTCTTTCCATATGATGTGCAAATTCATGCATTTTAAATGGGAAATGGGAAATTTCCTATCCACTGAACAGCAGTGATGTGAGCTCTGTGGTCAGGATGGATGCTGGGTACAGTATACCCATGGAAGCTTTTGCTCATTTAAGAAAATTACATTTGAAACATTCTGACTACATTATGGAGCCACAAGAAAATTTACAGTGATTTGTTTTTAGTGGACCAAATTTCTTTCTCTTTTTCATCTCAAAATCATTTTCCAATCTTGCTATGCTTGCTAGGAAATGTAGGTACAGTTATAGATGTATTAGCTGTGTACATACCTGCACACACACTTACACATGTAAAGGTGACTAGCTGTCTAATTATTTGTGTGTGTCAAATTTAGCCATCAAGTGGAATTTGTATTTTAGTTTGAATATTAATTTATCTCATCAGTAAAATGCTCTTCACTCATTCTCCATTTCTCTAGGCTGTTTGATCTAAAATGCATTTGTGGTTTTTACTTACTATAATATGGAATAGAATGAAAGGTTGTGTAAAATTAAAATCATGATATCAGTTATCTTTCTGTCATGCAGAATGAAATAGGTACTTTGACTAGATATAAAAGATATCTATGATAATTAAATATATTCATACTGAAGCAACTGAATTTGTAGAATATTGATTTCTCTGTTAAGTTATAGAACTTTTCCACTAAAACAAATGTATTATCAAGTTTCAAGTAGCCCAGTGCCAAAATATTTGGCATTAAGACAGTTGCATATGTGTGTATTAAAACTGAACCTAACAGCAAATATGAATGTAGTGGTGACAAATTTAGAAGGGAACTCTAGGTATAAAGCTGATAGAATCAATTAGTATATATGTACTTTGTGAGTAAGAATGCATCAATTCTTTCAGATACAAGAATTCTCTTTGCCAAGTAATTCCATCTATGTAAGCAATATGCTTCACGTAAGACAGATTTCAGCTTCCAGCTGTTTTCTGATGTTGGAAAGTGAAGCACTAGGTTTGAAATGGTTCTAGGGACACAGCCTTTTCTATCAGGGATTCTAGCAGATGCTGATATTAATATTCGTGGAAGACAGAGCAAATATAGAATAGCATCAAATTGATTTTGCAGAGTTTTCAAGCCAGATGTCCCTTGGCATTTACATGGAAGAAGCCTGCAGTGTACCAAGTTGCATATTTTTGTGTGCAAGTTCTCAGTCACGTATGTAGCCATTGGTGTTTTGACAGCCATCTGCTCAGGCTCTACTTTCTCTATTCAGCCATAGCTGAAATTGAACATTTTTCAAAGCAGAAGGTTGCAGGTAGTTTTGACTATAAGAAAACATAAAGACGGTATTCAACATTTTAAAAAAGGCAATATACATTTTTGCTTAGTTGTAACTCCCGTATTAAAGACAATGCCTTATAAATATCTGTGCAAAATAAATAAGCTCTTTTAGAACAGAGATTTTATCTTCTTGTTGATTGAGTTTGTCTTAATTGTGTGTAACACTGTAGCAAGATACTGAGGGAGTTACAGAAATGAACAGCCCCACCGTGACTTAGCCCAAGGCTGACCTTGTCTTGGATATAGCAAGCCCTCCCTAAATAATTTTGAGTGATGAATGAATATATTAGAATCAATATGCAATAACCTGTTTATTTGTAGAAATTTTCACCCAACAGCTGATAGGTTTTAATACATGGACATACATGTAGGCACACATGTGTGAAAGTATGTTTATGTACTTATAAGCGAATGAGAGTTTGGTAAGAACTTTCGAGCCCTGACTATGTACTTACTGATATGCTACGCATTCTGGAGAATCAAAACAAGTATGTAACATTTTTTTCTAATCTCATAAGTACATTGACATCAAATGAATAAAATAACATTTGTATCCAGTGATAAATTATGTAATAGAAATTAATTTTTGTATCCAAATATTGGAAAAGGATGGATAAATTTTTTATCAAGATTTTGAAGGAAATATTAAATTTCCCCATGGAGAATAATTCAGGTAGGGAAATTAACCTAAGTGAGGTGGGTAATGAGATAATGTTTTTAGAATAAGATGAATAAATTATTTGATTAGAGTATGGAATTTTAATTGAGAATAATAAATTTAGAATAATTTAGGTAGTGAAGGTGAACTAGAATTGTTATGGAACACTTGAAATATCTATGTGAAACATTTGTATTTAATCAGAGAGTAAACTAAGAGTTATTATAGGACCTGGAATGGAACAAGAACAGGAAGAAGGTGGACTTCTATGTAGCATATTTTGACAATAATGCACAGGAATGTAACACTTTATTATAATCTCTGCTTTTAACAAAAATGGGTTTTACGCTGCATCAGTACGAATGGAGGATGATGTAAATTTAAAGTCTGTTTTGATAAAGAAAAATAAGACCTGATGATTAGAAGATAAAAGAGGATTTGTCTCAGATGACTCCAGAATAATGTGAATATGGACACACAATTATATTTTAAATTAAACTATTTGTCCTTCTCTCTGCAGTGTAAATTTATCTAATTCGTATTGGAAACCAGCCTTTTATGCTGAATTCATGCATTAATTGATTTATTTATCAAATATTTTTGAATACTTTTTTGGGTCTGGTATTACATTAAGCATATATATGATTAAACAAGATTTCAATTTAGTTAAGAGGGAGACAATAAACAAATTCTATTATGAATGTTTAGAAATCTTAAGGCCCCAAATCCATCTATCAGTTTCATAAGTATGATTTATAGGTCTGCTTCATTACTGACAGGATAGACAAAATATATCTCTCTTAAGAATAACATCTTACTGGGCATGCTTTTTGTAGCCAAGCAAATATACAGTATTCTGCAAATGTTGTCTAAATAGCTTTTTTCTGTGTTCCCATCGTGGCTCAGCAGTAGCAAACCCAGATAGTGTCCATGAGGATGTGGGTTCGATCCCTGGCCTTGCTCAGTGTGTTAATGATCTAGTGTTGTTGTGAGCTGTGGTGTAGGCCAGCAGCTGCAGCTCCGATTTGACCCCTAGTCTGTAGACTTCCCTTCCATATGTTGCAGGTGCAGCCCTAAAAAGCAAAAACAAAAACAGAAACAAAAAACCTCTTGTTTCAACATGCTTGGGACCAATTAATGATTTCAGTTTTGCTAGTGGTTAAATCTATGTACTGAAAACATTTCATTCAGTAAGTTGACCTTGAGTTTTGAATAAATTTGGGAGCCTGAAGGAATCAACACGGTCCTTAAGTTTACTCTTCTGTGTGTGTCTGGGTTTAATCTCTTGGTATAAGCAAATCTTTATTACTCTTATTTTAATATTCTGAATAAAGTAATTCTTTTTAGAATATTTATCCTGACCGGTAACTTCTAGCCATAAACCCATCTGGTGGCATCATGAGATTCAAAATCAGTCAGACAAAATGGCCAACCTTTGGCTGTCTTGACATGAATGAATCCACCAAACATATACTTCACTTCCAAAATAATTTAGGATAGATTATCTAGATATGATTTAGATGATATAGTATATTATTGTTCCATAGTGCAAAAAATAGATTAAAAATTACTTAAGATACAAGGAGAGAATAAGTTACAGAAAAGGGCAGACACAAATCATAAGTTTCATGTATAAGAAGAGCATTTTACTTTGGAAGCAAAAATCTCATGCCACTAAAACAAGATGATGAAGAAATTACTCTGTGTGCAAGTGTGGAGAAAAAAATAGCTCGTGATACCATAGTGATCTGAGAGCTCATTATACATCAGCAATGAAGAGCTCTAACTACCATGCAATTAAAATACTAGAGAGTATAAATAAGAGTGTATCATGTGTGGCGGCATATAAAAATTCAGAAGTGGATGGAATTTTGGTAGAGTGATACTCTTGAAAAAGGAGTCTGATTAGGAACATTTAATTAGAGAACAGTTACACAGACAACTTCTGTACTATCTTTCAGGCAAGCATGTCGCATTTTGAATATCATAGTTGTAGTAGGAATGACACACCAAGGATGCATTGTCCCCGGATACTGATAAGGACGTTCTCTTTCATGACCAATACTGTGTATCCTAGATTTCATTAAAGTCCCTTAGTTGACTTGATGGCCCAGCAAAATTAAGAATTGAATAAGTTTCGGTGTGGACAACTAGTAACCATTTCAAGTTATAAAGAGTCACAGTCCACTCTTTTCTGTGTCCTAAACTCATTGATTCCAGTAATGGCAGAATACTTTTTGCAGTTATTTGAAATACTTGCAATGGTATTTATTCTGGGGGAACTCTAAAGAAAATCAGCACATTTAAAGGTGACTGACACTATTAAAGAACACAAAGTTGATGGTGATGAGTTATTTTCTTAATGTCTATTAATAATTGGAGAAAAGAGATATGCTTCCAAATCATAAGAAAAACTAGGAGAAAGATCCCATAAGACCAAGAGAAATTTTTGAAAATGTTTTTGGCCTGCAATAGTAAGCTATTTGGGGTCACATTTGGACAGTACTTTTTCAGAAACTGTCACTTTGTTGAAATCGTAAGTGGATTTTTAGGAATGGCATGGTCACATTTTCCTCAGATCTCTAACGTAACTAATTTTAGAGCCTTCTTGACTTTAGCCATTAACTTATATCTGCTTGCAGGCAGGGCTAACCCTGGCTAGATTACAGAGTTTTCCCCTTTGAAAGCAGCTGACTCGGAATCAGATACTTTCTTTATGATCCATGTCCAAACTTACTCTCCAAGTCCTTGCCTAGCTATTTAAGGTGAAGATTAGCTGAATCTGGTTTCTCTGGCTTTTATCCTAAAATCATCTTCTGGGCTTGAACTCTGGCCAGTCTGACTTTGAGTATCTTTGATACCCTCCCAACCTAAATGTGCATTGACAGAGGGGTGAGTAAAGAAGATGTGGTACATATACACAATGAAATCCTATTATTGAATTCTTTGCACTAGTTTGAAGCTCTGTGAGGGTGGGAGTTTTGCCTCCGTTGTTCATTCTTGTATTAATCAGATGAATAGCTGAGTGCCTGGACAGTTGGAGGAATTCAATGAATATGTTATTATATAGTCAAAGAAGAACTGGGATTGGATTTGAAAAACACAACTTCTATGGTTAGGAAGTCTGTTACTACTGATGTTCTATTATATAAATATATATATATATATATGTGCATATATATATATATGTAATTGAGGTACTAATGCCTACCATCTGTCTTATAATCTTGTTGTGAGACTCAGAAGATAGAAATAAAAATATTTTATAAAATTCAGTGCTACACTTTTATTATGATCAACAAGTTGTATTACTCAGACGTTAACAATACATGACATGTGACAAAGGAAAACTCGTATTTATGGGTTTTTTTTGTTTTAGAACAAACTAGAACAAATATACTTGCTACATGAAGAATTTTTAATAAGAACTTAGAACTGATGTGACTAAATTCACAGAACCTCATTCATTAATGAGGTTCATTAATGTTATGAATGTTAAATGAGCATCTATTTGATGTCAATGACTAGTCTCTGAGAATAAAAGGATTTTTGAATTTTGGTCTCTGCCTTCAAGGAACTTAGAGTTTAATGGTCATAGAATGTTGGTTAAAAGCCAAAAGCAGAATTCTGACAAAAACCTCACTATATCTGAGAGTTTATATGTGCTTGGTAAATGAAAAGTATTATTAGCAACACTATGCTAAGTGTAAAATGCTGATTTTTCATTTCAAGTATTTACAAGAGCAAACAGAATATTTGTGAGTTTTCTTGCATATTTATGTGTGTGTTCAAACAGCTGCTGGAGAACAAAGTGTTTTGCTATAAACACTGTCAAATCTCACTTTGAAAAAAAATTTGTCTATAAAACAAGTATTTCCATAGATATACTGAAGCTGCATAGAATTTGCTTTTAAAGCATAAAACAAAATTAGATGCTTGAGTCAGCTGTGAAGTAGTTTTTCATGCAGTTTTCATTCTAATTCTTCACCCTATGGATGAGGCTATGACCTGGTACAATTTGAAAGGGATAGTGCAACAAAAAGTCCAGAGGTAAGCATAGCTTTTAACATTGGATTTATTAGAACCATACATTTATATACTTAGATCTTCCAAAAGTTTTTCTTTTTTCTTTCCCCCACCTCCCTCTCTCCCTCCTGCCCTCCCTCCCTTCCTCCCACCCTCCCTTCCTTCCCCTTCTTTCCCCTCCCTCCCTCCTTCACCTCTTTCCTTCCTCCCTCCCCTTCCTTCCTTCTTTTTTTTTTTTAAGGGAGATTTGGAAGGAGGATGGATGTGAACTAAGGTATTGAGAAGCACATCAATCAGTAATCCAATTTCTGATTTATCAACCAAACCAAGCTAATTCAAGACAGAGTTCAAAGTGGCTAACACAAAGCACAAAAGACAGTTGTGTTTATTTTTCAAGATAGAAGATGGGAAACTATCCAGGGATTAGGAATTTAGCTTTAGGAAGACAATTAACACAATAAACTTTAAGCAAATAATGCTTTTACCCCTTGAGACTAGCATTATCTATGTTGTCAAGTCACTAAAACCATAAAAGAAATGTTTGTGTGTGGGGGGCGGTTGTACGTTGTTTTTATTGTTTTTTGCTTTTTTCATGTTTTATTTTTTATGTTTTGACAAAGGAAGTTTTCCAGTTCTTCAGAACAGAAGAATAAAACTTCAGAATACCCTAAATTATAAGATGAATTTCTCCTTGGAGAATATTTTTGAGCACCTTTATGTGTTCAGCCCTGGCTAGGCTCTGAGAATACAGTAGCACAAAGTAAACACAACAAACATGGTTTCTCCCATTATGGAACTTCTCTTCCAACAAGGGAGATATACTTTGGATAAATAATCATTGCATAAAATTTGCACTTACATGGGAAATGTAAGGCAGAGTCTAGGATTATAATGGAGGACTGTTTAAAAAGGGTTAGGACCATATGATATCATTCATATGTGGAATCTAAAGTATGGCACAGTCGAACCTATCTACAGAACAGAAACAGACTCACAGACGTAGAGAACAGACTTGTAGTTGCCAAGGGGGGGGGGGGGGGGGAGTGGAATGGACAATGAGTTTGGGGTAGGTGGATGCAAACTGTTATATTTAGAATGGATAAGCACTGAGTTCCAACAGTACAGCACAGGGAACTATATCCAACCTCTTGGGATAGAACATGATGGAAGATAGTTTGAGAAAAAGAATGTATAGGAGTTCCTGTTGTGGCTCAGTGGTTTATGAACCCAACTAGTATCCATGAGGATGTGGGTTGAATCCCTGGCCTCTCACAGTGGGTTAAGGACCTGGTGTTGCTATGAGCTGTGGAATAGGTCACAGATGTGGTTCAGATCCTGCATTTCTGTGGTGGTGGCATAGCTTAACAACTGCAGCTCCAATTCAACCTTATACCACCTTTGCAGCCCTAAAAAGCAAGAAAGGGAGGGAGGGAATTGACCAGGTCACTCTACTGTACAGCAGAAATTGATACAACAATGTAAATCAACTCTACTTTAATAAAAATGTAATAAAATTTTAAAAAAGGGTTAGAAAAGATTTCAAAGCAAATGCAGAAGAAAGATTTGTGAAAGACAGGAAAGTATGAAGAGTGGAGAAAATTTAAAAGCAGGAATTTTAGCCAAAACCCTGAGGAAAGGGAAAGCAACTTGTTAAAGGCAATATTCTTTGAATATGATGAGAGAATATTGTAAAACAGGATAGTAATTTTGAATTTTAACCTAGGTGCAGTTATGCTTCCTTGAAAGATAAAGATTTTAAGAAGAGTGACTTGATCAGATTCGCATCTTAAGAAAATCTGTTTTGTAAAAATGAGTTGAAGGAAGGCACAGGGTAGTGTAGAAATCCAGGTGTTAAAAATTCTTGTGCCTTGGCCTCACGTGTTCACAGTGGTGCCGGGAAGAAGCATGTGGCTCTGATACTAATTTTGGAGTTAGAAGAGTATTTGGTGATGGAATGTGTCAACAATAACTCCGAGCTTCTGTGTAAGACACTGGGTGGGTAGAATAAAATTTGTTTTTAGAGAGACCTCAGGAGTAGATAATTCAGGTGTTTGTGTGAGGATGCTGATGGTGCTCAAGCACTAGGAATCATGAGTTCTGCCTTGGATAGCTTAAATTTGAGATGCTTGTGAGATATCTAAGTGGACGTGTCAATAGATAATTAGAACTGAAACTTCAGAAAAATACCTGTCCTGGAGATAGAACTTGGGAATTGTTGACCATGCACATGCTATGTAAATTATTTAGAAGTAGGTGAGATGATTAGAGGTTACTTGGAGGTTATTTAGGGACCAGAATGAAATAAGAAAGGGATCTAGGATCAGGCCCTGAGGAAATCTAATACTGAAAAAAAAAAGATGAAAAAGAGCAAAGTCAATGAATGTGACTTTTCCTTTTATTATAGTCTAGGCTTTTAAACCAGAGGACACACAACTTATAAGAGTGTTTTTAAAGATATGTTTCATCATTAGAAATAAATTCTCAGTAGTGCTTGAAGACCAGGAGCCACAGGGAACAGAGTTTTTCCTGCTGCCATTATATGCATTAAGTTGACATGAGTCCCTTCTGTTATTTTTGTTTGAGGGGTATAAATATAAGCTCATGTTCCTCGCATAACAAATAATTTAGAGATTTATTATATTTTTGTACTTTGGATTGTTCACAGCAGATAGAGACACAGAATTTTTAAATTTGTTTTCTATATCTCAAACACCTCTGTTGTGGGGTAATTGCCAATTGAAGGCTCTAAATTTAGTTTTCAGTGACTTAAAAGTATTTTGCATTTCCTCTCCTTTGCCTTTTTTACTTCTTATTTTGAGTTTGCAGTTAGACCTGCCAAAGAGACATCGAGTTTATAGGCTTGGTTTTGGAAGCCAGGCAGAAGAGAGCAGATACTGAACATATGCTCTGCTGATAGTGATGAAGTGAGGTTGGAAGAAGCTGGGAAACGGTCTATTTCTCCCCAGCTGCCACCCCCTCTATGGGTATTTTGGGTACCCTTATGCTAGACCATTCTAAATAAGTGCCCCTGCTATAATAATTAGTTTGTCATCATATGATTTTGAAAAGCTTAAGGATGATTCAGAATTGTTCTCCAAGTGGAACATGTGAAAAAAAAAAAACCACTAAAACAAAGCAGTTTGTAGATTATAATTTTCAGTGAGTGGTGGGTAATACTTCCATGCAACCTAAAGGGACTGGAAAATTTGTGACCAGGACAGTGTACACCAGGTCCTTAACAAATGATGGAAATGGGAATGGTGGATACCTGTATTTTGAGGAGACATATTTGAAGTTAGAAAGACAATCTATTTAATCTAGCCTTAGGGATGGCATTTTGCTGAATTTGAATTATTTATTTATTTTTGCATTTCAAGAAGGCTTTGTTAATCAGATTTGTGTGGTCAACTTCTGTTTACTTAGCAGGTGGTAGAGTTTGTTTAAAAATATATATATTACATATATATATATTTGAAGGAATTTGAGAACGTTTGAATATAAATGCCTTACTTTGAGTCATTGTCGTAGAGGTGTATTGTCATGTCCTTCGTGGTCTGTTAGTGTTCTTACCAGAAGTCCATGTCAGAATGACAGACTTTTTCTTATGTATGTTGTTTTAGGTTATTATAAATTCATGATGTAATTCTGTCTTAATATGATCAATGATATCCTTTGTCAAGAATTTAATAAAATCCTATAGTGCTTGACTGTCAAGTGGCTAAAATGGCATTTGAGTTCATTATGGCCCCTTGTAGTCTTAGGATATCTGTATATAGAGTTGATATTCTACAAGTATAACTTGCTTAAGACCCATTGGAGTATGTGTGTTTACAGCTGGTTTATTTTGTTTTTGGTGATAATAAAAATACTTAAATTTTCATCTTCAAGTCTCTTCAGAATGAGCAAAGTAAAGAATTTAAAACATGTACTCAGTAGAACATGTACTACTTTCTCTGATTAAAGAAGAAGAAAGGAGACCAAACCTACCCTTAAGCCTCTAAACAAATCCTTTTATTTTGGAAGCTTAAAAGGGAAGAACTAAGCAACAGTACAAGACAAATTTGAAAGGCCTGTTAGGACTAGAATATGTGCCTTCCTTTTTTTCTGTGGGTTTTTTGTTTTGGGTCTTTTTATTTTTTTTCCTTTTGAACAACTGAATTCAGCATTATTGTTTTACAGCTTACATGCATTGTTGTGTCTGGATGGCTATTAGTTCAAATTGGACTGATTTTCTAGTTCTATAAAACTCTTCATCTGCATCATGGATCAAGAGCATTAAGTTACTTCCTGCAGTGCACAGCTGGAAATCATTCTCTTCAGCAACATTTTGTTTTGTCCCATTTTTGTTTTATACCAGTATGTTCCTACACACCCACATAGCTCAGGATTTCAGACAAGTATCCTATTCTTCCTTGACACATCTTAGAACATTTTAAATTGGCAGGTTCTCTTTTGTGTTTCAAATGCTGAATGACTTGCAAACAGCTCTGTTTGCTTGCATGAATTTTTTTTTTTTTAATGCTCCATAGACCTAGAGACTGAAATGGAAAGTTAGAAACATTCAAACAGACAGTTTCCTCTTGTTCTTTTGAGAGAGGAGAGACGCTTGGCATGAGAATGCCAGAAAAATACTGTGTACCAAGGCTGGATGACAGAAGGGGAGAGAGAGGAAGAAATATGTATTGTATTGTTGTAAAAAATATGTGATTTTAAAAAGTTATTTAAAAGTTTAATATATTGAAGAGAATTCACTGATTGGATGACTTTCTCATAGCAAGTCATCAAGTACTGCCTGTTATTAATTATATTAATGATGGTTTTTGTAAGCTGGGCTATAGATGTTAACAAGAAACTTTGAGAAATTAAAATGCGTGTACTGATATATAAACATGTTTATCAGTATCTCTGATGTTAATTAAAAAGTATTATAATATGCTAGGCACAGGCAATGAAGACAGCCACTCCACAGTGTTCATTTAGTTTACTATTTAAACTGATGATTACAAGAAAGTATATATAGGAATTCTTTTGGGCAGACTACATTAGGAAGATTTTCTTTGAAGATATGAATTAGATCACTGTCATTTTAAAATGGTGATTTACCAAACTTCACACAGTTATAGGTAATCAAAACAAAGAACATGATGGAAACAAACCAAAACAACCCAGAAGGAAACTTACTACCATGAAACAATTTTTTTTTTTTTTTTTGCTTTTCACGGCCACACCCGGGGCATATGGAGGTTCTCACGCCAGGGGTCCAGTCGGAACTACAGCTGCCAGCCTACGCCAGAGCCACAGCAATGCCAGATCTGAGCTGCGTCTGCAAGCTACCCCATGGCTCAAGGCAGCGCCGGATCCTTAACCCACTGAGCGAGGCCAGGGATCAAACCCACAACCTCATGGCTCCCAGTCAGGTTTGTTTCCGCAGTGCCATGATGGGAATTCCACGAAACAATTTTTGGAGTGACACTATGGCCAGGTTTAAACATGAACATTTAATAAGCCTTAGGTCTTTGTATAAAGAGTTGTGACTGTTGTCACTAAATTCTTCCTTCCCATTTCATCCTAAAGGTGTTTATTTTGTTTTTTTTTTCTTAATGGATTTTATTTCAATTATAGGTGTACATAAGTCATCACAAGTCAATTTTAGAGATTTTGTATCCCAAATCCCCAGTGCATCCCCCCACCCCCCAGATTGTCTTATTTGAAAAACCAAGGTTTTCCAAAGTCTGTGAGTCATTGTCTGTTCTGTAAGAAGGTTCATTGTGTCTTTTTAGTTTCCACATGTAAGCAGTAGCATTGGGTGTTGCTGTCTAATTGACTGGTTTCACTTCGCATGATAATTTCTAAGTCCATTCATGTTGCTATAAATGTTGGTAATTCATTCCTTTTAATGGCTGAATAACATTCCATTGTGTGTATGTACCATATCTTTCCTATCCACTCTTCTGTCGATGGGCATTTAGGTTGTTTCCATGACCTGGCTATTGCATAGAGTGCTGCAATGAACACTGGAGTACATGTGTCTTTTCGAGTCATGGTTTCTGCTGGATAGATGCCCAGGAGTGGGATTGCTGGATCAAATGGTAATTCTATTTTGAGTTTTCTGAGGAATCTCCATACTGTTTTCCACA
>PVHT020000077.1:26127849-26274943 GCA_004024745.2 Catagonus wagneri | reverse complement strand
CTTTGCCTCCAGTCTTTTTCCAATGCCTTGCATCATCTTCAGCATCAACAGTCTAAAGTCCCTTTCTGGGAGGCTGATAATCTCCTCATCACTGAGCTGTTTTTCTGGGCTTTTCTCTTTCTCCCTTATCTGGGTTAGAGTTTTCTGTCTTTTCATTTTTGTAGCTTTTTGGTGTGGTGACCTTTGTGTCGACAATAGAGTTGTAGCCTCTCTTAGTTCTGGCGTTTGCCTCCCCTGTGGCTAAAGTTGGTATGGAGGGGGTTTGCTATAGGCTTCCTGATGGGAGGGAGTGATGCCTGCTCACTGGTAGGTGGGGTTGATTCCTCTCCCTCTGATGGATGGGGGCTTTGTCTCTGGATGAGATTAGAGGCTGGCTGTGTGCCTGAGGGGTCTTTAGGCAGCCTGTTTACTGATGGTGGGGCTGAGATCCCACCTGAATTGTTGTTTGGCCTGGGGCTTCTCAGTGCTGATGGGGGGGACCAGATTTTCCCAGAAATGGCCCCCTCCAGAGAAATGCAGGCTGCTGAATGTCCCCTAGAGCTTCATCTCCAATGCCCTTCCCCCACAACAAGGCACAGTCACCCCTGTTTTCCCAGGAGATCCTCCAGGAATTTCAGTCAGGTTCCACCCAGATTCCTGTGGAGACTGCTTTGCCCTGGGACCCAGTGCACGTGAAAGTCTGTGTGTGCCTTTCAAGGATGGGGTCTCTGTTTCCCCCAGTCCTGTGGAGCTCCTGCACACAAGCCCCGCTGGCCTTCAATGCCAGATGCTCTGGGGGCTCCTTCTACCTTTGCCTGATCCCCAGGTGTGGGGATTTGACGTGAGGCTCAGAACTCTCAGTCCTGTAGCTGAGTCTCTGTGATGCAGTTACTTTCCAGTCTGTGGGGCTTCCCACCCAGGAGGTATGGGGTTGCTTCTATCACGTAATTGCCCCTTCTACCTCTTGATGTGGTCTCCACTGTGTTTTCTGGAGCAGAGTATCTTTTTTGGAAGTTTACAGTCCATTTGGTTGAAGGTTGCTTGGCATTTGGTTGTATTTTTGCTGTTATTTGGGAGAGAAGTTGAGCTCCAGTCCTTCTATTCCGCCATTAATCCAATCTGATCCTAAAGGTGTTTAAATGAAGCAACTGTATATATATTTAATCCATTTTGTCACTTTGAAAAAGTTATTTTCTCTTGATCCTCCTTTGTGCTGGCATGAGTGTGTTTATGTAGGTGTTGGGGGGGGAATGTGTAAACATAATATATTGTCTTCATATGCCTTCAGCTTCTTGATCGCAAGCAACAGAAATCACCAGTACTGTTTAACTTAAGCATAAAACTATTTGATATAAATCATAGAACTTGCACAATTGTTGGAAAGGTTTGAAAACTAGGCTTAGGAGATGACAGATATCCAGACCATTCCTATGTTTTACTGCTTGAAAAATCTAGTCAGGGTCCCTTTGTAGATAAGGCTATCACCACTTCTCCCACTTCTACTGATACTATTATCTCTGTCACTATCACGATCTTTCTTTATCTCCCCAGTTCTGTATTTCAGGTGCTCCAGAGTCAGAGCCCTAGGCCAAAGTCATGTGTGCAAATTGCCCAAACTGGTAAAAGGAGGGGAAAAGAAAGATCTCCCTGATATCCATCTCCTTGGTAGGAAGTATGTTACTGCATGCCCTCTGTACCAAATATAGTGCCAGTCACCCAGAAACAGACAAAAAGGTGAGTGGAAGACAGCCAAGCAATGATAAAGATCTACTACATTTCTAAAATGGCTTGGATTTCTTTGAATTATTTCCCTGAGGTAGGGGATCAGTGTTCTATATTTCTGCTAAAACAAGGATGTGATTAGTTAAGTTTCTTTTGTTTTGCCAGATTTCTCTCCAGAATGATTACGAGTGCATGTATTTATTCTTATTCAATAAGTTTAAATATGAGTGCTATTATATACTACCTAGTTTTATCCCTGTGCTCAATAATGTTACAGAATGAGATCTATTGTAAAAGATACTACAATAAAATACAAACTAAGTACTAACTATGTCGACAGCAAGAAGGAAATAAATTCTGTCTTGCAAAGTCAGGAGACACTTTGATATTTTATATTTGGATATTTGAGCTGGCTCAAATGCGTATATATTTGAGTAGATGACCATGTAAGCAGAAAAGGAAGGTGTTCTATGTGGAAGGATAAGATCATGTCATGACAAAGAATTTTCAGAGCACCTAGTGTATTTGTAAACAGTAAAATGTCAGTACACTGAATGTGTAGGAAGGCATGAAAGGGGATGGAAACAGACGAGTTTAGAGAGGTAGTTAGGGGTCTGATTATAAATGTTCAGATTAACAAGAAATGTGTCTGCTGTGTTGCAGGCAACCGGCAGCTCACAGAGGTTTTAAACAAGAAAGTGATGTGGTCAGACTTAATTTTTAGGAAGATAATTTCCCCAGGAGTTTGGAAGATAAATGAAAGTGGAGTTATAACGGAGGACATGTTAGGGTGCTGTTGTAGTGGGTGTAAGTTTGGATAGGATCCTCTTTTATGAAAGTATAGATAGATAGATGATAGATAACAGTAAGCTGGAGACAGATTACTTGGAAGCAAATCTTAGAATGGTAAGAAGTAAGACATGCTTGTCTTCAAAGTACCTGTTAACATTTTCTGGTTTCTGTGGAATAACATTTCATTAATGCTGGTTTATGTTCATCTGTTTGATAAGAATGGCAGAGATTTGGAGAATAGAGATTGCTGTGAATCAGTTACCAGTGTTTTTGTAGATGGTCTTTATGAAGTCAGTCAATAATGGAGATTAGCACTTGGAAAGTTTGTGTGCTTTGGATTTTTTAAGAAGTATGAGTGATGACAAGAGGAACTAATTTGTAAATAGCATTAGAAGTCAGAAGGAGGCTATTTTCCTTTGCCTGTGATTCTAGCAATCCACTGTGGAGATCTTTGGGAAGTGTTACTGTCAGAGGAAATCAAGGCCTCAATTACAATAAAATTGAAGGAGTAGTTTCTTAAAATGCAAAAATTTGAAAATAAATTGTAGGACTTGTAAAAATACAATGGAAGTTGCCCTGTGAGCATGCATACAGAAGGGAAGAGGAGAACTAGATGATACAAAACTCAGGAATGATGTAGGAGGTGAAAAGGATTTTCATTTAGAGCCGGAAGGGGAGTGAGGCTGGATCTTTAATAATAAAATAAATTCTAATTTATTTGGGATTATAGTAATCATATTTGAAAACCACATTTCCATTTAGGTTCTGGGAAATATTTTTCTTACTTGTAAAACTCAGATTTGAAGTAGGGTTATTTTGGCTACTGGATAACAATCTTATAGTTCATCACCTAGAGAAACACTGCTTAAATCCTAAGGAACAAATCTGAATCATGCCACACAGCAGATCACTTACTGATGCATTAAATGCATTTCTCTTTGACTTGTACTTCTTCAAAAGACAACACGTATGTATTAAATATGATGCTAAGTCAAAGTTCTTCATTTTGTGAAATAAAAGCTGGAAAAACTGGAAAGGAAAATAAAGTCACCTGCTGATTTCTGGTCAGCGGGTGTCTTGTAGACTTTCAGCTGTTTTGCTAACCTTTACTTTCTTTCTCTGGGTTCTTTTGATTCTGAACAAGACTGAAGACAGTTACCCTTTGTAGATGCAACCAGCTTTTCCACGTTTAAGGGATGTTAAATTAAAATTTTATTGTTATTAGTGTTAATAATTTATAAAAGCCAAAGAATGGCATAAATCATATGTACACGTGTACATGTATATATATATATATAATATGGTTATATATACAGATATACCCTAATACCAATATATCTAGTATTTCAATAGAAATTTTGCCAAATTTAAGACAAATTTTGCCCATATATAAAAGTCGTAAGAATCATACAGGTAACACCCATATGCCTAACATCTGGATTCTAGAATCAGTATCTCTTAAAGAGTTCCTGCTGTGGTGTAGAGGGTTAAGGATCGGCATTGCTGCAACTGTGGTGTAGGCTGCATCTGTGGCTTGGATTCTGTCCCTGGCCCAGGAACTTCCAGATGCCAGGGGTTTGCTGAAAGAAGAAAATAGATAAATAAAACTAGTATCTCTCTTTATTTACCTCATTATACTTTTGCCTAGCCATACGTAAGTATCCATCCATCTTCTGTTTTGATCTATTGTAAACTTTGTGCCTAAGCACTGCATCTTGAATGTCATAAACTAGACTTCAATATTGATCTACTTTCTTTGTTCAGGTAAAATTTACACACGGTGAAATGCACAAGTAGGTGTAACATTGATTCACTGAATGTAGCATTCAGTGAGTTTTAACAATTATATACACTTATACAATACAAACATATCAGGAATATTACTGTCACCCCAGAGATTTCCTTTATGTCTCTTCCCAGCCAGTACCCCCAAAGTTAATCATTTTTTATTGTTTTATTTCACAATTGTTTATGTTTGCCTGTTCTAAATAGTCACACAAGTGAATAACAAAGTAAGCACTCTTTTACTTGGCATAGTACTTTTGGGATTCATCATGTTGTATCATGTGGTTTGTTCCATTTTAATGCTGAATAGCATTCTGTTGTATGAATATATCACAGTTTCTGTATTAATTCTCCCATTAATGGAAACCTCAGCTGTTTCCGTATTTTGCGGTAATGATAAAAGCTTCTATGGCTATTATTGTATAGGCCTTTTCATGTACGTATACTGTGATATTTCTTGGGTATTAAGAGTGGGATTTTGGAGTCGTGAGGAAGGTCTAGGTTTAAATTTATTTAAAATTCCTATTTTCTAAAGTGGTTGTTCTAATTTACGCTCTTAACAGCAATGGAGCTGAGTTCCAGTTGCACCCTGAAACTTTTAAATATTTGGTGGTGTTAGTCTTTTTAGTAATGTACAACTTAATGTAAAGCACGAGAACCTTACAAATATATGGGTACACTTACTGTGGTCCTTCTAATTGCTTGTTCTAATTGTTGTCTGTTACATCAACATATGTTGTAACACACTCCCCTGCACCCATGAATATAATTTTTTAAAAACATTAATATATGTTTAAAGAACTTGGGGTAAAATATCTGCCAAATTATGTTAAAGTTTACTTAGACTTGATTCTGTCATCTTCATTTTTTTATTGATCTCATGTAATGATTTTAAAAATTCTAAATAATGTATTTTTCAGTTGTAGAATTTATATTTGATATTTTTTGTAGTTTCAATTTCTCTTCTGAGATTTCCTGTTCATTTTCTATTATAGGCATATGTGTGTATGTCTTTGATCACAGCTGTGAAAGCTAATTAAAAATATTTGTGTGTTAGTTCTATCTAGTGTCTGATATCAGTCTTGGTTTGCATTCACTGCTTTTCTATTAAGTATGGGTGCCATTTTATTGTTTCCTTCTATGTCTGATTTTTTTAAATTGAATTCTAGGTGTTGTGAACAATCTACTGTAGAAAACTCGGAGTTCTGTTATGTTTTCTGAAGAACAGTTATCCTTTATTTTTGTGTTATATTGGTTAACTTATCTGGACTGAAACTCCAAAGTCTTAGCTTTCCTGTGGAATGCAGCAACTATGATCACTATTAGTGATCTTTTAGTCTCATCTGGGTTACTCTCAGTGTGGCTAGGACGTACCTACATCTGGTATTGGTGAGAGGCTTGGAAAGAGTTTATAACACGTTTTGAGGGTCTCTTTCTATGGTTTTTTTTTGTTGTTGTTGTTGTAGTATTTCTTCCTCACTTTATAGCAGTTGTGATTGTTCTTAGTTCTGTTTTCTGATTCTTCAAGATAGTAAAGTTATATCTGTTTAAAAAAGGACAGTGACATGTGGGTTTCTATTTGAGTTTTAGCCGCTATGTAGGATGCCGTCTGAGACACAATCAGTATCTTCCCTCTTCCAAGCATCACATCCCTCCTGGTTTACATGTTTTGGGTTCTTCAATGTCTTTAAGTATTTGCTTATCACTCATAGCTATTATCTGTGAGTAGTTTGATTTACTAAGAACTACTCCACAAATACTAAAAGTAGAACCTCCATATGCAGGTTTTAAAGATATTTCTGCTATTTGAAACCAAAATGTTATATTTTAAAGCACATCATCAAACTCATGCAAAATTGTATGAACATAGCACAGTATTTGAGAAAGCAAATATAGTCTAAGAAGAACCAAATAAAAACAGTCAATATTTGGTGAATTTCTAAATGTTTTCCATATTGTAGCAAAATTTCTGTTTTTCACGTGATGTAAACTTAGTCTTTTTCTAAACTGTTTACTATTGTATATATTAACAGAACAGAATATATTATTCTCTGTAAGGTATATAAATTCTAGTCTCTAAGTATACATAGAATAAATAATATTTTTAGACTTTATTCTTTAAGCCACAAATCCAACTAAATTTACTTAGTTAGATAATATTCAGAAAAAAAATCAGTCATAATTATGTGGGTATGACTGTTTATGTCGTTAGCATTACATAAAGACTGTAAGTCAATACTCTATAAAGTTTCACCATCTATTTGTAGTTCATTTACACTTACAATGTTTACATAATCTTAACCAAGCGGCCCATATTAAATATAGCAGTAAATATTGCTCTGTTCCTTTTGAATGGGAATAGATACAGTCTAATACATTTAACTTGCTATGAAAATGGGCTCCAATCTATAATACAACCTATGAAAATTCAATAAAAGCTCAGATATTGACTGACTCTTCAAATCGGTTGTTAGCAACTAATTGGAGACCTATACTGATTTTTTTTAAAAAAATAAACAAAATAGCTAATAAAATTTCAAAAGCCAACTCTTTCTTGATCACAGGGTAAGGTAGTTAAATTATGAAAAGGTGATCTAGCATTGCTGTGAGCTGTGGTGTAGGTCACAGACACAGCTCCGATTTGGCATTGCTGTGGCCCTGTTGTAGGTGAGCAGCTGCAGCTCTGATTTGACTCCTAGCTTGGGAACCTTCATATGCCATGGGTGCAGCCCTAAAAATCAAAAAAAAAAAAAAGGTAAATTATGAAAAGGTTAATTTTGAGTACATGATCACTAAGTGTAACAGAAACAAATCAATGGAAATAACTGAAAGATAATAAATGTAAATCATATTAACATGTTTCATTGATGATTGGAAAATTCTATGAAATAACAAAGGGTTGTGACTGAGTAAGCTATTTCTTTTATTAAATATGTAAATTGAGCTCTGCTGAGGACCAGGTTATAGCTTTTCTTCATGCCCTAAAAAGAATTAGCCTTCTGAGTTAAAGAGCCGAATTCAAATCTTAATGATCTTACTAATTCATAACTTTGTGCATATTGTTTGTCTTCTTTAAGCTGCTTTTTCATTTGTAAAATGGGGCTAATAAAATTTACACAGTGGGCTTACTGGTGGATTAATCATTATTTAATGAATATTAAAAAGCTTCTGAATCAATGTTATTTCCATATCTATATTCCTTTTATAGCCATGTCATTTTGCTCACATTTTATTCATTTAATTCTGTGGGAACTTTGGGATGTAATCTAGTTCTCTACTTTTGAATGTACATTATACAGAAAAATAATTTTCACCAGCCATCTTCCCCTTTTAGCTCGCTCCCGTGATTCCTCAAATCTGAGAAAGTTCAGGTCTAACCAACTCCAATTAGGTCCCACAGGGCTGGACCAAAGCAGGGGTTGTGGAGTCTTACCAATATCCACAAAACAGAACCTAAAATCAGGGTCAAGGTAAAGATTAGTCAGAGGTGAGGGAGCTAAAGACCACAGAGTAAAACTGACAGTGTTCTGGGGCAATTTAGAGACATTTTCTCCCAGCTGAGATGGCTTTTGTGTAATTAAGATGGATTTGTTTGAAAAGGCTAGAAGGGGTTTAACTACCTAACTTCATCCTGCAGAGTAGCAAGGTATTTGCTCTCTTTTTTTTCTTTTAAGTTTTATTAGAGTTGATTTATAGTGTATTAGTTTTAAGTATATAGCAAAGTGAATCAGTTATACATATACATATATCCATTCTTTTTTCCAGTATATGTTATTACAGACTATTGACTAAATGCTTCTGTCCTATATGGTCCTTGTTAGTTGTCTGTTTTATATACAGTACTGTGTATGTGTTAATCCCACCCTCTCAATTTATCGCTCCCCCCACCATTTCCCCTTTGATAACCATAAATTTGATTTTGTAATCTGTAAGTTTATTTTATAAACAAGTTCTTTTGTATTATTTTTATTAGATTCTGCATATAAGTAATATAATATGGTATTTGTCTTTCTCTTTCTGACTTTACTTAGTATGATAATCTCTAGTTGCACCCATATTGCTGCAAATTACATTATTTTGTCCCTTTTTTGGGGGCGAGTGGTATTCCATTGTGTATATGTACCACATCTTCTTAATCCCTTCATCTGTTAATGGACATTTGGGTTGTTTCCATGACTTAGCCATTATAAATAGTGTTTCAGTGAACTCTGGGGTGCATGTATCTTTTCAAATAATGGTTTTCTCTGGATATATGCCCAGGAGTGGAATTGCTGGATCTTATGGTAGTTCTATATTTAGTTTTCTGAGGAGTTTCCATACTGTTTTCCATAGTACCAATTTGCATCCCCACCAGTAGTGTAGAAGGGTTCCCTACTTTCCAAACACTGTCCTGCCTTTATGGTTTGTAGAATTTTTGAAAATGGTCATTCTGACTGATGTGAGGTGATGTGTTATTGTAGTTTTGATTTGCATTTCTCTAATAATTAGAGATGTTGAGCATCTTTTCACGTGCTTCTTGACTATCTGTTTTTTGGAGAAATGTCTGTTTAGATCTTCTGCCCATTTTTGATTGGGTTTGGGTTTTTTTGTTTTTTGTTTATTTTCTTTTGCTATGAAGCTGCTTCAGGGGAACAGAATAACAGTCACAGAGATAAACCCGTTCACCTATGGTCAACTAATCTATGACAAAGAAAGCAAGAATATACAATGGAGAGAAGATAGTCTCTTCCATAAGTGGTGCTGGGAAAACTAGAAGCTACATGTAAAAGAATGAAATTAGAACATACTCTAACGTATTATATAAAAATAAACTCAAAGTGGAATAAAGACCTAAACATAAGGCCAGATACTATAAAACTCCTAGATGAAAAAACATAGGCAGAACACTCTTTCACATAAATTGCAGCAGTATCTTTTTTGATTCACCTCCTAGAGTAATGAAAATAAAACCAAAAATAAACAAATGGGACCTAATTACACTTAAAAGGTTTTGCACAGCAAAGGAAACCATAAAAAACAAAAAACAAAACAAAACAAAAAACCCAAGACTGAAAAGACAACCCAGAGAATGGGGAGAAATCTTTGCAAATAAAGTGACCAACATGAGATTAATCTCCAAAATATACAAACATATCATGCAGCTTTTTGCCCTCTTAAGGATTCTCAGCCTATCTCTTCTTTCTTACTACCTATTTTTATACTACAAATTATGATTTTAAAGACTTGAGAAAAACCCACTAAAACATATTACTAACAACGGAAAATAGACCATGATTTGTGTTGGTATTTATCTATATATAATTATATATGCTCTGTGTATTATCTGTATGTATCTAAACTATATCTATATCCATATCTATATATACGATCACATAATCTGATGGATTAGAACAGTTACAAATTCAGTCCTCTGTCAGTCACTGAGCATCCCCGTAAGCTTTCAGGATAAAGTCTATATTCATACGCTGTTTCCTCTGCCTGGTATGTTTGCTTTTTTCTTTTTCATTTTCTATATCAAATACATTTCTATTTCTCCTCCAAGGTTCAACTCAAGATCACTTCCCACAAAAGCCAAAATAATAGTATTATCATTACCAAATCTTTTATGGTATCTGACATAGTATGTACTCAACATATATTTGATAAAGTAATAATTGTATAGCTAAATGCAAAGGAGTGATGAATGACAGAGAGAAAGATATACAGACAAACCTTATTTATTTAATCATATATCACTTACCAATTTAAAAATTAAAATGTCTAAAGATAGAGATAATGGTCTGGGGATGATGAAATTATTTTAAAATGTGTAACCTGAAAAATTTCACAAAACTGAAATACTTTCCAATAAGACTTATATACACGGTAAAAATAAAAAAGAAAAAGATAACAACCTTTGTAAAGTACTTAAACCTTTTAAAAATCACTCTACATTTTCTTAGGAAATAAATAATAATAGTTTTATGAATGGCTAATGTTTTTTGACTGGTAATCATATTAGCTGACTTCATGTCACATTGACAGAATGTCACGTTGAATGAGGGTCAGAGCGTGGATGAGGGGTGAGATGAATTTAAGAGGAAGAAAGAATGCGATAGTGACTTCAGTTGAGTAAAACGTAACTTCTAAACTCCTGGAAAATAAGAAAAATTGGAAATCTCTGATAACTACTAGTAGCTGGAGAAAAGAGCCAATGTGGTTGTGGGGTGCTGGTTTGGGACAGCAGAATCAGAGGGATTTTAGAGACTGGTGAGTGTGAGGAAGGGGGGAAGAGAGGATTGTTTGGAGGCAGCTTTTTGGGGAGTCCCTGAGCGGAGAACTGATATACTGCCTGGTCGTATGCATTCAGTTACCACTTTTAACATTTTTTTTAGAGCAACTGCAATAGAGATTCAAAGTACTGAAAATTACTTTCTATTTGTACTATTGCTTCTTTTAAAGAAATGTAATTCTAAGGTTAACCAGGACCACAGATTAGCACTAGATTTATGTAGGTTTCATATGACATTTGTAGAAACCGTGCAGTATAGTAATTAAGAGCATAGACTCTGGAGTCAGATTGCTTGGGCTCAAGTCACAGCTCTGCGATGTGGTAGCTACAATCATGGGCAAGTTACTGAACATCTTAAGAAAAAAAGAATAATAGTAGTTTGTAGCGAATATAGGTGTCACGCACAGTGAATTAGCCCATGCAAATAAAGTGTTTGAGTAGTCCCTGACAAAATAGTGTCTGACATATTATAAACATTCAGTAATGCTGGATATTTTTACTTTTGTTATTATCATTATTATTGAGATGATCAGAGGAACATTTATGAGGCCAATATTTACAATTCATTAATTTTTACAAAGATATTGACTGCTTAGTCTGTACCCGGCATGTACTATGTTTTGACGATAAGGCAGGAAGCACTTATAAACTTAAAACTCAATAGATGTTCAGTAAATATCAGGACAATATTTAGCCAGTAAAAGACTTTCTCTAAGAGATTGAATTGATACGGACCTACATGATGTATATAGAACAGAGACTACCTAGCTGGTTAGCATGTTCCTTACATAAATTGAGTTAAATTATAATCTCAAATACACTTTCTCCAGTGTGAGTTTTTCAGTTAAAGAGTGACTTCTGATAAGTGCCTTTGCTATATTGTCCTTAAAAAGAGGATATAAAATGCAAATACCAGACAGAAATTAACAGTTATAGAAAGTAAAGAGTTTGAGTTTCTTTTATGAGATGAAAGGCCTCCCCAGCCCTCCCCTAAAATGGACTTCTGAAATTGTGTATAAGCAAACCAAACAGTTCTATTTTATCTTAGAAGTAATTTCTGGCATATGATCATGAACTACTATGATTACTTGTTTCTGGTAAGATATTGCTGTATAATATAGCAGTAAATGTTTTTCTAAAATCTTTCATCATTTTCTATTTCCTCCAGTCTGGCTATAAAGGAGTTAACAAAAACCGTTTAAGCTAAATGCTAATTGGAGCATTAAAATGGCCATGAAAAACATGGATACATAGTTGTACAAAATTCTTATTATAGTTTACGGCTAGATATAAAATATTTGAAATGCAGGACAGAAGTTTCAGTAAGACTTATGCCAATAACATGAGCAGAAAATTTTTTAAAAATGTGTTAGAAATAGGACCTTCTAATTAAGTATTAGAAGTTAAAAATTAAGAAGGTAGCATTAGAGTATGTATTTAACCCAAAAATTAAAACAAACAGGAAATACTCATTTGATAACACAGGCTATTTATGTGGTGTACTTAATTCAGTCAGACATTTTTTATAATGATTTTTATTTTTTCCATTATAGCTGATTACAGTGTTCTGTCAATTTTGTACTGCACAACAAGGTGACCCAGTCACACATAAATGTACATTCTTTTTTCTCACATTATCATGCTCCATCACAAGTCACCAGACATAGTTCCTGTTGCCATACAGCAGGATCCCATTGCTTATCCATTCCAAGAGCAATAGTTTGCATCTATTAACCCCAAATTCCCAGTCCCTCCCAGCCCCTCCCCCTCCCTTTTGGCAACCACAAATCTGTTCTCCATGTCCATAATTTTCTTTTCTGTGGAAAGGTTCATTTGTGCCATAAATCAGATTCCAGATATAAGTGAAATCATAAGGTACTTGTTTTGTCTTTCTGACTTACTTAAGTATGAAAGTCTCTAGTTCCATCCATGTTGCTGCAAATGGAATTATTTTATTCTTTTTTATGGCTGAGTAATATTCAATTGTGTATATGTGCCACATCTCCTTAATCCATTCATCTGTGGTTGGACATTTAGGTTGTTACCGTGTCTTGGCTATTGTGAACAGTGCTGCAGTGAACATGCGGGTGCATGTGTCTTTTTCAAGGAAAGTTTTGTTTGTCTGGATATATGCCCAAGAGTGGGATTGCTGGGTCATATGGTAGTTCTATATATAGTTTTCTGAGGTGCCTCAATACTGTTTTCCATAGTGGTTGTACCAATTTACGTTCCCACCAACAGTACAGGAGGGCTCCCTTTTCTCCACACCCTCTCCAGCATTTGTTATTTGTGAACATACTAATGATGGCCATTCTGATTGGCGTGAGGTGGTACCTCATAGCAGTTTTGATTTGCATTTTTCTAGTGCTAAGTGATGTTGAGCATTTTTTCATGTGCTTCTTGGCCATCTGTATATCTTCTTTGGAGAAATGTCTACTTAAGTCTTGCGCATTTTTCAATTGCGTTGTTGGGTTTTTTGCTGTTGAGTTGTATAAGTTGTTTGTATATTTTAGAGATTAATTGCTTGTCAGTTGCATCGCTTGAAACTATTTTCTCCCATTCTCTAAATTCTCTTTGTTTTTTTTATCATTTCCTTTGCTGTGCAAAAGCTTGTTAGTTTTACTAGGTCCCATTGGTTTATTTTTGCTTTTATTTCTTTTGGTTTGGAAGACTGACCCCAGAAAACATTTGTAAGGTTGATATCAGAGAATGTTTTGCCTATGTTCTCTTCGAGGAGTTTGATGGTGTCTTGTATTATGCTTAAGTCTTTAAGCCATTTTGACTTTATTTTTGTACATGGCATGAGGGTGTGTTACAGTTTCATTGATTTACATGTGGCTGTCCAGTTCTCGCAGCACCATTTGCTGAAAAGACTGTCTTTTTCCCATTTTACATTATTGCCTCCTTTGTTGAAGATTAATTGACCATAGGTGTCTGGGTTTATTTCCGGGTTCTCTATTCTGTTCCATTGATCCGTATGTATGTTTTGGTACCAGTATCACACTGTCTTGATTACTGTGGCTCTGTAATATTGCCTAAAGACTGGGAGAGTCATGCCTGCTACTTGGTTTTTGTTCCTTAGGATTGCTTTGGCAATTCTGGATCTTTTGTGATTCCATATTAATTTTTGAATTGTTTGTTCTATTTCTGTGAAAAATGTCATGGGTAGTTTAATAGGGATTTAATTGAATCTGTAGATTATTTTGGGAAGTATGGCCATTTTTACAATATTAATTTTTCCAATCCAGGAGCATGGAATATCTTTCCATTTCTTTGCATCCTCTTTAATTTCCTTGATGAATGTTTTATAGTTCTCAGCATATAAATCTTTCACCTCCTTGGTCAGGTTTATTCCCAGGTATTTGATTTTTTGGGGTGCAATTTTAAAAGGTCATTGTATTTTTGTATACCTTTTCTAATATTTCATTGTTAGTATACAGAAATGTGACTGATTTCTGAAGGTTAACCTTATATCCTGCTATTTCGCTGAGCTTGTTGATCAGTTTGAGTAGTTTTTGTGTTGATTCCTTAGGGTTTTATATATATAGTATCATGTTATCTGCATACAGTGACAGTTTTACCTCTTCTCTTCCAATTTGGATACCTTTTATTTCTTTTGTTGTCTAATTTCTATGGCTAGGACTTAAGATACCATGCTGAATAAAAGTGGTGAGAGTGGGCATTCTTATCTAGTTCCAGATTTTAGTTGGAAGGCTGTCAGCTTTTCTCCGTTGAGTATTATATTTGCTGTGGGTTTGTCGTAAATAGCTTTTATTATGTTAAGGTATGTTCCCTCAATATCCACTTTGGTGAGTTTTTATCATGAATGGATGTTGGACTCTGTCAAATGCTTTTTCTGCATCAATTAGATGATCATGTGGTTTTTTACTTTTCTTTTGCTCATGTGGTGTATGACATTGATTGATTGGCATACATTGAACCATTCTTGTGAACCTAGGATGAATCCCACTTGGTCATGGTGTATGATCTTTTTTATGTGTTGTTGGATTTGGTTGGCTAAAATTTTGTTGAGAATTTTTGTATCTATATTCATCAGAGATATTGGCCTGTAGTTTTCTTTTTTCATGGTATCTTTCTCTGGTTTTAGTATTAAGGTGATGGTGACATCATAGAATGTCTTTGGGAGTATTCCTTCTTCAACCTTCTGGAAAAGTTTAAGGAGGATGGGTATAAGTTCTTCTTTGTATGTTTGATAAAATTCACCTGTGAAGTCATCTGGTCCTGGACTTTTATTTGTAGGGAGTGTTTTTATGACATATTCAATTTCATTTCTAGTAATCGGTCTGTTCAGTTGATCTGTTTCTCCTTGATTCAGTTTTGGCAGGATGTAAGTCTCTAGAAAGTTGTCCATTTCTTCTAGGTTATCAAATTTGTTGGCATACAATTGTTCATAGTATTCTCTTACAGTTTTTGTATTTCTGCAGTATCCACTGAGATTTATCCTTTTTCATTTCTTATTTTGTTTATTTCAGTTTTTTTCTCTTCTTTTCTTGGTGAGGTGGCCAGAGGTTTGTCAGTTTTGTTTACCTTTTAGAAGAACCAGCTCTTAGTTCTTTTGATTTTTTTTCTATTGTTTTTTGAATCTCTATTTTATTGATTTTCTCTCTGATCTTTATGATTTCCTTCCTTCTTCTGACTTTAGGTTTTGTTTGTTCTTCTTTTTCTAATTCATTTAAGTAATGGGTTATCACTTTGAGATTTTTCTTCTTTTTTGAGGAAGGCCTGTATCACTATGAATTTACCTCTAAGCACTGCTTTTGTGGCAACTCATAGATTTTGAATGGTTGTGTCTTCATTATCATTTGTCTCAGGGTACTTTTTAATTTCCTTCTTGATGTCTTCAATGACACATTGTTTTTTTAGGAGCATGTTGTTTAGTCTCCATGTAGTTAATTTTTTCTCATTTCTTTTCTTGTGGTTGATTTCTACTTTCACACCATTGTGGTCAGGTAAGATACTTCAAATAATTTCTATACTCTTAAATTTGTTAAGGTTAGCTTTGTGCCCTAGTATGTTTACCAGTCCTTGAGAATGTTCCATGTGCACTTGAGAAGAGTGCATATTCTGATTTTTTTTTGGATGTAATGTCCTGAAAATGTCAACTAAGTGTAAATTTTCTATTGTGTCATTTAGGATCTCTGTTGCCTTATTGATTTTCTGTCTGCAGGATCTGTCCACTGGTGTGAGTAGGGTGTTAAAGTCTCCTACTATGATTGTATTCCCATCAATTTCTCCTTTTATGTCTCTTAGTATATGTCGCAGGTATCTGGGTGCTCCTATATTAGGGGCATATGTATTCACAATGGTAATATCCTCTTCTTGAATGGATCCTTTTACCATTAAATAGTGTCTTTCTTTGTCTTTCTTTATGGCCTTCATTTTAAAGTCTATTTTGTCTGATATGAGGACTGCATCTCCTGCTTTCCTGTCTTGTCCACTGGCATGAAATATCTTTTCCTATCCCATCACTTACAGTCTATATGTGTCCTTTGCTCTAAGGTGAGTCTCTTGTAGGCAGCATATTGTGGGTTTTTGCTCTTTTATCTAATCTGCCACTCTGTGTCTTTTTATTGGAGCATTCAGTCCATTGACATTTAAGATAATTACTGGTAAATATGTTTTTATTGCCATTTTAAACCTTGTTTTCCAGTTGATTCTATGTTTCTTCTTTCTTTCTTTTTTTGGTTGGATGATTTCAATTTATTTTATACATGAATACTTTTCTTTTTAATTTCTGTGAATGTAATGTTTGGTTTTGGTTTGTGGTTATCCTCTTTTTTAAGTATGTTAATAACCCCTTCCAGTATCTGCTTGCTGTTGCAGCCTGATAGTCATATAGGCTCAAACACATTATTAAAAAAATGAATCTGTATTTTCTTACTTTCCTTCCCCACGTTCTTTGATTTTGTAGTCCTTTTTTAACATCTTCATGTGTATCCTTGTGTTTATCATCGCTTTTACAGTAATTTTTTTCCTCTTTTAGATCTATATGCCAACTTATTTAAGTGATTGCTTTCCAGTAGTGGTTTCCACCTTCCCATTTCTTCTTACTTATTTTTTATTTAGAGATGCCTTTTCAGTATTTCTTTTAGAATGGTTTTAGTATTACTGTACTCTTTTAGCTTTTGTTTGTTGGAGAAATTCTTTATTTTCCCCTCTATTTTAAATGCTATTCTTGCTGAATAGAGTATCCTAGGCTGCAAATTTTTTTTTTCATAACTTTACATATATCTTGCCACTCCTTTCTGGCCTGTAGTGTTTCTGTAGAGAAATCAGCTGATAGCCTTATGGGTGTTCCCTTATAATAATGCTTAGTTTTTCTTTTGCTGCCTTTAGAATCCTCTCTTTGTATTTAACTTTTGCCGTTTTTATTATAATATATCTTGGTATGGGCCTATTTGGATTCAACTTGTTTTGGGGCCTTTTGTGCTTCCTGTATCTTGATATCAGTTTCCTTTAGATTTGGAAAAGTTTTCAGACATGATTTCTTCAAGTATATTTTCAATCCACTTTTCTTTTTCTTCTCCTGCTGGAATTCCTATTATGCATAGATTGGCCTGCTTTATATTATCCCATAGATCTCTTATATTGCTTCCATGTTTTTTCATTTGGTTTTGTCTGCTGTCCTGATTGGGTGATTTTCATTATTCTAATCTTCCAAGTCACTAATTCATTCCTCTACATTATTCATTCTGCTCTTTAGTGCCTTTACCTCAGTTTGAGTCTCTGCAAATGAATTTTCTAATTTTTCTGTGTTCCTCCTTTTGTTATCTAGTTCCTTTTTAAAGGAATCTGCATTACTTTTAATCTCCATTCTTAATTCATTGATATTCCACCTCAGTTCCTTCAGTATTTTCACTATCTCCCTTTTGAACTCAATGTCTATCAGACTGCAGAGGTCTGTTTCATTGTTGACTACTTCAGGTGAATTATCCTGTTCTTTAACTGGGAATGGTTTCTTTGCTTATACTTTTCTTTTTCTGTGAGTTTAGGGAAGCCAATCTGTAGTCTTGGGGGGTTACTTTTATGTAAGAGCACCCTTTTTATTTTGTGGGGGGTTACTATTTATTTTTGGTGTGGGAGTTTGAATATTTTGCTCTTTCTTTGGTGTGATCAGGCTGTTATCCCCAGGGTGCTGAGTGTGTTTCCGGGGAGAAGGAGGATATGGGTAGGGCTCTAATCAGTGCCTGGTTGCTGGGCTCTTAACAGCAGCTAGGATCTACAACAAGGTGGCACAGGCTACTCCTAGTTGCAGGGCCCTGGGAAGTGGTAATGAGCCTTATGTGAATTGACAAGGTGCCCAGAGCATTTGGCAGTGGTAGGAGCAGGGTGTGTGACTTTACAGGGGAGTGAGAGCAACAATAGGTAGTGTTCGGTTGCAGTGCCCTCCTCTGAGGTGACTGGAGCCACAAGTGTTGCCTGTTCAGGGACCCCTAGTGATAGTGGGCCATGATCACATCTGGAGTCAGTAATAACTTTGGTGGTTTGTCCCAGCCACCTGCAGACCATGCAAGAAGCACCCTGTCTCATTTAGCCCACACAGGACGTGGTATACAGGCTGCTCCTAGTTGCAGGATCCAGAGATCAAGCAGGTGGGCACTGCCCGGAGTGTTTGGCAATGGCAGCAACTGAGCCGGTGTGCTTCCAGGGGTTTGAGAGCAACAACAGGTGGTTTTCAGTCACAGTTCTCTCCTCTGTGGTGCCCTTGAGGTAGTGGGGGTCGCAGATGATGCCTGTTCATGGACGCCCACTGGTGGCAGGCCACGCCCACCTCTGGAGTCAGTGATAACTGTGGTGATTTGTCTCCTCCACCTGTAGACCATGCAAGAAGAACATCCTCCTGCTTAGCCCCCACAGGAGGTGCTGCACCAGCTGCTCCTAGTTGTAGGTTCCTGGGAGGTGACAGAGAAGTGTGTGGGCACTGCCTCGAGCATTTGGCAGTGGCAGCACCTGAGTGGATGTTCTCCCAGGGGAGTGAGAGCAACAACTGGTGGTGTTCTGTCACAGTGTCCTCCTCTGTGGTGCCCTCTGAGGTGGTTGGGGATGCAAGTGGTTCTTGTTCAGGGATGGCCAGTGGCGGTGGGCCATGCCCACCTCTGGAGTCAGTGATAACTGCAGTAGTTTGCCCATACCACCTGCAGACTGTGCAGGAAGCACCCCATCTCAGTCCATGCAGGAGGTGCTGTACCAACTACTCCTAGTTGTAAGGTCTTGGAAAGGGAAAGTGATCAAATGTCTGGGTGCTACCCAGAGCATTTGGCGGTGGCACCTGCAGGGCAGGTGTGTTCCCAGGGGCATGAGAGCAACAACCTGTGGTGCTTGGTTGCACTGTCCTCTTTTTTTTTTTTTTTTTGCCAACCTCTGAGGTGACTGGGGCCACAGGTGGAGCTCACTCACAGGCCCCCAGTGGTGGCAGGCCACGCCTCCCTCCAGCATCTAAAAAGACCTGTCCTTGCCACCTATAGATCACTCAAGAGGCACCACGTCACACTTAGCCCTCCCACCCCCCCAATGCCCTCAGCCCACACAAGAGGTGCCCGGCAACCCACAGCCCGCGCTAGAGGTGCCCGATCTCCCATAGACCAAGCAAGTGACTACTCGCCACCCATAGCCTTCACCAGATCCGCCCCGCCCTTTGAGAACCCGCGCATGTGTGCAGGGAGATTGCTTTGGCGGTCAGCCCCTCCTGATCTCGCCCTCTCCGACAATGGCACCTTGCTTCTCCTGTGGGCCCAGACCTTCTCACGGATTCCCTCTGCCATGGCGTTCCACTCCCTTACCCATGGTACACCTCTCCTCAGCTCCTTAGGCTGTTCCCACACAGCCAACCCTAGTCCTCTCACCAGGACTGTAAGTCAGATATTTATCTTTGATTATTTCATTTTCATTTAATCTAATGCTCTGGAAAACATCCTATCTTTCTTTCATTTTTAAAACGCAGCAGAATCATCCCACACATCTTCATTTGTCCCTCTTTTTCAGGTTTGTTCCCTGCTGTTTTAAATCTTGCTTCCAATGCTCTCATCACCACAAATGCAACATGTGGAGAAAAAGGACCTGAAATGTATTGCAAGTTGGTGGAGCACGTCCCTGGGCAGCCTGTGAGGAATCCTCAATGTCGAATCTGCAATCAAAATAGCAGCAATCCATACCGTATGTATTTTCATGGCAATTTGTATGGACCTGAGTAGGATCTCTAATTAAAACCAAAGTGCATTAAAGTCAAAGGGTTTGTGATCCCCCACATTTCTAGAGCTTTCTTCCACCATGAGCTTTGCAGCCCCTATCATTTGACAAACGTTATTGGAATTTCTTATGTGTAGTGGGTATGGTGCTTGAGGAGGGTTTTCTAGTTGAAGACTTAGGGCAGTCATTAAGTTCACTAGCTGAAGAAGAATGTCTGAGGATGTAGCTATTAATTCAGGCTTTAGTCATTCAGTGGCCACTTAAGTGTCAGGTATTGTCCTGGGGATCCAGCAGGAATGAGACATGGTCCCTGGCTCCAAGTTGAAGAAATAGGAAAAAGCAGACTCTTACTGTATAGGGTGGTAGGTACTAAGGAAAGCATGAACACAGGGACTTCAGGGAGAAAGAGGAAGGTCATGAATTCAGTCCTGATGTAGATGAAGGCTTATCAGAAGTGGCATCTACACTGAGATCAAAGAACAAATAGGAACTGAGCAGATAAAGAGGATACAGAGAGAAGAGAAGAAGGAATGCCAGGAAGAATTATCAGAATAACACAGAAAATGTTACTTGCTTGGGAAACTGTAAGTAGTAGGAATGGCTGCAACTGAAAGTGTCAGAAGGCAGTGGGTAGGGATGGTTCTTAAACACACAAGAAGGGTGTTTAAGCGAGAGGTGTCAGGTAGTTCCCATAGTGGCTCAGTGGAAATGAATCTCACTAGCATCCATGAGGACATAGGTTCGATCCCTGGCCTCTCTCAGGGGGTTAAGGATCTGGCATTGCTGTGAGCTGTGGTGTAGGTCACAGATGGTGCTCGGATCTGGCATTGTTGGGGCTGTGGTGTAGGCCAGCAGCTACAGTTCCCATTCAACCCCTAGCCTGGGAACCTCCATATGCCGTGGGTGTGGACCTAGAAATACAAAAAAAAAAAGGGGGGGGTTGGGGGAGAGTTGTCATACCAAGCCCTTCTGGGTGGCCTTTAGGAACCATACTGATAACTCAGACTCATTTATGAATTTATTCAGCGAGCATTTGAACACTGGCTACTAGCAGTCCATTGTACTGGAGCAGAATGTTAAATCACTTGATTTAAAGGACTTAGAGATGAAAACAGAAAATTAAATCAAATGTTAAGGGAACATGTAGATATTCCTGGGAAAAAAACAATTCACATGTTGAGAAAACAAGGGTTAGTAAGATGAAAAAGGGGGAAAGTATTATATTAAAGAAAGCACGTATAGATCTTGAAGGTATGAAACAGCATGATATAATCAGAGACCTCTAAATAAGTAGGTTTAATGGGTAAGTAACTTAAATGGCGAAGGGGAGAATGATGTGCGATAATTCTAGAGATGGAAGTTGATTTACAGATATACACTGGGAAGTCATCAAATATTGGGGAGATTAATAAAGTGAATACATTAAGTCAATGAGGTGAGTTATAAAAAAGATAGTGTTTCACAATTATTTTAAATTTTTCTTAGTTTTTCTTCTTTTGTTTAAAGTTGCAATGCTTATAAAACAAAGAAAGCTTTGTCTCACAACTTATATTTTTTACCTTAAAAGAAAGTTAGGAGGCACTGTTCATTCTCTAGCTTGTTAAAGGGAAGACTGCATAGTCCTTTCCCTATATACAATTTAGAGATACTGAAAACGTTAATATGTTTGGAAAACTGGGATTTTTGTGAATAAAGTTGCTGGTCTTGCATATCACAGAATGTTAAAAAAAAAAAAAGTGTCAAGGAACCAAAGATGGCAAGTGTCAGAAACCTTCCTTGCTTTTTAAATGACTCCATTTTTTTCTGTGGTATAAATTCTTATGGATATAAGAGTGGAGAATACTGGAACACACCTTGTCTTTTCGCTATTCTTCTACAGACTGTAAAGGGCAAAAGTTCTAGGTGAGAGCCTTGGGGAAATATCAAAGCAAGAAAATTTAAAGAGTAAAGGCCAGAAAACTAATTAATTAATGGACTATGAACTTGGTTAGGGAAGAAGAAGAAGCCTAATGGGGAGAAAATGCCCTTGGTGCAAGAATTGGTGGCCTTGATGATTTCATAAAAAATATACGGAGTTCCCCTTGTGATTCAGTAGGTTAAGAACCTAATGTAGTGTCCATAAGAATGCCAGTTTGATCCTTGGCCTTGCTTAGTGGGTTAAGGATCCAGTGTTGCCACAAGCTGCAGTGTAGGTTACAGATGTAGCTCAGATCCAGCATTGCTGTGTCTGTGACATAGGCTGGCAGCTGCAGCTCTGATTCGACCCCTAGCCTGGCAACTCCTATATGCCACTGGTGTGGCTGTAAAAATTAAAAAGAAAATATGAGAAATGCTGGAGGCATGGAATGATGGGAAGGGAACGATGGGGGATGGTTGGGAGTGTGTAATGTGTGTTTAAGATGGGCTAGGCAGAGAGAGATTAAGTATGTAAAATCATGTATATGTTTGTGTGTGTACATATATATATGTGTATATATATATGATTATATGTGTGAATATAAACATAGTTTCTGTCTACAAAATTTTTTTTTAATTTTTGCTTTTTAGGGCCTTACCTGTGGCATTTGGAAATTCCCAGGCTAAGGGTCAAATCAGAACTGCAGCTGTCAGCCTACACCACAGCCACAGCAACATGGGATGCAAGCCGCGTCTGCAGCCTATACCACATCTCATGGCAACACCGGATCCTTAACCCACTGAATGAGAGGTGAGGGATAGAACCTGCATCCTCATAGATAAGAGTCGGGTTTATTACCACTGAGCCACAATGGCAACTCTTACAAGTACAATGTTAGGTAAATTTAGACTTGGATATAGGAGGCAATTAAATGATCAAAACAATAAACTCAGGGCCATACCTTACGGCACATGTTATCAGTGATGTGGAATTTTTAAGAAGGAAAATATCAGTGGGACCTGAGGTAGCAAAAGAAAGTTCCAAGAGGGTGGTCCAACTTAGGTGGGCTCTAAAATAAATTACCTGAGATAAGAGGGAAGAGCATTCTAGGAAAAGAAAAAAAGAAGGATATGTGTATGGAGAGACAGGATGGAAGGAAGGTGCAAAGATTCATGTAGAAAATAATTGGGTGGACACTTTTGGGGGGGAAATGGATGAGATGTATTCACCAAATTAAGTCCAAGAGCCACTATCACTTCCCTCTTCAGAGCTGCATATTCAGGTCTCTTGGGTCTCAAAAGAAGACATCTGTATTTAGGCAATCTCACCCTATATTTTCACATTGAGACAAAAGAAGTGAATAAGTTGTTTTAGTAAAGCAAGACACATATGAGCTTTGTTTTGTATTTCCCATTTCTTTTTTTACTTGTGGTAAGTTTTTAAGATTTACTTTTGTAAATCCTAGATTTACTTTGTGTGAGTAATGTACTTTTAAATTGGCAGCTTCATAACATTTCTAAATCCTATTTTAGAACTAGAAATTTAGAAAGAATAATTAATATTCCATAGGAATAAAAAATCTAGCAATAATCCACATGGATGTATTTTAGTAAAAGTTGGAGCAACAGATAATAAAGTTCCACAGATTCAGTGAACAGCTAGAATAAATCTGGAAAGGTCTGTACATAATTATCATACAAAGAAAAGGCAACTTGAATTTCCTGACCGTTAACAGATTGCGATTTCCAATTAAAATAGCAGTTTGAAAGGTTTACTTCTTCAGTGATTTCCTTCCCAATTTTCAGATGCAGTTAGCTTTTGAATTGACGTGAGTACTATCCCTGTTGAGGATGTTGTAAGTTTCTGTCTCTTTTTAAATAAGGGAAGTGTGCCAACAATTAATCAGTATTTGCAAATTAATTATGATTAAACTTTCATAATGGGGATTATGGTTAATTGTTGATTCATCTCCCAGTCTTCCTCTTCATGACTAATTCTCATATCAATTTGACCTGAGGTGGCAGATATCAACATTTCCAATTAGATAGCTCCTCTCCCAATTACCTATGAGCCATGAGAGTGATTTGGAAATGTGGTTGTGTGTATGTTTTTCTGTCACATATTAAACCCACAGTCTGTAAAGAAGATTCAGGAGGCTGTTTAGGGAATGTTTGCTGTGATATTTATTTTTCTTCAGAAGCAATGACAGTAATATTTCATTTGTGATTCTGATTCCCAGTGCACCAATTTCAGCACCCACTCATACCACCAAAGGCATTTATTTGATATTTAGTTATGCTTCTGGTATTTGTTATTATAAAGACCTAACACTTTCCTTAGCTTCAGTAGAACAAGTTAACTAGTGCCAGTTATTAAATTTATTCAGCAATTTTACTTTTCATTAATGAGATAAGATGCCTCATCTCAGTGGACTGCTAATGTGATAATACTTGGTACAAACAAAGTTCATCCAGCTGTTCAGCTCAATTAAATAATTTACCAATAAAAAGAACCTTGGTTTGTCCTATATACTCATGTTACCATAAGTAACTCATATAAGCCTTTATGTTGTCACTTAAGCAGATTATAGTAGCCTACTTTAACAAATTAATATGTAATTAAAATATTCACAATCTGAAAATGGTAAATGTAATGAATATTCAGTTTTTATAATTTTTTTGGAAGATTATTTTACTCTCAGACTCCTATTGCATCAAGGGCTTCTTTTTGCTTGGTTTTTATTTTCAAAATTTTTATTTAATGTAACTTGTATCCAGTAAAGATCCAGAACCCTGCACATTTTGAACAGATGTATAATTAATTATATATATATGCTTAATAATAGAATATTAATAATCTCAATGTTGCCATGGTAACCCTCTGAGTGGAGACTTCCCGTCCAAGATATTTTTACTGATCCATGGCAAAATGAGAAAATGAGAGCATAAATTTCAAATTATTTATGAAAATAAAATGAATGCCCTTTAAAGAATTATCCTTCATTTTGGTATTGTGGTTTTTCAAACTTTTAGTGTTTTTAAATATCTTCCATTTTATGAAATAATAGTGATGATATATTAAATGATAGCAAGAGGAGTTCCCATTGTGGCTCAGTGGTTAACGAATCCGACTAGGAACCATGAGGTTGCGGGTTTGATCCCTGGCCTTGCTCAGGTGGGTTAAGGATCTGGTGTTGCCGTGAGCTGTGATGTAGGCTGCAGACGCGGCTGGGATCCCGCGTTGCTGTGGCTGTGGCGAAGGCCGGCCGCAACAGCTCCTGATAGACCCCTAGCCTGGGAACCTCCATATGCTGCGTGTGTGGCCCAAATAAGGCAAAAAGACAAAAAAAAATGATAGCAAGAGTAGACTGGATGCAACTGTTACTTGGAGAAATAAAGGGCTAGAACTCTTATATCAACTCTACAGATCTCTCTCACACACTTTTTTTTTAAACTTTTTCTGAAAGTTAAGAATCTGGGAACCAATATTGTTCTCATAGTAGAGTTTTGTTGTCTTTATTTGAAGAAGGACAGAGTTTAAGTGACCTGCCCGTGGTCAGTTACCAATAGTGGACCCAGGTGTACTGCCTAGTTCCTCGGACTCCAGCATCTTCTGGTGCAAGTGATATGCTCTTTCATTACCCTTCTCATTAAAACTTCAGCTCGATTGCTACAATATGTACACGAATGGAAAGGCCATGATTGTTCCTCATAGTGATATGGCTTGTTCATTATTTGAAATATTCCTTCAATATCCAAAAAGATTGTGTTCTAAAGAAGGGTATTAGAACCATAAGGACATTCATTTGAAACATCTTCCCAATGAATTAGTGTGACAAAAGTCTCGAGACTGACACTCCAAAGCCTATTTAATCTGTAATGAACAGGAGAGTAGCAGGGAATTGAACCTCCACTTTGTTTACATTTCTATGGGAAAATAGACTGACTTCCAAGTGAGATGTTAGCAAGTTAAGAACTCCTACTGCAGTCCTGGGAATAGAAATAAGAACATCTCCCACAGCCTCCACTCCAGCCATCTTCACCTAGGCATGAGCTGGGCCAGATTAGAGGAGGAACAGAACTTATGTTCCTTGGGAAATGAGAAGCATAGGTTGCAGCTGAGAACCAAAGACTGTGGAGCAAAAAGAGAGAGAGCTTTGGCATTCCAGAGGTAATGGTTTTTGTGATATGCCTAGAACTAAGTTGAAGGAGATGAGGAATCCCTGAGTTTTGAGGACTGTAAGAAGGAAGGAATTGTAAGAGAGGACTGTGGAGGGAGGTGACAGTGATTGTCCACATCCCCTATTTTCTGTCTCCAATCTGCCTTTTAATTTTCACAGTAGGTCCTGTTCTCTTCTATCTGGAGTAAAGGCAAGAAGAGAGCCCTGTTTTGTTGGTAGGATGGAGTCTCATGTGCCATCCTCTCTTTACTTGCCATTATTGTCCAGACATCTCCACTGAGTTAATGATTACGGGGACGGGCAAATGCTGGATGGGAGATTTGGAGTATCTGTCATTGTATTTCTAAATAGTAGTTTAAATAGAAAGTTGACAATTTCAAGAACTGACTGCAAAAAGCCTCATAGGATGGATTTGACAGCATTTTATATTAAAACCAGATACATACTGAATTGTCTGAGTCTTGGTAATAATGAATGTGTCAGAAGGGCAAATCTTCAAGTACCTTTCAGCCACAATTGAAGATTTTATGTTTCTGTTCATAAAGTTGATGGTATACTAGAGCTGCCTCAAATAGTAGAGTTTTTACTTCTTTGAATGACTGACATATCAATTAGATTTCAATATTATTTCTTCACACTTAATTTCTGTACTTATCTTTAAAGTTGCCAATTTTAGTTGATGCCCAGAGTGCTGAATAGCTTCTTTTCTTTTAGTCTAAGTATTTAACCATTTCACAGTCTTGTAGAATGCTGTGAAAAAGTCAACATTAAACAAATTCTGTTAAGATAATGATTGCTCTCTTTATATGAATGTTTGGAATTCATATGGTGATGGTTTTAAGTTAGTTTTACTTTTTACTTTAAAAAAAAGTCATAAATTCTTTATATGATCTTTTCTCCTTTCACATGCTGCTGCTGATTCAATAGAGAGACACCCGATTACAAATGCTATTGATGGAAAAAACACTTGGTGGCAGAGTCCCAGTATTAAGAATGGAATCGAATACCATTATGTGACAATTACACTGGATTTGCAGCAGGTATAGTGCCTTATTTATTTATTTATTTAATTTATTTTTTATCATTTTCCACTTTGAAATTGTACCTCGGATTGGCTATTTATGTGGTTAGTAGTTTTGGATTGAAAGGTTACTCTCTTATTACCTTTCATTATTTTCTTGATACAGTGAACAAAGGAACCTAGGTATTTAGTATTTTGTTGTTTTAAAATATTTGACATTTATTTCTAAAGCACACCTAAAATGAATTCACATGAAGAGTTTAGAACTGAATTAGGAGCTGACTGTGGTTCAGCTGATGAGAGTTAATGATAAAAATATTGATCAACAAAATTTTACATAAAGAATATATAATAGTGCCATTTTTAACTTTTCAAGTAGGACAGTGCTGCTACTCTGCTCATGGTGTGTGTGCTAAAAGGGTCTTGGATAACAAGGCCCTTGAGTAAAATGCCTCTCATTACTGGGAGTTGAGCAAGCTGTGACAATTGATTATTAAATTAAACTTGGGCCACTAAATGAGGTAACAAGCCTTGTAGTTGTATAAAATTGATGTTGGAACTTGTTAGTTTGTGTTCCATAGGCCTAGATGCCTTCTACACTTAATTTCTTTCTTCTTTCTGTTAACAGTATTCAGGTCAGGTTGAAGTTATTTATCAAGAATCACCATCACCCCAGATTGTTTAGGATTCCCAAGAGGATAGAATCTGGAAAAAATGTTCCCATATTTTTAGAATATTCATAGAAAAGTCTAATTAACTGAAGGATAAGACCAGAAATGTTGAACTTAGATGACTTCTTTATCTCAGTCTGTTCCTCTCTCACTCTCTAGAATAAACATAGAAAAGACTCCCATCCACTGCTCCTGGCCAGTAGAGATTCAGCAGCAAAGGAGTCTGTGGTTGGCGAAGAGGGAATAACTAAAATAATTAATGACAGATACTGTACACTGTAGAGGTCGTATTTCCAAGGGCGATCAGAGTGGAGGAAAGCACCAGCCAGTGAGATGAGTCAAATTCTCAGGAGGCCAGATAGGTACCAGGCATTTTCCTAATGGATGCTGATTGCCATTATCAGCAGGAGTATGATCTACCCCAGGCAGGTTCTGGCACAGATTCTGCAATTACAAAGAGCTGGTTGGGAGTCTCACAGAAGATACTCTTTCCGCCCATTTGGGACTCCCCAGGACCTGAGCAACAGGATAGGATCAGGGACTCGGTGCTATCGCTAAATTGCTGACTGGCATGGATTTATTTCTGCCTGTACTAGCAACTGAATGTCAACCTTGAATTAACAGTATTTCTCAGGAAGTCTTGGCGCACAATCAGGGATGGGTGGGGCAAACTACTGCATAGATCAATTATGCTTTAGGTCAGTGAAGTCTTGTATATGAATTCCCTGAAAATTTTAGCCTCAAAATACACTTCATCCCTTTCCTGATAGAGACACATTGGTCCTTTATCAGTCACAGCAGTTATCCCCTTTCATGTGGTCATTGCAAGTTGGCCTTTTCAGTCATGAGTAAGTCTGCTGTCTATTGCCTTGGTTATTTCCTGGGGTCGGGGATCAATAAATAGTGATGGTTAATTGCTCTGCTTTACTCTCCACCTATTCATTTAGATCACACATGGAGCAAGAGACCCAATTGTTAATATAATTTGTACAGATTGCTTATATACTTTTTGAGCCTAACCACCATAGTATTTATAGGCAGACCCCACTTTATTGTTTTCCTTTATTGTACTTTGAAGATACTGTGTTTTTTACAAATTGAAGGTTTGTGGCAACAAGCCTGCTGGAACAGTTTTTTCCAACTGCATTTGCTCACTTCATGTCTCTGTCACGTTTTCGTAATTCTTCCAGTTTTTCAAACTTTTTCATTATTGTTGTATTTGTTATGGTGATCTGTGATTGTGAGATTTGGTGTTACGCTATCATACCTGTTTTGTGGTCCACAGACCAGGCCCATATAAGAAGGTGAACTTAATAACTGTCACATTTGTTCCGATTGCTCACCAACTGGTCATGCCCTCATCTCTTCCTTTCCTTGGGCCTTCCTGTTCCCTGAGGCATACAACACTGAAATTACTAATGCTGCAATTTAATAACCCTACAATAGCCTCTAAGTGTTCAATTGAAAGGAAGAATTACACATCTCTCACTCTAAATAAAAAGCTAGAAATAATTAAGCTTAGTGAGAAGACATGTCGAAAGCTGAGACTGGCCAACAGCTAGGTCTCTTGTACCAGTTAGTCAATTTGTGAATGCAAAGGAGAAGTTCTTGAAGGAAACTAAAAGTGCTAGTCCAGTGAACACACAAATGATGAGAAACCAGAATAGCACTATTGCTGACATGGTGAAAGTTTCAGTGGTCTGGATAGAAGCTCACACCAGCCACAGTATTCTCATTAGTCAAAACCTTATCCTGTGGCCCTAACTCTCTTCAGTTCTACAAAGGCTGAGAGAGGTGAAGAAGCTACAGAAGAAAAGGTTGAAGCCAGCAGAGATTGGTTCATGAGGTTTAAGGAAAGAGGTTATCTTCATAACATGAAAGTGCCAGCTGAAGCAGCAAGTGCTGATATAGAAGCTACAGCATGTTATCCAGAAGATCTAGCTAAGATCATTCACCAAACAACAGATTTCCAGTAGATGAAACAGTCCGTTGGAAGAAGATATCATCTAGGACTTACATAGTTAGAGAAGTCATTGCCTGGCTTCAGATCTTCAAAGGACAGGCTGACTCTCTTGAGTCTAATGACTTGAGGCAGCTGGTGACATTAAGTTGAAGCAAATATCCATTTACCATTCCAAAAATCCTAATGCCCTTAAAAATTAATGCTAAATCTTCCTGTGCTTTATAAATGGAACAGCAAAGCTAGGGTGACAGTACATCTGTTTACAACACGGTTTACTAAATATTTTAGGCCCACTGTTGAGAACTCGTGCTCAGAATAAAAGAACAGTTCCTTTCAAAATATTACTGCTCATTGAAAATGCACCTGGTTGGTTACCCAGGAGCTCTTGTAGAGATGTACAAGGAGACTTGTGTTGTTTTAATGCCTGTTAGCACAATATCCATTCTACAGCCTGTAGAGCAAGGAGTAATTTTGCATTTTAAGTGCTATTATTTAAGAAATGCATTTTGTAAGGCTACAGTTAACTTTGATAGTGATTCTTCTGATTGACCTTGGCAAAAATAATTGAAAAACTTCTGGAAAGGAACGATTCTGCATGTCATTAGGAACATTCTAGATTCATGAGAAGAGGTCAAAATATAAGTGTTAACCGGAGTTTGAAAGAAGTTGATTCCAACTCTCATGGATGACTTGCAGCGGTTCAAGACTTCAGTGGAGGAAGTAAATACAGATGAGGTAGAAATAACAAGAGAAATGGAGTGAGAAGTGGAGCTTGAAGATGTGACTGAATTGATGCAATTTCATGATTAACAGAGAGGGGGTTGCTTCTTATGGATGAACAAGGAAAGTGGTTTCTTGAGTTGTTACTCCTGGTGACAATGCTGTAAATATTATTGAAATGACAACAGTCTTTAGAATAATACTACATAAACTTAGTTAATAAAGCTGCTATAGGATTTGAAAGCATTGACTCCAGTTTTGAAAGACATTATACTTTGAGTAAAGTGCTTCCAAAAGGAAGAGTAAATCAGTGCAGCAAACTTCATTGTTTATTTATTTTAAAAAGCTGCCACAGTCACCCAAAACTTCAGCAACCAACAGCCTGATCAATCAGCAGCCATCAATTTCGAGGCAAGACCTTCTACCAGTAAAAAGATTATGATTCACTGAAGGTTCAGATGATGTTTGGCATTTTTTAGCTATAACGTATTTCAAAAATTAAGGTATGTAATATTTGTTAGGTACAATGTTATTGCATACTTAATAGTCTACAGTATAACATAAACATAATTTTTATATGCACTGGGAAACCAAAGAATTCATGTCACTTACTTTAACTGTTGATATTCACTTTATTGTAGTGGTCTGGAATTGAATCTGCAGTGTCTTGAGGTATGCCTGAACTTGTTATCTAACAGCAGAATTTTTCACTTTTAATTTACAACTGGATGATACAATCGCAAGTTTTTATTAAATCATTTTTATGCAGTATACTTACTATTAATTTCATAGGTCAAAGAGTCTACTTGAAAACCCATTTTTCAATGAAACCATGTGTATTTTCCCATTTGCTCTGCATTCCCACTCATCCACTCCCACATGGTATCTCAGGAGTTATATGGATTTGCTTTCCTTTTCTCTCTTCTTCCCCTTTAGTTTAATGGCCTTAAGGTGAGTGAATACTCAAGACATCTTTTATAGTTTAGACTTCATAACAAGTGGCAGGAATCTGTTTATAAGGCCTGTTTACTTTGTCTCCAAAGTCTGGAATACACCTAGTGGAAGTGGTACAGAAATGTGTCCGCCTGTGCTCCCATATCCCAGGATGGTACCCACCCCTGGCCTTATTCACTTCCACCCTCTCTTACCACCTATAAATCACTTCACCAAATGTTCAAGAGAAGGGGAACATAACTTAGAAAATAAGTCCATATTTCGACTTGACTCAAGATCGTAATTTAGTCAGTGATTTAATGATGTGAAAAGTAAGCGGGTTTTGTAATCAGATTTTATAAGCAATTCCACAGACCAAAAATGGCTTTAGATGTCTTATTTGGCCTCGGGCTTAGGAGTAACAAACTGGAACATGTTCTAAGAACCTATTCAATTAAGGATCAAAGCTGTAGGAAGTCATGTTATGGTACATTGGCAGCAGAGAAAATGTGGACATTCTTATTATGTCATTTACTTTTCACAATTAGCGTGTAAGATGGCGAGTATTATTATCCCTTTTTAAGGGTTGAAGAAGGCTGAAACTTAGAAGAGTGAAGGGACTTAGCCTTTTTGATAAAGTTCATTACAGGCAGAGCTAGGATTTCATCCAGAGTAATCTGAATCCAGATCCCAAACTCTGCCAGTATTTCCTCAACGGGGGTCTGAGGCTCTAGCCTAGGGAGAATTTTTGGCATGTAATTTCAAGGGGTGTATACATTGTTTGTGTTCAAGAAATACCATGCTGCATCTCCTGGCTTCTATGGGAGATATAACCAACATCTGTTTTGTCATAAAACAAGAACTACACCCCTTGTTTTTTACTACACTCTAGCATGTCTCTAAAATGGCATAACTTCGGTCTTTTTCACCTACAGCGTGAGCGATTAATAGTTTATTCATCATAATATGAGCTATTATTTAACCAGAAAGCAAGGGCAGCAGTTTTATAATGAATAGGTAAATAAAACTGAGTGGTTGTTTCTCATTGTTTCAGCTAGAGACTTGACCATTTATTAGTTTTCCTTTTTATTTCAAGATGCATGGATTGCTTTCTTTCTTTTCTTTATTTTTTTTTGTGCTTTTTAGGGCCACACTTGCGGCATATGAAGGTTCCCAGGCTAAGGGTCTAATCAGAGGTACAGCTGTTGGCCTACACCACAGCCACAGCAACACAGGATCTGAGCAGAGTCTCCGTGACTATACTGCAACTCACAGCAACACCGGATGCCCAACCCACTGAGCGAGGCCAGGGATCTAACCCAAAACCTCATGGTTCCTAGTCGAATTTGTTTCCACTGCACCACGATGGGAACTCCTGAGATGCATGAATTTCAACAAGTGCCAGTTTTCTGTTGTTGATATATACTTGGCTCCTCTATGAAATACTTTTGATAAATCACTATTTTAAACAGTCACCATTAGATTTATTTGATTGAATCATTACAGATACACTGGGAAATTTCTTTTACATTTTAATGTTCATGATAAGTAGAAATATATAATAAGTATTGAGAAGAAAGTAGGTACTTATTTTATAAATAGATTGTTTTTAGATTTTATTACTTAGGGATTACTAACTTTTCCCAATTCTATTATTTACTCACGGCATATCTTGAACAAATAATTTAATCATGCTGTGCCCTAGGTTCTAGATTAGCAAAATAAATATTATAATATCCTGGAAAGAAATTAACAATAATAACAATATAACAACTAAATTCAATCTGGTAATTATAGCTATTGTAAGGTCCTAGTATCAGTGTAAACTCAAAGAGAAGCTTAACCGTTCTAGTGTTGTATACGTAAAAACCCAGTATAATGACAAAGAAAAATATACGTCAATTTAGAAAACAAAAATAGGGAATTGAAGGTTAATAGGATATCCAAACAATTCCATTTTCGTCCCTTTCCAACCAGGTTTTCACCACAATATATGTTATGATATCTGATCACAACATGACTGTTTTTAATCTAGTTGTTTACTCAGGCCAGTCCTTTGATTTGTTTAGAAAGTTGATTGGCAAGTGGCATAACATATGGAAGGGCAGCTGGTTTTTTTGCCCTACCTGTGGGATGTGTAATTTCTGGTGCCAGGGATCGAACCCGAGCTGTAGTTGTGACCTGTGCTACAGGGCAACTTCCCCAGGAGCTTTTTAATAGGCCTTTCAAAATCATACATTGCATTCATATTCAATCATGGATAATCCAGATATGCCATGGAATGACTTTATGCTCATGTGTAGAGATCTTTATCTCAGTGCATAATTCCTTTTTCTTCCTGGTTTGTCCCCCACAAACTAACAATGCATTTATTAAGAAATATCGTCTTAAACACCTACAGAAATCCGGTTCTACATATTCCTGACCTAAATATTTTATTCTTTGACTTTATAGAGACATGTCTAGTGAGATATGTTAACAGTTTGAAATGAGTTATGTTTCAGAGGAGGTTGAATTAATATTTCTAAGAAATATTACTGTAGTTTTGGAATCTATGTGACTAGCATAGAACCATTTTTTGAACTGTTAATGTAATCTCCTATATAATAATAAAACATGAAATACATTGACTTATATCAGTGTATTCAGTTTTCTCATATATTCAGTTTTACTTTGTTTAAACACAATAAGAGTGATCAGATTTTTAATTTGGAATGAAGTTTGTTATTTTACATCATATTCTTCTCTCACACTCTTCTTACTCATTCTTAGTAAAGGAATCTGTTGTCCTATAGCTTCGAGAGCACCATGGGCTCTACCTGTTAACAAATGAAAAAAAGTGAGATAGCTACAATTAATTATCAATTATTCAGCAGGCAGAAGGGAGTATAAATGACATTACTACATTTAATATGTCACTGTCTAAGGAACGAGACACAAATGTGACATATTAAAAAGCCATGGAAGATTTAAATAGACCTGATTGAATATGGTTCTGTTCAACACTGTCTACTTGATATAAGAGTTTCCTCCTGGAGACAGGTCTCTCTATGAAGGATTTAGCCTGTGGTACAGTGATTAGATGTTTATTCCACTGTAGTCCCACTGAACTGCAAGTTCTTGAAGGCAGAGTTATCAGACTGTTTCTGTCCGTCATGGCACTCAGCATCTTGCAGGAACTCAGCAGATTTTATGAAAGAATGGTCCATGACTACTTTTCAAATCACTGAATTTTTCCTTGGTATTATTTGGTTACTGCTAAACTGATGAATATAAAACTATAAAAGTAACTATAGAGGAGATTATAATCTACATGTTCAAAATGTCCTGCATGACCCATCTTGTTTAGTGTAGCAGTATGTAATTAAATTCACAGCTCTTTACCTACCTTAAAGAGTTTTTTCCTTTAAGATCATTGATTCAATGTCACATGAAGTATCTGTGGTTAATTAGAAAATGTATTCTCTCTCTAAAAGAATTTGTGCTGTCCTTTTAAACACTGGTAAACGTGACAACCAGCTTTAGTACCTGTGTTGTGTAGAACATTAATTCAGATTGTCTCCCCTTCAGAATACTTTAAATACTGCACTCACGTTGACCTTAGTTGTACAAATCAGATCAGATCACTCCTTTCACTAGAACGCTCTAATGGCCCTCCATGGGAAAAGCACAGTTAAACACAAGGATTGACAGGGTCTTTACCTCTCCTCCGTTCATCTCTGGCCTCATCTCCCCCCTTCAGGTGCCCCACTGGCTGCTTCACTGAGTCATGAAGTCTTTTGTACTTTCTGTAACTGCCTCAGGGCATTTGTACTTGCTATTTCTTCTGTCTGGAATTATTTTCCCCAATTTCCGTAGACTCCATTTCCCATTTTCTTTGGATTTTTATTCAAGTGTCATGCTCTTAGCAAGGACCTCCCTGATAATCCTGTTTAAAATTGCAAAGCCCTCCTAGCTTGGTAACCTATTTTTGTGCTTTATTTTTCTCCATGAAATACGTGGCTGTCTAACTTACTATGTGCATATATTTTACTACAGATCTTCCTCAACCTGTGATGGGATTACATCTCAATAAATCCATCATAAATTGAAAATATTATAAGTGAAAAATGTATTCAATACACCTAACTTACCAAACCTCATAGCTCAGCTTAGCCTACCTTAAATATCCTCAGAATGCTTATGTTAGCGTTTGCTTAGGCAAAAGCATCTAAAACAAAACTTACTTTATAATATAGTGTTGACTAGCTCACCAGTAATTTATTGAATGATGTACTGAAAGTGAAAAACAGAATGGTGTGTGGATACAAAGTGGTTATAAGTGTATCAGTTGTTTACCCTCCTGATCTGGTTACTGACTGGGAACTCAGCTCAGTACCACTGCTCAGCATCACAAGAAAGCGTTATACCGTGTAATGCTAGCCTGGAAAAGATCCAAATTCAAAATCTGAAATAAACTGTAATGTCAGAGACCATTTATATTTATATCAAATGCTGTTTATATTGCCTTTTAAAATGCAGTTTTCATGACAGTGCAGAAATTTGTCTGTTGTTTTTTAGAATCACCACGTTCTAAGCACTTAGAGTATAGTACCCAGCATATGAGACACTCTGTAAATTAATCTTAATGTGATTGAATGAGTAAACAATGTACAACATCAGTTCAAGTGTAAGAATCATATTAAAGCTGAAAATTAAAGGAAGAAATAATCTTACTGTGTTTCTTGTGAGAAAATATGCCTTGCATTTTTGAATTTATGATTTTTCCTTTAAGTCTCAGGTTAAATAGCATGAAGTAAATTTTTCCACTAATCATTTTACTAAACATATTCTAAACTTCAGTCATGTTTCTCCCTCTCTGTGTGGTTTTACCCCATTTATAGTTTTATTTGGGAAAAACAATTTTCGATCAATTTAAGTCTTCTTTTGTAACAGGGAAATTTAGGACTGTAATTTCTTAATCGATATCTATTTTCTAGTGGGGAAAAAAAGCAGATGTATAAAAGGGAAAAGTGCCACCAGAATGCCATTTAAACAAAAGTCTAGACAAAGAATATTATCTATTTTGATAAAAATTGCTAGTAAACAAGATTCTAGAAATGTCATCATGAAAATGTTGACATTTTAGAGATGCAGATCCTGTTCCAAATAGTGTCAAGATGACTGATCTGGAAAATTATTTTTAAACCTAGGGAATAAATTAGAGAGTTTTTTATTTAAAAATAGAAACAACAATACGTAAAGAAAAGATCTGTTACATATCTGTGAAAAAATATCTCTTAAAAATTTTAAATCATACTAATTTTGTTATGGAAAGTCCAAACAAGACTGCCTAAAATAAATTGAATGTGGGCAATTTTTCACAACTTTCTAATGACTTCCACACATGAAATACAACTGTATTTCCTCATGTTGGTGGAATATTGCATATTCTCCCATTTTTTACTTATTACATATGTTTACATATATATAAATTTATATATATAAAATCATACTTTGTATATAGTTATATATTATATGTACACGTATGTTAGAATTTTTTCCTAGAAGTTAACTATATGTTTTAATTTGTAGATAATACATGTTTTCAATATGACCCTGAGTCTTAAAAATACAACAGTGGCAAGAAAGATGAAAATGAGACTGAGGAGAAAATATAGTTTTGCCCAACTTCCATTTCCTGATCTATCATTTATCAGTTTATATACCTTTGGTAAATTGTTTTACTCTTATATTCCTCAATTTGACCATAGGTGAAATGGAGTTAACAGCACCATTTCTTTTTGCAGAAGATTGTTACAAGGATTATGTGATGTAGTATAGGAAAATAGCTGAGCACACTGCTACACGGTAGTTGATACTCAGTAAGTAATAGTTTCTGGCCTTCTACATTGAAAATAATGTTGAACAGATGGGAAGAGTTGTAATAAAAGTGATATAGAACAGAATCTCATTTAATAACTCAATAATTACTCGAATATTTGAAAGTTATCTGCAAGTTTTACTTATGTAACTTAAAAATATTGATTCAATGTATATTCAGTATTTTATTAAAATTAATATTTATATAACGTTTTTGTTGCTCTTTGTTTATTCTTTTGTTAGCATACTTACATAAGAAGTCATTTCCTTTCTGTTTTTTTAAATGACAGCTTGCTGCTGAGAAATTCTCTCAACTTTTTTCCTTAAATTATTTATTTTTCCTTAATTTTGATTCATATACTTCATTAGGAATAAAATTCTAATTTGGAAGTTATTCTCTTTGACCACTTTAATGATTTTATATCATCGTTACCTGGCTGTTATAATTTCTGTGGTGCAGTCAATGAGAATTTTTATCGCATTTCCTTTAAAGTTAAGGTGTCTTTTTTCCTTTGAAGATTTTATTTATTTATTATTTATTTATTTATTTATTTATTATCTATTTATTTAGTATTCAGTGTTCAGGGATTTACTACAGTGTGTCTAAGAGTGATTTTATTTGTTAATATGTTGGTTGGGATTCAGAAGATTCTGGATTCTATGCGTTGGTATATTTCAGTGGTTTTGGAAAATTCCCAGCCGATGTTTCCTCATATGTTGTTACTGTCTATGTTTTTATTTCTGAGACTCCAGTTACACATACGTTAGCTTTTTCATTTTGTCCATTATGTATTCTATACTTTTATTTATTTTCCTCTTCTTTTTTTTTTTTTTTTCTCTCTCACAAGCCTTCTTTAGTCTATGTATTTTCTGGTGACCTGTTTTTCAGTAGGGCCTTAATACTTCTGTTGGAGCTAATCTTCTATTAAACACAGTTACTGAACTCTTAATATCAGTAATTCTATGTTTCAGGCCTAGAATTTCTGTTTGGTACCTTAAAAAAGTTCATTCCAGAGCAGTTCTTCGTAGGTCATCTGGAACACATTAATCACAGTTATTTTTAGTTACCATGTCTGATAATTAATTAGAATCATTTATGAGTCTCCTTTCTATTTTTCCCCATTCTTAGTTTACTGATTCATGGAAAACTTGGTAGATTTTTAAAAACTAAATAATATAATAATAAATGTGTCTGAAAATTTGTAAAAATTCTCTTAAGTGAGTTTATTTTCACTCTGGCAAGAGTTAGATTAGGACTGGATTGCCTTGATTCAAACAGCTCTTTGGATTTTTATTATTTGATCAGGGATTCTGATGGCTGTTTCTGGTCTGCCCTTATTTCTAGGGGTAGGCCTTCAGGGTTCCTAATTAAAAGCTTTTTCTTTCTTTCTTGGTAGACTCTGAACTTTAAATTTTGTCTTCTCAACTCTGTGAGATTTACTGGAGATCTGACTTAGCTCTTCACGTATTATTAGTTGATTTTTGCATGCTGTTTACCTTCTGGACCCCTCACCACATAATTTGGCAAATCTCTTGAAGGCAAAACTGAGCAGAATGTAGGGCTCATTTCTCTATGGCTCATGCCCTTTGTGTCCTTGCTGACTTCATAGCCCTGAATTCCAAGGTTCATCTTCTCATCCTGTGAGACCAATGCAAGTTCTAGGATGTAGCTTTCTGTATGAGCCTCTGTTCACCTCTCAGCAAATCAGTGAATACCCGAAGCAAAATAGTCAGCACATCCTGATTTGTATCTTTTAAATCAAATCTGGCTGCTCCGATTGCTCTCTCATGTCTTCAGCAGCTGGTTTTAGTATTTTATTCAGTGTTTACAGTTCTCTTTGAAAGAAAAAAATGTCGAAGTTCTTATTGTGGCTCAGCAGTAACGAACATGATTAGTATCCATGAGGTTGTGGGGCCTTGCTTAGTGGGTTGAGGATCTGGTGTTGCTGTGAGCTGTGATGTAGTTTGCAGACATGACTCACATCAGGCAATGCTATGGCTGTGGTGTAGGCCAGCAGCCACAGCTCTGATTCGACCCCTAGCCTGGGAACTTCCATATGCCATGGATGTGGCCCTATAGAGAAAAAAATAAAATAAATAAAATATGCATTTGTTTTATTTATAGTTTAAAAGTCAGAGAATATTATCTGATAAGATTTTTTTTATGAATTTAACGAACAATTTCATTATTGCTTCAATATTAAAAAATACTTATTATTGGAATATTTTGATGGGTTATGAAGAAAGTAAGAAAGCATGTTCATAATTGGGATCATCCTAAAAATCTGAGATGCATGAAGTTGTCTTCTAAACAATCCTAATCAAAGTAGGTGCAATCCTAAGTAGGAAGGACTATGCCCCCTCTGGTATCTTAAAGAAAATTATTTAACAATAATACATTTAAAAAATATTTATTGAGTAACTACTACTTGATAGACAATGTTCTAAGCCTGAAAGTCTGGCCATGAAGGAAACAGAAGTCCTTGTTTTCCAAGATTTTATATTCTAATTGCAGAGATAGGAAGGGTTGCTGGGGAGAGAAAAGTGACATGGAAAATTAAGTAAATAATTTGGAATAGTGAAAATGTGATAGAAAAAACAAAACAGGATAATACGATAGTGATAAAAGGAGTTACTCTGTATGTTCTATCTGTGCATTTTTAAAAAAGTGGTTTTGGAGCTGAGCATTGAATAATAGAAAGAGCCAGTCATGAAAAAGGCCAGTTAAAGTTTGTATCAGGCAGGAAAAAACTTGGTAGGCTTAGGAATGACAATAAAGTCAGTGTAACTGTATCATAGTATGATCAAGAACCAAAGTTACATGAGATGATGTCCGTGGGTCATCCAAGTCTACTTACAGTTGTTTCTGGAGGGTGTAGTCAGTGATGATAAGGAGTTAGATATAAATTCTGAGTGTAATGACAGACCTACTAAGAAAGGAGTAATATGATTTTGTGTATTTTGTTAAACAGAGTTCTCTTATGGTGCAGTGGGTTAAGGATCCGGTGTTGTCACTGCTGCAGCTCTGGTCACTCCTGCAATCCCTGGACTGTGAACTTCCACATGCTGTGGGCACAGCAAAAAATTTTTTTATTCTGTCTGCTAAATGGAGAGTGTAGTGGAACAAGAGTGAAAACTAGGTGATAGTTAGGAAACCATTGCCTATTCTAGCCAAGAGATGATGATGACTTGGACTGTGATGCTAGGAACAGAGATGGACAGAAGTGGGAGGTTGGGATTTATAATGGAGATTGATATGATTAGATATTATGGTGGAATGGGTAGAGAGAGTGAGGTAGAGATGTTAACTCATACCTAGGATTTTAAGCTGAAGAAATTTATTTTACTGAGATAGTTATAGACTCAAGGTAGAACAGGATAAGGATGCTAGGCGGTAAACATGGGCTCTGTTTTAACATGTTATGTTTGAAAACCATTTTAACCATCCAGGTGGAAACATTAAAGACACAGTTGATTTATGAGTCTGGAGTGTAGGACAGAGACTAGATCTAGTGATAGCAATTTGAGTATCACTGGCAAAGAGATGGCATTTAACACTAAGACACTGTTTAAGATAACCTAGAAAGAAAGCAGAGTTAAAAGGAGATCCTAAAATTGGACCCTAGGCACTTCAAATTTAGGGTGAGTGAAGCAAGGAGGAGAGAAAGGTGAAATCAGAGAAGCCAAGACAAATATATCAAGAAAGAGGGAATGATCAGCTGTGGCTATGAAACTGCTAAGAGGTTGAGTTAAACCACTCAGGTATTGGAAATATCAGAATATAAAGAGTGCCATATTAAATTTCAGTGAGTGACAGTATTTTTTAAGAGAAAATTTAAAAAGGTGAATGACTCCAAATGCTGAGATTTAATTTGGAAGCTTTCACCACAGCAACACCTGACATTGTTCAGTTTATTTATTTAAACAAACAAATGTTGATTGTGTAATTTTCAAAATAGGTAACAGCTAATAAAACAGTACAGAAAAAAATAGAGTGTAACATCCTTTACTTATTAGCCAAGTTGTGCCTAAATATTAAAAGTAATAGATTTCCTGTCAAAATACTTCAGTTTTGGAGTTCCCTTCGTGGCTCAGTAGTTAACAAATCCGACTAGGAACCATGAGGTTGTGGGTTCGATTCCTGGCCTTGCTCAGTGGGTTAAGGATCCGGCGTTGCCGTGAGCTGTGGTGAAGGTTGCAGACGTGGCTCGGATCCCGCGTTGCTGTGGCTGTGGCGAAGGCCGGCAGCTACAGCTCCTGTTAGACCCCTAGCCTGGGATCCTCCATATGCTGCGGGTGCAGCCCTAGATAAGGCAAAAAGACAAAAAAAAAAAAAAACTTCAGTTTTGTTTGTTTTCACAAATATTTTAATGTGGCTTTTCAGCCAAGGAAGGTCATGGTAGATTAATCTCAAATTAGCTGAAACAGTGAGTTTAACTACAAGAAAAATCGGCGTCACAATCTGTAAACCAAGGAAATCAGCCCCAAACCCTAATGAGCAAGTGCCTTTCTGCATTGGGTCATTATGATTATATTAATTTAATAAGCCAAGTTAGGAAGCACAGATGAATAATCTTCCAAATACAGAGTAAATAATTTAGCTGTCTGCCTCCATAGTGTTTACTATTCTTGTGATAAAATCTTGCAGTAGTGGACTGGAATATGTCCTCTTCTCAGTAATAATATTTAAATACAACTTCCATGTTTGCTTCATCATTGTCCTCATTGCCACTTCCCTCAATTAATTCATTTTAAATGATAAGCTTTTCCATCCATCAATTTGAGAATAATTTATTTAATGATTCTGGAAGAATGGCAGTGTTTATAAAATAAACAGAAAAATCAAGAAATGGAGTAAGAAACTAAGAGGATATTTTTTCCATTGCTCTTAAATATTCTTGAGAAACTCTATATGCATTAAATAGTAACTCCCCATACTCATCACCTCTCAGCCCCTGGCAACTATTGTTCTACTTTCTATTTTTATGGGTCTGACTACTTTATGTACATCAGTATAAGTGGAATTATATTTTTTTATGACTGGTTTATTCATATAGCATAATGTCCTTGAGGTCCCTCCGTGTCGTAGCATGTCAGAATATCCATCCTTTTTAAGGCTGAATAATATTCCATTTTGTGTATATCCAACATTTTGTTTGTCCATTTATCCATCCGTGGACACTTTGATTGCTCCAACTTTTGACAGTTGCTGATGATGCTTATATAGCATATTTGTGCAAAAATATTTTTTGAACCTTGCTTTTGCTTCTTTTGGGATATATCCATGGGAGTGAAATTGCTAGGTAATATGCTAATTCTGTTTTTAACTTTTTGAGAAACCATTATAGTTTTCCATAGCAGCCACACCATTTTACATTCCTACCAATAGCGCATGAAGTTTCACATTTTACATACCCTTGCCAACACTTACTATTTTTTGTGTTTTTTGTTAGTTGCCATCCTAATGAGTGTGAACTAGTAATGGTTCAGATTTTCTTTTATAATTTTTTTAAATCTTTCTTGAGATAACTTGGGATAAGTCATTCAGAGAGATATAAAATAACTTTTAGACCATATGCTGTTGGAAGGAATAGCAGTAAAGAATGCCCATGTGAAATCTGAGAATCTTGAAACATGACAGATAAAAGAATTATATATGAAAAGAAGTTAGATCTTGGACAGTTTTGCTAAGCTTGCTGAAATGTGTCATCAAGAGACCTCTGATAACTCTGAGTTAGGATAGATATCAACTGTTTTGTTTATCATAATTTATTTGTTTAAATTATGTTTTTTATAATATAAATATAATTATAGAGTGCTTATGTGTAGAAATATATCACAGGCCCCTTTTTCTCTAGGGAGTTATTACTGGTGCTTTTTGAAAACCTATTTTTGTCTCTGACATAGGGCAAAATGTTTTACATGAATCATCTTATGGAGTTTTTTCAAGACCATAGGAAATATGCTATTATAGATGAGAACACTTTGCATCAGAAAGAGTTAGCAACTTGATCAAAATTTCATAGCTAGTAAGCAGTAGAGCCAGAGTCCAAACCCACTTTTCACCCTGCCTTCGATACTCCAAATAGGCATTGAAGCAACTTAATTCCTTACCCGATTAAGAGCATGAGTGACTAAGAGCATTAGTAATTAAGAGCATGAGGACTTCTCTGTATACTGTATACATTTGCATGTATAATGGCATATGTATATGTCAGTAATTGTGATAATCTCACTAAAACCAAGAATAGATTAATATAAAAGAGTATTAAATTGTAAAACTCAGAGTTCCCTTTATGGCTCGACTAGTATATAACAAACCCTACTAGTATCCATGAGGACATGGGTTTGATGCCTGGCCTTGCTCAGTGGGTTAAGAAGCCAGCATTACTGTGGTATAGGTCGCAGATGCAGCTTGGATCCTGCATTGCTGTGGCTGTGGCGTAGGCCAGCAGCTGCAGCTCCAGTTCGACCCCTAGCCTGGGAACCTCCTTATGCCACAGGTGCAGCCCTAAAAAGACAAAAAAAAAAGAAAGAAAGAAAGAAAGAGAAAAAAATAAAGAAAATCTAAGTTGAATTTAAAATTTACCAAAAATATTATTGACTTCTAACATACATATACTTTTAACTTGAAATACTGAGTTGGCTATTTAAGTGTATGTCTGTATTCTTGGTTTTTTCAAAGTATTTTGAAGACAGTTATTGCAATATTAAGTGTTACCCATTGCTCAATTTAAGTACTTTTCTTTTAAGGAATCACGTAGGATTTGTGGGCCTTCATAAGAAAATTCTTTGAGTAGTTACAATTGTAATAGACTAAACACTATGCCAGAGGATTTGAGAAAGATTATCACTGATCCAGTATGGTTAAAATGATTTCCAGAGATTTATTTCTTCATTTTTAGTATTATTCATTGATTTCCTGAGGAAGGGCTTTTAAACTTCTCTCCAGTAATCACAGTGAGAGCCTGCCTGCATATTTACATATCAACATAACTTGTAAAATTCTTAGTGCTTGTAGCATTAAATAGAATTCCATACCTAAATTTAATAAAAGAAGCATTTCTGAAGATACAGAAAGTAAGTGTAATTTGTTTAAACAAAAAAAGTCACATGCTATTTTATATCATCGTCAGGTGTGGAAAATGAATGTTAAAGTACTGAAGCATTCTAGGAGACAATGATTTATTATAAACTTGTTGAACGTATATGTCCAATAGCTGGGGTTTTAAAAAGTCATATATCTCAATCAAAATATTTCTAGGAACATGGTGATACCATCAACAAAATAATATTTTATACCTGAAATAAAATTTATGCTGGATGATTGGATTAAAAGCCATAATTGCATATGATACTATTTAAATGCAGAAATATGTAGGAGTTCTTGGTAATTGGTTTACAAATTTTTGTTACATTAGTATCATTTGTGGATACTGGTGACTGACATATAAATATATGACCAGTAAATAGCTGTCGAATAAGTTGATAGCTTTGCAGAATCTTCCTGTCTCTGAGTTTTCTTCTATGTGTTGCTGTGACATTATTTTCTAATTATATCACTACTTTATAATACTATTATATAAGTTATTCCTTTCTCAGGAATAACATAAATTGCTAATCCAACCTCTTAGACGTAACACAATTTTTCTAGTAGTCTAAGTCTTTTAAACACCCCAAAAAGGGATATAATGTATTACTTCTCTAGTAGGTGTTTATTTTCAAGTTTTCAAGAGAGTTCAGTTTCAACAATAAACACTTGTATCTATTGATTACATAATGTGGGGTTTCTGTTTTGAGACCATACTTAAAGTAGCTGATATTATAAATTGTAAAAAATAAGACTCATAAACAACCTTTCTAAATTAAGCTATATTGTTAGTTTCCTAGGAATAACCTTTATTCCCCGTCTGAATAATAGCTGTATTGACTAGCTTTAATTTTTTTGATTTTTATTAAATCATTGAATTCCAAATTAATTTGTGAACTCCATGCCACTATAAAAGCACATTTCATCAAACATCTTTTTCTTACTTTAAAATCATTGTTTTACTATTTCTGGTATGGTTGAAAATGAATACTTTAAAATTTTATTATTGAATCATTTTATTTTTCCATTGGTACTTTCTTATTGATTGTTTCTCCCTCACACATGTTGTGATTTTGTTTTTCATAGTGAGCATAGCTGTATTTATAGATTTTTTTTACTCATGAATTTTTTATATAGATTCAGGTTTATTATAAAAGTTAGTTAATAGCAATAACATTTGGTTTTATTTTCTTTCAGTTCTTTTCACGCACACATGCACACGCAGACACAGACACACACACACACACAATTCAGTGTATATGTGCGCATACAAATACATATCCATTTTAAATTGGTAGCATGCTGTAGGTAAAGTAGAAAGTCTTTTCAGCTCTGTTTTGTCAACTGGATATTACAGATATCTTCCTTACATAATTATATAGTCTTTAAAGTTTAGTTATACAAAATTTAAAGGGCAAATACATCGTCTAATAGACGATACCGCTTTGAGACCTCCTAGAAATTGTGAACTCCTTGAAATGCAAGGGTAAAGTAAGACGAACATCTAGCTGGATCTCAGAGAAACCATGGACTGTATGATACCTGCCAATATCACAGAAGCAAACAATACGACCTTTCAAACAAGCAGCAAATCTCAATAATTATGTAACTTTTAAAATTTATGCTACCATTGCATTATTTACAATCCTTTTTCTTCATTTTCTATTCATTACAGTAGCAAACCAAGACAAAACAAAGCAAAAACAACGAAAACTCAAACACCTATTGTCAGGTTAATTACAAATACACTTAGGAGTGAGGGCTAAGGTAGACCTTACTCCCACTTAGAAGATGTATATTGAGTAATCTAACTTTCTTTGTGTCTGTCTCTCAGTTGAAAGTTTTAAAGTAGATCTAGTTTTTTTTTTTTTTTTTTGCCAACTTGATAAGCAAGTTTCTTTCCGTTTTAAGGTTATCTAAAAGCTATAACAACTTAGGTCCAATGGATCAACTAGGAAAAGTATTGCTATTGCTTATAACTATTTAAATAGTGCATAATATGGGTTGTACACTGTAGCACATTATTCATATTATGGTTTATAATCCTCACAACTTTTTTTTTAATTTTTTTTAGGGTCACGCCTGCAACATAGGGAAGTTCCCGGACTAGGAGTCAAATCAGAGCTAGAGCTGCTGGCCTACATCACAGCCACAGCAACACAGGATCTGAGCCACACCTATGACCTATATACCACAGCTCATAATAGCACTAGATCCTTAACCAACTGAACGAGGCCAAGGATCAAACCACAACCTCGCGGATACTAGTTGGGCTCATAACTCACTGAGGCACAATGAGAACTCTTCTCCTCACAACTTTATGATGGAAGTGAATTATTATTTTTATTGTCTAGGTGGAAGAAAATGAGGCACAGAAATGTTATGAAACTTTCCCAAGTGGCAAGAGCCCATTTAGCATTATACTACATCTGTCTATCAACCAGCAACTCCCCTTGGATGTCTAATGGAGCATCAGTTATTTTATACTTCAAAACAGAGGTCTTGATGATTTCCTTCCTCCAAATATGCACCTTCTCAGCAATAGCACCACTCTTAACCCAGTTTTTCAGGCAAATAAATTAACAAAAATAAAACCCTTGGAAATTGTTTTTGATTATTCTTTTCCCTTCCTACCCCTTACCCCATATCTGAGAACTTGACCTACAAAATATATCCTGAATTTGATCTCTTTTTATGTGCACCACTGCAACCCTAATCTAAGCCAAGATCATCTTTCACCGAAGCTACTAGAATAGTCCCCTGACTATTCTCTCTGCTTTCCCATCCCCTCTTCATAACCTACTCATCAACCTGTAACCACTGTAATCTTTTAAAAATGTGTTTTGGGAGTTGCTGTCATGGCTCAGTAGTAACAAACCCAACTAGTATCCATGAGGATGCAGGTTTGATCCCTGGCCTCGCTCAGTGGCTTAAGGATCCGGTGTTGCTGTGAGCTGTGGTATAGGTCGCAGATGCGGCTCAGATCTGGCATTCCTTTGGCTATGGTGTGGGACAGCAGCTATGGCTCCATTTTGACCCCTAGCCTGGGAATTTCCATATGTGGTAGGTGCGGCCCTAAAAAAAAAAAAAAAAAGGAAAAAGAAAAAATAAATGTATTTGGATTGTATCACCTCTGCTTAAAATTCTACAATGTTTTTCTAACATAGAAAACCAGATCCATACAATTTGCCACATCCTAGAAAACCTGCATGGCCTGGCCTTTGTGTGCATGTCCAGCATCAGAGCTGACCACAGTCTGTTGCTGCTATTTTATTCTATCCACATTGACCTTCTTGAGATGAACCAAGTTCATTCATGCATCAGGCTCTTTACAGTTGCTGTTTCTTCGCCTTAAATAGTCTTTTGCCAGATTTTGACATGACTTCATGCATCATGTCACTAAAGCCTGTGTTCTAATAAAAATTCTTCCTTGATCACCATCTCTTATAGAAACTCCTACCTAAAATTGCATTGCTCATTCATTTATCTTATTTGTTGCAGTGGAATCCTGGCAAATGTTTAACAATTGATTCTCTGGGGGTAGAAAAAGCCCTGATTTGTAGTGTTAACCAGTTTCTATGGTATAAATACTCACATCAGGACTGATTTCAAGCAACCAACATGATGCCATTGGACAGGGAATTGAGAAGAGATAAATACAATTGACTTTTTAAAAAACTGAAATACAATTGATAGACAACATTGTATAAGTTTGATATGTATGTTAATTTGATACATTTATACATTATAATATGATTGCCCTTGAGGCAATACTTAACACTTATCATTTATTTTTACTAGTTGTAACAATTCTAGTCTCTTAGTAAGTTTGATAATTATAATAGCATATTGTGTGCATTCACTATACTGTGCATGAGACCTCTAGGACTTATTTACCACTCGTTGCAAGTTTGTACCCTTAAAGCACATGTATCCTATTATCCCACTCCCCATCCTCTGGCAACCACCTTTTTACCCTCTTTTTTTTTTTTTAACCAGTTTGACTTTTTTGGATTCTACATATGTGATATCATACAGTACTTGTCTTTCTCTCTGTGAGTTCTCTAATTTAACATAATATATGTATTCATATCATAATCTATGCTGTTCTAAATGGCAGGGCATCCTTCTTTCTCACAGCTAAATAATATCCTGTTGTTCATATATACCACCTCTTCCTTATGCATTTATCTACTGACACTTAGATTGTTTACATGTCTTGATTATTGTGAATAATTCTGCAATAAACATGGGAGTACACATATATCTTTGATATTCTGTTTTTACTGCCTTTGTGTATATGCCCAAAAGTGAAATTGCTAGATCCTATGCTAGATCTATGTTTAATATTTTGAGCGGCCTCCATGTTGTTTTTCTTAGTGGCTGCATTAACATACATTTCCACCAACAGAGTCCAAGAGTTCCCTTTTCTCCACATCCTTGCCAAAACTGGCTTTTGAAAGCCAGTGCAAGCTGGCTCCAGCAGATTACTTGTGTGTTGCCTGTTTCTGAAGAATGTAATCACCACGAGAGAGCAAATTTGTTAATCTTCACTGCTTTAACACTTAGGTTGAGTGCTGGCATAATGAATAATGTGTTGCTCCATAATATTTGTAGGATAAATGAATCAATGAACTAATTAATATATTATTCTGTGGGCTGTAAAATATGTATGAAAGTATAGAATTTTAGAATCTGTAACAGAAGTCATGGGGGAGAAATGTGAGAGGAATACTAGCCCAAGCAAATTTGATTGCAGGTCTAAATGTTTTCTCCATACTTCTTAATCAAGGAGTCATCCCATCTCTGTTTGAATATTTCTTTTAAACCTCCCTAAATAGATTACTGAGAATATAGACATTTAAATTTATTCTGTTCATATTTAAATAATTTCATTTATGTGTAGTCTGCGAAAATTGACCTAAGTTATTCCAGGACGTTGCATACTTTAAGCATTTGATCCATGTCTAAAAAGTTATTCGTGTCAGTAATATCTACAATTCAAATTATGACCTTCTTTTGGTTTATAATTTTAAAATGGCCTAAAAACAAAAAGGATTAGACTCAAAAATGTTAATAGTCACATGACTGTTCTTGAATTCTGTCTGTGATGATAATTGATAGTGTATTATGCTGAAAAGGCAAACAATGGAAAAAAAGGGTCTCCTTCACACAAAATGTTGTAAAGTTTGCTTTTAGTAAGTGGCTGTATTTACTACCTGCTGTTTATGGTCACTATCTGTAATACTTTATTTATATTAACTGTAGACATGAATCCTGGAATAAGAAAAAAATTAAGCCTTCACCCTTCATACTCCTTATAATGCTTTGCTAATAGCTGCAGTTATTTTGCAATAATCCATAGTATGTTTAGATTTAACAGAATCTTGGCTTAGTAATGAAGAATAGTTTCACAACCATCTCTCTATACTTATGTTAGAATTGTATGGATGTTTTGCTGTTATCCATTATCTGCTGTTCAGACATATTAAATTTATATGTCACATTTTACTCTTGATGGTTTTGCAGCTTTATCATTTGATGTTGAGTAATTATAGTCAATCAAACCCAGTGGATTCTGTTTTATGCCTGAGTATCATAAATGAGATAGAGTTTGATTCCATATCGGTAAAATACAACTTAGTTTCCCAGAGATATATTGTCCTTTACAATTTTTTCTAGACATCATGATTGCATATTCTATTGGATAGCGATTTCAGAATCAGAATACAATGACATTTTGTCATACTTGAAATGTGTGTAGGTTCTAGTGAAGGCTTTTATATAAATTAATCATGTTCAGGGCTGATAGAATGTTCACAGCAGGACATTTAGTACTAAAGAAAATGTCCAAAATCATTTGCTCTTTTTCAGAACAACTATAACCGTGACTTTGTGACATTCATAACCTGCTTAATTGGACAAATTTCAGTGTTAGAAAATTCTTCTGTGTCACTTTTTAAGCTTTTTTCCCCACTTACTATGTCGAGTCCTAATTTGATTAGCCTTGATTTTCCTCTAGGGGGTGAGGGTTTTTTTTTTTTTTTAAGTTTTTTACTTTGGTGCAGCTAATTAATTAGTCCTACATGGAGAGTCTTGGAAAATCCATGAGCAGTCAAACTTGCTGACAGAGGGAAATACTTGTTTGTGAAGGCAGCATAGATAAGACAGTAAAATTCCATAAGTACTCTCTGTATGCTACAGATCCTTTTAGAGCTTCAGAAACCCAGCTCAGCACTTAATAGATCATTTCTTACTTGACATCACCAAAGTTCTATGATGATTTGGTACATTTCTAACTCATAAAAAATCAGAAGTCTAGGCAGAATACAAAAATCAAAGAATTTGCAGGTTGATTTCAGTAAGAACTTTGTCTTATGTCCTCTTGAAATGATATCCTTTCAAACATATTTGTCATAACTTTTGGCACTCAGTTTTTAGAAAATGTCTGTAAAGTTCTATGAGTACCATATCCTATCCTTATTTTTAAATCTTAGCCATAATGACATCAGGCTCTGCAGTTTTCTCATTTTTCATTTCATTTACACTCTTCACACTTCACTGGCAAGTGAAGTCACCTCTTTAAAATTTGGAGTAAAGGCCAGCTTGACAAACCTTGGCAGAATTCTCTCATTTGCAGATTTTCATTTCAGAGTGAGGACATGTGATTGAGATATATTTAAGATTATTATCTTAGTAGAATTTCCCAGGGAAGTTGGGAATGATGAGGAATGTGTCAACTGTACTTATTAATGTTGAATTGTGGCTAGTTAGGTTCATCCTTTAGGTACTTGTAGAAATCATTCCTGAGGTTGCTTAAATTATTTTGGAAGTGCATTCTATTTTTGATCACCTATTCCATTGAATTTTACAAATAATTAGGAATCTATTATGTGTAAGGCATAAAAAGACGTATATAGCGCATTCTACAGTTTCTACTGCTAGCAACTTATAACTTAGTTTTGGTGGTAAAACAAGTGCAAAATTAATTTTTTACAAACCAAAATTAAATTGTCATAGGAGATGTTCAGTTGTTAGTTTAAAATATAAAATGGAACATGAGAATGTGGTTAGGTTAGAAATTGAGATGTGAAAAATATCTGTGTAGTGGGATTAGTTGAACTATTCATAGACACGAATGGAAGGTATTATGCAAAAAGCGAAAGTTAATAAGTGTATTGGTTTCCCATTGCTGCCATAAGAGATTACCACAAATTTGTGGCTTAAGACAACACAAATATATTCTCTTACATTTTATTTTTTATTTATTTTTTATTATTATTATTTTTTGTCTTTTGTCATTTTAGTGCTGCACCCATGGCATGTGGAGGTTCCCAGGCTAGGGGTCTAATAGGAGCTACAGCTTCTGGCCTACGCCACAGCCACAGTAATGCAGGATCCAAGCCATGTCTGCAACCTACACCACAGCTCACAGCAACGCCAGATCCTTAACCCGCTGAGCAAGGCCAGGGATCGAACCTGCAACCTCATGGTTCCTAGTCAGATTCGCTAACCACTGAGCCATGATGGAAACTCCTCTCTTACATTTTAATAAGTTAGAAGTCTGATATGAGCCTCACTGGCCCAAATCCAGGTGGGCAAGCTTACATTCCCTTCTGAAGATTCTGAAGGGAAGTTCACTGCCTTGATTTTTCTAGCTTCCATAGATTGCCCACCTTCCTTGGCCTGTGGCCCCTTCGTCCGTCTTCAAAGCCAGAAATGGATTGAGTCCTTCTCATGTTTCATTACGCTGACCTCCTCTTTTGCCTTTCTCTTCTATTTTTAAGGATTGTTGTTATTATATTGGGCCCACTTATGTGATCCAGAATTATCATCCCATTTCAAGGTCTTTAAAAAAGCATATCTGCAAAGCCCTTTGACATATAAGGTAATATATTCAAAGATTCCAAGGATTAAGATATAGACATCTTTGAGGGACCATTATTTATTTTACCACACAAATGAAGGTAACTCTCATTTCAATTTCTAATCAGTTCCTACCTATTGTGTTTTGTATACTCAGGTCAGAAGAAGAGTTTCTGGACTCATAGCAGGGTGAAAAGAAGAGTTTATTGAGATAAGAGACAGTGCTAGTGCCATGGGATGACTTCCTGATGATCAGGGAGAGCTGACCCTGGGTGTGCGGTCCTGTCTGGTTTTAAAACACAGGGAGAGAGGAGAGGTCTTAAGATACACCTGTTGACCTGCTAATTGGTTAGGGAAAGATGGAGTTTTCAGATACACTTGCTGGTTGCTTGGGGATGTATATTGCCCCTATGGGGGGGTGAGGAGTGGGCCACATAACTCTCCTAGTAGGGGACAGGAAGGAATAGGCAAAGTTGCTCAAGGTGGGGGAGGGGGCATTACAATGAGATGGGTGGGGTGATGACAACAGTCTGGTAATTCTTGTCTTGGCCAGAGACTTTGACTTCTGTCTCCTTGAAGAGTTCATAAAGCCCACACACACTACCTATCTGGTAGGGTTCTTGTTAGCAGAAGCAACCTTCTGCATGCTGAAGTGCCTGGAAAAAACTAGACACTAAATAAAATTCTCCATTCCCCCAAAAAGGTGATCAGGACATAGAGCATTGGGACACTCTTTTGTTAAAGAAACTCTAATTGAAAAGAATCACAGCAGGGACACCCCTCATGGTGCTTTCTTCTGAATACTACTTTGTCTTCACTCCCTTCTCTCCTTTTATTTCCCATTTTAGGCAAAAAGCCATAGGAGGTAAACATGTTCTTCTTTTTTTTAAAAAAATCCCTAAATTATACCTAAATATCATTTTTCCAAAGATAAAAAGAGCTTTAGATAGGGGGAGAACAGTACAGTCAAAAGTTGTAGAGATTTCAAAGAATATTAGGATGGAGGGGGAAAAAACATGAATTTTTAAATTTTCCAACCAGGTTGCTGATAACTTCTGAAAGTGATTCAAGTAGGGTGGTGAGTACTGCATGGGCTTGGGGGTGGGGGTTACATAAAGAGGAGGTGTGAATGTAATAAACAATGGAGGATACAGACTACTAAGACTGTCCCCAGAGAAAGGCAAGGAAATGGGCAGTGTATAAGCATGTAATTGCTGAAATTGAATGTGTTAAGTGACTCTGATCTGTTGAAAAAATTCACGAACCAAGATCAGAAAGTTTTACCTGTCTTTGATTTATTATTCTACACTGTTAACATTATATTTCTAACTCTTTTCATCACAAATCTTTGCTATTATTCTCCAAATGCTTTGAACTAGAGTGATTCATTCATGTCTACAATGTCATAAATTGGAGAAGGCATAGATTCTTCTTACCCTGGTAACTATAGAAGCACAAAAACAAAGGCAAAGCCAGGTATTTCTCCAGGGTGAATAATTTTTAGAAGGCAAGCTTTAAACTGTCACATTGCTGATTGTCTGTGATTCGCACCAATATCGTGCCCTGTGATGGCTTCATTGAAAGGACTGTCATGTTCTACGGGAACTCAGCCTACCTGCTCTTTTACCAGTAGCTAGTGTGAAAACGATGCTGTGCCAATGGCTTGTTCACAGGAGGCAGGTCAATCTTTTGAAATCACAGATTGTTTCAGATAGAGAGAAATATGTAAGGGGGGAATAGATGTCAAGGGCAGTGCGAAAGTGAAGGAAAATGCTTGTCTGAGTTTTACCTGCAGCTAACATTGTTAAAAATGATAGCAACTTAATGAAGCATGGGATACCATAAGCATTAATAAGCTGAAAGAGGACCTTACTCATTGCAATTTGGATTCCATTAATTTGTTCCTAGTTTTCTTAAGGCTGGACTAAAATTTTGATATCTTCTGGGCCAGCAGTGCCCTTTAGAGTTGAAAATTAATTTTAAAGAATTAAGATAAATTTCTTGAGCTTAGAATGCAATGTAACTAATGTAATGTTAGTATGAAACAGAGTTAAACCATTTATCAAGATAATATTGAAAATGCATTCAGTATTTGTTTTTCAAGAGCAAGCACTGAATTACCAATAGTAGTAAAATTATTATATAAAAGAGAATCATTTATTTATTAAAATGAGGTGTCATTAGTACTCCCTTTTTTTCTATGAAAATTTCCCAGTATACACAAAGGTATAGAGAAGAATGCCATAGACCCAGATGTACCTAATACCCACCTGTAAGAATTAACTCATGTCCCTTCTTGTTTCATTTCTACATTTGTCCATACTCCAGCGCACCCACCATATTATTTGGAAGCAAATTCCATACTTATTATTTCCTCTCTAAATATTTCAGTATGTGTCTCTGAAGGCTACATCTCTTTGGTAAACAAAACCATTGTGACATTGAAAAATTAATACTATTACTACTGCTTCTTTAACTAACAAATATTTGGTCAATGTTAAAATTCATCACATTTGCCTCCAAATTTTTTTAAGCAGTTGACTGAATCAGGATGCACCTGAACTCACAGACTGCATTTGTTTGATATATCTCTTAAGATCCTTTAATCTGTAACCTCATTATTTTTTATTTTCTTTCAATTTACTTTTTGAAGAAACCATATTGTTTGTCTAGCAAAGGTTCTCACATTCTGGATTTTGCTAATTGTATCCCTGTGGTGCTGTTTTTTTGTAAAGTGATAGTTACATGCAGAGACTTACTCAGATTTGGGTTCACATTTTTGACATGATTACTTTAGAGCTGGTGCTGTGTCCTTCCATCACATTGCAGAAAATATCGAAGTGTCTCTTTTTTGGGCCCTTTTGTGGCCCCACTGATGATGATTAGTGGCCGCTGATCTAGCATTCTAAAAAAGTCCCTCATCCTGGCAAACAGCAGCATCCTATGTAACTGAATATTCTCCACTTTGACTTTTTTAAATTTAATAGTATATCCCTGTATTCATTACTCTTCCATTTCAAGTTCTCTTGGCTATTCTTGCTTGTTAATTTTTCCAAATCAATTTTATAATCAGCTTGTCAGCTCTAGGAGGAAATATATACGTAATATTTTTAACAACAACAAAAAAAACTTAAATTGCTTTACTTTATATATTAACTTAGAGCTGAAAAGTATCTCTTGTTATTTTTCAGAACTAGAAATTGAAATTTCCTTTCTTGCAAGTGAGGTACAACAGTCCTTCAAATACTTTCCCATGAGTAATTAGGCATTTTAAAATAACAGTTTCAACAAATAATTGAACATTTTATCTTCAAAGGATTATCATTAGTCATCCAGTTAGTTTATAATTTCTTCGAAATCCTGGAGTGATAGAATTTCATTTTGAAATGCATAAACTGTATATGAGTTTAATGCGAGTATAAAAAATCTGTTTTAGATGAGGACAGTGTTTCTTTTTCTCTGGTGACATGGGAGACACATACTGAGGTGAAATGTCACATTCATTTACCTGCAACTCATTAAATTCACCCTCAGCAATTGCAGTATACACTTGAGGGAGGGGTGTGGAATACATGGGCTGCACATTGTAACTGAATGACAATTACAAATCTTTTCAGTTTTTAAAGGTATTGTAAATGAATTTCTCTGAAGAAAAAAAAGTACAGGAAGGCAAGAGGCTGCCCTTCTTGACTCTGCACCACATTATTTTGAGTTTATTGAAGTAAGTGTAAATTTGCAAGGGCCATAAAACCCATCCAGAAAGTAATAATTGGGGTGTAGGTTTTTTTTTTTTTAAGTTTAAAGCAGCATTTTATTGTTGAAGCTTGATTTAAACTTAGGTCCAATAATAGTATTATGAAGATCTGTATAATGATCTCTTCAGATAATTTTTAATGTTATAGTGAGCCACTTGTTCTCTGTGATTGCTCAGAAATTTTTGTTGGGGAGTCAAAGTTTGGTTACATGTGGTTTGGTGAGGGGGGTCATGGAGTGAATCCTCTACTAAATTCAGTCTTTGATGAATTTCCTACATTCAGCCACACTTCCCACCCCTGCTTCTGGTCAGCTTTGCCTTTTGAGGTTCTGCTGGACTTCCCCCAAGGCAACAGCCACTCTGAGTCCTTTAGGCCATGACCTCTGCTCTTCCTCATCAGCAACCCTCAGGGACCTTTCACAAAAATACTTAACTTTCCTCCTCCTCTTCTCTTTGCTGTTATTCATTTCTTGTACATACTTATTCTCTCTTTAGGTCTCAGGAGAAAGATCAGATAATCAGATGAACTCCATCCACCAACTCAAACACAGAAATATGTACACATTTCTATAAGACTTCTCAGATTATTCTAATGGGTACTGAACTTAAAACTCATGATTCTGAGGATCCTTTCTGGTTTTGATATTATCTGTCATTGCTTTCTGAAACCCAGTATAACTATGTAAATAATTAACAGAATTTGACAAACACTGTTAGAACTAAGAATACAGATGAGTTTTCAAAATATATTAGAGATGGAATCACAGTTTGAGGAAATGTTTAAATCCATGATATTGGTAAGAGCAAGTAATAGAATACTGCAAAGACTCTCACATTAAGAAGTTTTGTTATGTGGACAACTGTTTGCTATAGGAGAGTCATAGACAGACAGCAGTGGGAGGCAGAGCTCATCACTGTGCAGAAATTTGATGGCCATATGTTGTTTTTTTTTTGACAGATAAGAAGCAAGAAATAGAAGAGATAATTCAAGTTCTATGAGACAGATGAAGTATCATTTTCCATAGAAAGTCTTCATTAATATTTTATGGCTTTCCTGCAGGATCAGCCTATAGGAACCTGAGGTCTTGTGTCCTTGTTGCATCATTAAGGTGTCATACTTTGGTCTAGATCTCTTAACTGTGCCAGTGACACTCAAAAGTATCAGTAAAATCTCCAAAACACAGTACTCTCTGATAGCATTTTCCTAGATCTGTGATTCTTCTGAGGACAAAGGAATAGGGATAGAGTATATTCTTGAGAGTCATAGCAGAGAATATTTTTAAAAATTCCAGACCCAGCAATACCTGTGCTAGAAATCAGACGTATCCTCATTGGTTATGGGTGAGCTAATGTATCTTACCATAGGGCATTGTCCAAAGTGGCTAAAGCTCCTAGGCTATTCCCCTCAGGCTGTGAGGTCTCCTCTTATGATAAGAAAAAGATGAGAAAGGATCACTGTCTGTGACAGTCATTGTATGTTACTTCTTACTTTGGGATTAAAGGATTTTTTTCAGAGAGACTCTGTTCTTCATTTCCATCCTTAATGAGATCAATTTTTTAATACTCTAGGAACATCTAATTTAATGTTACATCAGTGATGTATGGCTATGATTACATAATATTTTATTAGATGGATGTACAAATGGAATATGAAATAGAAAATTCTCTTGGTTACAGTAAAATATCAAACATTTGGTATTGTTTCAAAAGTTATTTTGAATTTTTTCAGCCACCAAGTTTGTAAAAAGTGCCCTGTGACAACAAAAAATAATTGGGTATTGTGCATTGTTACCTAAGGTACATAGAAGCCTAGCCGTCACAGCATTTTTATACTTATAATGAGGTGTCTGCTTTCCTTGTTGCACCTCATTCAGATTGAGGTTTTATTCATCTGGAAATAAGATTTCATAACTAATGATTTTGAAGATCCTTTATACTGCAAACACAAGACAGAATTAATAAAAGTAGCATAGGTACACTAGAGAATTATTTTATCCTATCATTAAAATTTTGGAGTACTTAGAAAATCACTTAGACTTTTCAATCTTTTTCTGACGCCTTCAAAGAGTACTTCTTTTCATTGTGTTTTTTCAATAATGCTGTCTACCACATTTTAAAAAGTTTATTCAAGATACTACATGCCAACTAATTTAATTAATTTTGCTTGAGATGTGAAAGACTCCATAGAAAATAAATGAAAGAGGGATATTGTTTTGAAATGGGGTAACTCTAATATTCTCAAAGGCAGTGACTGCTTTTCCATGTCACTTAATGCTGGCTGTTATATTGAATTATAGAGAGAATCTGTGCAGTTTCTAGTATAACTTCTTTTCATGGATTTCATCTATTCTTCCTGAGCCAACACAGAAGTTCCTAAGTCATATATATATCCACATTGTAGCTCCAAGAGAATTTGGCCTTTTCCTACTTGCTTACTGAGCTGTTTCTCAATGGAGTTCTTTATCTATATACCAGTGTATCTTTATTTTTCTTATTTGTACCTATGATCTCTAACTGTGCTTTATTATTTCTTTTTCGGTTTTTTACTAAAAAGAAATCTCTGTGCATTTTTTTCTAGATGGGAATTTGCTAATTTAAAATATGTATATAGATGCCTTTTTCCAAAGTGCACCCAGCATTTTGTATTCATTTTCTCTTCCATGGTTTTGACTTTGGAAAAGAAATATTGAACAAACAGAGTGTAAAGAGTTTAAGAAATTTTTCCAGCTCATAGGGATATAATATGACAAAATGATGTATGTCTTTGTTCCTGCAAGTGACAAAATATGCTGGTTGACTGGAATTCAGGCTCTAACAAACCAAAAAAACAATATTATTCCTACAATGTTAGTATAAGTAACATAGAAGCATGTTGCAATAATTTCGGTTATTCAATTAAAACTAATAACTACTGAATGTACGCTATTTCAAAAGCATTATAATAAGGATTATAGCATCTTTCCCCTTTAGGAATTTATTTCAGTTATTCATATTCTTTATAATTTTCAGATTTTTATCACCAGTAATTTAGAATTACCAGAAACTGAGACCAAGTTGTGTCAGATTTTTCATAGAAACAACTCTGTGTGTGTTCTATTGGATTAATCAATAGGTATGTCCTTCAGTGAATGTTTTTGTAAATAGGTTTTATGTGTAAAGTTATTGAATATGGAGTGTCTAGACTAAATAATTCCTTGTGAGTATCACCTAAAAATGAAGAAATAGCAAGTATTTTAGATTATGATAGCATATATTCCATCTTACCGCTACTCTTGTCTTTGATATGTATTTTTTACTTTATTTTAAAACAATTTTATTAGGGAGTTCCCTGGTGGCCTAGCAGTTAAGAACTGTGTTGTCACTGTCACTACTGTGACTCAGGCACTGCTGTGGCTCTCTTTCAGTCCCTGGCCCAGGAACTTCTGTATGCCATGGCCATTTTATTAAAAACTAAGACACTTACTAATGCAATTAATATAAGGATATTGGATGAAATTTAAAAGCTCTCCTTCTTCTCTCCTTGATTCCTTATTTCCAAACCCCAGAGCTAACAGCTTTAATATATTCATATATCCTCTTTCCCAAAATGTCCGAGTATATTCCAGTAGTTATACACACATAAGTATGTTTGGATGTCTATTTATAATTATGCTTATCTGTGTACTTTTGTAAATATGAATTCATAATATTTCCCACCTGGAGTGACAGTCAATAAAATAGACTAGTCAGAACCCAGTCTAACTGCAGTAGATGTCTTGGCTGTTCCTTGCCATCCTAGAGTTAATCAGTTGGTCTCAGGAGAGGGGCAGCATCTGGGAGGTTTGGGCAGCAGTGCTTTACCATGTACAGAAGTATTACAGTATTTTAGCTACTAGTATTTCTACAACTGTACCTGAGGCAAATACCACCCCTCCTTTCAATCATTTGATGGCTCATACTTTTCTCCTGAGTGCACACAGATAAGAGTGCTCACTTTCTAGTAAAGCTCCCAAAAGACCAGCCTCAGAGCCACCTATCTTACTTCTTATATACCGACTTTTCGTATTTTAAAATTCAGTCTTTTAGTGTTTTCCATGGACACTGTACATGTATTCCTAAAAGTCTCATGTCAGAACTACGAAGCAGATAAGGTTTATTTTCAGAACATTCCTTTCAAGTTCCCATCTAAACAAACCCTTTAATCACATTTTAGTGGGTTTGTCCTCGAGTTCTATCCTTTCAGTGACCCCAATCACCCAGGGCTTAGGGCTGACAAGCTCAGGGCTGATGAGCTCCTTGTATCTCATTGAATTTACTAAACATGAACGTATAATATTGCTTTATTATTAGTGTACTCTTCATATGTCTCATTATTACAATATATTGTCAACTCATAGAGGGTGGGATTATAACTTAAACTAGCTTGTATGTACCTCTCTACCCAGGTCATTGCATATACATTTCACTTAGTGATGTTTGTGCATTATTCTTTTGGATTTTTTTGGATTGGTAAATACATAGATATGGACCATCGCAAAACATCCAGAATATTTATTTATTTATTTTATTTTTCCATTATGCCTGGTTTACAGTTTTCTGTCAATTTTTCAACTGTACAGCATGGTGACCCAGTTATGCATACGTACATAGATTCGTCACAAGTGATTAGACATAGTTCCTAGTGCTATATAGCAGGATCTCCTTGCTTTTCTACCCCAAAGGCAATAGTCTACTACTGTTAACCCCAGACTCCCATACTATACCACTCCCTCCCTCACCCTCTTGGCAACCACAAGTCTGTTCTCCAAGTCTGTGATTTTCTTTTCTGTAGAAAGGATCATTTGTGCAGTATATTATTTATTTTTTAAGTCTTCAAATATTATGTAGATTTGAAAATAGAAAATAAAAGAGTGCTATATTCCTTTCACTTGTCACTATAATGACTTATAGTAACTTGATGCCTTTCTTTTATCCCCCCTTTTTAACATGTGTTTGCCTCTTAAACAGAAGGTACAGAAAGCCTTCATTTAATATGTTCCAGTTTCAAACAGTTGTCTGAATGTAATAGAATTTCTCCATTATTTCCTGTTTGGGGATGTGGAGGAATTGACATTTATTATTTACAGCGAAGTCCTTTTCTAGGTACTTTGCATATATTATTGTATTTAATCTACATTGTCTCTTAGTAGTGCACTTAATGTAGTTATTGTTGACTTTAATTTGCGGAAAAGGGAGCTAGGAGTTAACAAAATGAAATAATCTGCCAAGGTCACATAAATGCTAGGAATACAATTTGAATACAGAACTGTGCCTGCAAAGTGTTTTATTTTGCTGACCATAGCAATGCCATATAAATGGTACTTGTCAGAGGATTAGGTGATACAGTGTTTTCTAAACTATCAAGCACTAGCCACACTTGGAATTTTTAAGTCATATATTATAATCTCCAACCAAGTAAGGTAAGTAAATCGATATGCAATAAATGCTTCAGATGATTGTGATTATAATGGATCTTCCAAAATTAGGTAAAAGGATGTCAATGAGTTATTAGAGAACTAGAATCCAATATTGGTCTGTTTCTTTTAAAGTCATGGGTGTCAAAGTTTAACTTAGCAAAAAGGTATTCAATATGAATATGTAATGGTAAAATCACTTCAGAAAATACAATAAGGTTAAGGAATAAAGTCTGAAATAAAATCCGTTGTAGCCTTAGGCCTTATATTTGTTAGCTAATAGAGAGAATACTTGGAATTCAGTTACAAGCTGTTGTCACTCTTCCCCAGGTGTTCCAGATTGCGTATGTGATTGTGAAAGCAGCTAACTCCCCTCGGCCTGGAAACTGGATTCTGGAACGCTCACTGGATGATGTTGAGTACAAACCCTGGCAGTATCATGCTGTGACGGACACAGAGTGCCTGACCCTCTACAACATTTATCCCCGCACTGGACCACCATCATATGCCAAAGACGATGAGGTCATCTGCACTTCATTTTATTCCAAGATACACCCCTTGGAAAATGGAGAGGTAAGATGAGAAAACTGACCCTAAATACATTAAAGATGGCAAAATAGGCCTGTCAGAAAGACTTGACTATATCAGTAATTAATGTCAGGGAGATTTTAAAATTGGTTAGCAGAAATATATTTAAATGAGTTATTAAATAAAAAGGAAAAACTGAAGGTGATTAGAATTTTTACTGCCTTCATCTAGTGTGTATTTCCCTTCTTTAATAGAGATGAAAGAAGAGGAAATGGGCTTGAGTTGGTAAGTCCTGATTAACTTTACACATAAAGAGACTTTTCTGACAATGAGGTTTGCTAATTATTGGAAGAAGGTTGCGGTTTTAAAAGAAGCCTTAGACCTCTGTGTACTCTAGGCTAAAGTTGGGGAAGAAAGAGGTAAATTTGGGAAGAAATATAATTCACAGGAAGGACCTGAAAAGAAGGGAATTTTTGTCAGTCTTTGTTTTACTGCTGTCAACCACATAGGGCTGCAACACGGTTTCTTTCCTTTGTCCAGGCTTTGCTTACTTCATGCTTAATTATATGCTTAAGTCAAAGGTGTTCAACTTCTTCAGCATCTTTTATCGTATGGTTAAGATCTGAGATTTGTTCGTTCTTTTTCAGTCACTGATTCAAACCATGACTTCACCTTTATGCTGTGTGATCTTGAGTCAGTGACTTAAATTCTCTGTTTCAATTTCATCTCTCATAAATTAGAACCAATAATAGTAGTTCTTATTTCTTATGATTGTCAAGAAGATTAAATGAATTCTTAAAGTATTAAAATGGTGTTGACATATACACTATTGCTCTATAAGCAGTAACTATTTTTCTTGCTGTTGTTATCATAGTAATAATAATAATAACAACTGTTGAGATTGCTATTGTTTGTAGTAGTAGTAGTGGTCGTCATCATTGTTGTCTCCTCTTAAATACCCAAACTTTGACTTAGTGATTGTCTTGGATTCTCTGCTTATATCCCCCTAATCTGTCTCCCATCAGAATATATGGCCCAGCCCTTTTTGTCCTACCTGCTAATATACATCTCTGTTTATTCTCATGTCTATTATTTTCTCCTCACTAGTTTACACACCTGAAGATAGCATCATTTTTATATTCACATTTTCAGAAAAATCCATATTCATACTCTATCATGCTGACCTCAACCCATCTAGGGTTATCTCTTCAAACTTCCACCGTAAAGTTAGATTTTTTACGTAAATCTACCACACTCTTTTGACACTATTATTTTATAAATGTGTACTAATGCCTTGCTGTATCTCAATTTCATGTTCAAAAATATCAGTTTGGGGCAAAAAGAAAAATCCAAATGGTGCTCTCAGCAGAGATCTCAATTTGCCAAACCACAAGGAGTCAAAAACAGTGAGTCAAACAGCTGTTCAACCTGTTTGGTGCCCAGAGGCATTCAATTCCTGGACAGATTGGCCTGAGGATATGGGAGTTGGGAAGGAGTGATTACAAATTGAATTTGTATTATTTTTGTCCTGGATCCAGTGTTTACTCAGAAGTAATTATCGGAGTTCCCTTCGTGGCTCAGTAGTTAACGAATCAGACTAAGAACCGTGAGGTTGCGGGTTTGATCCCTGGCCTTGCTCAGTGGGTTAAGGATCCAGCGTTGCCGTGAGTTGTGGTGAATGTTGCAGATGTGGCTCGGATCCCGTGTTGCTGTGGCTGTGGTGTAGGCCGGCAGTTACAGCTCCTGTTAGACCCCTAGCCTGGGAACCTCCATATGCCGTGGGTGCGGCTCTACATAAAGGCAAAAAGACAAAAAAAAAAGTAATAATTATCTAATATTTTTAAAGCTGTTCTTTACCTTTAAAAATGGTCCAGTTCAGAAATTTTTTGAACGATATAAAAAAAATATATAAAATGTACCATACAAGTTACATGCTCTCCCTATATTGATGGCAGTTCTTCATCCTGTAAACCATGTCAACTCATCAGCTTGGAACAAACAGATACACTGTTTATTTGTTTGACTGACTAATGTTTTAATGTTTTATACATTCATTAAAAACTAGTTATTGATGGTGACTTTTAAAACAACTTTCTCTGTGACATGCTTCTTTAAGTTTGTTTCTTTCTCATTAGAAAGTAGATGAGGTGAGGAACAGAAAATAAATCAAAATTTAAGAATATGAATTAAATTCAGATATTTCCTATAATATCTCCTTCATTTTATATCTTACTCTGTGAAACATGTTACTTTTCGGAGTAAACAGATCCAGAGAATGTAGGTGGTATTCTCCCAAGACTCCCAGATCAACTGGCACCAAAGCTGAGATAAGAATCCAGGTCCCCTGACTCCTAGATTGATGTTTCCTTCATATGGTAGTAAAGACTGGAAGTGGATTTTTTTAAGTATTTGCTAACTCAGAAATGTTTTAGAGGAGACATAGATATTCTGGATCCATTAGAGTAGAAAACTTCCTAATTCTGATATATTTTGATTTAGAAGAATATACATGAGATTAGAAAACTGGGCTGTACTTCTGGCTTTAGTTTTTTGTGGAACACAAAAATAGCAGGTCACTTAATCTCTGAGGTTGAATTGCTTTAATACATGAATTAGTTTAATATATAAATTATCCTAAGGATCTTTCCGTTCTAAAGTAGTAAAATTTGGGATATTGACTACAATTTAACATGTGGGAATATTTTAAATTTTTGGATGCTTGACTCCAGTATTTACTAGATAAATGACTGTGAAACAGATCTTACTATCATTACCTTCAGTTTTAAAAAAAAAGATTCATTTTTGAGTGCCATCCCTAATTATTGGGTGCTATGTTCAAAATTTCCCAGGGAGGTGGTAATCAAGAAAAAAACAAACAAACAAACAAAATATAAACTAGTAAATGCAAAATGATAGTATAAATGCCACAACAGAAGTTTGAACATAGAGTAGTAAGTCCCTCTGGGTGAGCTAAGGGAGCCATATTGAGAAGATGAATTCTCGGAATACAGGGAAATAGAAACAAAACTTTCTTAGTATCTCAAAAGTTTCGAAGACAGTATGCAAATTCATCTCTGATATGTTCAATGAGTTAAACTAGACGTAAAACAGAATTCACCTCCATTGTTGAAGGATGTTTTTAGTGGAGATAGAATTGTAGATTTGTCATTGTTTTCTATTGGCACCTTTTATTATCTTCAGGTTTCTATTTTTTACATAGAAAAGGTAACTATTTAATAATTGTCCTTTGTAGTATCTTTTATGTCTGTAAAGATATTTATCTTTGTTTTTCAGTAGTTTTACTATGATGCTCCAGATCCGCATTTCCCAAAACAATCTTCATTAGACATATATGGTTATTTAATTTAAATTTTAATTAATTCAAATTAAATGAAAATTCAGAATCTCAGTTGCACAGCCACACTTCTCTCAATAGCCATATGTGACTAGTAGCTACACATTGGATTGCACAGATTAGAACATTTCTATTACTTCCCTAAGTTTTCTTGGTCAGTGATAGATTTTTATTTTCTAGACTGATATTTATTTAGTTGGTATATGAGCAGAGTGATGTCTTTTATCAGTTCCAGAAATAATTCAGCCATTAACTTTCCAAATATTTCTCCTTCCCTATTCTCTCTCCTTTATAAATATAATGTAAAATAATTTAGAATTTCTGTCTATATACACTATGTATCATACATTCTCTTCTATTTATAGTCGTATTTTCAGCTCTATGTTCTTCATTCTAGATGTTTTCTTCTTGCTTACTTCCAGTTCATGATGTCTCTCTTCAGCTCTATAAAATCTACTATTGAAACCATTCATAGTCTTAATTTCATTTATAGTATTTTTCAGTTTCTAGCATTTCTCTCTGGTTCATTTTAAATAGTTTCATATCTAGTTTTATATTGCAATTTTACATACCTATTGATTTTTAATAGTAAAATTTAAAATCAAATTTTCAATATTCTCTTTTTTGTCTCAAGCATAAAGTAACAATTGAGTTAAGATTCTAATAACTGGCCTTTGCCAATAAATTTTATTTCTGCTTCATCTTTTGATTCTTTCTTATGTTCTCTTATATCCTCACATTCCTAATTAATTTTGTGTATCAGAAGTGGTGTTTGAAAAATGTACATGTAGAAATAATTTAGGTCTAAGAAATTATCTTCACCTTGTGAGGATTTTGTGATGCTTCTGCTAGGCAATGGCAATATGGATAATCTTAATCCATCTTCTGGCTCAAAAGTGTGCTACACTCCCACAACAGCTGTTTTAATTCTAGTGTCCTTATCCGAGGCTTCCTGTCTTTGGAGTCCAAACCAAACTGTGTGGAATTTAACAAAGTTTCATCCATACAAGTCCTAGAATCCTACTTTTGTCCTCCTAGTACAGCAAGGCTCTCCAAAGCACTGCTCAGTCTCTCAGCCATGCCTTCTGAACAGGAAAATGCCCATAGGACAAAAGCTGTCATAATACACTAATTACCTCTGTAGACATCTTTCTTCTCCTTAATATTGAGAAGTTGATTCTTTACCTTCTTGAAAACTATTGTATGGCTTTACATATGTGTTTTTATATGTTTTATCTAGTTGGTTTTGTTGTTATCATTAACAGTGTTGGACAATTATATAATTTACTACAAACAGAAACATTGCCTTATATATCCTGTTTGAGTCTTTTTTTATTTTGGAATAATTTGAAACTTACATAAATGTAAGAAAAGGACAGAGAATCCCCATGTCTCTTTTACCCAATACCCTCCCCCCAAGGATAATGACTTACATAACTATGATTCACTTGTCAAACTAAGATATTAACATTGATATCCTACTATCTAAACCACACATTTACTCAGATTTCATTCATGTTATTGTTAATGTCTTTTTTTTTTTTTTCTCTTCTGGGACCCAACTTGGGATATTACACTGCATTTATTGCATCATTGTGTCTCCTTAGTTTCCTCTAGTCCATGACAATTTCTTAATCTTTCCTTGTTTTCCTTGGCCTTTATCACTTTTAAGAGTACTAGTCAGGTTTTTTAGAATATTACTCATTTTGAGCTTGTCTGTTGTTTTCTCTTGATTAGATTTGTTTCTGGGTTTGGGAGGAAGAATGCCACAGAAGTAAAACAACTTTCTCACTGTATCACTCATATTTATTTTTATCTGCACATTTCTTGTTTATTTTTTTATTGGTTTATAAGTCTTACTGTATTCTCAATTGGGTTTTATTTTAGACAACAGTGTCTTAAGTGTTCACCATGATTTGAAATATGTATTTTTGAGGAAGCATTAAATGATCCTTTGCTTCTGGATCTTCACAGTGTCCTTTAAATATAAATTTAAGTCAAAGAATAAAAGAAATAGGAGTAGAATATTTTTAAGACTCACTTATGAAATAAAGCATTATGAAATGAACATCTCTCAATTATAACATACCAATTAAGCAATGTTTATGTTATAGGTATAAGACATTAATGGAAAATAGTCTTCTGTGACCCACATCAAATCTATTGAGTCTAAGGTGTATTTCATTGTCACTTATCTGTAGAATTTTGGAGACATTTGCCAAAACTTGTTGAACATTTTAAAACACCACATTTGGGATGAAAAATACATCACTTTAGAGCTGAAGGATACCTTAGGTAAATTCCTCATAGATCTATTAAAGGATATCATAGCCCTGGACTTTGACATCTATATCCAAATCTTTAATACTGACCTCTGTACATTTTATCATTGGAAACCATTTAGCCTTTCCTTCTGATCCCTTAAGTCTTAATAGCATCATTTCTGCTTATTTCTTCACTAACATTTGTTGCTCCAGTCTTTCCCATCTTTTGTCTGCACCCTCTGGCTTAGACCATTCCCTGCCTTCCTCCCCATGTTGCCTGCAAGAGAGCAACTAATGTTAATGGTGTGGGTTCATCAGAAGGATAATGTAAGGCATAAACCCAGTCCCCTAGATAACTAGGTTTAAATGCATCAAGAAAGAGTAGTCTTACAGGCTAGCATCCTGGGCTTGCACCCAAAAGGAGAAAAAATATTCACTGAACTATGAAATGATCAAGTCTCAAGCCTGGCAAAGGAACAAATAATAGAGAGCAATGGGGAGGTAATAGTATGACCCAGTATGCTGTTTTCCAGGCTATGAACTAGAAACTTTTAACAAAAGCCTTTTTAGAAGATGAGTTTTGTGTCATTAATGCCAAGAGAGGGCTCAGCAGGAACCCTGCGTGGCCTTGCTTTGAGAGAATGATCCTAAGCTCCAGGATAGGAGTTGTGGGGTGTGAAGTAACACACCACAGGAGGCCTCCATTACTTCGAGGCCAGCCAAGGAGAAAAACTTTGGTGAGTATAGCTGAGTGGACATAACTCCCCAGCAGTGCTGCAGGGATCCATCTCCATCCAGGGCTACTATCAGCCCAAGTGCAGCCTCTACTAGAAGCATCTACTTTTGTTTTGCCATTGAGAACTGCTAACAAGAACCGCCATTTGGAGGCACCTCTGAAAACCTTGATTGCAGGAGTGGCTCCTCCTAAACTCGGCTTTACTTGGACTTTACTGGGGACATTTGAAAGAGCTATTTCTGGGACCATGGTTTTTAATTCGGTGGATTAGGGAAGGGCTCAGGAAGCTCTATGTTTATGATAAGCAAGTACTCCTGGTGACTTTGATGCCCCTCCTTTTGGTTTATTGTTCAGATATTTCCAACTCCCAAACCCTGGAGAAAAGATTATTAGTTATTTGAGGAAAGAATATCAGATAGTCTAATGCCTTCTAACTGTAGAAAGAGACTAAAATTTTTCTGTCAAGAGGCATGATTGGCTTTGGTGGACTGAAACTGTGGGTGAGTTTGAGTAAATAAACTTTGAACTGTAATAGAGTTATAGATAGTTGAAGGAGTGGCTGGGAGAGGAGAGTCACATTGATTTCATTTACAAAATGGGGCTTTGTAGATGGCACTGCTAAAGGGCTCCTAGAATTAGAATTGTAATAAATGTTTTTCTTTAGCATGACATTCTCCCCTTTCTGTGGGTAGAATTATTCCTTTTAATTTCTTTGGATTGTCAGGTAGACTGCTAATGAAATATTTGTGGTTACCATTTAATTTTTGCTTTAGTTTCCTCATTCAGAGACCTTAAAGTTACGTATGATTTCCTCTCCTTACCATAACCCTTCCCAATCTCCTGGACTGCAACTCAGCTGGAACTTAGATTCACTTTGATTCTGCTTATGAAACATGGCAGGCTTGTATAAAATTCTCTGGAGAAACCATCATTACTTCTTGAAGACACCTTTTTCTTCTGTAAACTTGTGTAGAGCTTTGATTTTATTTTGATTTCCTATGTGACAGAATTTTATATATACAGACAGAATATATTTCCCTCTTTTTATCACCTGACATTATGGTGATCCTTAGAAATGCAAATACTAGAGAATGAAGAAACAAACCCAATGCTGTATTAAAAAACTGTTTCTGAGATCCTTCTTTGATGTGATATTGTTAAGGGTATGTTGTGACTGCACGTGTCAGTGTGTGTGGAAATGCGGGAATGGTGATAAGGAATCAGCCTTTCTCAATTACTCTTGGAGTTGCTCCCTTATAGAGAAGCAGCAGGGTGCCATGGATTTGTATTGGTTATGGGTAGAGATTTAAGGAAATAATTATTTAGGGTTTCAGACTTCCTTCCTCCAATATAATTCTTGCATTGATCAACATGGGACTAGTGGTTCCTGGAGCAACAATGTAAAAGTACCTTGTTATAGAAAGGTTTACATGGCTTCCTTAAAAACAAACAAAAAACCAAAACCAAAGCAAATAACAACTCAGCATGTTTCAATTCTACTTGGAATATACAGAGCACTTGAGATACTTTGGAATTACACACACACATATAAAATCCATAATTTATTTAAGGTATGTGTATTATATTTAAAAATATGCATTTGAAATTAAATGTAAGATAAAATTAAGATTGTATTCCTCCTTTCTGTTGGTCAGGATATAGAATCTTCTCAACAATACGGTGCCTAGAAAACATCAGAAAAACCTTATAAAATTAATCCAGCATTGTCAAAAAATCATGAAGACCAGAGAAATCGAAAATGATTGGAATCTTGAGAAGCTAATACCAATTTTTAAGACCACACCAATTTTTAAGACCTAGTTATCTAAGTGTTGTATAGAATAGGATCTTCTAAGATTCGCTAAAATAGAACAGAAAAATTAGCTTCTGTTAAGTTGGGTAAGGAAGTGCAGGGTTATGGGTTAAAGTTCTCTGAACTGGGAATGCTGTCAGTTTTTTGAGTCCCAATTCTAAATCATGTTGAAATTACAAAATTATGAAGTAGGAATAGTATTTGTTGTGCACATAAAGAGGGAAAAAGAACCATTAAATGCACTGGACATTATAAGAAGCATTTTAGACCATTGAAACTTACCTTGTGGCTTTTAAAATCACATCTGAAATCCTGAGCAAATATTACATGTTGGACTGGCAGTTCATATTAGACTTAATGTTGTCATCATTTTTTTTTTTTTTACATTCCCAAAGTAGGGACCAGGTTTTTCAGTTAAAATGTAAGTTACTCGCAAAGAAAGAAGATTTGTGGTGCTATTGTTGTCAACAGTATTGGCAATCACCTTTTGGGTATGGTTCTTTATCGACTATAAAGCATTTGTCTTGTACTCTTCCATCTGATCTTTACCAAAGCCTTGGCGACACTTGAAGTCAAAATATTTATCATTCTCATTTTACTTATGGAGGTTAAATAACTTATTTGTGGCTCCATAATGGTAAATGTTCAACATTAATCTCTGGTCCAGATCCAGTTCAAATTTTCTGATGGCACGTCTCATAATCTTTCCACTTCATAAACTAAACCTTTAGGTCCAATCAGCCATCTTCTAAATATGTGCTATCATTGCTCACAAGGGCTGAGTGACACTGTGTAGTTTGTAAGTGCTATCCACCATCTCTAATGAGAAAAACCTGAGGGTGTCTAGGTTAATCCGTCTCACATAGGAAAGATAATGTACTATTGTATTTATCTCAGAAGTACACTTGAAAATATAACAGAGGATCTTGAAACAATTAAAATAAGCTTCTGATCCTTAAGGAAACTATTTCAGTACTAGAGCTAACATCAGAAGTCCTTGAGACAAGTAACCCAGGAGTAGAATAGTTATGATTATACTTTACAAGCAAACTTAAAAAGATATCAAGGACTGCTTTACCAGATCCCCTGCTATGAAATGAAAACTGGAGAAAATCTAATGCAAAGCCTTCTAGCCTGAGGATGTGTATTGTTTTGCACTGTGGCAGTCTGACTGTGGCCAGATATTTTCATTGGAAAGATGTAAATGAGTAACTGCTGAATTCTGCTACCTGGGAATCATGTAAGACGTACAATTTAAATTCTAATCATGGGTCGCAAAAATCCTATGATACTCATTTTGCAAAGGAGAATGGCAACCCTGGCAAGATTACAATTTAGAAAATTATATTCCCCTTGTGTAAATTTGTTCTTCAGATTCATTCAATAATAAGAATTATTTATTTTCTTCTTCAGCAGATAAGTGCCTTCTAAAACCCGGCTTACTATTAGCGTGAGCCATATGATTGCCAATATTTGACTATTTTTAGACAATAAATATGCAGTTTCACATAGTTTAACTAATATAAGCCAAAGCATGACTAGAAATATTTGCGGAAATTTAAAGTGTCCCCAGCATAGCCTCACTTGTACACATTATTTTAACAAAATCATTAAAAGGAAATCAGATCCCTTTACTGAAACAACAATTTATATGTATAATAATTTAGACTAGATATTTTGTGAAGTGCTTTTCTTACTGTGTTAGTAATATGGTGAATATTAAGCTAAAATGAATTGTGCTACATTTTTTTCTTAATTTTTGTGGAGGGGAGAATAGCAAATAGCACTTTTGTATGAATAATCAGGCATGGGAACCACGTCGGAGTTGAAGGTGTATTGGTTACTAGGAATAAGTTTGGGAACTGAGTCATTTTGGCTCCGAGAATATAAAGCACAACGAGTGGTTTGTGTATATCTGTGTTTCTACACAAATGCATTCCTTTGTCATTATAAGTGCAGCATAATCACGGGATTTAGTTGTATCAGGAGTGACAACTGCCACCTTCTTAGAGGCACTTCAAATATTTTTAAACCTGGCCTCCATCCTATAGCAGTTACCCACTGTTCTCTCGAGTGTGAACTACCTACCTATTGCAAGATTATTGGTGAAAATTCTTAAAGGTTACATTAAGGGGGAAAAAACTCTATTGTTTTTGAAGGGAAAGAGTCATACTAATAATTTAATTTTTCTTTCTTTATTATCTCTACATTCTTTTTATCAGTGGATGAAAAACATTTCGTTCTTTCTTCTTGGAGTTTATGTTGCATCCATTTATCTTATAACAAGATAAAATTTGGTGTTGAATTAGCTTTAGTACAGCAACTCGCACATTAATCATTACTAAGCAAATTCATTACCAAAAAAGATAGGACATAAAATATATAGCCAAGATGCAGTTTCAGTTCAACCACCAAAAGATTTGATATTATGAATAAATTTCATGGGTTTATGTAGCCAGTGAGTAGTCCTCAACATTTAGCAATTTTTTTTTCAATAACAAATAATGATTATCATCTCTGTTGCAAACACTCTCTTAGGTGTGGGGAATAAAGGACATTATATTTGGTGGCGGGGATGGTAAGATAAAAGATTCAGTGAATCAAGGAAAATATCTTGGAGTCTTAGACAAGGTGGTAAAGGGATGCAGAGCACAGAAAAGTCTTGGTTACAGAGAAAGAGAGGAGAGAGAATGAATGGCAGTGATCTGTTGAGGTAACTGAATGGCGCCACATAGAAAATGTGGGAGGGAGTGATGGGAGCCAAGTTGTGCTCATAGTAATTGCTTTGACTCACTGTGATTATTTCAGTTACTGAATATCTGAATAAATTGAGTAGAGAGGCTGTCTGTACTGAGCTGTAAAACAATTTCAGAATGAGAAAATTCAATTTTAAACTTATACTCAGAAAAAAGCCAAACACCTGCCTTACAGAAACATATCACAGAAACAGATTTTAGGAAAGCAGAATTCTTTCCCTATACAATAATTATGGCTAAGTACTTGTTAAAATAAAAATAATAAGGATGCTTATCAGACTAAGAAATGAAAACATTTGACGTTTTGCTTTAGTTTATAAAATGTTTCCTGTTTTATAATTCATTTCCAATAAAGCTCATGTGATGTGGTGTTCAATCTTTAGCATGAGGGACCTTTTTTGCTAGAGTTGCAGTGCTTTAATCCTTTGTTTTTTTTCCGTCAGTGTTCTGATCAGTATTTCCATTGGGAGGTGTCTTTTTAATAATTCCCTGAAACAAGCATTGAATAATGTTTAACCTCTAAATTACTGTCACAGATTAGGCAGTCTGGTTGGAAGAACAAGGATGTACTCCTTGTCAGCAGGGCCCATGCTAAGGAAAATATCCACATTTTTCTGGAGACAGTGGTTGGCTGAAGACATCTGAGTGCTGATAGAAAGACAGAACTGATAGAACTGTAGGGAGAAAAGCCAAAAGCAAAGTACTATGACTGGCCCTCCATACTTATGGATTCCAACTGTACAATGCAGTTTTATATAAGGGACTTGAGCATCTTTGGGTTTTGGTATTTGAAGCGGTGGGATCCTGGAACCAATGCCCAGTGGATACCAAGGGACCAATATAACCTGTTATGTCAACATTTACATTGTGTTGTCCAGGTGCTATGATATAATTTCTACTAGTTAATTCTATCAGACATCTGATGTTTACTGAACTACTAACATGGGTCATGTTAAATATAGGCCAAAAACATCTCTCTCTGACCACATAAAGTGTATATGTATATCTATTTTTTTTTTCAGATTCTTTTCCCGTGTAAGTTATTACAGAATATTGAGCAGAGTTTCCTGTGCTACCTAGTAGGTCCTTGTTGATTATTTTATATGTAGTGGTGTGTATGTATTAATCTGAAAAAGAAAGAATCTGAAAAAGAATAGATATATATATATATATAGAACTGAATCATTTTGCTATAAACCTGAAATAGACACAACATTGTAGATCAACTATACTCCAGTATAAAATAAAAGAGTATCTAAACTTGGACCGAGGGCTGCAAATAGTGTTCTCAGGAAGGTAACTTATTAGGGTAATAGCAAAATGAGGGGAAATGGTGTCCTGGGCAAATAATGGTATATGTCCATCTTCTTACCTGCAGAGCCTCTCTGCTGAAATTTGTACCTGAGGGAAGGAGCCCAGGATGTTAGTCACCCTCAGCCCTGCCCTGGTTACAGCCCAGCATCAGGCATGAGAGGAGAGGTGGTTTGGGGCCATGTTATGATAGGTAACAGTCTGTCACAGCACAGTTGGCACCTAACTTTCATTTCTGAAAGGTGACTTTTCAGCCAAATGAGATTTTTACCAAAGTCGGAGACAAAGGCAGAATGTGGAGAGAAACCGATACCAACTTGGATTATACTAAGATTTGTTTTAAAATAATAAAACAAACAGTGTCTCCAGACACATTGGACTCTAAAATTGGAAGCAGATCAAATAATGACAAATAGGATATTCATACATTAAAAAAGAGGGGACTTAAAAGCATAAGGTAAATGCAAATCAAGGTTGAAAAGATATAAAATATTTAGGTCAAGAGCAATCAGTAAAATATATGCCAAACCAAACAATACTTTGATATTCTGGCCTGGAATGAGGATTTGGGGATATTTTGAAAAATAACGTCACCACAGCTCTGTCCAGAACTCACAGCTGCAGAAACAGAAGTAAACAAGTCATCCTGTTAGAAGACTAGGAGGTTAAAGAACAACTGAAGACACAAAACTCAATGAAATTCTTGTTAGTTCCCAGTCATATGGTTACTGCTTCTATTAATTCCCTAAAGGAAAACTACAAAAGGTTGTTTCTAGAGATAGAATACAAATATCATTTGCTCATCTGTTTGTTTTCAAATCATATAACAAGAATGAATATGAATTAAAAGCTATTTTATGTATTTGCTTTTAAAAAGTATCTCTGTATTTTATATTTGATCATTTACCATAGAATATTTTCCCACTGTCTTTTTGAGGATCATTAATTAGTTGAAAGATGCTGCTGTTTCTCAGGCATTGCTAAAAGCTATTGAGTTCTGTGAGGGAAGGGAAATATGACTTACTCCTTTTAGCATTTTCCCCCTCCACAATTTACATCATGTAGATATATGTGTAGGATCTCTCATGCCTACAGCCAAATTAGATCATTCTTGCCTGGGAGTAAAAGAAGGATTTGACTTACGCAGTTTGACTGTCTTGACCAGTGAACTAGGGTGCTTTCAAATTTGTGACAAGAAGATAACACCTTAGAATTTTGTAGTATTTGCATGTGTCATTCATTTCTGTGCTAAAGCTATGCCAAACTCCCAGGAAAATCAAGGACAAAAAGATAATCAGTTATTCTAGACTCATATTTATGCATCCATATAAGAATATTAATAGATAAAATATATGAGAATTTTATTTTGTGTAAACATCTCTTGGGGTACCTAAGAGAGCTATATTTTTTCAATCCAAAAACAACACATAAACAAAATGCTACAGAAACCCCAAAATGTTATCTTGAAGATTATGCATTAATTACTCAAATCATGAAACACTTAATTTTGCAACACTATCCCATCATTTAAGAGAGTAATTTCTGGAGTTCCCGTTGTGACACAGCAGAAATGAATCTTACTGGTGTCCATGAGGATATGGTTCGATCCCTGGCTTTGCTTAGTGAGTCGGGGATCCGGCATTGCTGTGAGCTGTGTGGTGTAGGTCACAGATGCGCCTTGGATCCTGTGTTGCTGTGGCTTTGGTGTAGGTTGGCAGCTATAGTTCGAATTGACCCCTAGCCTGGGAACTTCCATGTGCTCTAGGTGCGGATCGAAAAATAAATAAATAAATAAATAAATAAATAAATAAATCCAAAAAAACAGAAATAACCAGTCTTCTGTAACTTAGCAGAAACCAAATTGGTGTCTCCACTTTGATTTCTTTTCTGAAATTAATTTCCACTTTGGGTTTGTGTGTGTGTGTGTGTGTGTGTGCGTGCGCACCTCTGGTGTGTTCTGGATGATCATTTTATAACATCTGGATAATTTTATGTTAACATCTGGAACTGAGATTTTTTTTTTACTTGTCTGATGTATATGGAATACTTCTGTAAGAAATGTATTTTCCCAGCTGCTGTTTATTCATTTCAAAAAGACATGGTTAAGTGAGTGTAACAGCCTCTGAAATTCCTGAAGAAACACAAAGTGTGTTTAATACAAAGTCCTGTCAGTCTACTTTCTCTCCTCCCAGATTTTCCTATGGCAAAAGTGGTTGGGTGTACTCTGTACAGAAGGAATAATTTTGAGTGGTAATAGGTGGTGTCCTTGAGTGCATGAGCTTTGAAATTAGCCCTGGTTTGAAATCTTGGTCTGGCAGCCAAGAGCTGTATAACCTTGGGCAACTCTTTGAAATCCAGTGTCCTTATCTCAAAATGGACAAGTATAAATACGTGTCTTCTAATATTGGTCATATTAATGGGACGATTTATATAAGTTATCTGGCTCAAGGTGGGGACTCAATAAATGGCAACTGTTATTATCATTTATGTGTATTAGAGAATGCAACACAGAATTTCTTCTTTTCCTTTATTTTAATTACTTTTCTTTAAAATTTTCACTTACTAATTTTTTGGCTGCACCCCATGGCATGAAGAACTTCCCAGGCCAAGGACTGAACCTAAGCCACAGCAGCGATGACACTGGATCCTTAACCCACTAGGCCACCAGCAATTTCCAGATTTCCTCTTTTTCTTACCTCCTCGGACTTTTGTGTATATGATCAGCAGTTTGGCAATTTGTACAAGGTTTTCGAGAGCTGTAACTGAATCTTTTCAAAAGTTGCTCTTTAAGTGGAAAGAAAAGGAAGAATTAAGCTGGCTAAGAACATTGAGAAAATTAGAGAACACTTCCTTTCTGAGCCTCTGTAGCACAGGCTATGATGTATGCTTGCAAAGTAACTTGAATTTTAAAGCGATGCTTTGGAATTCACACACTAAGATAAGTCTAAGCTATTGTGGTGTGAGGTATAAAACAGTCCTACATTCATTATCATGACTGGGATGTTGTTCAAAATGTTTTGAAACTCTTCTTGAAGCTGTTGTTTTTATATTGGTGACATTAACCACTCATCACCCTAAATGACATTTATTCATCCCCCCCAATTACTCACCTTCAAAGATAAAATTTTGTAATACAGAGTTAGTCAAATAATGTATTAAAGGTTTTGAACACAACTCTATAAAGAATTCAAAAATCTCTTGAGCATTGTTGAAATATGTGTAGAACCAAGAAAATTTACATAAAGTGTTTTTCACTCATTTAGTTGTAGGATTTTTTGATCTCTTAAAAAAAATTAGCAGCTTTGTTTTCCATTCACAGATTAAAACGCAGTTTTCAAAGGAGAATGAGTTAGAGGTTCAAAGAAATATGTAGCGTGGGTTTTACACATTGATTTTGAAAATCAATGTGTATATTTTCTTGTGTATATTTTTCTTGTGTATATTTTTGTGTATATTTTTCTTGTGTATATTTTTCTTGTGATTTTCTTGTGTATATTTTTCCCATGCTCTTATGCTATGGGTTTACAGACTAATTTTTCATTTTTCCCCAGTTGCTTAGCAGTTTCTGCTGAAGTCAATGCTGAATAATACTAGATAATGTTAGATGAGAGATGAATGAGGCGATGATAAAATAAATTAATGCATTACTATTGTTTTTAAAAATATATCTTTTTTTTTTTTTTTGTCTTTTTAGGGCCATACCCACAGCAGATGGAAGTTTCCAGGCTAGGGGTCAAATTGTAGCTGTAGCTGCCAGCCTAAACCATAGCTACAGCAATGCAGGATCCGAGCCTTGTCTGTGACTTAACACTACAGCTTACCACAGTGCCAGATTCTTTAACCCACTGAGTGAGGCCAGAGATCGAACCCATGTCCTCATGGATACTAGTCGGATTTGTTCCTGCTGAACCATGATGGTAACTCTGAGATGTCCCTTTTTATGCCTCCATTTATTTGCAAGGAAAGTGGTCAAGGTGGTTTATATAACAAAACACAAATTTAAAGTGACAAAAAGAAAATTTAACTGAAAACAAAATTAGCGTGCCTATTTACTGTTCGTCTGGAATAAGTTATTGTAGTCAAACTCTTAATTCAGAATTTTCAGACAATTAGGGAAAAAAAAGAAAATGTTAAATTATGCAGTTTCCTTGCCTGACAAAGGACGACTTCCAAATTTTTCAAGACAAACATTTTCTTGGCAAAGAATTCCCAGAAAACATTTTAATGCAATCCTTATGTAAAGACTTCAGATAGCAGAAAGTGCAAGATCCTCAAGCATAACTGGTACTATTGCTTGATTATTTCTACCACATAAGAAAGTTAAGGATATAAACTAAAATTTTCATTGAGTAGTGATATATGTGTTTCTGAAGAATTAAGATAATATGATTCAATTTCATAACTTTCTGACAGCCTAACTTAATCCAGGAAAGAGTCCTGAGGATGGTTATGTAGTGTGTCCATTTTGATGTCACTCTCAAATGTCAAATGCAGGGGAAAACCTACAGCGTTGAATTATTTGTCAGAGAGTTCAGCATCGGTATTCTTTGTTGCTGGGTTGTCTTCTGTGTGGTTAACATAAAGAATGTACTCCTAGCCAAATGGAGAGCCAGCCCGCTGCCATACAGTAGTGCATTGTCACATTGTCAGGTGGCCTGTGGCGAGTAGCAATATATTTTCTCCAGCATACGCTTTGAGTGGGAATAGCTAACATTTATTGATTACATGACATATGCCAGATACCATTCTAAGTGCTTTCCATCTCTTAACTCATCAGACTTCTACAGTAACCTCGTGCCAGTGGCATGGACATTATCATTGCTCCCATTTTATGAATGACGAGTTTGATGGGCAATAGCCCCTTGTCTAAGGCTGTACAGCTAATACATGGTAGAGCCAGGATTTGAACCCAGGATGACGTTTTAAGTCTGTGTGCTTAGCCACACTCATGAGCTTGACCTCAACCTACTTGTGAATTAGTATTAGCATGTGAACTCAACAAAATGGATACTTTATACTCTTTCATTATAATGTAGAAGGAATATTGCCATGATCAGTGATAATGGGAGTAATAACTAAACTTTTCTTGCCTTAATCATTAAAGAGTACCAGTGTGACTCCTTGCCCAGTATCTGATTATAAGGAGAATTGCATTGTCATCAACAGGTTAAGATAAAGTAAGAAATGTACCCTGAAATAGCCAAATGAATGGATCAACCTATTGCATGGCTTCAGGCTCAAAATGAGTGCTCATCTCATGAAAGTGGTTGTGGTCTAATGGGCAGTGCATTGGATCTGAAGTAAAAATGAAAAATAGAGTTTAATTTCCAGTTCTACCATTTATGGTCTCTGTAATCTCTAAGTCTTTACTTTTTCTGGGGCCTTTGATGTGGCTTCTCAGAAGCTCAGTTTTCTTATCTGTAAATTAAGGATTCCTTTTCTCTCCAATTTCCAGCTTTGCTGTGATAGCAAATAAAATACTGTATATGTGTACCTTTGTGGATTCTAAAGCAGTCTGCAAGTGCACAGCATTCAAACATACTCGCCATAGGTGAAAGGCATGCATCCAATTAGTGTACAAGCTGTACCAAGTTATTTTAGTTCAATTAAAAAGCCAAGTGGCTTATCTATAGGCCGATTTCATGGCTGGAACTTCATCTGCTGTAAATCTGTTTTTAACTACTCTGATTCTGTCTTTGAGGAAACTTTAATAGACTGGAACATATGCGAAGACTATATGAAGTCAGAATCTCTCTAAGAATTGAAAGCCAATGAGAAACTTCCAAAAACTGTGAAACGTATGTTATTGTTTTGAACTACTGCCCCTAGGAATGGAAGAAATGAAGCCAGCACCAGAAGCTGTTTTAATGGGCCCCTTATGGGTGGGGACTTAAAAGTAAGGGACCCAGTCCCTAAAGTTCCTTAAAAATTCCTTAAGGGGGCAAAAAGTTTCATTGCTTACTTCATATTTTAATATTTAAAAAAAATTTAAAAATAAATAGTACAAAGTTACATAAAGTTATATACGGAGGGAGTCCTCATTTCTCCCCCTGTTCTTTCCACTGCTAACAACTATTAACATTTTGGTTTGTATCCTTCTTGATATCATTTGTAATGTGTATATGAAAACACATAAAAATATGAAATATTACTTTTCCCACAAAAGAAATTATCTTCTACATGGTACTTATGATTTGCCTTTTCACTTATGATGTTGTTGACATTTTTTTCCATTTCCGTATTGGTAGATTTGCATTGTTTTTTAATTTTAATTGTGATGTAGTACTTCATTGAAGAGTAGGTAATCTATAATTCATTAATTCTATGCTCAGTGATGGTTAAGTTATTTCTAACTTTTCATGATTATAAACAGTGTTTTAATGAATAACTTGTACAAATATGTTTATGTTCAACCACGAGTATTTCTGTCAGTAAACCTGGTAAGGTGAATTACTCATCAAAGGATATATATGCATTTTTATTTTGATATGCCCTAGCACATGATTGAGAGAATAACAATAAAAAGATGTTTCTAGGAGATATAAAAGTTTATATTGTTTTAATTAATGGAAAGTTATATATCACTTATACCAGCTCTTATTATAGCTGTGATATGACCAACTTAAGAAACTTTAAAATATAATATCTAGGCTTGTGTATTAATGTCATAGAGAAGTGCTGTTTATAATCAGAAACTTCTAGGTCCTTAGGAAAATCAGATATGTTAAGAATATTTTTCAGGTTGTCAAACCAGCCTGAGTTTCTTGCATATATATTTTGGTGCATTCAAAAAAAAAATCAAGAGAAATTATTTAAATATCCAAAATTCCATTCTCTCCCTTTCCCCTTCTCTATTCTCAAGAGTCTCTGTAAGCGTCATCATTGACACAGTCATGTAAAGCTGAAAATTGAATTTTAAGTGTTTTGGGATTTATGACCTCAATTAGCGAAAGTCCATAAACAGATTACCATTTGTAAAGTTTTAGAATTTTAATATCCAAAAGAAAAGAGAAAAAGTCAAACTCAAATGAAATGAAACAATAAGCTTTGTTCTATGAAATACCGTACCACATAAAAATTGGTATGATTAGATTAATACATTTTTGAACTTAAGATTTTATGAGAATCATACTGAGTAAAGATGTATAATTATTTTCTAAATAAAAATTTTGTGGGATTTCAGATTCAAAAATTCCAGAAAAGTAAGGTAGTCTTATCATGTTTATGAAAAGATAATGATGAGTATACCATAGAACATCTGGATTTCAGATATGATTTATGTGACATGAGAAGTCAGACCTTTATCCACAGATGGCTTCACTTTTGTCTCCAGTGCTATTTTGTCAAAGGCTTATTTATCCTCCATCAAATGATCTTTTTAAAGCTTTTCGGCATGTCTTTCCTAATTGGTTGAGAAATCTTCTTCAAGGAAATTAGTATCCTCAAGAGTGTACGCAGTCTTTGGCTTATGCATTTGCTATGACTTAGAACAAAGGCAAAATATATAGGGACATGCAGAAAGGAACACTAGAGGAATCCAAAGGTACCTAATGTCTTCTCGTGCCACTTCCTTATTGCCTTTAATAAAAAATAGCTTCTGAATTGCAAGAATATTTTTCAGCTACATGAATCAGTATGCTCCTTTAGCTGGACTTTCAAGGAGACTTTTTGAATACTGAAATGATTAACAGTATCTGAAGTGAAATTGCGCAAACTGTGTGGCGTGGTACTAGTGGGTAGGAATACCTATTAGCCTAGAGGTCCCTGCTGAGTGCAAATGAAAGCTTCACACCCCATTGTCCCTCACTGATGGTGGGCCTGGGATTTCAGAAATAATTACTTACGAAACACTTATAAAAACAAATGACTCCACCTCTTCACTGTGCTTGTTCCATTTTGAGAAGTTTGTCTACCAGGCTGTTAAATTGGGAGATTTGCCAACTTAATAAAAATATTTACTATTTTGAAAACCTCAGAGTTTTCTGAAAATACACTTCCAATTTTTATTACAAACCTCCTTGATGTTTTTTTTTTTTTTTTGCAATGCATTTCTTTATGTACTTTGGATATTTTAATTTAGTACGAGTTATTCCTGTGAAATAAGGTCTTCCATTGTAGCCCTGTCTAGTCATTACCTTCTGTGTGTTTTCAGTGGTGTGATCTATTCCAAAGATCTCCCTGAACACTAGAACTGGCAAGACCTCATAACACCTGGAGTAAGAGCTGAAAGATCTGGAAGGAGATGTTAACAAATAATCTCTAATCCGGAAATTGTGTGTGTTAGAAAAAAAAAGACTATATTGTTAGTGAAGCTTTAAATTAGACCCACTAAAAAACATTATAAATGGGTTTTAAGAAAATTATATCTGGAGCCTCTGAAAACTACAGAAAAAGTTGTAGAGCAAAGAAATTAGAAGGAAGTAGCAAACTGTAAATAATATATTTTGAAATTAAAATTAAGCAGAGTCAATTTTCTGATGCATTGAGCTATTAAAGATTTATAAGTTACCTGAAATCTCAAATCTTTCTGAGGTAACCGCTTCAGTTGAGATAAAGGAAGGTATCTTATTTGCTGCTTTACTGCTTAAACGAACATGGAAATATCAAATTTATGTTTATTACTAATTATTATGTTTATTACAGAATTATAGTTAACTCAACATTATATGAAAAGAGGATATTTAATGTTGTTTTATTGTTTCCTTAAAACTTATAAACAGAACTTATAAATTCCTTAAACTAATTAATCTCAACTTACTTCAGCTAAATGTCTTATGAAAACTTTAAGCTTAACTCTATGTAATACTTTCATCGTATCAGCTGATAATTTATAAATGATTAACAAAATATTGAAGGAAATTGAGTTTTTCCTGATCACATTTATATAATCAACACTTATAATGTGGTTTTTGAAAAAAAATGTCTATCAGAATTGTTTCCCTGTTTGTCAAGTGTTCCTTCCTGAGGGAGCACCAGTACAGACTTCTGTGTTTCTGCTAGGAAACTGGATTTCATTGTGGGAAACTTCAGTGGGAAAACGTGCTCATTACAACAAACACAGCCTTAATACTTGTGATCCAAAGTGAAGATTCAGGGAAATGGGACTCAGAATGCCTCCACGCTAATCTTTGCTTCTTGCCTTTGGAAATCTTTGGGAGGCCCAGTAGCACCAGAGAAAACAATGGAAAGTAGGATTATGTCTGAAGTTTAAAACATGGTTCTTCCCAAAAGTTGCTTACGTGAACAGTTGTAACTTGTGTGTTTTGGTAGGGATTGAACAGTCTGTGTTTGTGGGACAGGAGTTGTGCAGAGCAATTGTCTGTGGTAGGTGCATCCTGCCTGAGTTGCCGTGTTCTAGTTCACCCACACAGCCCAACCACACATTTTTATTGCCAGACTGTCCCAGCTCTGTCACTTTCAATTTGTTTGTTCTTGGGCAACTTTTTTTTTTTTAACTTTTCTGAGCCTGTTTCCTCATCTTCAAAAATGAGGAACATAGTAATTCCTTCCTAACGCTGAGAATTAAATGAGGTAAACTTAAATGATAATATCAGCATGTAAATACCTATTTTTATTTATTTATTTATTTATTTATTTATTTATTTTTTGCCTTTTGTCATTTTATGGCCGCACCTGCGGCATGTGGAGGTTCCCAGGCTAGGGGTCTAATCGGAGCTGTGGCCACTGGCCTGCGCCACAGCTACAGCAACGCAGGATCCAAGCCGCATCTGCAACCTACACCACAGCTCACGGCAACGCCAGATCGTTAACCCGCTGAGCAAGGGCAGGGATCGAACCCGCAACCTCATGGTTCCTAGTCGGACGTTAACCACTGCACCACGACGGGAACTTCCTAAATACCTATTTTTAAATGATTACAACTTAAGACTGTCTAATTCATATGGTACTTTGGTGAAATAATAGTTGTATTTTGGCTAATAGTCAAGATTCAAAAGCTTACACCCAAATTCAGATGACACACCTTGATAAATTGATTATAAATTTTGAAACCAGAAGCATTGATATCTTTGTTCCAGACTATCTTTCCAGGGCTATTTATGGTGGGTGTGAACAGCCTTGCAAAGAAGTGATTGTGTCTTCCCGTGAAACCAAGGGCAGATTTGCTTACAGCTTTGGAAGTTAGAGATGGTATCTCCCACCCACCTCCTCCCAGCCCCTGAGTGAGAGATGTCAGTGCCTTACACTCAGAGTTCTTCATCTGTAACACAATTCATGGAGTGCAGGTATCAGCTGGTCCTCACTGCATCTCCCTGTGTGGCAAAATGAGGCTCAGGGACTGGAGTCAAATACGCTGATGCTCTGATGCTCATGCTGCCTCCTATCTTATGAGTGATAAAGACCCTGTAATTGGAGTCTCATAGGCTCTGCCAGCGTCTAGGAAATTGTGTTGGTCTATCTTGTTATCTTACAGATAAGATAAAATCTAAAATCTCAGATCCTTCATAGTTTTTTAACAGCTTTATTAAGATATAATTCACATGCCACAAAATTCAAAAATTCAAAATGTACATTTCAGTTGTATTTAGTATCTTCACAGAGTTGTGCAACCATCATCACAATCTAATTCCAGAACATTTTCAACACCCCTTTGGGTGTTTCTTTTGAGAAACCCTATACACGTCAACAGTCATTCCCGTCTTGTCCTCGCCACCCCCCCCCCCCAGCCGTGATGGGTTGATGTTAGAGTACAGGAGGGGAAAGCGGAAGCAGAAGACCAGATAGGAGACTTTGGCTGTACTTCAGGGGATAAATGGTAGTGGCATAGAGAATGGTGGCAGCAGCAGAGGTGGTGAGAATTATCTGTACAGAAGATATATTTGTAAAGTAGGGCCAGTAGGATTTCCTGACCACTTGGATCTGCCAAGAGGGTTTGCTGATGGATTTTCCATGAGGTGTGAGAGAATGAGATGAGTAAAGGATGAGTCCACTGTTTTGGACGTGAGTAACTGGAGATTGAGTTGCAGTTAAGTGCGTCAGGGAGGATTGTTGTAGCAAGTTTTGAGGGGGAGGAACAGGAGTTCACTTTGGGTATAGGAAACTTGAAATGTCTAGTAGATTTTGTGGTAAGGTTGAATACACAGTATATAATACTCTAGACTGCAGATGAGAAATACTGCTGGAAATGTATGAATTTGAGAATTGAAGGTCAGAAGACTACATGAGATCACTCAGGAAGTACACGAAGGCCAAGAAGAGAAACAGCCCTAGAACTGAGCCCTGAGGCACTTCCACCTTTGGAGGTCAGAGAGATGAGGTAGAACTAGCAAAATCAAAGAGCAAACGCACCATTTTGGACGGAGAGATTTCTCACCAGAACATTGCACATATTACATATTCTCTTTGTTGCAGGATGTGAAAATAATCTTTTGGGAAATGTGTACTCAGACCTTGGTGTGATTTATACAATAAGCAATGGACTGTTTGCTAATTTCATTTGATTCCTAAGAAAACTGTTATTTGTTATTAAAAGCAATGTCAGTGGAAGGGGCTCCAGGCCCGTAAAGGAGAACTTGATTAGGGTTTTCCAAGGAAGATGTGGAAAAGCCCAAGCTTTGCTATGTACTGAACAATAGCAAACAAACTGGTGTTTAGTGTTTCATGTCCTTCAAGACCCACATAAGAAATCATTATATCAGATCTTAAATACCGTATATTCAAAGATATATCACAGTGGTACATTATGAGCAGATGGATAAACTGAATTTAGAGATTTGCCTTGAAAAAATTTCATGGTATAAATTATTTATTAATTTTTGATTCTGGCTTTTGGCTGCATTGAAAGGCATTTATTCTTAAGTACAGTTTCATTTCTGTATTTTCAGAACCTTGCAAGTCAAATTTTACATATTGAGGGAAAAAAAACTGCAGCACCCACCGCATCATTCCTATGTTTCCCCTTCACTATAATGTGTCAGAATTCAAGTTTTTTTTTTTTTTTTCATAAAGCTAAGGTGGTGTCTTGTATGATGATGCCAAACATCTGGGTGAAACTGAAAAATGTAGTTAGTCATCAGTGTTTATTACTATCTGGATATTTGATGTCATGCAAATTATAAATCATAATTAGCATTTCAATTTGTCAAACAGATGTTCATTGAAATACAAACACAACCTATTCCACAAGCTGAAAGGACATTTTGATGACCCATAATTGTTCTTTGCCTTCTAAAAGATAAGGAGGAAAACGATATTAACATAATCAATCCAATGATGTGTGAAGATGGGGTAGGTTATTTTATAAATATGATAATTTACACTAAAATGATAACACACTGAAATTAACCTGTTGTTTTAATGATATTAATGACTGAAAACAATAGCAGGAAGAATTATATTTAAGTTTCAAGCATAATGCATATTTTTGTCAGCTTTCTTTAACTTTTTTTTTTTTTTTGCTCTTTTTAGGGACACACCCATGGCTTATTGAAGTTCCCAGGCTAGGGGTCAAATCACAGCTGTAGCCACCAGCCTACACCACAGCCCCGGCAACGCAGGATCTGAGTCGCATCTGCAACCTATACCACAGCTCACGGCAACACGAGATCCTTACCCAACTCACTGAGTGAGGCCAGGGATCAAACCCGCATCCTTGTAGACGCTAGGTGGGTTCGTTACCACTGAGTCACAATGGGAACTCCACTGTAAGACTTTGTTTATAAGTGATGTTGACATAGTAAAATCCTTTCCATCATAAATGATTGTTTGTCATCCCTGGGGTACCAGGATTTGATTTGATGAGTGAAAAGATTTCTCAAGTAAACTGTCTTTGGTTGCCAGTTTCTTAAATATTTAATATTACCCAGTAGCTCTCTGTTGCTGATTCTTTAGGTATACTAAAGCTGTAAGAAGCCCTGGAATTCTGGGAAGTGGAGGAAAAATACCTTTTCTAACTATACCTAACTATAGGTTTAGTTCTAACTATACCTTTCTAACTATACCTTTTTCTAACTATACCTTTTTCTATTTCCAATTTGAATTTTTCATTTCTATCCTGACATACATACATACATACATACATACATACATTTATTTATTTATTTATTGTCTTTTTATGGCCACATTCACAGTATATGGAGGTTCCCAGACTAGCTAGGGGTTGAATAGGAGCTGTAGCTGCTGGCCTGTGCCACAGCCACAGCCACATCAGATCTGAGCCTTGTCTGTGGCCCAAATTGCAGCTACTGCAATGCCAGATCCTTAGCCCACTGTGCGAGGCCAGGGATCGAACCTGCATCCTCATGGATGCTAGTCAGATTCGTTTCCACTGAGCCATGATGGGAACTCCTCTATCCTGACCTTTAATTTTTGTGACTTATTTTTTCTTTTTGCCAATAACCTTTGTTTTTGAAATAGTCTTCCTCCCACTTAAAGAAAAATTTCGGGAGTACAGGAGAATACAAGGAGTACTAAAATTATTAAAGGAAAGGTACTATTATTATAATTAGAACATTCCAAAATAATTATTTTGAAAGGCAGTATTCATTTGGTTGTATAGACTCTGGAATGTTTATTTAAAATTGTTCACTACTTTGTTGACCTACATACACATTACATCACATTTGAAGAAAAAATAGTATTGCTAATGATATATGTGCACTTCCATAGAGATTGTATGAATTGATGATGATATTTATAAGAGAATGTTTTCCTTTCTCCTTGTCACTGCTACTGTTTCTTAAATATACCACTGGAATGAAATAGGGATTTACAGTTGTAAAGCAAGAGATTCAAGTAAAAAACAAGGTGGTAAATCAGAATTGAGAATGAGTTAGATTTTACTTAAAACATGACATATTTTTGAGCTCAGTAAAGGAACTTTAAAGAAGCAGAAGTACAGATGTAGTCATTTAGAGGAAGTACTCAAGGAAATTATGGGAGGATGAGAGTCATGAGATAAACTGGTGAAAGAACTTAATTATTATCAAGAAGAAAGAGTTAGATACAGAAAAAAGGCAGATTATCATGAAAGAAGGGGATGAATATTGATCAGATTTTCAGAAAAACCTAGTAGTAAAAACCAGTCTGTGCTAATGCCAGTGATAGGCCAGAGATTTTTCAAAACCAGCCCTCTGGAGATATACTGTAGTTCATTGTGAATAAAGGTGGGCTTTGGAAAATGGTCATGTTCATCTCTGGCCCTGAACTGTGGAGTGAGATGCTTGGGATAGGAAAAGTCTGTGCTTTGTCTTCCCACACAGGTAATCGGCCCATTGGGGATGCCTGTAATGAGGATTTCAGAGATTCTTACTTGTGTCTCCCAAAAGACTGTCATCCCTAGGCATCTAAGAAGGAACGGCATCTCATGGACAAGTCTGTGTCTTTCTTAAGCACCTTATCAGACTTAGAGATATGAAAGGTGGCAGGGATGCTGATAGAGGTGAGATATGGGAGGCCTAGAGAAAAGATACAAGACAGTCTAAGATGAGAGGGAAAAGGTAATTTTGGAAATGGAGAGACTGTGGAAACATTGCATTCTGGTCAGTGATCATTCATAAGACTTACAGAACCAAGTTCCCAGCTATTAGAACTACAAAAGTGACATAGATAATCATGACATGTTTATTTTTAATATTTTATAGATATCATTATTATAAACTACCTCAAAAAAGAGATTAATGTTAGCCTTTTAGTTTGAAAATAAACATAGGAAGGAGAAAGAAAAAATGAAACAGTCTGGTTGCCATTTCTCATTGGAGCTGGTTTAGAAAAGAAAACAAACCAAAAAATTCTTAAGCCCAACAGTGACATTCATAACAATTTTCCTAATTTAACTCCTTTTCTTTTGTGCTAAGGAGGAACAGTTGTATTTTTGTCATTAATAGAAAAGGGAACAGTGCCTAGGTAGCCTATTATAAATTCTTCTGGGAAAGCATATTACAAATAATTGAAAACAAACCTGATTCTGTGAACTTGGCAGCAAATGTGTAACAGAAAGCAATTCAGCCTTGGCCCCTAGATGATTGATTAAATGTTTTATTCCCTTTACCTTTCATTCACGCTGTGTTTGTCAGAGGAAAGAAAAAAGGGTATGTTGTAAAACAAAATCCACTTTAGACAAATAACTTACGATAATGATCAATGGCCTTGAATCAGCTGTTTACTCATTTCTCTCAAGTTTTAGTGTTTCTGAATATTTGCTATTCTGCATGGTTTTCTGCAGAAAATGAGGCCCTGAATTTCAGCACAGCCCTACCCACCCCCACCCCTGCCAGCTAACCAACAACATGCGCTGTATTTGAGCTTCTTTGAGGGCACGGCCCTGCAGCTTCCTGTGGTCAGTTATTAGTGTGAGTCCAGCAAAGGAACAAGAACACTGTGTACTCAGTGAATCTACAGAAAACTTCATCTTCTGGTTGCGTGGGAGGAGAGGTCCCTTTGTGCAGTCTGTTTCTTTGAAGGGACTAGAGATCTGTTGGTGGTGTACAGATGTCAGGAGTGCGCAGAGCCAATGTCTTATAAACTTAGTAAATAAATGACTGTGATTCAATTCTATACTGAATAATGATAGGATCCTGAACTTAGACTACTGTTGACATGAATCATATTTGCTGTTGTTATTATTCAGTAAAACATGTAAAATTGACACCAAACCTCTTCATTGAAACATTTCCTTATAACCTTGATATTTTCAAATGTTATCTAGCCAACTGTGTACATCACAAGGCTGCGTTCCAGACCTAGTGACTCCAATGAAATTTTAAGCATGAAGACAGATTTCCAAGATTGCATCCTTTTCCTTTCTTATATTGCACCCTTTTCCTTTTCATCTTTCTCTGCTCACAAAACACTTTCTAGATGTTGGTAATTGTATTGCCTCCTCTTTGGCAACCCTTTTGTTGGCACTTGGTCACCTACTCTGTCCTAGGCCCTAAAGGCCGTCATGTCAGGAGATGGGAATACAGGCCATCCTCAAAGCAACAGTCCTAGCATGGAGGTGGCGAGAGTTTGAGCTAGAAAGTTCTCTGATCTTTCTTTTTCAGAATTGCTTTTGTGAAACTGGATATGAACAAGGAGGCAAAATATAGGCAGATGTCATGTTCTTTCTTCTTGATGCGTAGTCTCCCGCTGAAGTTCAACATTCTTGGCATTTCCAGAATTACATCTCCATTGTGGGTGGGAACTTTGTCACTACTGATGCCATTGACTGAAGCTGTCCAGCTTGGTGACAGGTAACTACTGTAAAGCAGTAGGCACATCCTGCACAGCAGAGAGACACACAGCCATTTGTGTTATTTTTCTACCTCTTTTGAGAGTAACAACTAACACTTAATTGTTTTTCCTGTGTGCCAGGTTGCATGAATTGTGTGTTTTTAATCTAGCAAATAGCATAATAGGTAGATATTGTTATTATTACTTAACTTTTATAGAGGGAACTGAGGCACAGAGGATTAAATCAAGTGCCTAAATTCACACAAGTAGTAAGTGGCAGAGCAAGACTTTGAACGAGGTAGTCTGCTTCAACATATATGGTCTTTAACTGTGATTAATTATTTGAACACACACACCACACATCTACACACACAATTATACAAAACACCAAGAATGGTATTACTCCAAATTTAAAAAGCATATATGTGTAAACATCTTTGTAGTCTTACATACAGACTCATTGATACTCAGATTTGCAGGCCCATTGAATAAAAAATTGCCCCAGTTATGGAAGTATAAAATTTTGTTCTATAAAAAACCCCAACTTAATTTGCTGTTTTTTATTCTTTGTGCGATGAAAAATATTAGGATTGGATGAGGCAAAACTTAAAGGTTCTTCTTACCAAGTTAGGCTAGATTTAAAGTAATAGAGCACATGATTTCACCTGAAAGTATAGAAATTTGATCAACTGTAGATGAACAGTTTCACTCTAAAGATGAAATAAAATGAAACACAGCAAGAATAAAAAGCATAAGAGATGAGTGGAGAGTAAACAAAAATAATGAAGGAGACACTACAGAGTTAATAATGTGAAAGTAATAAAAAAGGATAGATGGCAAAAGAAGGGAACATTCAGAGAATGAGCCTGTCTTTATATTGGTGGGAATGGGCAGTAGCTAGGCACCTGTCAGAGGATGGAGGGTGTGGGCAGCCAGCTCAGAGACTCTAATTTGTATACACCTTGGTTAGGGATAACTAGAAATATGTCTAGCCTATGGGGCATGCTCAATCTTGAGGACCTTGTGCTATGTTCAAACACATCTGTAAATATTAGTATGTCTCCACCACTTAAAATCTCTGACATCTTATTGTTTGAAATTGAACCTTTCTAAACATTAAGTTAGTTGAGATTGCCAGTGGACACCCCAAAACTGCCATTCTGTATAACTAGGAAAAATCAAATTAATGTGTTTTTATAGCTTTCATTTATATATTTGCAACACACAAACACATGCACGTGCGTGCATGCGCGTGTGGGTGCACAGACACACGCACATATTCACATTTCTCTCTAAGAAACCCTTGAGTCAAAGAATGAGAATGAAAGAGAGACTGTATTTCTCTTTCAAGTACACATGTAGGTTTTGTTCCATCTAATGACATGGGATCTGGCACGGTATCTAGACTTCTTGCTCCAAAATTTAATTTTAAACTAGTGTTCCCACACAGCGACTGAAAACAAAACAGGAAAATGTTGCTTAAGTTACCCTTTGTGCTGTTATTATATGGCTTTCAAGTGTACTGATTGTTCTGTCCTACCAATGTAGGTCATTGTACTCTTGTTGCTTTTTTTTAATTTGGAACTGTCTCTAATAGCTCTTCAAACTAAAGAAGAGCGTATTAGTTGCACGGACATTTATTTTTGGTATTAACCTGTTATTGTCCACTTCTCCTTATAGCCTGAGATTTTAGGACTTTCTACTTATTAGAATTTGCCATGAAGTACAAATTAATTTTTTGCATACTAGTATGTGGTTTTTACTTAAAAAATGCTTAAGTAACAAACCTGTCATAACCAGTTTCATTTATTTTTAAATTTTTAATTAAGATATAGTTGATTTACAATGTTGTGTCGATTATCAGTCTCATTTACTGTGATGTTAGGAAGACTTGAGGGATTGGCTCTTTTCTGAACAATTCATGCTTTAGCCTTGGATGGGTTTTGGTTCCGATTTTGATTAATGTAGAACTTTGCTTCTGTTTACCAGGAGGATCTCTATTGATATGGATCAATACCAAGAAGTAGTGATCAGGTCTGGGACTATCCCTTGGTTTATCCATCCTATGTGCTTTAATATACTTCATCCCTACACCTTTGCAGGAGGCCTGAACGCCATATGACCTGGTAGTAGGTCCTGAGTGGTGACTTAGGGTATGGTAAACAGTTTGCCCAAAGTCTATAATGGGTAAACTAGTAGGATAAACCTGATCCAAATTCATGAAGAAAAAACAAGAACTGGGGAAGGTGAACAAGCTAGATGATTCCAGAGGAGGAAGAGCAGGATTATAAAGAGAAAATGAAATTACAATACTGGTGTCCATCACAGACAGTATTTCAAATAAGGCAATTAAATAATGGAGATAGGGCATAGAGAAGATCATCTCACCAGTGGTGAGCTTAATATTGCTGGAGGTCTCAAAATAGTGCCTAGATGACCACTATTGTTCATTAAGCAAATGCACACTAAACCCTACTCTGTGAGGTATTGTAATGGTGAGCTGAGGAGCTCAGCCAGTTGAAGTCAGACTAGAATTAGAATACAACTTAGCTATATGAATTCAGCCATACTTGTTAAAATTTCAATGTTTTTTCTTCTTAAAAAAGTAGATAATAATAACCAATCAATCTCATGAGGCCCTTGTAAGCGTTAAATGAGTTAATATATGGGTTAGTACATACAGATTGCATGCAGGATTGTCTAGTTTTCAGTAAGTATGCAATCATAACCACTATTGTTTTTATGTGTAAGCTCTTGTGTATTGCGAAAAAATTTCTAAAATAGCTGTGAGGTCGAAACAGATGACTCATGATTTATTCTCTTAGTCTGTCTCTGGTTAAGGTATATCCAAAACAAAATTTGGAGTAAATTTTTAAGGATAGTGAAAGAATTCTTATTCTAGAGAGTTTCCCCTCGTGGTCTGCTCTGAAACTACTCCTTTAAGATTCTTTCCTTGCTGTGAATTTCTGATGATGTCTATATCCCTACATAGTCTTAGCTCAACAGCATGAAGATTTAGTAATAACATCTGCATCTGATAAAATTTAAAAGAAGTATTCCCAAAAGAGAAGGAGAAAACCTATTTTGATAACTCTTTATCCATGCAAAGATTATATACTTTAACTGGAGAAAGAAAAATGTAAATGAAAAATTTCCAACTTGGAATGCTTTTGAAAATTACTATTTGAAAATGCTTATAAATGTTAAAATAGATATAAAATGATGTCATGTGTGTCAATATCCTTTTAGAGGAAAAAAAAAGGAGTGGTAATTACATTTAGTAATTATTTTCCCTTTTTGAAAATTTCAGGGACTTAGTGTCAGTATTTCTTTAATACATCATGACCAGTGGGATATTCCATTCAATTATGATGGATTACATGCCACCCATCTGGACAGGTTTCAAATGAAACTAACTAAGCTCAAAGGGCTTAGAAATAAATACTTTGCTGGATCGCTTTGCCTTGTACAAAGCAGGAAGACCACCAGAAGCTTTTTGAAAAGAAGGACCATACCATTTTTGAAACTTTGAGAAAATTTAAAGCAGCTGAGATTTTGCTTCTGTTCTTGATATTCCCAGGACACTTAGTCCTTCTATGTGTTAATTCCACAGTTGTTAGAAAGCACTGCGACATGCAATCTTGGGTTGGTACAAAAAAGTAAATAACTCCTAATAACTCTGATACAGAGAGATAGAGACAGAGGGAGAAAGAGGTATTCTTTGACCAAGGGAGAAGCTACACAACTTTTGGAGCACAATGTATAAACTAGTTTCACTAGGAAAGAAAAATAAAAACGTAAGATGACAAATACTCATCAAAGAAAGTATCTTCTTATCTACTGCAGTTTATTGATGATCATTGCTTTGACAGTGATGAATCTGTGTAAATATTTCATGGAAGGAAAAGCTTTCATCTAGTAATAACAAATTTGAGAATTGTAGTTCTAAGGAACAGGAGGAAAGCATTTAAGTTTCATGGGCAGTTAAAACCAAATAGGTGTCAAAAAGGAAATGGTCTTATAAGAACTGCAAAAGAGCTGTTAAGACTAAGCTCAGGGTGGTATTGCCAATGATATAGTCATATTTGTTAAATAGTTCCTCAAGCCAACATTCTCTTATATTCTTAGAATAGGTTAGTTAAGGAAGTTAATGTAACACAGTCTTCAACATTTTACATACTAAAATATTAGGAGGTGCCATAGTGGTGGAGCAGAAACAAATCTGACTAGGAACCATGAGGTTGCGGGTTCGATCCCTGACCTCACTCAGTGGGTTAAGGATCCGGCGTTGCCTGAGCTATGGTCACAGACACATCTTGGATCTCGCATTGCTGTGGCGTAGCTCCGATTGAACCCCTAGCCTGGGAACCTCCATATGCCACAGGTGCAGCCCTAAAAAGCAAAATATATATACATTACTTTCCAGCTACACCATAGTCATCAAAGAGTAGTAGTTGTTTTGGTTGGGCTTGTAAGCTTCTAATGATAGTGTGATGTTTATTAGGGACTTCCAAAATAATTCAGTACACTACACTCTGCGTGAAAAGAAAATCTTTCCAGTTCTGGGAAGTAGGAATATTGAAGCACCTAAGAGTATACAAGTATATTCTGTTATTTTTATCTTCAAAAATGGCTCTACTAGTAACTTAAATAATTTCCTGATGATTTACCCAAATGTTAGGGCTACAGGAATTCTCATATAATATTTTTAGGTACTTGAGTTGTTACACCTCTAGTGAGATTTATTGAATTATGGCAAATAAAACGTATGCAAAAATTATTGATATACATCCAATAATGAAATTAAAAATACAGGTGAAATAGATACAAAGTCAAAATTTAAACCATATATACAGTACAAAAAATGTGTATGTTTGAAGAAAAGTGATTCATTGGAAATTCTATTGCAGTTTAAAATATTTGGGCGCTGATGTTGATTTATTCATTCAACAAATAATTATTGACTCTACTGTGTGCTACTATGGTAATCACTAAGACGATATTGTAAATAAGACAAAGTTCATACTATCACTGAGCTCACAGTCTAGTAGCAGACACAAACAAGTAAACAGGCAATGATAATAGTAGAGCTCAGAGAATTCATAGAAAGAGCTCATGGAAGGATGGAATTGACATTTGTAAATGAGACTTTTAAGATGTGTAAAGTATGTTGTGCTAATAGGAGCAGTAAAGAGACATAAGTCCCAAAGATGAGTTAGATCGTAACATGAGAGGCAGAGTGAAAATGATTCAGTGACCTGGAATGTAATAAGCATTCAGTAAATATTTTTGAATGAATGAGTGACTGACTAAATGAATGAATGAGAAATATTGAAGTATGTAGAAGTGGACCAGCGATAAAGCTTTTTCCACAAAGCTTTGTCCGCATGTGTTTTAAGCCTTCAGAGTATTTCATTTTCTCTCTGTGAAAATGAGCAGTATTTGAATAAAAGTAATCATGAAAATTAAAGACATTAGTTGGAGGAAATAAGAAAATATGAGCAAAAGGAAAATAAAGACTTTAATAAACTGTGCCTGATATAACTGGAAGTAATTGAATAGAAGAAGATTCATTTTATGACATCCCATTTCCTCATTAAGAACCTAAAGATAAAGAAATAGCTACTCTGAAATGTATAAATATTTTATTAACTTGTATTATAAATGACATATGTTTTTATTTATCCAGTGTTTTTTTATTACCCATGCATTAATTTTCATATATTCATGTATTTTCACACTTTTAAAACTTTAAAAATATTGCTTTGATTTGGAAAGGTTTTAAAAACTGAAGTGAGGAGTTCCTGTCGTGGCTCAGTGGTTAACGAATCCGACTAGGAACCATGAGGTTGCAGGTTCAATCCCTGGCCTTGCTCAGTGGGTTAAGGATCCGGCATTGCCTGAGCTGTGGTGTGTGTTGCAGACACAGCTCGGATTCCACATTGCTGTGGCTGTGGTGTAGGCCAGCAGCTACAGCTCCGATTAGACCCCTAGCCTGGGAACCTCCATATCCCTAGAAAAAGGCAAAAAGATAAAAAAATAATTAGAAGAAGAAAACTGCAGTGATAAGAAAGAAAGTTTATTGGTCTGATAAGGTAAGAAAGGTTATTTTTCAATAACTATTCAGTTACAGAAAATAAAACTAATGACAATCCATTAAGATGATAATACATTTAGTAAAATCTTTTCTTCTAGAAGCAAGATACTGTAATTTTTTATTAACCTTATCGATAGTTATTGCATATCCATAGGGTTTAAGGAATCTACCCTATAATTTAAATATACTCTATTGTGATCTCATGGACTCTTCTATAGATGATAGTACAGCATTTATAGGTTGGACTATGAAATAGTCAGAATATGATTTGTACAAAGACGGAAATAACCAATAGGTAAGGTCCATTTTGCTCTGGTTAAAATTAAGTTGAATAGTTCTTCAGTTGAAATATAATATCTATGACAGTTGTGTGTCCTCAGCTGAAAATACCCTGTAAAAATAAAGCTTTGTGTAATAGAGAATAAAGTTTACTAATGTTTAACTAATATTAACAAATGTAGTAGACTTAGATGTGAGGAAATCTTGGATCAAAGCTGTTAATTCCTAATTTTCTCTAAATCAACTCAAAATGCTTGGGTAGAAGATATTGAGGATTACTAACTTTAATTTCATTCTGTGGAAAAACCATACTCAAAGATTTAAACACATAATAACAAGTATCTGATTACTTATTCTATGTAATTGCTTTTCAGGTTGGAAGGTAGTTGAATTTGCTATTTAGAATTCACAAAAGTTTCTTTATTCAAAAGTCTTTACCTAGCACTCAGTTTTATTTAGGTATTATCCTATCTAGGAATTTTATCAGTTAACAAAATAGATAAAAATTCCCGAACTCTTGGGAGTTATGTTCTAGAGAGTGGACAGACATAATCAACAAGGTAAATAGGTAAATCCTATTTATGGTACGTTAGTAGAAAGGTACTATGGGAAAAAAAATTACACTGTATTAAATAGTCATGGAAGGAATTATTGAGAAGATCTCATCTAATCAAGTTTTGAATGAAATAAAAAACTAAGCATTGCAATATCTGGGAAAATAACATTACAGCAAGGGACTCCCAAGTTTAAAAACCCAAGGTAAAAGTCTATCTGGCATGCTTGAACAATGATGGAAGCCTGACTGAAGCTGTGTGGAGGAGAGAAAAAGTAGGAAAAGAGCTCCAAAAAGCCATTGTTTCCTCCATTGGAAATATTAGAGGGTAGGGGTCAGGAGATGGCATTGCAGATGGTATAGAATCTCACAGTTCATTATGAAAATTTTGGGTTTTATTGGTAATGAAATAGGGAAACATTGGAAGGTTTTACAGAAAAGTATGATGAGACCAGAGTTATATTTTCTAAGGAATATTTAGGGAGTTCCTCAAAACAAATGTTAGCCTCAAAAATAATTGCAAGCCATTTGTTGAGGTCCCAAATGATGAGAAGAGAATAAAAGCTTTTGCTCTTATTTAAGAAATATTGACTTCTATGCAGTTTGCTAATGATGAACGTGATGGTGACATGGGGCTTGAGATGGGAATGGATTTCTTTTCCTTTGGCTTACACTATTTTCATAAAGTTGATGGTCAGTTTTTACCTCTTGTACATAACCTACCGAAGAGGAATCTCTTTCTTTGCTGAAATTATTGAAGATCATCTAGCAAAGGAAGCATTGACCAGCTTGCAGCATGAGTTGGCTTTGTTTGGTCTAAGTATTTTAAATTATTACTATTGATGGTGATTTTTAAAAGGAATATACAGATTAAATTTATAGAAACATTTACTAAAATCTTTTAAAAAATGAAAAACAGCTTTTTGTTGCGAATAGACTCTAAGAGTTGGAGCAGGAAGACATGTTGAGATCATTATTGTAGTGCCTGGGTGCAAGATGATGAAAGAGTGCACTAAGATGGTTTTAATGGAGGTGGTGAGAACTGTTTGGATGCTGGATATATTATGAAGGTAAAGCTAACAAGATTTTCAGACAAATTGGATGTAGAAAGAAGGAAAACAGAAGCAGGCGAGTATGACTGGTGATGAAGAGCAGGAACTCAAGTCCGTGATATAAGTTTGAGATACCTATTAGACAGCCACGTAAATGGATCAAAGAAGCAGTTGGATTCTGCATCCCAGCCTTCAGAGGAGAGAACAAGTTTGGAGACATAAGTGTGGGAGGCATTAGTGTAGATGATATTTGAATCTGTGAACTCTCGTATGGTCATTAAGTAAGTATGGATAGAACTGATCCAGTAAGTATGATAAGGCCAAGGACTGGGCACTGTGGTACTCCAAAATTAGAAAGTTAGGGAGGCGAGAAGGTAGCAAGTAGTGGGGGATTGAGGAGAGGTAGCTGAAGAGGTTGGAGGAAAGCAAAGACAGTGTGTTCTCCTGCATATCAATGGAGAAATTGGTAGTTTCAAATGCTGCTAATAGATTAAGTATGACAGAGACTGAAAATTGATCATTTGGAGTTCCTGTTGACCACCCAGAGCCAGAGTCAGAGCCTTTGTTTACTCTGCTAGAAACACAGTGACAAATTGTTGCACTGTCACCTTTTCCTAAGCTTCATGCGGTTCACCTCCTTTCTCCAAACATATGCCTTCTGTCTTTTCCATGCCCCGAGTGAAATAAAAGTGGTTGGGTTCATTTTTCAGAGTTATCATTGTAACTTATTCTCCCTCTCTGAACTGATATCATATTAATCATGATTAGATTTGTCTCAACCACTCATTTATATACACATTACACATTCTTTGACCACACCTATAGAGAGCTAATCTCATCCTACACATGTGGAAATTATTGTTCTATCTCCTGGAGTCACCTTACTTTCAAACCATTGTACCAATGTTATTGGCACACTTAGAAATTGATGTATGAAAGGGGATTTTAAAATGTTCTCAGGGAGTTCCCTTCGTGGCTCAGTGGTTAACGAATCCGACTAAGAACCATGAGGTTGCGGGTTCGATCCCTGGCCTTGCTCAGTGGGTTAAGGATCCAGCGTGTGTGAGCTGTGGTGTAGGTTGCAGATGCGGCCTGGATCCCGCGTTGCTGTGGGTGTGGCGAAGGCCGGCATCTACAGCTCCTGTTAGACCCCTAGCCTGGGAACTTCCACATGCCGCAGGTGCGGCTCTACATAAAGGCAAAAAAGACGAAAAATAAATAAATAAATAAATAAATAAATAAATAAATAAAATGTTCTCAGAGCACCTCAAGTTAATTCCATCGATTCCACTACTCATTTCAAGTTTTCTTATCCTTATTATTGATCCTTAAGTAGCCTTCATTCTACCATATCCATTTACTCAACAAACTTGTAAAATTGGGGAGAATATTAGGAATATAGCTCTTCCAATAATGTAAAGAAGATGTAGTATTATAAATAGAAAAACATAATAAAGGACCATTGTCCATACTAGAAATTTACTAGTTACTGCATAAACCATCTTTATTTTTTGTCTTTTTACCTTTTCTAGGGCCGCACTCGTGGCATATGGAGGTTCCCAGGCTAGGGGACTAACAGGAGCTGTAGCCACCAGCCTATGCCACAGCCACAGCAACACGGGATCTGAGCCGTGTCTTCAACCTACACCACAGCTCACGGCAATGCCGGATCCTTAACCCACTGAGCAAGGCCAGGGATCGAACCTGCAACCTTATGATTCCCAGTCAGATTTGTTAACCACTGAGCCATGATGGGAACTACAAACCATCTTTAAGTTATATTGTAATAATGAAAGTAAAGATGCCATAGAGGCATGAAGTTCTTATCCATCTGCAAGGAAAGCCAGATTATATAGCATACTTATTTGGATGGGTGGAATGTAATACTGATTTAGTCATCTGGTCATAAAAAGATATCTCTAATGAGTTTTTCGTCTTTGTCTGAGAAAAATAATTTCAAAGAAGAGTGTAATTTTAAAATCTAAAAAGAAAAGCGGTGCTTAATCAGGCTGATATTTTTGGTTGGTATGAATTCCTTTGACAGCATGAGCATATATCCACCAACATGTCTGTAGTGGAAATTATTTCAGAAGATGCTAGAGTGCCACAGACTTCCCACGGCCCCGCAGCAATACAGTGGTAGTCTTGAGGACTGATACTTTTCATCTTTTTAAAGATAGACACCCTCTAGTTGTCACCCCCAGGAAATCAGGAAGTATGCTGAACTATCCAGTGGACTTGGAATTACACGGCTAAATGCCAGTGGCAATATCCTGTCCAGCATCGTGATTTATTTTGAAAGAGAGTTAAGAAAGAAAAAAAGAGTAAAAGGAAAAAAATGATGGCAGTAAGCTGCACACAACATGGCCAAACAGCTGTCTGGTTTTATATCTCAGAAACAGCTTGGGACTAACTATACTCACAAGATCTCTTGGCGGAGTAGCTTGATGAAAATACCAAAGCTGTGAGGAAAAGTGTTCTTTTGCTGAATCTTTTCTGTAGTTATCATGTGGTTTATTAACCTAAATGAGAACACGTGCACCATTTTTTATAAAGTCCCTGTATGTATAAATGAGGTGCTTACTTATTCCATGTACCACACAAATACAGTTCACCATAGTATCAATGCCAAACATACCTTAGTAATTTTCAGAAAACTTAACCCTAGACATGTACTGATTTCGTTCTTTCATATAGCATTTTTAGGAGCAGTCAAGACAGAGCTTGATAAGACACAAATTTAGGCATGAATTCAAAGGCACTGGTGATTTTGGGGTGCCAAAATTAATGTCTTAGGGGAACTCATTTTATCGCTTCATGTGTCTATTTATTCCTTCTTTAACATTTAATTGATACCTTCCTTTCTAAGTAATAGAGATAACTTGATTTCAAACACATTTCTGTCTCACATACTAGATGCCAGAACTGTGGAGGATATACGAGATCTACTTGAGTCTTTCAGAATTTTCTGTTAGAAGGAGAATATTTCGTATTTTGAGATTCAGTATTTAGGAGACCTTGCATTTTATCATCCTCAAGTGTTGATTAAGTAAATTTATTCTTGACTAAGTATCCAAGGTAGACTCAATTAGCTAAGACATTTCATATTTTTATCATGAGGCATTTTAAGTCTATTCTTTCTGACATCAGAATTAGTTTCTCATCTCGAGTATGTTGTATTTATTACTCTGGTGACTCAGTAGTGTATTGGCAATCAGTTTGTAAAATGCTCTCAGGGATTATCTAAATACAGGATGTTGGAAATGGAAACACATATTGCTTCTCCTGTCAAAAAATGTAATTATCACACATGATCTATCATCTTGCAAAAGAGGTTGAAAATTCCAGCGGGTGATCTCAAGTCACAGTTCCCAGTGCACTTTTAGACTGTCATGTTCCTGAATAGCTTTGGGTCCAGCACAGGACTCCTTTCTTTTTGCATTCCTGTTTCTTTTAGCCTCTGCATCCACATGGTATGGTGTATGTTTTTGTTCAAAAGCTACCACTCAATTTAAGTTTCTTTAACAATTTTGATTTGATTTATCACATATGCAATGAAGCATTTCCAAAGTACAAAAAAATGAAAGTACTTATTCCTGTCTGTATATTGGGAGTTTCCTCATTCTTTTTTATAGTACACATAATTCACCATATAGATGTATAATTTATTTAACCAGTTGCACACTGATGAATATAAGATTGTTTCTACTTTTTTTGCTATAACCAAAAAATGCTATAGAAATTATATCTATTTTTATATATCATTAATTACGTGCTAATTAATGATACATATAACGTGTAGAATAACTTCCAAAAAGTACAATTTCTAAGTAAAAATTTGCAATTTTGGTGGTTATTGCTAAATTCACCTCTGTAAGGGTCTGTGCCATTTTATGCTCACACCTGTAAGTATATGAGAATTCCTGTAGTCCTTCAGTCTTGACATTGGGGAGTATTATTAATATTTTGGGGTTCTGACAACTTGAAAAAATGGAAAAGTTTTTTAGAGTTGTTTTAATGAACAGTTCTCTTATGAATGAGGTTCACTGTCTTATTAAAAGTTTGACAGCCATTTATATTTCCCTCTCTTTGAATAGTCCTCTTATAGCTTTTTGCTGTTTTTGTTTATGTTGGTGTTTTTTATTGTTGACTCGTAGGAGTTCTTTTTGCATTAGAAAAATAATTCCTTTATCTGTGATGGAAGTACTTCCTATTTTAGCAAATGATTTAGAATTCTCTGCCCTCGTGAAATCCCTGTGGAGCATGTAGTCTTCATGCACTTTGGGAGGGGAGCTCCTTGACCATTTCTCCATTTTTTCATGGAAACTGGTATGATTAGATTTGATTTGATTTCCTCTGGTATCAATTGTGCTAAGTTATTTTCCTGAAAAATATATCATTATCCCAGTATTAATGTATTTTCAGAGTGTGTTTTTCATAGGATGTATCATTTCATTGGTAAAGTTTTGGCTTCTTTATCTATCAGTTACTGAAAAACAAACAACAAAAAAACAACTTATTGAAATTTCCCACTGTTATTGGAGGTTTGTGTAGTTTTTCTTATAATGTGTCAATTTTTGTTCTCTATATTTTAAGGTTATATAATTAGATACTTTCAAGTTCAGACTAAAAATAAAATTTAAGTTCCTAACAGTCTTGTTTTTGTCTGATATTTTCTAACTTTTTTAAACTAATTTTTCTGATTTTCCCTATATACCAGAGTATATAATAATTTCAAGGCATGATAATTTTCAGAAAAAAATAATGACCTATTTAAGAATTTGTGGAAACTCTAGAAGGTCAAGTAGATGCATTGCCTTGGTACAGAGAGATATGAGTAATCACAATATATAGAGAACACCCAAAATACAAACTAATGAGTTGTGTGTTCATGTGTCAAAACATTTATAGTATTCCTCAATTAGTTCCCTGCATTCCGGTAAGTTAATATGAATCTGTATCTGCCTGACTAACTGATAGAGGGGGGGCTTAACTCTGTTTTTCTAAGAAAAATGCAACAAAACCACATATTTAACTTTTGGTAACCTTAATTGTTAAATTATTTCCCACATTCTGTAGATTCACATCTCTTTGATCAATGGGCGACCCAGTGCTGATGATCCTTCTCCTGAACTGCTAGAATTTACTTCTGCTCGCTATATCCGCCTGAGGTTTCAGAGAATTCGCACCTTGAATGCCGATTTGATGATGTTTGCTCACAAAGACCCAAGAGAAATTGACCCCATTGTTACGAGAAGAGTAAGTTATGGTGAATCATTTTGGAGCCTGTGCCTTTTGTTTTAATTGCCTCTAAACAATTTTAAAAGATTCTTTTCAGTGACTTTAAAATTCCACAGACCTTCCTCTGTTTAAGTCCAAGCTCTACCACTTATTAGATGTGTAACAATTATCAAACTTCTTAGTACTTCTCAACTTTAATTTCCCTTTTGGTACAATGAAGATACAAATACCTGCTTTGTAATATTATGCCTGTGGCATATGGAGTTCCCAGGCCAGGGATCAGATCTGAGCTGCAGTTGGGATATAAGCCACAGATGAAGCAATGCCAGATCCCTAACCCACTGTGCCAGGCCAGGGATGAACCCACATTCCAGCACTCCCAAGGCACCACTGATCCCAATGTGCCGTAGCAGGAACTCCTATAGCCTTATTTTTGAGGACTAAATGAGTTTTTCCACACTTTGAGTGGAAAGTGTGGAAAGTCTGTGCTATTATAATTGACTTTGTGGGATTACTACAGGAAGTGCATGGGCTTTGGAACATTTTTGGTTGCAACTCACACCAAGAAACACATTTTATATCAAGAGTGCACACACAGAGAGGCATATCACATCACATCCTGATATATCTTAAACTTTAATGTGCACAAAATCAGCTGGCGATGTTGTGAAAATGCAGGTTCAGAGTCAGTAGGTCTAGAGCAGAGTTGAGAAACCACAGTTCTAACAAGTTCCCAGGTGATATTCATGTTACTGCTCCGTGGACCATTTTGTCTAATCAAATAATTGTTGTATGCCTCATTAATGAATCGGAAGACATAGTTCAGAAAAGCACTGCTCTAGGATAGAGATGATTCTCTGTACTATTTTATTTACCTTTATGGACTGCATATCAGAAAAAAAGGTTATACCTGTCTTTCAACAGTTCATTGAAACCAAGAGCTAGCGGAAGTGTTGTTTTCCAGTGTTAAATGGGGATTCGAGAGATTATGACATAGATGATGAGCCCAGTTTGCTGTGAGTGTTAGCTGTGCTTCCTGCCATCCGTGCCCTGCTGTATTCACTGTTTTATGTTATCTCCCTTATCGGCTGCAACACAACCAAGACACTCTTACCAAGTAGGTCAGTTCAGCTGGAAATTCATAAAGCAAATACATGCTAACAGAATACCTGGTATATGACAAGATATGGAAGTGAAAAGAGGATTGTAGAGAGAAACAGATTGTGAGACGAAACAACATTCTAGAATGACCATACTGAGATTAGACTATTGTCACCAATTGCGAATTACAGAACCTGCAGGCTGAATATTGAAGGGCAGTGCTTTTCACAGTTCCTAAGTACCCTTCACATTTTCTCTTCTCATTACCCATACCGCACTTCTCCATCATTACAGAAAAACTCTAAGGTTTTACATCCCATACAATACGTTTTAGTGCCCTTTTTTTTCCAAATCTGAAATAATTTTACTTTCTGTTGTATTTCAGTATATTGTAAATTGTCTTATATAAAACTAATCATTATTTAACAGCAATGTTTAGATGCCTCACTCATTTAAAAAATCACTTTTAGTTATATTTTTTGCATGACTTAAAAATATATACAAAGGAAGACTGAATAATTTTGAAGTGAAATTTAATCTTTGCTGACAGTATATCTATCAAAAATCAATGGAAATAAATACGTTCCTTTTATCATCTTTTGCAGAAAGCAGAGAGGGAGTTTGGGTGCATATCTATTATTTATAACTTCATTTTAAATGAACCTTTAAAATAGTGCAGTATATCCAATATATAAATATGTTTTTTAAAAGTACTCAAGTTCAGTAAACACCGCATATAAATATAAACATATAAAAATAAGATATTGAATTTTAGCTCCTCTTCATGGCTCAAAAAAATGAAGCATTACACATTTATATTTAAAACAAAGCTCAATTTTAAAAACATTTACAAAACTACTGTATCAGCTTTCTGAGCAACTATCTCTATTTGTATCTGCACTATTATGTGATGAAGTTAGCAAAAAGCAAACTTTTTATGTTCACTAAACTTCCTACCAAGTTACATTAGTGTAAGATATATCATGTAGGATAAAGCAATAGAAATATTATAAAATATATGTAAAATAAACACAAACTAAAAGAAAAATTTTAAAAAGAAGTAAGTGGAAAAAGAGAATTTGTAGCCAGGGAACTTAGATCTCTGTCTATGTATTTATTCTCACTAAATGTGTGGGAATTTTTTTAATGTAAATAATTGGAATAAGAGAATTATCTACCACTGAGATGGCAGATAATTTGGATTCCATAAGATAAATGTGAAGTACTCTTATAACTATAAAATGTTATATACAAATTAATTAAAATTTTAAAATAGCCCAGTTCTATAATTATAAATAATCTTTTAAAAATAGCTGGATAGATGAAAATAATTAGAAACATAGTTCAACATTAACTCAGAGAGGAAAGTAATTGCATGCACATTTTAACATAATAATGAGAAAAATTGTACCACACATCTCGTTTACTCCTTACCTTACATTAAATCAATCTTGTAGGTAATTATTTCTCATTTCCTTCTTGATATGGTTAAGAAGTGTGTTGTCATGGTCATGATTTCCCCTAAATTTGTTTATTCATTTCAGATCCATTAAATAAAACAGTCTACATATGATTCATGAACACTGAAGTTCCTATAATGACAATAAAGGAGGTTTTCTTTTTTTCAGCTTTTATGAAGAATTATTGTCCTTGCTCCTCCCACCTCATAACAATTTGCTCTCAATAATAAAATACTCCAGCATGGACTTTGTGCTGTCTGCAGGAAAGAAATTTCTAAAATGCCCACCAAACATAAATTAGAGGCCTTTTGTCTTTGAGGCTCTGATTGCAATGTGAGGAGTTACTTGTGCTTCAAACTAAGGATACAGATAGAAAGCCAAGTTCTTAACTGACTGTTGCCTTTGTTACTTTCACCTTGCAGTCGTCTTAACAGGATTTCTTTCTGGATTGCTTTTTGCAGTATTACTACTCCATCAAGGATATTTCAGTTGGAGGGATGTGCATCTGCTATGGTCATGCCAGGGCTTGTCCACTTGATCCAGTGACAAATGTATGTATATTTATAGGATGCTTAGGGAAAATGAAGCTCTTAACTGTAAAATGCTTCATGAGAAGCTTTGCTGACAGGGGTGCTGTGAATGGGTGTCAGGTCCCCACTTAGATGGTGTAACAGAAAGCCATGCCAGGGTGAAATAGAGCTGGCAGTTAGGATGATAGACTTTGAAGGCAGGCATCACAGTAACAGAAAACAGATTAGTTTTTTTCCAAAAAGGCTCCAAACCAGTCTATCTATTTTGAAACCTCTCTAGCTATGACAGCCTGCTCTATGATTTAGCTTTAGAGAATGCCTGCCATCAATCAACCTGACCCTTTCTTTTAAGAATTTTCATCAAAAAATTAATGCAAACAAATGAAAAATGTGCATGGGAGTAAATATGAATGACCATGGAACAGGAAGCTGAAATAGGACAGGGGCAGTAAGGAGTGGGGTGGAAGAGAGTATTCAAGAGAGGGTTGAAAACACTGGAATGGTTTGGGGTTGAATTTTTCATTAGTGACATTGTATTAAGTGAACATAACCTAAAAAAAAGAAGATGGATGAGCATCTGTTTCTCTCAGTCATTAACAAACTGGTGAAACACAAAAATCATGTACTGTATAATATATGGAAGAAATATACTGAGTAGTAAGAGCAGAGAATATAGCTACCTACGTAAAGATTTTTTTTTCCCTATGAAAACTGATACAAATGGTATTTTTCTCAAAGCTAGTTTTCTGACTAATGCATCATACAATTACCTCCTGGGGAAGATTCAAAACCCTGGCATATTTTTCTGGACAAGGTTGTGGTGCTGCTTTCTGCAGAGTTTGGGCTCTATCTATCATGAGTACCGATAAGCAGTATTTCCCAAGTTTTGAGAGCCTGCAGGGCAGCCTTGGAGGGCCAGTTCCATGCAATGAAATAAGACTGTGCTTTAAACACACCCAGACAGGAGATTCGGGCTTGGGATATTAGATTTCTGCTATATCCATGCCCCTCCATTGCCTACGAATCTACTCTCTCACCAATGCCTACATCAGATGTTAATAGTACTTGGAGGAAAGCCTTAAAATGTATTAATCCAACCCAGGAAAATCTGTGGATCTCAGGAATCAGATAAGGGGTTTCAGTCTTCAAGACCACTCCCAAGTGGGACTATGTGAGCCCAGTCCAGAACCAGCCTGGACCTCCCTCCCTAAGCTGTATTGATCAGATATACCCACTCCTAAGGCTGGCACCTCTTCCTCCCCAGACTAACAGGAGTTTTACATATGGGAATATAGTCCCGATGTTTTTTTCTTCCCTTCATTCTACCATTCAGGGAAAGCCCCTCTTTTATGGTTCCAAAGAATACTGAAAGGATGCCCCCCCCTTTTTTTTACTAGAAATCCCGCTGTGAATGTGAGCATAACACGTGTGGTGATAGCTGTGATCAGTGTTGTCCTGGATTCCATCAGAAACCTTGGCAAGCAGGCACTTTCCTGACCAAAACTGAATGTGAAGGTACGTTCCCGAGACGCAAGCAACATTTCTTTCCTGGGATACAGGTGATATAAACATGTGTGTATTTTAGGTGTGCACAAATTTCCAGTGCATATATTTTATCCAAGGCAGTATCAGGTAAGCTCTTTTACACTCCTGTTTTAGAGTTTTTAAGTCTTTTTTTTTAAATTCAACAAATATTTGCCATCACCCATGGATTTACCCCTGTGTGAGGATTATGAGAAATACATAAAAGCATAATATACACTTACTGTCATCAGGGCCAATCTGAAGCTAATAGTCTAATAGAAATATAGAAATGTGAATAAACTTCCAGCAAAAACCTACCAGATATAGAGATTAACCTTCTAAACATATATGTTTATAAAATTGTTGTGAAACCAGTATAGCTCCAAATCCTTCTGCCTATTCCCTTTGTAGTTCTGCCCCTAGTAAATAGTTTTTGATTACCACCCATCATCTAATAAATTGGAGAAAAGGCAGAGGGGAGAGATCAGACCCTATAAGTTTGAGTCAATTTATTATCTGGGATAAAAAGGACCCTGATTCATTAGTTGTACTTACTAAAGGGTAGTGTTGGGAGGCAGTAGCTGGGAAGAACAGGAGAGTAAAAGTTACAGGGAAGGCTAGAAATCAAGTTATGGAAAAGGGATTTACTTGAATAATAAGCATTAATATTTTAAATGTGTGGTTTCACATTAACAATAGAATAAAATGCTAACATTAGAAATGGCATCAGATGGGCAACAAGCACATGAAAAAATGCTCAACATCACTGGTTATCAGAGAAATGCAAATCAAAACTACTATGAGGTACCACCACCTCACACCAGTCAGAATGGCCATCATTAATAAGTCCACAAATAACAAATGCTAGAGAAGGTGTGGAGAAAAGGGATCCTCCTTCACTGTTGGTGGGAATGTAAATTGGTACAACCACTGTGGAAAACAGTGTGGAGGCACCTTAGAAAACTATACATAGAACTACCATATTACCCAGCAATCCCACTCTTGGGCATATATTCAGACAAAACTTTCCTTGAAAAAGACACATGCACCCACATGTTCATTGCAGCACTATTCACAATAGCCAAGACATGGAACAACCTGAAGTCCAGATTAATGGATTAAGAAGATGTGGTATATATACATAATGGAATACTACTCAGCCATAAAAAGGAAACAAAATAATGCCACTTGCAGCAATATAGATGGAACTGGACACTCTCATACTAAGTCAGAAAGAGAAAGACAAAGACCATATGATTTCACTTATATCTGGAATGTGATTTATGGCACAAATGGTCCTTTCCACAGAAAAGAAAATCATGGACATGGAGCCCAGTGTTGTGATTGCCAAGAGGGAGAGGGAGGGAGTGGGATGGACTGGGGCTTTGGGGTTAATGGATGCAAACTATTGCCTTTGGAATGGATAAGCAATGAGATCCTGCTGTATAACACTGAGAACTATATCTCGTCACTTATGATGGAGCATGATAACATGAGAAAAAAGAATGTATACATGTATGTATAACTGGGTCACTTTGCTGTACAGGAGAAAATTGACAGAACACTGTAAACCAGCTATAATGGAAAAAAATCATTATAAAATGAAAATAAAATAAAAGGTATCAGTGACAATCATTAACATAAACTGCACTATAGTAATTATCAGATAGTGACAACCAAGAAAAAAAGCCAGTAATGAAAAATAATAAAACAACTGGCTATGCAAACGTGTGCCAACAAAAACTCATTTATACTTTAATATTATCACTTTTGAAGACAACCCATATGTCCAGTTTTTTCTGAAGGGAAATACCCAAGAAATGTAGCAGATGACTTTGAAGCCTAATATTGCCAACAGTCCCAACGTGGTGACAGGGATGCTAGAGGAACTGTGTATCTGGAGATCTGCTCAGGCCAAGATGAGACATAAACACAGACTTGTCCTGAACTGTAAATCTGAACTAGCCAGAACGCCCAATTCAGTTGAATTCAAATACTAATATTATAGTGAATCAATCGTAATCACATTTTTTTTTTCAGATCAGTAGGTATATACGCCCTCCCAAACAGGTTTGGTTAGCATTTTAAACAAATACCAGCCCTTTTATATTTAATGAATAAAAGATATCACGTTTCATGTGTCAGGCATGATAAGTCCTTACAATTACTGAATCATAACTGACTTTAATCATAAAATATTCACCAAACATACACTTCTTGTCAGTTTAAGATTTTGCACATACCTTCAGTGTTTCGAGTCTCTTCGTTTTCTGCACTTACCTCTTTTGCTTTTTGGTTTGTGTCTGCATGTTTATGAAGATACTTTGGTACAGAAAACACTTGCTGTCACAGAGACATTTCTAGAGGAACGGGCCACCACTTCCCATCCCCAGGCTTTGTTTTTTTCATCCTCCCCAGCCTTATTCCTGACCATCCTGAGGGATCTCCACAGCTTTTCCCCCTAAGAGCAGACATTCTTTCCAAAGAGTGAATTTAAGTTACACGACTCCATGCATATTTCTTCTTAAACTTCCTTGAATTTAATTAATTTCTCTTTTGCTTGTGGGATATCAGCAGTCACAAGTGGGAGTAACATTTGAGTTCCACAGGATTCTTCCTGTGGCCTCTGTCGTTCTGTCACACAGCTACAATGATGGAATGTTAAATGGCTCTGCAAAATTCTTTACCACTCTCCACTTGTGCTTATGTGTTTAAACAAGGAAACATAATGGATAGATCAAACTTGTTAGCGACAGGGATAGACAAAGCCAAATGAAAAGAGATTTCCACTTGCTGCTCTATATATTTATAAACAGTGGCATTATGAAACAATTTCATCTTTCTTTGTGTGAGAGGTGGGAGTTTGTATTTCCAAATTAAAAAAATAATTTAAAAAGCCACAAATTAAAGGGCCTTAGCCATAAAACCTTATATAAATAGTGTGTTTTGGCATATGAAAATTTCATTTTCCAAGTTGAATAGTATTGTAATCACCTTAATATTCAGAAAAATCCTGTCATATGACAAATCCTTCTGTAAAATGAATAATTGCCTTCTAATTCTTATGAATTTAATTTGTAATTTCACCAATCTCACAATCTGAGGCAAGTTATAGCTCTGAAGTGCAAAGGATATGTATTCCATTGCTAAGCCTGCGTTGATGGTGGTTTCTATCATGTGCCATCGACATTCTGTGAAATAGCAAACTGAAAAATGGCACTTTGTGAGTAGGTACATGGACTTGCAGGCCCAGGACCTTTAAACAGCAGTCAGGGCTATAGGCAGTGGATCCTTATACAGGGAGTGTGAAAAGGGCTGCTCCTCAGGCAGCGATGTTTACCTGTATTAGCTAGCAATCATAAGTACTGTCTGTATAGTTCCAAATAATGTGAGAGTAAATTTTGCATTCCGCTGTATTTCCGTCTAGTTATACTGGTAGCAGAAATCTTGACTACTTCTTGCAATATATTTTTACAACAGGATTTTTAAGAATTCTTGTGCATTGTCCTAAAGATATAAAACTGTTTATAATGCCTAGTGATTTATATTAGTGACTGTATGTTCCCTAGAATAAAGTCTGAAAACTCTCCATTAATATGGAAAGAATACTATACCCTAAATCAAAAGCCAACAGACTTGGGCAGCTATTTGCTGCAAACAAGACAAGGAGATAATATCCTTAGTATTGTTGACTGAAAAAAAATGCACAACCAAGATGTTGAGAGTTATGTTTTACACAGCGGGCAAAACTGAAGACTTAAGCCCAGGACACAGCCTCTCAGATAATTCTGAGGGACTGCTCTCAAGAGGCAAGCGGGGGAGCCATGATATGTAGAAGCTTTTGCAAGGAAAGACTAGGTAGTTTAAAAGACCTGGTAATTAAAGAAAACTAGATAGCTCAGGTTTGGAATTTAGCACTTTTCTATATACGGGAAGGTGCAAGAGTTTGAGCTCACCGAAATCATTCTTTTGCTGTGTACTTCAGCCATCTGGGCCTGTATTTTGTGTTCTCTCATCCTGAGTCTCCTCAGGGTTCATCATGGAGGAGGGGGAAAGGGGGGAACTGAAGCAATGGGTGTTATTTCTATCCTGAGTTCTCTCAGGACTCACCATAGAGCAACTGTAATATGATGGCTTGATGGCTACAGCATCCTTGGTTTACTGCTATGGCAGGCAATGTTTTTCATTCACACTATATTGTGTCTTATATAGTATGAATTAAAAAAATTAAAAAAAAAAACCCTGCTGCAAATGAGGCAAGATCAAACAAGCATTTCTCAGAAAATATTACGGCTTATAACCATATAAAGAAAGCATCACACGCATTTATAATTAAGGTATTACCAATTAAAACAGTGAAAGTACTTTTTTTTTAACTTACCAAAGTGTTCATTCATTCACTCAGCAATGTTGCTTACTATGACCAAAAACTGAATTGAAAGGTTGATAGTAATACAGTGTCAGTGAGGCTGTGCGGAAATAGTTTTTTGTCACATCTGTTGGAGGGGAAGTAATTGATATACCATTTCTGGAGTGAAATTTTCCAAGTTCATTAAAATTTCACGTGCCTCTTGACAGGAATTTTACTGGCAGGAATTTAGTCCATAGATGTACTCAGATACCTGTACAGGAACTATTATAGTTCTTGTCCGTGGTACCTAGTTGCTAATACTACTATTACTGACATTTATGGGTGGAGTATGTTCCATCTCCAGGTGTTGTGCTAGGCAATTTGCATTCTCACAACCACCTAAGATTTAAGTACTAAAATGACCCCAGGTCTTGAATTTTCTGCTCAAAGTGACTCAGCTAGCAAAAAGGATGCAGTGTAACATTAGAATGCCCCCTCCTACCGCACCTCCATCCTCCTCATGGTGTCTACTCCATGTTATTTATAGAGGAGTCATCTGTAAACAGTGTAACTGCCCATTAATAGGGACCTGATAAACACTTCCTTCCATTCAAGAAGTACCCAGTGTAGTCTTAGGAGACAGATAATACTAATAAAGAGCTATACTATTTACTGTTAGTAGAAAGAAATAGTTTAAACAGTATATAAATGTCCCCCTTTGCAGAATATAGAAAAGATTGAGCTGTGTGCCAGACACACACCTGTGCTCACGCAGGCACACACATATATATGTGGAAATCAATGGAAGGATACCTAAGAAACTCAACATCTGAGGAAGGAGACTGCATTATATATCTTTTCCCATTCTAAAATAAATTCTACCTGTTTTTCAAAGTCTTACCCAGTTCTTTCTGAGGATGTGATGTTTCACTTCTCTGAACTCCTCTACTGTGATACGAGAAAGAACGAAAGGAGAAGAGGAGACAAGGGAGGGCTAGAAAAACAAAGAGGATGTAGAAGAGAGGAAGTGCAGAAATAAAGATCAATTGAAAACTTATTTATAGGGCATTATGATAATGATTTTACATGCATTTTCTCACTCCATGCTTTTAAATATGCCAGTCTGTTAATTACTATTGACTGCTCCATGTTTTGTATGGAAACTGAGCTTTAGTGAAATTAAGGAGGTCTCTACTTCACATGACTACCAAGTAGTGAAGAGGACACCCAAATCCAAGACTGGCGCAAAATAGTGTGATCCCAACTGCTGAGCTCTCATTTGTCCCAATTACTTGGCACTTATTATGTATTTTTTCCTGTCTCATCAGGTAACTTGAAAGGATTATGGTAGTGATTAACCCTGCAGACTCTGGAACTTGACCTCAGAGTTTGGCTTAAGATATTGATTTGGTTAGCCTTTACAAATTACTTCACTTCTCTTTGACTCAATTTCCTAATGTATGAAAAGGCATTAATACAGTCCTTAGCTCGTAAAGATATTTGAGAATTAAAATTAGTGGTAATAAAACATTTAGAACAAAATGTGGCCTGTAAAACACAACCGTAAGTTTTAGTTGTGATTAATACTGAGAGAAAGGAATAATATTTGACTCTTAAACAACATGGGTTTGAACTGTGAGTGTCCACTTATAGGCAGAGTTCTTGCATTAAGTGCAGACTGCAGTGCTACAGTGCTACACAGTCTGCGGGTGGTTAAATTGGGGGATGAGAAGCCAAGGATAAAGAGGGCTGACTGCAAACTTACACTCTTATTTTCCACTATACAGTGGATTGGATACCTTGGTCATTCAAGGGTCCAATGTATATATCAACCATCCTTTTTTTTTAACCCATGGGATCTAACACAGAGATTCCAATATAATAATTATTCATTACAGATTACATGGATGTTAATCATTCAGTACCATACTTCAGTAACCTATTGTAACAGGAAATCATAGGTTAAATTATTTGAAATAGTTTTATAAGGTAAAAATCAATCAAATATTGGCAATTTCATGTGATTCAGCTTAATTTATGTTTTATTTGGTTTCATTAAAATGTGTGATTTTATTAATATATCTGATAACTCCAAATACTATTTTCTAGATTCTTTTATATTGATTTTACACACACACACACACACACACACACACACACACACACACAATGTAATATAATTTTCCATGTGGTATAAAAATCTCTTATAAAACATAAAATTATTTTTAAATATCTGAAATTAATGTTTATGAATTTATTTTTGTCTGATGCAGCCTGCAATTGTCATGGGAAAGCTGAAGAATGTTATTATGATGAAAATGTTGCCAGAAGAAATCTGAGTTTAAATATACACGGAAAGTATATTGGAGGGGGTGTGTGCATTAATTGTACACGAAACACTGCTGGCATAAACTGCGAGACATGCATTGATGGTTTCTTCAGACCCAAAGGGGTAAAGTATGCTTTTTCTTTCATGAAGTGTTATTTTGGCTTTTTCAGATAGAGATGGATTATTGGGAAAATAATTTTGATAGTTTCTCTAAATAACTGGACTTCGAATTCTCAAAGGTGACTAGAAATATTTCATAATATTAACATATAAATCTTTGAGGATGTGGTATAAAACATTTCCATCTCTCCAGAAAGTTCAGTTATGCCTCATTCCAGTCCATTCCTACTGCCAGGCATACTCTTTTGTGATTTTTAGAGCATAAATAAGTTTTGCCTCTCAGTGAATTTCCTAAAAATGAAATCCTAAAGTATGTAAAATGTTCGGTCTTCCTTTTGCTCAGTATACTCTGTTAAGTATATAAACACAACCCTAAGTTTTTAGTTATGATTAATGCTAAAAGAAATAGTTTTAATCAGTTGTGCACAGTAATAGTTCTTTTTTAGAAAATAAATTTGTTAAGGAATAGTCCTTTGCATAAACGTATCTCAATTTTTAATTCTTTCTCTGTTGGATATTTGGGTTAGTTCCAGTTTTTGGATAGCTCCTACCAAACAATTTTATATGAGCCTTTTTGTATTTATGGTTTATTAACCTTGTGTAAATATCAAGGAATGGAATACTTATTTCATAGGATAGGTATACATTGGACTTTATAAAACACTGCCAACTTCTTGCCAAGTTAGTAATATTGTTTGACATGTTCACCAAAAATGTATGTTAGTTCTATTTCTTCTGTATCATGTCTGATAATTGGTGTTGACTATCTTTTTGACTTAGTCATTCTAGTGGATGTGGGTGTAGTAGGTGTGGCAAGTGGGTACTAGGCAATGACTGATTTGTTCCCATCAATGCTATAGCAGGTCTGCTATTATGAATTTACAGAGGATCCCACTGATTTGATTTTTATTGTAAGTACTTATCAGCTATTCCTATATCCTCTCTTCAGAAGTGTTTCTTCAAGTCAAAAATTTTTTTTACATTCTAGGAGCAGTATAATTTTATTTTTTTAAGATTTTTATTTTTTCTATTATAGTTGATTTACAGTGTTCTGTCAACTTCTGCTGTACAGCAAAGTGACCCAGTCATACATATATATATATATATGTATTCTTTTTCTCACATCATCCTCCATCATGTTCCATCACAAGCGACTAGATATAGTTCCCTGTGCTGTACAGCAGGATCTCATTGCTTATCCACTCCAGATGCAATCGTTTGCATCTAATAATGCCAAACTTCTGGTCCCTTCCACTCCCTTCCCCTCCCCCTTGGCAAGCACAAGTCTGTTCTCCACGTCCATGAGTTTTTTTTTTTTTTTTTTGTAGATAGGTTCATTTGTTCTATATAGAAGATATAAGTGATACTATATAGTATTTGTCTTTCCCCTTTCTTTCCTTTTTTTTTTTTTTTTTGCTTTTTGGGGCTACTCCTGTGGCATATGGAAGTTCCCAGGCTAGGGATAAAATTGGAGCTGTACCTGCCCGCCTATACCACAGCCACAGAAACGCAGGTTCTGAGCTGTGTCTGCGACCTGCACCACAGCTCAAGGCAACACCACATCCCTGACCCGCTGAGCAAGGCCAGGGATGAAACCACTGAACCGCAAAGGTAACTCCTCTCTTTCTGACTCACTTCACGTAGTATGAGAGTTTCACTTTTAGGGCTGTGGCCTGTCTCAAGAAAATATTTGTGCGGGGTGTGAAATAATGATGGATCCACATGGTTCACCTGTAGTTCCAGCACTGTTTTTTGGAAAATACTTTCTTTTTCTCCTTTAAATTGTTTGAGGCATTTTTTAATAAAATCAGTTGATCATTTGGGTCAATTTCTGGAGCCCCATTTCTGTTCCATGGATTTATTTGTTAATTCTTGTCCTAATGGCACACTATCTAGATTACTTTAGCTTTAATAAAACTAGAATTCAGAAATTGCACTAATTTTAGTATTCCTTTTGAAGATTGTTCTTCACATTTCCATGTGAGATTTAGAATTAACTTGTCAATGACAGAAATATTAGCTGGTATTATGGTATGGAATCTAAAAGCAAATATAGAGAGACCTAACTTTAACAATATTGAGTCTTCCAATCAATGAATATTGTGTCTCAACTTATTTTGATCTTACTGAATTATTCACAATGGTATTTTCATTGTAGAGATCTTGCGTGTCTTTTGTTAAATTTAATCTTCAATATATTGTTTTTGTAGCATTGTAAAAATGACTTTTTAAATCATTTAATATTATTGGAAAGATTTTTAAATATTAATGTTGTGTCTCATTCTATGCTAAGTTCATTTATTAGTTCTAGTAGTTCTAAACTGTTGTTTGGAAGTATATGCATAAAGAGTCATGTTGCTTGCATAGAAATTGAAGTTAATTCCTTCCTTTGTGATCTTTATGCCATTATTAACTAAAAATGGTGAGAGCAAACATTTCTGCTTTGTTCTCAGTTTTAAAGGAAAACATAATATTTTGCTGTCAAGTATAGTATAAGCTGTAGGCTTTTCAAAGTTGCCTGTTATCAGAGTCAGCGGTTTCCCTGCTATTCCAGTGTTTCTGGAATTTTTATCATGTAGCTGTATTGATTTTGTCAAATGCTTAAGGATTTCTTCTTTATTCTGTTAATATGGTCAATTTTCACTGATTTTTTTAATATTAAACCAAATTCAAATTTGTGGGATAACCCCCACTTCATTATGAAGTATTATTTATATATTGGATAATTCAATTGGCTAATATTTAAGAATTTTTGTATCTTTTCCTAAAGGATATTGATGTGTAATTTTATGTTTTTTAATGTTTTGATCATTGGGGTATACTTTTTATATTGGGGTATACTGGCCTCAAAAAAATTAGTTTAGAAATGCTTCCTCTTCTATTTTCTAAAGTAATTTTTCTATGATTGGAATTGTTTTTTAATTGAAATATAGTTGATTTACAATATTAGTTTCAGGTGTATGGCATAGCGATTCATTATCTTTGCAGTTTATATTCTGATATGTATTATTACAAGATAATGGCTATAATTCCCTGTACTATACCTTATTATAGCTTTGTTACTTACCTAGAATCCCATAGTAAAACTATCTAGGCATTTAGTGTTCTTTATGGGAAAAAAACTTTGATAATACATTCAGTTTTGTAGTTAGAGCTAGGTAGGTTTTTTTTTTGTTAGTTTTGATATTTGTATTTTTCAAAGAGTTTGTTCTTTATATCTAAGTTATTGAATTAATCGGCATAAAGATTTTTTTATATTCTCGTTATCCCTTTGAAGTGTATAGTATTTATGCTTCTATTTTCTCTTTAATTCCTGAAATTGTTAATTTATGTATATTTTTCTATGTTTTATTAATCAGTCATGCTAGGAATTTATTAATCTTCTTAATGTTTCAAACGAACTTCTGCTTTTTATTTTTTCTGTATTTATTGATTTCTCTTATGTTTGTTATATTATTTCTTTAACCTGTTTGGGGTTTAAATTTCTTATTCTTCGGAGTTCCCGTCGTGGCTCAGTGGTTAACGAATCCGACTAGGAACAATGAGGTTGCAGGTTTGATCCCTGGCCTTGCTCAGTGGGTTAACGATCGGCGTTGCCGTGAGCTGTGGTGTAGGTTGCAGACGCATCTCGGATCCCACGTTGCTGTGGCTGTGGCAAAGGCCGGCAGCTACAGCTCCTGTTAGACCCCTAGCCTGGGAACCTCCATATGCCGCGGGTGTGGCCCTAGATAAGGCAAAAAGACAAAAAAAAATTCTTATTCTTAGATGATTAATTTTAAACCTTTCTTTTTTCCTAATATAAACAGTTAAATATAAATATCCCTTAAATAAGAACTTTAGATGGTTCCCATGAATTCAGAAATGCTTTATGTACATTCTCATTTATTTAAAATATTTTTATTTATATTGGATTTGCTCTCTGTTGTTTAATTTCTAAATATTTGAGCTTTATTAAATATTAAATTTTTTGCAGTTCCCATTGTGGCTCATGTAACAAACCTGACTAGTATCCATGAGGATGCAGGTTTGATCCCTTGCCTCACTCAGTGGGTTAACGATCTGGCTTGCCCTGAGCCAGCTGCTGCAGCCTGATTTGACCCTTAGCCTGGGAACCTCCATATGAAGCAGGTGCAGCCTTAAAAAGCAAAAAAAAAAAAAAAAAAAAAGAATTAGATTTTTATTACGTTCTACACAGGGTATCTTATGGTCTGATGCCAAATTTCAGGTTTTTTGGGACTTATTTTTTGGCTCAGTTCATTGTTTTTCTTGGTAAACCAGCATATGCACTTCAGGAGAATATGTATCCTGAAGTTGTCAATTGCTGTAAATGTGAATTTGTCCAATCTGTCATTGTGGAACCTTATTTTTCATTTTTGTCAGTATTTCCTCATGTACTTTAAAGAATTGTTTTTGGGTGCATACACATTTAGAATTTTTGTGTCTTTATATGTTTTATAACTTAACATCTTTTAGGTTACTGAGCTTTTTATAATTTTAAGTTGATTTTTATATCACATTTGGAAATTTTAGGCCATTATTTCTTAATACTTTTTTTGAACCTCCTCTCTGCTCTCCGTTGTGACTTCAACTACCTATAGGTTAAGTTGCTGGACTGTGTCCTATAGGTAGCTGAAGCCGTGGAAATTAAAAGTTTGTTTTTTCTTTCTTTCTTTGTTCTTCAGATTGGATAATTTCTATTTATCTACAGTTAGGTGTACTGCCGTTCTCCTTGCCGTCACTTCTCTGCTGCTAAACATATCCAGTTAATTTTTTTCAATGAGATATTTTGCTTTTCAGCTTTTTAGAGAATATTTTTTTATATATTTCCATTTACCTACTGAAATACTCCGTGTTTTCACTCATTAAAAATGTTATTTCCTTCATGTCCCTGGGGATATATAACAGACCTATGTAAGTCCTAGCCTGCTAATTTCAATGTCCGGATACTTCAGGGCCTGTTTTTATTGACTTGATTTTTCTCTTCTCATGTCTAATAATTTATGATTACACAGGACATTGTTGATGATAGAGTGTAGAGACAAGATTATGTGATCTCCTTCTGAAGAATTTTGGATTTTGTTTTACTTGGTAGTCAACTTACCAAAAAATCACCATGAAACCTGTGGAGACTTGCTTTTACACTTTGTTAGAGCAAAGTAATAGAAAGCTCAAAGTGTTTATCGAACCTTTTTAACTTGGTTGATAAGCTCTAATGTCTGTTTATGCTATGGTGTGCAGACTGGAAAATTCTATTCAGGTTGTTCAGATTTCCAGTCATTGCTTCCCACTGGGCTCCTTGGAGTTTCCTGACCTAATGTACAATTAAGAGATCAATTAGGAATTAAAGGGTATTGATATGCAGATTTTATTGTTACTTTTATATGAACATAGATCTAATCTATATATTTTTTCTTTCAAATCTTAACTCCTTATAATTTATATCTCCTTTTGATTATTCTCTTGTCTTCAGATATTTGATTTTTATATTTTGATCCAAATTCATAATTGTTATTTGAGGGTGTGTTGAACCTATACAAGAGACTCTGCCACCATCAAAACTGGAAACTTAATCAAGTTTTTATTACAAGATATTAAGTGAATCTGAGCCTAGATTTTGGTATCTTAACACAGAAAATACTTATGCTGTATTGAGTATTAAGAAATTCAAATATTTCAAGTATTTAATATTCTGCTAGAAGTCCATTGTGTTTTTATGAAGATATAGAAAGAAAAGTTTTGTGCAATACACATTTTATAGCTAAGTGATGTATCTCTATGATATCCTTAAAATTACTGCCTTAAATTCTAATTTTAGTTTTATCTTCTAAATACATATGTTTAAGAGTTAAAACACATATATGCATATATATATGTATATATATATATGCATATATATAGCAGTGTTTACTTTGAAGACTAGTAATCTTATTTTAAAAAAGATATTTAATAGATATACATTTAATAATATATTTAATGGATATATTTATAGAATCAAGTTAGAAGGCTTCCTGATCAGCAGTCTGATTCAGGAAGATTTTCCCAATTACCACAAAGTAGCATAACAAATTAAGAGGCTTTGGTTTACTTAAACTCATCATTGGAATCATAAATCGTATTTATTTATAAGAGCTAAGAATTTATCCTGAAGAAATCTATTGCTATATACCCACAGAGAGGTGTTTTTGTTTTTGTTTTGTTTTTTTGTTTGTTTTTGTTTTTTCATGTCTTGGTGTTTTACTCAATGTTAGAAAACCCTTCTCCCAACTCCACTATCAAATTGCTACTTAGATTTCAAGTTCCAGTCTAAATGTCACTTATTTTGTGAAACATTGCTGGACTTCATTGTGTTATGACTCCCTCCTCTTTGCCCCTTAACGTTCTGCTTGTGTCTATTTTATCACTTGGCACATTCTGTCTAATCAATATCTTTTAAGTCTGTTATTCCTGTAGGTTTCTTTAAAGCAGAAATCAGACCTCACCTATCTGTGCTTTGCACAGGCCATATATCATAATAGGAAGTGAATGAATAAGTCTTAAACAAATGATGATTTTGAAATTGATCTGTGGAAATAATTGACTGATACTCTCTCAGACTTAAATATTTTGCTACTTATGGCACTTTAATTTATATTAGCAAACAAATCATTTATAAATTAAAGTTATATACATATATAAAAATTATATGTAATATATATATTTTATGGGAGATCTATCTGTATCTATATATATATATATATTTGTTTTCATATGTGTTCAGCAGTATTTCAGAATTTCCTAGGCAATCATTTAGTGGCTTTTTGTTGTTGTTGTTGTTGTTGTTATCATTATCCTACTGCCTCTCGAAAATAAATATTGTAGATAATGTGGTACATTAACTCAGCCTAGGTTTTTTTAATTAAACTATTCCAACATTAAAAGCTTTTGGTTGTATTGAATATTTAATATATGTGAAGAATCTTATGAGATATTTTATATGTTATTCTTCTTAATTTAATAACATTTATTATCCTCATTATCAGGAAGTAAATAAATTACAGGAGGCCACATAGTAAGTGGTTACAGTGGGATATGAGTTCAAGGCTTCCTCATTATAGAGCTACATTGTTTCTCCCCAGATTATGCTGCCTCCTCAGAAAGTAAAATTTTTAACATAAATATCTAAGATCTTTTCTCAAGTATGACGTATAAATTTCTATTTAATTAGTTATGTCATAATCAACATGAAAGTTTTTAAAAAATAAATTTTGGAGAAAATACTAATTTTGAAGTATATTGTAATAAAACAAAATATTAAAGAAGATTTTATTATTAAATGTATATTTCTCTAATATTCTAACATTATATAAGCAATCATTGTTATTTTGGTTTGTTATGATAACAATACTGTGATTATAAGAGAAAGAGATGCATACTGAAATGTGTAGGGAGTAAAAGACTTTATTTGGGGTTTTCTTTAAAAACTTAAGCAAAGAGTAAAATGTTATGAAACGTATGTGATAGAATCTTGATAATTGTTGAATCTGACAAATATATAGGAGTTTATTATACTATCCTCTTCTGTGCATCCACTTTGCAGTATTGGATTTTTAGAAACTGCAAATGTATATTAAAGAAAATGTCTTATCATTTCTCAGTATAACATTATCATGTTATTAAACTTAGCTTTAAAGGCTTGCTGAATGGAAAAATATTAGTGTTTCTATTACACTTGATTAAAGCATTTTGTTATTTTTGTTAGGTGTCTCCAAATTATCCAAGACCATGCCAGCCATGCCATTGTGATCCAATTGGTTCCTTAAATGAAGTCTGTGTCAAGGATGAAAAACGTGCTCGACGAGGTGAGAGCTATAGTAGAGGATCTTTTCTCTGATGAAAGGACGTTGAAAGAAAGCCACATGTGATTATTTTCAGGAGAACATGTTGCAGGCAATTTCATTCATGTAACAAATTTATTCTTTTATCTATCAATACCCCCTACAGAAAGCAGTTTTTAATTCATCTCAATAATTATTTTTATGTTTAATTACACCTTTAAACAAGACTTAAATCATTGGTTTTGCATTAGTTTTATATATATATAAATATATTTACATATCTATGCACATATATATGTATATATACACCTAGGCAATTATCAGTGTGTTGCGTATGTAGTCTTTTGGTGTCTTATTATTTATTAGACTGCTTTGTATCTTGTATGGTTTCTAGGGTGAAATGAGGGATGTGTGTGCTATGATGAGAAGAGTGAAAAGAGGAAATCACAAACTAAGATGTAGTCAGTAATACAGAAAGCAAGAAGTGTACATAAAGGACTATAAAGGGCAGTAGTCATGAGTTAGTGAAGGGAAAGAGGCTGACATGAAGTTATAAATTTCTTTGAGGGTTGAAATTCCTGATGATCTCCAAATGTTAAGGAAACAAATGCCAAAGTAACTCCTTGATATAAAATGTCTAGGAGCTACTTCAGGAAAGTTGCTTACCAAAGTTAAGTAGAAAATCCATAGAATGTATCTAGAACTATTTCTTTATATTTCTAAGAGTGGATTCGTCTTTGGAAAGACTAAAATAAATCATGACTAATATATAGGGCTTTACCCCCAAAGACTTTCAAGTTAAAAGACTGGAAATGTTTCTTTGGCACAGTTTGTCTTACCTGCTTTCTTTACCAAACTGTAGGGTTATCTGTTTATGCCTTACAGTCTTAAATCTTAGAAGATTAAAAAATGATTATTTTAGTACTCAAGTGGTGAATTATTGATGTCATTTTTCATTTTATTGTCCCTTTTTTTGAGTGTAACAACTAAATTACATTATTTTAAAATAATGTAATTTAATTTTCTCGCTTGAGCTTAAAATGGTAAGTATTTTTTGTTGAAAAAGTGATAAAAAGATTAAAAAGTGGAAAAATAAGTATACAATGCAGCAGTGGTGATACAGTATGGATGCGGTTACTAATATATGTGTGAACTTTACTTGATGAATATTTCCCCCTATCGGTTGAAAATTCCTCTGAAATCTGGTTTTAGCTCCTAATTAATAGTACTCGGCTTTGAATAGATATTAATATTCTTTGCAAATTTTCTGTATTGAAACCAATATTCCAATGAAGATCTTTGTATATAAATATTTTTCAATTATTTTTTCTTCTGTGCTCTAAATTCTTTTTTTTAAATTGAGATATAGTTCATGTACAATAGTATATGTTATGATTGTAAACTATAGCGATTTTTTAATTATTCCGAAATCAATACATAGTAGAATTTTAACAGTAGAGAAGGGAATAAAATAACTGGAAAACAGTGTCCACTTCAACATAGTCACACAGTCTTATTTCCAAATTTAATAACATTGAGACTTTTCTATTATTTTAGAATTTATCTTCCAAACAATATCTAAATAAATATTCTTACTATTTTTCATTACCATTATATATTACCTGTTTACTCGCCATCTTAGAAGACCAACGTTTCATTCATATCACCTCCCTCCCTCTCTCTTCTATTCATACATTTTTATTATTTATTTCTTCTATGGTATTTTTATCATGTTAAATAAAAAGTTTAAATTCCAAATTTTTGATTTAGTAAATGCAGATTCCATCCCTTAAGATCATACTGCACAAGCTGAGAAAAAGACTAGCCATACATGCTCCCCTGATCTTGCACCCACTTAACAAGGTCTGTCAATTTCACCTTTACTTTTACAAAAGTTGTACACGTATAGTTGGTTCCAGGCCAATAATTAATTCTTCTCATTTTAAATTTAAATGCTGTAATTAATATTTGTAATATTATAATTGGATAGATTTCATTCAATATAGGCTTGAATTGGAAAATTGAACACATATCTGTAATACCTTTTTCTTTTCATGTTTAGTCTGAGAATCTCTTTAGGAAATAGTCCAAATGTAATCTAATGATTTGGATTTCTTAATCAGTGTGGGTAACCAGATAGTGGGTAATGATATCCAGTATCTCATTGGTATTAACCCAATTACTAGAGAAATATATTTTGTGTGTGTGAATTTTCTGTTTCCTTAATTTTCTTTTGCTGTAAGATAGTTTTTTTTTTACAAACTAAAAAGTTTTTGAAAGAGTTCTAATAGTATATCATACTTGTTATGAACAATTTGTACATTTTCTTCGTCTCATTATTGTTAAGAATTTTAATATGTAATTTAAAATATTTTATGTAATAATCTATAAAAATTCAGAAAGCCCTCTGCAGCTATAATGATAAATAATGCTAAAATTGTGATACAGATTAATATTTTTCTGAGATTTCTTAAGTGCTTTTCTAATTCTAAAACTCTTACCTACTCCAGCATTAGACAAATTGTTTTTGTTTTCATTCTTCTAGTTTTATTGAAATGTAATTGACATTCAACACTGTTTAAGGTATATAGCAAAATGATTTGGCTTTCATTTGTCATGAAATGATCACCACACTAAGTTAGTGAATATCCATCATCTCATATAGATACAAAAAAATTTTGGAATTTACTTTATCAACTTTCATATATAGCATACAGCAGTGTTAATTATATTTATCATGTTGTACATTACATCCCAAATATTTATTTATCTTTTAACGGAAGTTTGTACCTTTTGATCACCTTTATCTTGACCACCTGATTTATTCTTATTTAATCTGTCTGGAATTTCTTTTGGTATATTTTATAAGAAAAGTTTCTAACTGTATTTTATTTTTCTAATAGTATGTTTTCACTCACCTATATTTAATAGTATTTGTTTTTGCAAACATATTAAATAGAATAGTCCCTCCTTTTCCAGAGGATATGTTTCAGGATTCCAGTGGATGCCCAAAGCTGCAGATGATACTGAACTCTATAAGTTCAGTTTTTTACTATAAAAACCTGCCTATTATAAGTGATAATTTATAATTTAGACACATTAGTAGTAATAAATAATAATAAAATGGAACAGCTATAACAACATACTATAATGAAAGTAACATGAACGTGCTTTCGGTCTCACAGAATATATTATTGCACAAATTGAATGCCTTTTTCATCTTAACCAAGTACTTAATCATGCCCTGTGGTCATAACTTGAAGTTTGAGGTACAACAGCAAAACTGTCACACATTATTTTTCCTTCTTCACAATTGCATGAATAGAAGAGTCATTCTTACTGCAGATCTTAACAACATTAGCATACAATTTTTTCTTTCTTAAGTTGAAGATCTTCCCCTTTTCACTTAAAGGAAGCATTTCACAGCTTCTCCTTGGCATATCTTAATTGCCAGTATCATTACTCTTGTGTTTTGGAACCATTATTAAGAAAAACAGGGGTTACTTGAACACAAGCATGCAGTACCTTGACAGTCAACCTGATAACCAAGATGGCCACCAAATGACCAATAGGATGGGATTTGCTGAACAAAGGGATGATTCACGTACCAGGCAGGATAGAGTGGGATGGTGCAAGATTTCATCACTTTACTCAGAATGGTACTTGATGTAAAGCTAATGAATTGTTTATTTTTGGAATTTTCAATTTAATATTTTTTGACTGTGGTTGACCATAGGTTAACTGAAACCATGGAAAGCAAACCACAGATAAGAGGGGACAATTGTGTGTTTATTTTATATCTGTTAATAGTTTTCTCTGCTATTTATTTGATTCTGCAGTTTGATTTTTCTGCTAACTCTTCATCAGGGCCATGTTTTCCTGTGTGTTTCATCATTGTGTATGTGTGTGTGTATGTGTGCACATATGTATGTGTATTTCCTAGTTTACCCTTTCAGGAGTCTTGAGTTTATATAAAGTTCTCTGAAATGTCCTCCTAACTTGAGTAGTACCTAGAATTTGTCTTTTGTTCCATAAAACCTTGCTCCATGCTGTAGACTAGTTAATTAGAATTAATCAACTCCAGGAAAGACATTCACTTCAGGACTGGCTTTAGAAAGTAATTTTTTTATACTTTCTGATCTCCAAGGGGTTTCTCTATTTCATACCAGCAAACAATTCTATATATCTCTCTGTAGTCTATCTGGCTTTGCTTTCATCCTGCATAGTCAAGTGTTCTGAGCAAGGAGGTGTTTAGACATTTAGTTTATAATATTTCTAGAAACAAACATTAAGAAAGACATGTTTATTACATGTACTATTTTGACATTTATTCTCAAGGTCTGGAGATTTTAACATCAGAAATATATATTAATCTGGGGAAATGCTTCTCCAGCCTTTATTGAAATGAGCAGATTTCTTTTCCACTTGACTTGTACATATAAAGACATATAAATTTACACTTGACTTATGCGTGTAATTAATGTTAAACAGTACAGGCATACCTCAGAGATATTGCATGTTCAGTTTCACACTACTGTAATAAAGCAAGTCACACTATTTTTTTTGGTTACTCAGTAAATATTAAAGTTATGTTTATACTATATTGCAGTCTTTTAAGTGTGTAGTGAAAATATTTCTAAAATATAATACCTTAATTAAAAAATACTTTATTACTAAAAAAAAAAATGCTAACTATTATCTGAGCCTTTAGCAAGTTGCAGTCCTTTTGCTGGTGGAGGATCTTTCCTTGATGTCAGTGGTTGTTGACTGATCAGGGTGGAGGTTGCTGAAGGTTGGGGCAACTGTGACAATTTCTTAAAATAAGACAACATACTGATTGACTCTGTTTCATGAATGCCTCCTCTGCATAGCATTTTACCCAAAGTAGAACCTTTTTTTTTTTTTGCTTTTTTGGGCCACACCTGTGGTATTGTGGCATATGGAGGTTCCCAGGCTAGGGGTCGAATCAGAGCTACAGCTGCTGGCCTACACCACAGCCACAGCAACGTGGGATCCAAGCCACATCTGCAACCTATACCACAGCTCACAGCAACACAAGATCCTTAACTCACTGAGTGAGTCCAGGGATCAAACCCGCAACCTCATGGTTCCTAGTCAGAATCGTTTCTGCTGTGCCATGACGGGAACTTTCCAAAGTAGAACTTCTTTTAAAATTAGAGCCAATCGTCTCGAACTGAGTGGCTGTCTTATTAACTAACTTTATGTAATTTTTTAAATACTTTGTTGTCATTTCAATGATCTTCACAGTATCTTCACCAGGAGTAGGATCCATCTCAAGGAATCATTTTCTTTGCTTATCCAGAAGAGGTAACTCCTCATTCATTAAAATTTATCATGAAGTTGCAGCAATTCAGTACCATCTTCAGGCTCCACTTCTAATTTTGTTTCTCTTGCTTTTCTAACACATCTGCAGTAACTTCCATCACTGAAGTCTTGAACTTGAACCCTTTGAAGTCATTCTTGAGTGTTGAGTGTTTTCCAAACTTATGTTAATGTTGACATTTTGACCCCTTCCCATGAGTCACAAATGTTCTTAATGGCATCTAGAATGGTGGATCCTTTCCAGAAGGTTTTCAGTTGAAGGTTTTCATATCCATCAGCAGAATCACTATCTGCAGCAGCTACAGCCTTAGGAAATATATATTTTTTTAATAATAAGAGTTGAAAGTTGAAATTATTCCTTGATCCATGGGTTGCAGAGTGGATGTTGTATTGGCAGGCACGGAAAAAATCTGAATGTCATTGTACATCTCCATCAGAGCCCTTGGGTGACCAGGTATGTTGTCAATGAGTAATAATATTTTGAAATGAAACTATTTTTCTGAGCAGTAATCTCAGCACTGTTAAAATACTCAGTCACCTGTTTTAAACAGATGTGCTGTTATCCAGCACATTATTTATAAAGCACAGGTAGAGTAGATTTCATATAATTCTTAAGGGCCCTAGGATTTTGGGAATCATAAATGGGTATTGGATTCCACTTAAACTCACCAGCCACATTAACTCCTAGTAAGAGAGTTAACCTGTCCTTTGAAGATTTGAAGCCAGGCATTGACGTCTCCTCTCTAACTATAAAAGTCCTAGATGGCATCTTTTCCCAATAGAAGCCTGTTTCTTCTACATTTAAAATCTGCTGTTCAATGTTTTCACTCTCATAAATTTTCTTAGCTCTGTTTTCTGGATAAAGTGCTGAAGCTTCTGCATCAGCACTTGATGCTTCACCTGGCACATTTATGTTATAGAGATAGCTTCTTTCCTTAAGCCTCATGAACCATCCCTGCTAGCTTCAAACTTTTCTTCTGCATCTTTCTCACCTCTCTCAGCCTTTATAGAATTGAAGAGAGTTGGGGCCTAGCTCTGGATTAGGCTTTGGCTTAAGGAAATGTGGCTGGTTTGATCTTCTATCCAGACCATAAAATTTTCTCCATATCAGCAATAAGACTGTTTCACTTTCTTAATTTTTGTGTTCACTGGAGTAGCACTTTTAATTTCTTTCAAGAACCTTTCCTTTGCCTTCACAACCTGGGTAACTGGCAAAAGAAGACTAGCTTTCAACCTGTTTCAGCTTTTGACATGCCTTTCTTACTAACCTTATTGATTTCTAGCTTTTAATTTAAAGTGAGACACATGCAATTCTCCCTTTCATTTGAGCACTTGAAGCCATTGTAGAGTTATTAATTGGCCTAATTTCAATATTGTGTTTGAGATAACAGGGAAGCCTGAGAAGGAGAGAGATGGGAAACAACCAGTCTGTAAGCAGTCAGAACACATACGTTTATAGGTTAAGTTTGCGCTCTTATATTGGTGTGGTTCCTGGTGCCCTTAAGCAATTACAGTAGTCCTTGAAAGCTCACTGATCACAGATTTGTATTGTAACAAATGCAATAGCAATAAAAAAGTTTGAAGTATTGGGAGAATTACCCAAATGTGACACAGACACAAGCTCAAAGCAGGGTTGCTACAAACCATCAGTTTGTAAAAACTAAAAAACTGTGAAGAAGAGTAAAGAAAAATGAAAAAAAAATGAGGTAGGACTATATTTATTACCAGAAGAAATTCTACTAGGTCATAATGGAAGGTCCTTTTAATTTATAGTACTTTAGGTCTCAATTTGCTGTTTAATTTCTTTAGGATTTCTCCTCTGGATTCATGACAAATTGTCCCTGGCTCGGACACCTGCCAGCTGTGCTACCTTGGCAAATCACTTAATTTCTCTCTGTGTCTTAGTTTCTTCATCTGTAAAGTGGGGGAAATAATTCCCCACTGCATAATGATGTTTTAAATATTAATTTAATTAACATAAGTATAGTGTTTAATGCTAAATATAATGCCTAGCATAAAATAAGTGATATTTAAATATTAACTAGCATTGTGTTTATTTGGGGTTATCTTTGTTAGATTTTGATTATCAAGTTTTCACTAGCTTAATAAACTGAATCATATTAACTCTTCATTTTTTTATATCATCTATAAAAGTTTCAAACTTTGAAAACATTGTAAAAATTAACCAGCACTAAAATATTTTTGTGGTAATTCTTTGATCATTTGTTCTCTATTGATATCCTTAATTAGCTTTTCTAAGATTCCTGTTTTTGCTTCTTTTTACTTAGGTTTTCAGTTCTCTCTTCTTTCCTATGTTCATTTTGTTTTTTCTATTTCATAATAATTACGTTAAGTTTTAATTTACTTTTTTAAATAATGGAAATATTTAAGCCTAAATGTTTACTTTTGGCTTAAGTCTTTCTGTATCCAATGAACATTACTAAGTTTCTTTCTCACTGCTCTTATATTCTATTCAGAAAATTATTTGATCTACAACTGAAGTCTTGATTTTCTGCTTAACCCAAGAGCTATTAGGGATAAATATTTATTAAGTTTTAGAGTGGCTGAGTTTTGTATAAAATTCTGTTTCCACGTTTGATATTCATAATTCTAATCTATTGTGATATTCATAATTTAATTCTAATCTATAATTCTACCCATTTGTTACAAATAAATATTTCCATGCCATATAAGATATAATTCAACATTATTAGCTACTTCAAATTTTTTTTGTCTTTTTTAGGGCCAAACCTGCAGCATATGGAGGCTCCCAGGTTAGGTGTCAAATAGGAGCTGTAGCCGCTGGCCTACACCACAGCCATAGCAATGCAGGATCTAAACCACATCTGTGACCTACACCACAGCTCATGGCAACACCAGATCCTTAACCCACTGAGCGGGACCAGGGATGGAACCCGCATCCTCATGGATACTAGTCAGATTCATTTCTGCTGAGCAACGACAGGAACTCCTACTTCAAATATTTTTATGTCTTGCTTTTTTGTAATTCATCAGTAAATATTTAAAGTAGATAGGTTAATGTCATTCTCAACCACTGATTTTGGGACAGTTTTTCTTTGATTTCCAATATCTTTTGTTGTCTTATAATTAATGCTGATGTGGAGCATAAATATAATTATTTTAATCATGGTTTTAAATTATAAATTTGTTGGTATATATTTTTTGCATTTATAATTGGTGCTTATTGGAAGCATAATTGTTTAAATCATGTATTAAATTGTTACTTTATCAGTATAAAATGAGAGCTTGTTCTCTTGAATCTATTTTAATTGAATTTTACTTTGCCCTCATTAATATTACTTCAACTGGTCTTACTTTTCTATATACTTTCCAAAAAATATTTACCAGCTTTTATTTTTAATATTCCTTGTCATTTTGTGTATATCTCGTGAACATTATCTGCACATGTTTTTAATAGAAAGAGTAAGACTAACTCACTTATCTATAGTTAGTATGTATATTTGGCACTCTTTCTGTCCTTATTTTATGTTTCTCACAGTAACATTTCCTTGATTTTCCCCCCTCCTTTCACTTTTTTCTGTGGACCATACTTTACTGATTTGTTCTTATGTTTTTACAGATTTTGAAGGTCAATAACTTGTATTTGATTTTTTTCTCTTTTGCTAATCAAAGACAAGAATAAAAATTTTCTTTTGCATTTTTCTATTTAAAATGAAAATCAAATTGAACCTACTTTTATTTCCCCCATTTCTTTTTATCCCCAAAATATCTAGTCCCTGGAACACCCTTAGTCTTTTTTCTTTGTTGTACTTGGTGATGTGGTACTTAGATTATCATTGTTAGGTTAAGTTGTGTTTTTTACTCCCAAGGCATTTTTCCCATCTTATGATAGTCTGAGGGGGGCTATAAGTCAATTAGAAAATACTGATATCTGTCTCATCTTTCATTAGGTCTGGCACCTGGGTCCTGTCATTGCAAACCTGGCTTCAAAGGGGTGAGCTGTGATCGGTGTGCCAGGGGCTACACTGGCTACCCGGACTGCAGACCCTGTAACTGCAGTGGTGCAGGGAGCACAAATGAGGACCCTTGTTTTGGACCCTGTGACTGCAAGGTACATTGTTTTTTTTCCCAGTAATTTCCCACTGTTAAGACCAAGGATCATTTTCAGTGGCTTCTCTCTTGTGTCTGCTGGCAATGAACAATTGGAACATCTTCTGTAAATATCCACTCTATTCTATTGCTGACACTCCTACATCTTTAGAACCAGGTTCACTGCAACAAGACTCAAACCATTTTTCTTAAAACCTACAAATACACAGACGATCTGTCACCTAAAGGATGTGTCATTTTATGGAGTTCCCATCATTGCACAGTGGTTAACGAATCTGACTAGGAACCATGAGGTTGCAGGTTCGACCCCTGGCCTTGCTCAGTGGGTTAAGGATCCGGCACTGCCATGAGCTGTGGTGTAGGTCACAGACAGGGCTCAGATGTGGCGTTGCTGTGGCTGTGGGGTAAGCTGGCAGCTGTAGCTCCAATTCAACTCCTAGCTTGGGAACCTCCATATGCTGCAGGTGAGGCCTTAAAAAAAGCAAAAAAAAAGGATGTGTTATTTTATAACAAAAACACTTTTTTCCATTACCTATCTGGTCTATTAATTGAAAAATAGAAAACACTAAAACTAGCAACCCTTTAAAACTACTCTACTCTCAGATCTACTTTAGCTTTGTGTCTCATTCTGAAAATAATTCTGTCAAGAGTTTCATTCTAGATTTTTAAATAATCTTCTGAAGTTTGAAACCCGATACATCTGAAAATGCCATGTTCAGATTCCTCTGTTAAATTACCAAAAAATGTGAGAAACCCTAGGGGAATTGATTAAAAGCTCAATATTTGCTCCTAAGAGCACTTTCAGAAATGCAACTTTATTTGTTGTACACACTCAGATAATAGCTCATCATGTGAACACCAAGGGATACATACACCTGCAGCTTATACACATAGAGGAAACGTAGAGGCAAGCACAGGTCCAAATAATAAAACGGATTTCTTTTAACTATTGTAATCAGTTCCAAAACGTTCAGATCAGACAATGTTAGCTCTCAATGTTAGCCGAGAGAATAAATATGCCATTGAAAAAGTTAGCATTCCATGCTGATGCAAAAATGAATGTTATTTCTTTTTTTCTTTGTTCTCAAATGTAGATGGAACCTTGTTAAAATCTTTATTAATTCATTAGACATATCTAGGCAGCTATAAATTATATGCTTACAGTTGTTACATGAGTGTGCTTATGCACACAGATATTAAACCATAAAGTAAGTAAATATTCGTGTTGATGTTGAGTGTATTTTTATAGGGAAAAGAATGTCTGAAATGTGAAACTAAGTATTGTAAGACTTACATGATAAGTATATGGTATATCAGGGGTAATTTAGGGACCTGTCTTGGACCACTGAAACAATAAAACCGTCTGTGTACACAGGTAGAAAGTCCACAGTGTACGGTAAGGAGTTGTCATGTACTGAAATATAGTAAATTAGCTGTATCTAGTGCCCTTTTTTCTAATATCTGAAATGAAGACTTACACTTGCAGATCAAGACTGCGATAGTCTGTGGGCAATCACTCATTAAAGGATACCACCCCTCTTCTTCCTGTATTGTCTTTCAAGGCAATCCTGTATGCCGTTAATGCTCTTCTGTAATATTTATCAGATATATTTCCTGTGGGTGCTTTATTCCTTTTCCAGAACTCCACAGAAATATCTAACATTTATTACTTGTGCAAATAAAGGACAGGCAAAGTCGAACTTAAAATGGAAGAGAAACCTCCTGGGTTTCAAGAATATAGGAAGTCAAAACTGGCGAAAAAAAAAAACACAGGAAATGTTTTTATACACATACTAGTCATAAAAGTGAGATGCCTGGTATTTGAAAAGAAGAGTAACAAACACATGAGGGAGACAGACCCTCTCCATTCATTTTCTTTGATAAATATAGTAAGAAAGGCTAAAACAGGAGTGTTGTAGCCATTAGCAGAGCTCTAAGGGAAAGGCCTTGAGCCACAGCCTGCTCTCTGCCTGCCTCAGTTTTGTACCAAGAATGGTTATAATTCTAAGAAGAAAAATGCCTCCTACAAAGTCATTAGAAGCTCTACGTAGACATTTAAAACACAACAAAATGTAGCACTAAAGAAATTATAAAAGAGAATGAAAAATTAAGTAGTATCATTAAAAGAGTTACCCTTCCACTGTGTGATATTTTAAATGGATGGCTTATAACCTCTTATAAACTGAATATTTTATTTATTTATTTATTTTTATTTTTTTAAAATAAGGTATTATTTTAGATAGCTATGTAATTATAAAAATCATGAATTATGATATGACCAAAGCATGATGCGACCTAGGAGTGTTCAAAAAAAATTCAAAATTATTGATTATTACTGATTATTCAAAAAAATTCAAAATGTTATTTAACAGGTAAAACTTTGCTGAGAAGCTAAAATACTAAAGACTTAATTTCAAGTGAAATGATATCTGTATAAGCTTTCATTTACAAAATGTCTATTAACCAGTTAACATTTGCACATTTGTTCATTTACACTGTAGTATCTAATACTTCTGTGATATTCACTAGAAAGAAATATTTTACTAACTGAAGTTTGTGAACCTTTTCAGAAAGCATTTCATCATAAATTATTGGGCATAAATTTATTTCTATTGTAAATTTTAAAAGACTAACATTCTAGTAATATGCTGGACTGAGAAAAATGGACACTACCATTCCCATTTATGCCATTTCAAATGCAAAATATTCTGAGTAAAACAGAGCAAACATTTGCAGTCATGCAGAGTCAGGAAAGAAAGGGAATTTCCTAGATGTCAGGCCAAAGAGGGAAGTCTAAGGTAAGCGTAAACTCAAGGAAAACTGTAACCGTGGCCATAAGGTGGGGGATGGGAGGCTGGTCTTAGTCCTAAGATGGGGGTTAAAGTTTGGAGTTTCAGTGGCCTCTCAAAGACTTGATACTGGTCTGTGGACCTACTGCAGGAAACTGGAACTAATTTCATTTAAACCTGGACTCTAAAATGCCCCCTGACAGTGAAACAAATCGCACTAGAAAAATTTCACCTGCAAGCTAGAATTGGCAACTAGAAAACATTCTCTTTCCTTTGGGGTTCTAGGTGGGGCAAAATTAGTGTACTGTCAAACCCTCCAACCTCTGTGCCAGTTTTATTCTCCCTTTTATATCCTAGAATTCTTCAACAAGTCAGTCAAATGGTATTTCCACAGGAAAGTATAGCTTTAACTGACAGTGAGCTCACCATAAGGCAGTCTATTGCACAACAGGAAATCAGGAGCCACAAAAGTTAGAATATTTGTAAACTAAGAACCTGACAGAATAAGATAGTCTGAAAAAAAGTATAAACATAAAATATGTAGTCATAATTATATAACATATATCATAGAAATAAAATATCTAGAAATAGTCATCAAGATACAATTAAAAATAAAAGAACAAAGAAATAAAGAATAGGAAAAATACAAAGCAATATAGGGCATTATATTAAAAGAATAAGCACATTTGGAAAACAATATAATGTACTTTAGAAATAAAAAATGTATGTGGTCACTGAAATTTAAAATTCAGTGGATAGTTTAAACAAGAGATTAGAAACTACTGGATAGAGAATCAGAACTACAGACCTGAGGAAATTATAAGCTGTCATAGGAGGTAAGGAAATAAAAATGTGAGATGCTAAGTGGCCTGGATGATAAAATGAGAAAATTAAGAGTTGTCAAAAAAGAGATTAGATGAATTTGGTGAGAAATAATATTAAAGAAATAATGAAAGAGTAAAGAATTATGAAGAATTAAAGACAATTATACATCTTCTATTTGAAGAAGGTTAAAAAGCCCACCACCAGGGCTTATAGTAGAAACCCTGCCCACCAGCCAAGACAAAGAGAAAAATATTAAAACTAGAAACAAATATCAGATTATTGTGTTTACCACCAGCTGTGCAACTTCATTGAAAAAAAAACTGCTCAGTAATATATGTACTTAGTAAGAAGAATATTGGACCCAGAAGACTTCCATTGAATGGCAAAATACAAGCATCGGTCTATAAAAAGCAGTAACATACCAGCGAAAACTAATTGAGAACTATAATAAAAATATTTAGAATAGCAACAAAACAATGGGGTACCTAGAAATAAATGTTCTCAAGTAGAGGTAAATTTTTACAAAATTATTGAAGGTCATAAAATAGTGTTTAATATGGGGATATAGCTGCTCATATCAAGTGCTGGTGAAAATTGGGGAAAATTGAAATGTTCACTACTGCTATTATTGGGATGAATCGGTGTCACACCTTAGGAGGCTAATGTGGCATTATCTGGCATCATTAAAGTTGTTAAAAACTTGTCATCCAGCAGCTCAACATCTAGACATTTACTCTAAAGAAACTTGTATAATGTGTACAAAGAAGCGTATAAAAGGTGTTCAATATAAACCTACTTGTTATAATGTAAATTAGGAAAAAATATAAATATCTGTAAATAAGAAAAATAAATAATTTGTTCATGTAATCTGATTCAAGAAAACAACTCAAGTGAACAAAAGTTTTTACATGTAAAATCACTGATAAATTTCAGGTGAGGTTAAAAAAAAACAAATGCCTTTGTTATCATTTATGTAAAGCTATTAAATTAAAACATTCTATGAAGGTGCATGTATATGTAATTAAAAAAAATTAAATACACTGTTATTCATACTAATTTCAGAATAGTAGTTAACTCTAAAGAAAGAGAGAAAGAAATAGGATGTAAAGTGAAGTGAGATTCAATGTGATTTTGTTTTATTTCTTTAAAATATAGCTGAAGTATATATGGGAAAATATTATTTTTTACCTCTAGGTTGTGGTTAATGGATAATTATCATATTATATGCACTTTTCTAGTAATTTGAAATAATTCCAAATTTAAAATTTCTCTGATGGAAGAGAAAAAATGGTTGCCTCGTTTAAAAATAGGTGAATGAAATTTTTAACTTAACTACAGCATCAACTCCTTTTACGTTCACTCATAAGATTTTCTGGTATATCCTTGTTTAGATAATAATATTATTGAACATCATCCTCATTATATTTCAGAATATGAAAACAGTGCAACTCAAGACATAAAAATACTTACTAATTTTTATGCAGTATAAAATGTTTAAAATTTCTCTCTTTTCTGGTAAATTACAAGAGACAACCCAATCTCAGATATATGGCAAAGCAATTAAATGTAAATGCTATTTGACACTTGGTATTTGTTTATTTTAAGAACTAAATGCTAGAAATTGGCTCTTTTGAAGTTTGCTGTCATATTATCTATTTTAAGTCAGTTGGATTGCAGACTCTGATAAATACTACAAATAAGACCTTGATCTAGGTAGGAACATGCACCTTTATTTTTATCAAAGTCTTATAATAATAGAAAGATAAATAGTCAAGTAAAAAGACTAGAAATCAAAGTCTGTATTTTCATCTTGATTTGGGATTTTAATTGCACTTTACATTATGCTCTTACTGGCACATAAAATTATGTAATCTCTTCTTGGCTTACCTCTCCAGAATGTTCTTGAGCTTCAGCCACTGCCTTCCAGACTTGCTTATATTTCTTGAGTCACCAAGCTCTTTCTAGCTCTGGAATTTTATAGATTCTATTCAGATTTCTGGGAAAACCTGACTCTGACCTTTTCCTTATGCTTAGGTAGGCGTTTTTTCAAGGCTCATTTCCATTCCACTTCTCAGCAAAGCTATCCTTGATCTCCCAATATAAATCATTCTCCTGCCATAGGCATTGTCACTTTTTTCTCTTCCTTTATGAACTTTTTATACTTTGCAATCCATGTAATGTCTGTCTCACTACTGTGATGATATCAATTCTATATATTTCCTTCATCATTGAAAAAATAATATAAAAAAAGGAGAAAAAAATGAAGCTTTGGCAGTTACTTAAACTATCTAATCCATGTTTCTTAATCTTGTAAAATGATATTAAATCATTCTTGCCTCTCAACAGGTGTAACATTGAAGCATTGTGCAAATATAATATATAATCATAAATACCTGCTGAATTTTTTATTTATATCTATATCTATATCTATATCTATATATATATACATATATATATATATATTTTTTTTTTTTACAAGTAGAGATAAGTTCCCATTCTTTTTCCCCAATGGATTTTTTTTGCGGGGGGAGGGTGGTAGCCCCGCAGAGTATTGTATTGAAGTTCCTGATCGAACCCATACCAACCACAGCAGTGACCCAAACTGCTGCAGTGACAATGCCCAATCCCAGGGGGATTTTTGTCACGTGTGCTAATAACATTTTTATTGGTTTGGATTTCCCTCCTCTTTTCCATTTATGTGTAGAAATGATTATCTCATTAATTTATTAGGCTCAGACATTGGGTATTTTTACAAAAGGTAAAAATTTAACTTATGTATTTGATCCCAAATATAAATTACAGGTGTAAAATTTTTAGTATAAAAAAGTGCACGCCAGAATTTATCTTTTACAACATCTACAGTTCAAAAATATTATGTTGATCAGTATTTTTTTAAGATTGAAACCTAAGATTGTAAAAAGTGAAAACCAGTTTTTATTTTTTTCTCTACCTCTTCCTAACCCACCAGCTATTTATTATTTAGCCTTGGAACCCTGTATTTAAGGAGTAAACACTGAACAAATACTGCTAATTACTTAATTATCCTTCTTTTGTTAGCTTCTTTTAGTACGAGGATGCATTAGAACCAAGGCCATAACAGAGGAAAATCTGTAATTGACTACAAACACCCCAACAAACAAGCATGACTGCAAAATTTCTAAAGCCATTATCACAAAAAAATAACTTACAGGTCACTGGAGATATTCCTGGTAACTTTGTCAGTAGAATTCCCAGTTGGCTAACAATTATAGTTAAGCATGTACTGCTGAAGTTGTTCCTAATTTATGAGAAGACAGCTTCATGAGAAAGAATACAAGGAAACTATTGTGACTCTATTTCTCTAGAGAAAAACTGTGCTGAGGAAACTATAGCAAAAAGAAAATTGATGTCAACCCAACAGTGTCTGACTTCAAGAACAAAGAACCTAGTCGGGTTTTTCTAATTCAACTTTGTTTTTAAGAAAATAGAGTACCAAAGGGAAAAAAAAGGCAGCTATTATACATTTTTTGGTAGGGTAGGCCACGAAATATCTAATTAGATACTCAGCTAAACAGAAATGTATGTCTAAAACACCGATTTCTCTCTAAGGGGATGAAAATTGGTTTTTGAGGGGCAAAAATATCCATTTTAAGTATAAGGTAAAAATATTCACACAGTCCATCAGCACATACAGTATATTTGTAGAATTAAAGTTTCATGGTGGGGATGATTGAGAAAAAAAATGACTGAAGAGGCTTCTCAGAGACATGACAATGAAAATTAGATTGGGAACCACTGGTTTGAAGTGACACATTTTATTATCACAGTATGAAAGAGAATAAAAATATTTATTACACGAATTAGTTTTTGACAAGGGAAACTTGTCAAAAACTTTTAAATAAAAACTTTTAGTTTTTATTTAATTTATTGACTTCTCATTAATATAATCAACTGTAATAATGATTTAGAAACCAAAAAACTAGAATATTTGTTTTTAGTAAAGTACAGTGATAAAAGTGAATGTTAATCTCTAGAGTGGAAGTCTGGAACATTCTGGGAATTACCTGTTTCATAGACTTAGCTTCAGAAATATTCGTTAAATCTGAAGGAATCACTGTTGAACTCAATAAATAAAACATTAAAATAAATGTACTGGATTGACAAGAGCTGCCCATTTGAAATGCTAAGAAAGAATAAAGTAGAACTCTGTTCTAGAGAATAAATATAAACAGTTAAAAAACTTCTGAAATTTTAAATTATATGCTAGCAATTCCTTTTCAAGTTGATCAGTACAAAGAAGTGATGGAATAATAACTAAAAATGAGAGAAGTCTCATAATGACGAATATGTTATTGGGGCTAGAAACTGCAGACTCTGACCATCGTTATTAGGTATTCAAGATTGACTACTTTCACATCCTGCTTTAGAGACTGAGTGGATGGTGGTGAATTATAAGATAAGGTACCTGCCTCTGAAGACCTTAATAATGTAAATGGCAAGAAAGGAACAAAAATTATGGTTTTACTCTTTGATTGATTAATTGATTGAAATGACCTTTAGTAGGCATTCTTACATCTATAAACATTTCTGATTAAAGACAACAATGCTGGGAGTTCCCATTGTGGCTCATTAATGAACTGACTAGTATCCATGAGGATGCGGGTTCAATCCCTGGCCTCATCACTCAGTGGGTTAAGGATCCAGCATTGCTGTAAGCTGTGGTGTAGGCTGGCAGCTGCAGCTCTGATTCGACCCCTAGGCACCACCTGTGCCCCTAAAAAAAAAAAAAAAAAAAAATGCTGCAGTGCCCTATTTTAATCCTACCATGCAAACCTTGGGCTATATCCTTTAGTCTCAACCTTGTGACTTTTCTGTCTTATTTTTCCTTCAGGGGTGGGGAACTTCAGTGATAAATCCTGTATCAGATCCAGAGCACGAACTCCTCTAGGGCAGTAACTTCCTTCTGCCTTGTATTATACTTACTTGTTCAATCTCATTTCCTTTGCTATAACTCTCTTGAGGGCATTTTCTGTAATCCCTCTGGCATTTCATATAATGCCTTGTATGTAGTAGCTCAGCTATGACTAGATGAATGAGTAATAGTAGAATGAAAGACTAGGGAGAGATAATATACAGAGCATTTATTAATAATTTGGCTTTGATAGCCAAGGAAGTTAAAATGCTCAGAGAACCTACCCATAAAGCAGATGGTTCATTCTCCAGCTTAAAATGAATTTGGAATACAGTCATGGGCTGCTTCATGGATGACAGTTGATGAATCACAGAGAAGTTCTGAAATAGCAGTTATATACCTTAGAACCCATAAAAAGAATTGAGACCCAAGCTGCCAAGGTTATGTTTGTTAGCAAACTACTATAAGGTAGGGAATCTCTGTCCCTGTAAAAGTGCATTAAAAGTCCTGGAATGCCATGCTTCATTGTTTGAATTGTGCCACTCTTAAGATACCTAAAATATATTAAATATCAAGCTGTAATATTCTCTAATAATCATTGTTTTAAAATTAATATAGTTTTAAAGAAAACTGTGGAGACATAAACCCCAAGTAAGAAATTACTTAGCTGTGTACTCTCTCAAGGTAGATTAGAAAACTAAAATGGAAGCAGAACCTGATATAACCAATTCATCCTATACATGTTGAGACATGTCCAGAAAGCAGAGTTCTAGGGACTAGAAAGATTTTCTCCATGATGCTTTGTATTCCTGTCAAGCCTCAGAGGCTCTTTAACTGATCCATAAGGACACGCATGTAAGTAGGTGCAATATCCACTATATTTACTATTTAGTTTTGGCTTAATATTCAACTGCAGTAGAACTGAGAAAAATCAAAATTGAGAACTTTTCGACTGAATTATCTAGCTCAATCTGATTAGGAGCTACACCCACTAAAGAAAAAAGTATAGTATAGACTCAGGACTAAAAAATTAGAAGAGTCTAGAAACTTAGAGTCGTGGCTTTAAGCTGACATGGTATGTAGTATTATGTAAGGTCTATGCAAATCTTATAAGAGTTCATAATTGCTCATGAAGAGGGTGGAAGTGAATTGAGTGTGGGGAAGTAATATAGGATTAGCTTGAGGACCTGTAACGGAATCTCAAAGATTATGGCTCAAAGATCTTTCATGATGGGGGAAAAAAAAAAGTAAAACTACCACTTGGATAACCTGTTTTTGGAGGTGTAGACATTCTATTACCTTGTTAGGGAGACTCAAGACCACACTGATTTTCAGTGGTTCACTAGAAGGACTCAGAACTCTAGAAGACTAGTATACTCCTGATAGTGCTTTATTATAGTGAAAGCATACAAATAAAAATCAGCAAAGACAAAAGGTGCATAAAGAAAAATCCATGAGAGACCAAGCACAAACTTCCAGTTATCCTCTCCCAGTAGAATCATGCAGAGAGTGGTTAATTCTCATAGCAGCAATGTGTAACACCACATTTGAGATTTTCTGAACCAGGAAAACTCACTCGAGTCTTGGTGTCCAGGTTTTTTATCGGGGGTCAGTTAAGTAGATAGGGAGTTCTCATAAGACTAACTTTACCTATTCAGTGTCCAATGCCCCCAGAGGTCAAATTGATACCCAGGTAAACAAAAACTGGGCATGCACTGTAAATCACATCATTAGCATAAAATGTCTGGTGTGACTCCTGGTTTCAGAAATACAGAGACATTATCAGGCAAGATATTCCAAGGGTGTATAGGTTATCTCCCAGGAAGCAATGAAGGGACAGTCTTTCCAACTTAGAATGTGTAGGTTTTAAGTACTCCAAGCCCATTAACCCATTGCTGCATCATATGCTGTTGAAAGATTTCTTTGTTCCAATGTCTCACATTTCATGGACATTTTACCTGCTATTGCCAACTTAGGTGCCTCAAGTATAGTTCTGTTGGCACATCTCTTGCTGAATAACTTTTAATAACTTAACCGATTCCTAACGGACAGATAGGATAGTGTTAAAGGTCTATTATATGAAGTCTTGGGCACTGGAACCCAAGTACCAAATTAAGTTCCTAGCATATAAGAAATATTCTATACATTTGTTTTGAATTAATAAATAATGAATAAAACTTCTATCCTTTGAGTTATTTCTTATTCCCAGTATCTTTACTAACATAGGTCTCTATTCTATCTCCTCCAGCAGGTTGAATTTTTAAATCATGCTCCAAGGTTGAGGTTAAATTCTGCTCCTGACATAAGGCCTCCTCAAGTTTTCATCGCAGAAACTAGCCCTTTCTCCTCTGTGTTCCTATAATTTAATTTATTTCAGAGATGCACTTTTCATTTTCCACCTTGCATTATAGTTGGTTATAAATGTATCTTTTTACCCAACTCTGGATGTTAGGTTTTAAAGACAAAGACCTTAGCTCACCCATTTTTATAGTCCCTAAAATTTCTACCTGAATGTGATGCTTCAGTCTATTAAATTAAATTGAATAGTACAATTATTTAATCATAATAGGTTGTATTACTAGGCTAAGATATAGCTGAATAAAATGTAGCTAATGTCCAAGAGTTTCTAATTGTTAAACTCAGTCTGAATCTCAGAAAGTGGTATTCCGGGCTTTCAAATTAGAGTAAATGAAAGTAGATTAGACCAAACGCCTAAGAACACAGTGTACAGGACAGCTGTAATGTGTCCTCAACAGGATAACTTAAATTATATTTGTAGGTATGTTTCATCTTTCTTGCCTGTGTACTCTCTTAAAGATGCTCTCAATTTTAGGGCTTGGAGGATTAATTTGTCACCATACGTCTGAAATTAGTTTGATTAGTTTTGTTGACATCTCTCATCTCAAAAGGTCTGAAAGTTATGTTAGAAATAAAAACTAGTAAAAGTATAAGGGCAATCATTCAACTTGGGTACATACGGGGATACTAGAATTTGACACATGAAACAAGCCTAAAGTCACCCCTTTGTTTACGCTCTCAGAAATGTAGAAATGGTTGATATTATATTAGGTCATAAAAATTGAGAGTCCAAAAGTTAATTTCAAATAAATTTTTCTCTTGGTTACAAGAACTTCTTTATTTGTTTCTTTTTATAAATTTCTCTATTTTTTCATGCCATTGTTCTTTCCTTTTCTGTTTTTCACTCTGTGTTCTCAGAATTTATGTCCTTATCTTCAGCCAGTCTTGGTTTAATCCAGAATGCTTTTATGAAACATCAACTAGACGCACAGCACTTCTCTGTGTGTGAAAAAGTATGACCACCGAGAGATTCATTTAAACTTAATACAATTTTATTAAGCTAGTGCTCAGTCTTGTACCAGGAACCCAGCCATTTTCTGGTACCATGTGGTAAGACAGGGTTTCTACCTCAGAATTGATTATGACATGTAACTAGAGAGAATAACCTTAGAAGATACAGCAATACTTTTTGGTTGTTACAATACTGCAGTGTATAAAGGGCTATGAGAACACACTTAGGGGAGAAGCTATTTCTCTAAGGAAGATAAAAATTTCAGAATTGAAGTAATAAGGGAATTTAGGGAAGAGGGAAAGTTTGGAGCAAGTTCATGTGTGTGGAATATTGAGAATCTATTTCCTAGAAAGCAGGAAACCTTCATTTAAAAGATACTAGTCAAGATTAATCATTCTTAAATTGAGAAATTATACCTGTCCCAGTTTTTCATCATACAGTCAACTTTCCCTGTCTTGAGTCCCACCTATAAACATTTGTTTTTTTCAGTATATTGGGCCTAGGATTAATGAAACCATTCTGGAGAGCAGTCACCAAATGAGAACTATTTTCCCAAAATTTTACCTTATGATTAACTGGCTACACCAATGTGTTAAGGGAAACAGTGAAAATTAACGAGGGAAAACTTTCCTTCTTTCCTACTGCCTCTCATCAGGGAAACACTATGGCTATTTACCCCATTTTCTCTACTTCTCAGGTTTTTCTGTTTGCTTCAAATATATGTATTTTTCATATATAATGTGAAAAGTATTTTACCACAATATCAATATTCTATTATACATCCATGTATCAGTGTAATGTCTTTTATTTTATCACATAGGTCATGTATTCTAAGAGGAATTGTTTCAACAGCATAGAATAGTAAACAGTAAACCAGAAGTCTAACTCATTGCTGTATTCATCATGGAATTTATTCCATACTCTTGACAGAGATTAAAAGCAAATTGTAACTTTTACTGCAGTAGATTAGAATCCAATATTATTTTCTATCAGCGTGGTTAAGATAGCATATTGCATAATAAGCTTTTGGTAAGATTTTTTAAAATGCCATTATACTTTAAATAGGGCCGAGAGGTAAAATGAAGACTATACAGCTTGTATGTTCCTTAAACAGAAATAGATTGAGACAATACTCCATATTTAAGGCACCTCTGTGGCTAACCCACCTCTCTATTTATAGGAAAATGTTGAAGGAGGAGACTGCAGTCGCTGCAAATCCGGCTTCTTCAATTTGCAAGAGGATAATCGTAAAGGTTGTGCTGAATGTTTCTGTTCAGGGGTCTCAGACAGATGTCAGAGCTCATACTGGACCTATGGCAATGTAAGCAACAACCTTTGAATCCTGCATGTGGCTCCATGGGGTTTCTTGGTATTGTTGTCTATAAGAAATTTAAAATGTTTATTTTTCTCGTAGTGAGCTTCTACTTAAAGTTATCATGAAGAAGTGATGGAATTTTCTTCTAAGTGCTAATTATATCTCTTTGACCAAAGCCTTTAAGGTTTTATGCTTTCCATGATTAGTATGTGAAGAAGAAATGGAATTAGTGTTGTTTTAGACACAAGCACAGATGATCAACAGAGAAAACATAAGATTGTGATATGAAGAATTACATATTTCACTCACCAGTATTTTTGGTATACACATTAAGAAAAAACTCCTTTAACACCTGTATACGTAATATATATTCCCCACCCAGCCTTTAGTTATAATTCGATGTTGCCAGGGCCCTTTATTTGTTAAAAGGGGAGACTGCGGCAAGATGGCAGAGGAGTAAGAGGTCACGCTCACCCTCTTCCACAAATACATCAAAAAACACATCTAAATGTAAAACAAGTTGGAGAAATCGTTATCTGAATGCTGATTAATTTAAACCTCCAAAAACTGCAAGAAACCCTTGAAATAACTGGGTAGAACAACTGAAGAAAAAAAAAAAAAAAGGTGAGAGAGAAAAGCAATTAGGACAGTAACCAGCACTCCAGGGAGGGAGCTGTGAAAAAGAAAAGTTTCCTGGGAAGAAACCTAAACAATGATCAGCGGATCAATGACCAACAGAACTAGAGGGACATCAAAGCCTGAGAAAAACGCAGCAGCTGGATTGAGATAAGAAAATCGGAGTTAGAGACCTGAATACTGCCACAGACACCACAGCCTGAGGCACAGGATGGTGCCTGGGAGCTAAGACACAGGTTCCTAAGGTTAGTCCCTGCGAGAGGGCAGAGGTCGGTGGCCGCGGCAATTGCGGGAAAAGGACAAGAAACAGCAATATTCTAGGATATGTGGAGAGCAAAACCAGGACTGAGGGAACTGAGGAAGTCTGGTCCCACAGGGGAGGCAAGCCTCCCTTGTTAGGGAAGAGGAGAGGAGGAGGGGCTGGCCGCCATAGGAAGCAACTCGAACTAGCGCGCAGGGCGGGCGACGGTAACCCGCCAAAGAGAGCGGAAGTGGGGAGGAGCCAGTGGAGGCTGCAGCTGCGGCGGTGGGAGCGGAGCCGTGCCTTGAAGCCTGTGGGTGGAGTGTGGTGCCAGGTTGTGGACCCAGGCGCCTGCGCCAGCCAACATTGGTGGGGTTGGCGGGGCCCTGGGTCGGTCCACGGACCTAGGCGACTGCGTCAGCCCACAGAGTTGGTAGCTCTGGTGAGCAGACCAGTACACGACCACACGGAGCTAGCTTTCACAGAGGAGTGGGGCCGGCACCAGCCGCTGCTGCCAGGAAACCGCTCCATAAGAGGAGAAAGCATCAGTGGAAGGGCAGAACAAACGCCAGCCTGCTGATCCAGCCTCTGATGGGTACCGCTTGTGGTTCCAGTCACCTCAAAAGAGGACTTTGCAATTGAACACTAGATTCCCGTGGCTCTCACTCCCAGGGGAAATCATACTTCCTGCTGCTGCTATTGCCAAATGCTTAAGACACCTGCTGGATCTGCCTAGAGCTCACGACCAGTTCCCAGGGCTGGGCAACTAGGAGTGGACAGCGCCACCTTCCTGTAATTGAGAGCGTAGAGACTAGGCTCCCACTGTCGACTTTAGCCATTCCTACACTCTCACAGAGAACACTCAGAGTACCACAGAGATAACAGCCTGCTCATTCCAAAGAAATAGACATCAAATAGTCAAACTCCGACACCAAAAATAAATAGTAACCCCACCAAAAAATCCAAAGGGGAGCTCCTCCCTAGAAGTAGCCTTCCAAGTCTACAGCGTGGCCTCCCCAAACTCACAGAAAAAGAAAACCACAAACAAGATGAAGAAGCTCAAAAACCATTCCCAGTTAAAAGAACAGGACAAGTCTTTTAAAGCAGCCAAGATCGGAAGAGC